>OZ010581.1:13855539-14560539 GCA_963932145.1 Acanthosepion lycidas | reverse complement strand
TATTTATTGATGATGTAGACTGAGCTGTGATGAAAAAACAATTAAAATTAAGAAAAATATTAGAATGTAAAGATCTGGCCCAGGAAGAAAAAGCAACACATCCAAAGCAAGATCTGTTTCAACATAAATTTGCCGTCTTTGTTTTGACATTTTTGCTTTCACAAATTATTTTGTATTTCATAATTTATATTTTAGCTTTGAATATCTATTCAGGTTTATTGCAATTATTTTTGCTTAAGATGAAAACTCTCAGGTGAGGATTCATGCTTTACGCTGACCAAAAATGGAACTGAAGCAGCAACAAATATAAATTGTATATTTATTATCATATGAGAATGGAAAGATTTCTATTAAAAAAAAAAAAAAAAAAAAAAAAATAATTTATCAATGTATGTAAAATCATGCCAAAAAAATTTGCAGAGAACTTTTTAAATGTATAGATTAGAACCATTTCAAACATTTTCACAACTTATTGTATGTGATGTGATCCATAAATCAATTTGTTTGAATTGAACAACAAATCAATAACAAGTCATGCATAGAATATGCTCAATGGCATGACATTGTAAAGATTTAATAGATTTTCCACAATAATAATAAAGAAAAAAAAAACTACAAAGGAAGTTAGTGAGCATTTGATACATAAATTCACATAGCTATGTCAACCAGCTTGAAAATTCATTCAAAACTCTAGTTTGAATAAAAAAAATTACATACACACACACACACATACATATATATATAAGTGAACATTATTCAAATTGAACCATGGATTTTTATGCACTAAAAATTAGTTAGCCATTTTTCTATTATTGCAACCACAAATAAATATTGCTCTTCTGAATGAATTCTAAAAAAAAAAAAAAAAAAAAAAAAAAAAAAAAAAAAAAAAAAAAAAAGAGAGAAAGAGAATGGTAATTTCATTTATCTATATTTTTTTTTAGTTCAATGCCTGACTTTATGTCACCAAAGCAACAAGTTATTTCCCTTAAACTGGCAACAACACACTTTCTTGAACACAGAAAAATGCAAAAACAGTTTATAAAAAATTATGTAGTTTTAATTGACAATTTCATGCTGATCAACATATTTACTGCTGCAAAAAACAAGCTCAACTATGCTACTCTGCAAACATAAGCCATTTATCAACTAGTTTTGAACCGAGATGCCATGTTAGATTTGAACTAATTACAATTGTAAAAAAAAAAAAAAAAAATAAAGCGTTTCTCAATATTAATATTCAGGGTTTTGTTCCAAACAGATTTATTTGTATTCAAAACTACTGAGCTAGAACAAGCCAATAAAATAAGCCAAATTACACACGTAGCATGACATTTTTTTTTTTGTGTGTGTGAAGATTTCATTTACAAAACTGCAGGAAAAATTTGAGAGAAATTTCTACCAGACAAGCTACATTTGTAGTGTTAATTATAAAGTATATATTTTTTTTAAATTTACTGAGTCATGGTAAAAAGTGTGTGAATTTGTACAACTAAAAAACATTGATGCCTGATAACTAAAAGTGGTTAATTTCAAAATAAGAATTGTTTAATCTGAAACAAATTTGGTGATGGACATCTTACATTCTTAAGTAGCTCATTCCAAGTTAAGTGGAGTTAACACTAAACAGATAACCATTTCTGGTTGTCAATCTGATATAAAGCTTTTAAGTGCATTTAAACTAATTTAAAATTCAGTGTGCATGTAACTAAATTAACCCAAATCAGTATATTATAATATATTTAACTTATCAGGTAATTATTGTACACATGCAGAACAATGCAATCAGGTCATATCATTTATATGTGTATATGGGAATGTAATTATGAAATAAATTACAACGAAAAATGAGCTAGAGGCAGTGTAAGCAGAAACGAGTGGTTGTTAAAACATTCCTATTCATATTCTTCCAGATGGTTGGATAAAATGAGTTCCTCCTACAATTTAAATTAGCAGCTTAGAAAAAACTGCTATGGTCAAATTCCAGGTAAGTTTGTTAGACTCACTTTCATACAAATTCTCCCTCCCCAGCTATAGGTTAAATAGCAGGACAAGATGGATTCTGTATGTAGCTCTGGTGAAATGCATTCTATTCAACCATTGAAAAGATAATGCAGTGTGTGATTTTGGATTTAGTGATCTTCACGGAGGTCGAGTGAAAGAAGTATGACATGTACAAACTTAATGGCCTTTGTTTAATTTCTTGTTCTCACTTTAACTGATATTTTCAATGACAAATCCATAAACACAAAGACAAGTCAAATTGGTATTTTAACAATTCTACCAACAAACAAAAGATCTTTGGTGTATCAAGTAAATTACAACATTAGTGATTCTAAAACTCACACAAACACATCAACCTGCTTACTCATTGTTAGATATAAGTTCTTTATAGTTATTTTGTAATTGTATTTTTAAATAATTTATTTTCAAGCTTATATTTCAGAACATAAATGATAGCATGAGCTTGACACATAAAAATGCTATCTGTAAGCTCAGTATTAAGGCACACAATTACATAGACAGAACTAATCAATTGATTAATAATCTTCACAAACTATTCTTTTTAATTAAACTCACAACCCATTGTCCATTTTTTTCTCACCCACCTCTTAGTTTATGCACAGTAGCATGCACTTAAGCACAAAGTAGGTTTCATAATGGTACAAAGGATATCAATCAGACAATGATATTATGATTAGCACTAACATGAACACTCAAAATCTCATTCATCATACAAGATGCTCTAGAAAGCCTTTGGTTGAAAAGAGGCACTAAAATTGCTGAGCAATTTGTAACAATTATTTGGTTGAGAAAGGAAATCATATGACAATTATCTCAACATATTGCTAATGTACAGAAATTTATCTGTCCTCACAAATTCCTATCTAATTTATACAGAGTGTGGCAGAAATACCTCCTACATAATGGTAAGACATTAGCTAAAAAAAAAAAAAAAAAGTCCAAATATAAAAAAGAAATTGGAGAAATGTTTTTTTATTTAAAGGCCGAAATCTAAAAGCTGAAAATTAGTTTGAATGACATTGAATTTCAATAAAGAAATAATAATAAAAAAAAAAAAAAAAAAGAAAAAAAATGTTCAAGTTACCTAACATAAAAGAGTGAATCTTACAATCTTTAACCCAGAATACTACAAACATTTTGTATTTGTGCTATATTTAAAATTACATACCTTTTCATAAATAAGATAATAAAAAAACTTATAGCCCTTCTACCATTGTTAAAATATGGTGAGTGTCTATTTCATTTTTTTTATTACTCCAGACATTATTATAGCAGACACTTATTAAATAGTGTGTACTATATGTATATTGGCCTGTACATTCGAAAAATCTTAGTAAAGAAAATTCACTGGCAAGGATCTGCATCCACCTTTGTAGGAGAAACCACCATTTGTTCCAGTGTGCTTTACCACTCAGTCACAATGAATGTCACAGTAAGCAAGGATCTATTTCACCTTTTTTAAAGAAAGTATATTCTCTTCAATCCCTGCCAGAGAACACACTTCCATTACTAAGATTTATCCAATGTGCAGCCTAATAGACATAATACACACTGTTTAATAACATAAAAATGTGGCCTCTATTTCAAATAGAAAGTATTGTTTGAATATATACATACAGGTAGAGGCAATTACTTACCTCATTTATAAAGAAAAAGATTTGCTCAAAAGCAATCATGCAAATTCCGTAAATAGCAAATGTTGCGATACAACAAGCAGGTAACAGAAATTTCCATTAAATACCAAGAACATAAGCAAAATGAACACATACACTTACCTGATCCGGGGGAACATGGCAAAATAGGGAGATTTTTTCTCGAATAGAAGCAGGGATTTTTCCTTCACTTCGGCAGACAATCTTGAAAAACATAACAGAAGACAAATACATGAAGAAATTAAATGCCAAGATTTAATACCAATATCTAGATCCTTTGAATGACCCATTTTTCTGTTTTAAACTTTGATACAAACATCACTGTAATAAAAGTCATGCATTTACGAGATAGATTAAGCAATAATTAGAGGTTAATTGAAAAGTGTAAGGTTACGTAAGGGATTATAAATTAAAAAAATAACCGTAACCCTATTTAGGCGAATTGCCAAAATGTAAAAGTTAACAAGCTGTTCTTTACTACTGAATAGTAAAGTTTAATACTCAATGAGTGTTTCAGGATGGTGTTCAAACTAAACAAGGCAAAGTAATTTTTTTATTTTTATTTCTGCAGACTCCTTGTAAAGCAGAAAGTTGCCACCACATGAAGTGATATTGCTGTAGTTTCAGTAAAAAGTCTCTTTTTTTTGATTGATTGCTAACCAAATATGAAGTGCCTTACAGAATTCAAAGGCTTTAACCTTTAGAAGTCTGCATTATTATTACTTATCTTTCCACTGCATTTTTTCAAGGCTTCTCAATTGCTTACCCTTATTGATAATTTCACTCAAAATCGTTTTCTGTTGCCATAGAAGGATATGACAACTATGAAATTTAAACTCCCTATTGTTCAGGGGGATGAGAACTCAGAGAGCCAAGTTCGAATTCCAGTAGAATTTGTTAGATTCACTTATTCACAAATACCCTTGGAAAAGGGTATAAATCCATCTCTTCTCCCCAGCTATAGGTTGAATAGCAGGACAGAGTTATTTAGCCTTGTTTGGCAACCAGTCTACCGCAGAAAGAAATGGCAAACTACTGTGGGGGAAAAAAATCTGCCTCGTCAGTCATGTTTCAAAAGATACATGATTGCCCAAACATGTATCACATACGGTACTTAACTGACTGACCGATTGTTCAGGGATCGGAGTCACCTTCATTGGCAGGATAAACTTTTCGTACAGCAAATGAAGTGACATACTGAGCAATAAAGGCATTAATTGTCCTACTATTTAAGTAGGGAAAGGGATTCATGCCTTTTCCAAGAGCATTAGTTCAAAGTAAATGCAAATTGGAACCAATTTACCAATTCCATTAGCCTATCCATATATCTATAAATAACTACAATAGCTCTATTTAAATTATTTACATCCTGACTAGTGTACTTGTCTTTGTTATTATCAAACATTTTGATCGTTATGCCCTCCAGATTTCAAGTGTATACCAATCCAAGTAACTTTCAGAAAATTTCAAACTGAACATTTTATTTAATATACAGTGGTAGATTGTTCCCACATTTGTCTTACTGCTCAGTTATTGATTACCCTATTTCCATTAAGTGTATGCACCTTGGCACAGAGATTGAACTCAACATACTATACCACTAAATTCACAAATCTACTAGGTTTGTATCTCAAAAGTGGAAACTGGGCAAATAAAAATTGCACAATATTAGAGAACCAGATGTGATATCCATAGACATGGTTAGCGGAACAAGAACAGTCTACACCCCACCTCAAAACTATATTCGCAGTAGATTAAATAAAGATCCAGTTTGAAATTACCTGAAGATTACTCAGATCAACAAGCACCCAAAGAAGGCTGGAAAGCACAACAGCTAAAACGTGATAACGGTGAGAACAATAGTCTGTATATAAATAATGCAAATTATGATATCTTCTTATCCTAGAAATTCAAACAGAAATTACAAGACTATTTAGCCAGTAACACTGCCTCCCCCACCCCAGACAATCACCCCACTAGTTAATTCCCCCACTATCCAAAACAGTGCAGAAAATGACTAATGATAAGTGGGAGAGTAATGGTAATGTCATTGAGTAGTAATAAAAAAAACTGAAACCTTACTTATATATATCAAAATACAAATGGTCAGCATTAAATACAATCATTGTTATTGTTTTATTCTTCTACAGCAAGTATATACCAAGTAACTATATGATCAATTAGAGCAAATATAAGTTTGCATTTGTTCTGTGATGTTACAGGTTTCCTAAAATAGGTAAAAAGAATATTTAAGGACCGAGTGTCAGATAATGTTATAAAGTTAAACATTATTCTCTAGAAGCAAAAAGGTAATTTTAGAAGTGTACCAATAAGTTAAAAAAAATCATCTGAATTTCTATGGAATAACACACTTGCTGGTATTAACATTTAAACCTTACTACCTTAAAATTTATGCTAAAAGCAGATTTTTTTTTTTATATTTAATATATAGAATTGTTTATCCAGAAATCTGTACAAAGGATTATCACACTCAAAAGAGGTTAATCTTCTGGGTTCATTTAAGTGAAATAATCTTAAATCAAAATGTAAACACTGAGAGTTTCAAGAACAAGTGATTTAAGAAAATATTAGGTTGGTGCAAAAATAATGACGTAATAATGTCGTTTTTCGACGTTAAAAAACGACATTAGTACGTCATTATTTTTGCACCAACCTAATAGTAATAAAAGAAATTTTACCAGATCAGGAGACAAGCCAAGGCCTCTGAGTTCCCTAACACTTGACTGGGTTGGTTTGGTCTTTTGTTCGCCTGTAGCTTTGGGCTAATTTTAAAATAAAAATAAAATAAAATTATTTTGAATTACTAGTGAAAGTCTACCAATGAAGAATCTTTCAAAATCAAGATGTACAAAATATATACTGAAAATAATCAAGTGATGTTTGATGGTAGTACCCTCCCACCACATTCTTCCTATTTCTGATAAAAGTCAGCCAGCATATTTTATATTATATCATGTTTCTAAGAGAGATATAGAAAGAGAAAAAAAACAATCACCATCAACTTTAATTTCATCTACTTATATGAAATGAATAAGAAAATTTTACAGCTAAAAGCTTGCCTATTTTTAGCAGCTTAAGAAAACCTTAGATTTTATGTATATAGAGAACAGGACTTACCTGTGGCACCAAGCTCACATGGACATTACAGAAGTTTTCTTTCTTTACTCTAAATTGAAACTGACGGAAAGCTTCCACAAAAGGCATACCTTCAATGTCTCCAATTGTACCACCAAGCTATCAAAACAAACACATTTATTTACAAATATGGAAGAAAATATTTGCTGTCTGTATTACATATGAGAAACATTTCTACAGTTACAAAACCCAAGAAATAAACAAGCTTTATAACAGTTAAGCAGTTGAACCAATTTTTTTTCATTCAAAATGAACACACATCCTTCTGGCATGAGTTTAAACTGGGGCCTTTCTCATATATTGGAACTATTTTGTTTATAATTTTTTTTTTTTTTTAACTTATAGTCTATAACTAGAGTTTGAGATATATATATATATATATATATATATATATATAAAAAGATGTCAATTTAAACTGAAGCCAGGGTTAAATTATGAATTTAGAGATGGAAAATAATAGTTAATTCAAGATTTTATTACATTTACTACCATCTTGGATATTTGAAACTTTATATAATGCCACCAAATGTTATAGGAGCTGACAAGAGAAATTAGCTACCTTTGTGTTTCAAATAGAGAGGCCTAGATGATTATTCATTTGGAGAGTAAAATCCACTCAGATCATCCTTATTCCAACCACCCATTTTATCAAATATTTAAGAAATTTCCTCATAGCTCTTAACTTAAATTTCCAGCCACTCCTTTTATTCCAATTACCCTTTCTATTTAAAATTCAGTTATGTATAAAACAACTTGTGCTTTATTTGAATAAAGCAAATTACATTTATTAAACTGTAAAAAATAATAGCAATGTGTATTTTCTGTTCTGGGTTTGGATCTTGCTTCACAGTGCAGCTTATTTTGTATGCATCATTGAACATATGTATTGTTAGGCAGTAAATATATTAATGAAAAAAAATAAAAAAAATAAACACTCCCATTCATTGCCAGGTAAGAAAACCCAAAAAAAAGAAATTTCTCAAAGATTAACCACCAATTCTAAAGTGATTATAAATTTTCTTAAAAAAAAAAAAAAAAAAAAAAATTCCCTTTTTACCAAGTAAGGATCATTGTCTGCATAATGAAGCAGTAGAAATAAGTAATGGGGTTAGATGAATAACTTACCTCAATGATGCAAACATTTGGAGTCTCATTTGCAACATTTACTGGAATCTTAGCAACTCTTTCCACCCATTCTTGGATAGCATCTGTTATATGAGGCACCACTGGATAAAGGAGACAAAGAAAATTAGTTTCTCTTTATGAAAAGAAAGAACAATTGTAATTGTGTTAGCAAGCTGTATTCATTTTATCTGAACGAAAAACAAAATGAATAAACAATTTGGATGCCAGCAAATTCCCAATTTCCAACAATGGCAATGATAATAAATTTACATAAAGCTAACTTATGAAAATAGAATTATGATGGATGTTACACAATTTTTATAAATAAATTATAATGCATTATAATTTTTATAGACATTTTTAAGTATCGTAAATAAAGTTCCCAAAGTCACTTGCAATATGAACAAACAAGCTATTTCTATGCAATTTGTTATTTATCCTAATAGACACGTTGTGCAGCATGGGGCAACCACACTAATGCACTTTCATTACAGAGTTGCTAGACCTACATCCATCTTTTGGCTTTGAATAGTTATTCTTCTCCTTGACTGGTTGCCAATCAAGGCTAGAGAACCCAGTGTGTTTTCCATTACTTATAGCTGAGATTTTGTGCAAAGATATATTTTTCTTTTTGTTCTTTAATTGAATTGAATCAGCTACCAGTCAACACTCATGGTTTTTGAAATATTAATAATACCAACTCACCAACCAGTCATAATTAGATAGATCACAACACTGCAGAACTGGGAAGGGTTAAACTAATGATTTGTAACCCTCAACAATTCAACACAATGCTATGGGTTCTACAAGCAAGAGCTGGTTGTCAGTCCTAAAAAGTCACTTCTCTTATAACTCACGCTCTTCATATGTGGAGCTGTTTCAACTAATCTCATTTAAAACTTCCTCAGATCAAAAACTTACGGAGGAATGGCAAAGTGAGACTCTTAGCAACAAAAAGTGAAGTTATGTAAAACATGCAGGTTTAAAACCCGTAAATCTCACCTTGCACCGTTTTCCCCAAATAATCTCCAGTTCTCTCTCTGTTAATGACATGTTGGTAAATTTTGCCCGTTGTGATATTGTTGTCCCGATGCAAAGTGATGTTCAAAAATCGTTCATAGTTGCCTAGATCTAAATCAACTTCTCCACCATCATCAAGCACAAATACTTCACCTGGAAAGAGAGAGAGAGAGAGAGAAGGGAAAAAAATAAATAAATAAAAAATTTTTTATTGCAATTTTGTAGTTATAGCAATCATTGTTCAATAGCTGGGGATGGAGTATCACCTGGTTCACACCCCTTCCCTTGTTTAATGTTTAGGATTGGGTTTCCAGTTACTTTTAAAGTTTTCTCATTCTCTTTCACCCTCAGTAACCTTTTGCATTTTAGTGACATTATCACCTTACTTGGGGTGAAATGATTAAAAAAATAAATAAATAAAAATACATAAACAGCTAGTAGTAAGTGTTGACAATAAGTAAAAGAAAAACATGCAAATGCAATGACTATTAAAGAACAGAGGTAATATTATAACATGCAATTTGTACTGCATACAAAATGCATGAAAATTAAGGAAGCCTCTCTTTTAGGAAACATTTATAACACAGTTAAATTGAGAGGATAAACAAACATTGGCTTTAAGCATTAAATAAATTTATAAATATAATAAGCCATTTTGTCACCAACACTTGCACAACTTCTGAACAATCTTAAAACAAATTATGAATGAGGAATGTACTTACCATGTTCATAAGGTGAAAATGTCCCAGCATCAATGTTGATGTATGGATCAATTTTAATTGATGTCACTCGAACTTTGCAAGCCTCCAACAATGTCCCAATGCTGCTTGCAATGACACCTTTACCAATTCCACTAATGACTCCTCCAGTCACTAAAATGTACTTCATTGTTAAGCAATGTTTGGTAATGAGCCCTTTCTTTCAAGCTGGAAAAAAATGATAAAATTGATTACTGACCACTACAAAGTTTACTATTAATTTAAACATGATTAACAATTGATAGTTTTTACAACTTAAGTACCAATGCTAATTACAAAAATGCTCACTTATTTTTTTTAACCTCATCTTCATTTTGTTCTAACACATGTTCCATAAAAAATGTGACTGGCTACTTCTGTTATTTTTGTTTCTTTTATGTGAAAAACCCCTCATATATATATATATATATATATATATATATATAACACACACATAGAATGTATAGAAATTATCCAAATGATTCTTCATTCCATGTGCATTTAGCTAATCTATTATCAATTTTCAAGGATTTTTGTGTTATTACAAATGGTGTGCAAGTTGTTCAGGGGTAGACATTTAATTCTTAAATTACCATGTCAGTCATTTTTAATGAAACCTGTATTAGAGGAGCTCTTGCCTAAATATACAACTATTTTGTCCTAAACAGTGTTGGGACTAATACGTGTTTCCCCAGTAATACTATTTTGGGGAATCGCTGCTGTTCTCTTCTTAGCTAAGAGTTAAAACACTTGGCACTGAAGGTGCTGAATTTGTCAAGATTCAAATACAATATAAATGTGACAGAAGAACTGAGATTGACTTGTAGCCCGGTGCTGATTTTACAAGCCATAGTTAAATAGTTTATTCATCAGTGAATGCTCCTAAAATGTAACAGTCAAGTTTGACCAAATTCAAATAATTTTTAAAACAGCCAATATAAAAAGCTTTGTCCGTTTAGAACATAATTCAGTTAGAGATTGTGATTAATGTTTATTTGCTCCAAGTGTAAAAAGTAAAACATACTACACTTGAATCTTATTTCTGTATATCAATACACAACTAATTTGTAAAAAAAATTTCATTTGCAAAAAACATTAAGATATAGAAACTTTGGTGAAAGAAGGGAAGATGAGCTTTTATTAAAATAAAAACTGCCGAGGTCAACAGTTAAAAACCACTTGAGTATTAAGTGATATACAAAACTACTTGGCATTAATATAAACATCCACTTAAAAAAAAAAAAAAAAAAAAAACATTGATAACACCTTTACCCCAACCACCACCTGAGCAAATGACAAATTAAATTCTCTGAGAAAAGAAATAAGAGAAAAAAATTACACTGTTATGCCAAAGTTTATAGAATAGTTTCCTATCCCTTCAAACCTGACAAAGGGCAACATGACATCAAACACAGAAGCAGTCAAAAGACCTTGAGGTATTCTGAGCCATCTTTTGTATCACCCATTGTAGATAAAAGATCCAGTGTGTGGGGAAAAAAAAAAAAAAAAAAAAAAAAAAAGGGCCTCTCAACCATATCTCAAATATTCACAACTGAGCTCATGCTAGGCAAATGTAGCTTAAAGCTTCTCAAATGTTCTAGGAAACAATTCTTGGCAATTTTGGCCTGAATATTCAAGATATATATATATATATATATATATGACAATTTTTTTAATGTATACTTGTACATATATATATATATATATACACACACACACACACACACACACGCTTCCTCATATAAACAAATCGGGCACCTTGGTATGTTGTAATGGTTAGCAAGCTTGTCTCACTAAGTCTCATAATTTCAGCCTTGTGCCACAATTTTGTAATTTTACAAAATAAATATCCCCATATAAGCAAGTTGGATCTAACAACAGTTTCTCCTGCCAAGGGGGACACAGGTTCAAATGATTCCAGAGGGTGCATTTTTTTTCTTTAATAAGATTTCTCAAATATTAGGGAGGCAGACGAAAATAAATATACAGTTTAAAAAAAATAAACAGTGCATCTACTCAAATATGGGTTAGTTAAATGCCATGCACAACACACATTTTGACAAGCAGGTCTTTTTTTTGAATCATGACTGATAAGGCCGAAAATTTTCCGACAATAGGTTGCTGTTTCTGTGGCATACTGGTTGTCAAACAACGAAATAGGACCCAGTCTGTCCTGCTATTCAACATAGCTGTGGGGAGAAGAGATGGATTCATACCTTTACCAAGGGTATTTGGTATGAAAGTAAATGTAACAAACCCAACTGGAATTTGAAAGCGCCCTTACCAATTTCTCATTCTAAGCTGATGGGTATCCACTTAATGTTTAAAGTAAAAATATGTGATTAATAAATTAAAAAATCCCTTTCTTCTTAATGAATTACTTTGTTTACATTTCAGATAAGAAATGTAACAGTTATGAACCTTTGGGAATCAAAAGGAGAGGGATGTGCTTAAAAAGATGTATAGAAACTTGCATAATCAATGACTGTCTTTGTAGTAGAGTCAGTTAAAAGCTTGGCAGATCTAACAATTTCACTTGCAAAGGGGTACACAGGTTTAAATCCTGCCAGAAGATGCACATTTTTCTTTAATAGGATTTCTTGAATATTCAAGGATAGTAGACAAAAATAAATATACTGTTTAAAAAATAAATAAATGGAACGTCTACTCAAACATAGGTAGCCACTAAAAACTAATGTTTAAAATGGTAAAAATTTACACTATGGATAATTTATTTAAATTTATGAACTTTCAACCTGTAATTAAATTCCGAAATCATATGTTAATTACACAAGAAAATAAACCCACTCTTGTTTCACTGTATCAATGTACAAATACACAAGGCATCAAAAGTATACCACATGGTTAAGATCTCCAAAGTAGCCATTTAGCAAATTACTCAGCTGAGATATATACTTGTGACCAGTATCAAGATTTAAAAGGACCTGTGA
This sequence comes from Acanthosepion lycidas, assembly GCA_963932145.1. Taxonomy (NCBI): domain Eukaryota; kingdom Metazoa; phylum Mollusca; class Cephalopoda; order Sepiida; family Sepiidae; genus Acanthosepion; species Acanthosepion lycidas. The sequence continues at coordinate 14,547,873 of OZ010581.1, read as the reverse complement.
GTTAATAGGTAGGTAACATTACATGCCTTCAGTGTCAGTTTTGACTCTGGGAGGAACAGACACCATGGTTCAATGCCTCATTAACAGTAGCTTAAATAAAGTGTATACTGTTTAATCAAAGCTAATATCTGTACAGTTATTTTCAAGAGTTCAGTAGATTGTTATGCTTAACAAAATGAAAATAAAATGAAGAAATTCAGAAACATCAGATCAATGTTGAATTTTTTTTTTTTTTTGCTTTTTAAAAACCAAGTACAGAAAGTTATTCACTCAACTGAATTTACTGAGAAGCTACACTTTATACCAAATAACATTTGATGGGCTCCTACCTAATTTGCATTTAATACAAGCATGTCATGGAGCTAAGCAAAATAGAACAACTGGTAGTTTATGGTCTCTGGGTAAATCTTATACCATAGACCTCAACTTTGCATGCAAGATTTTTTCAGGGGGTGATTAAAGATTAGATTTTTTTTTTTTAATGTTTCATCAACTCTTTGTAGGTTATTTAAAGCGGAAACATTTGAGTTGTACTTTTTTTTTTTTTGTAAGTGAATATTGTAGGAACAATTTTCAAGTGATGATTTTTCCAGATAAAAGTCCTATTTAACCCATAGCTAGGAGATGTAGATTCATACTTAAGAGTATTTGGTTGTAAGTGAATGTAACAAACCCAACTAGAATTTGAACTCAGATCCAATTTCTCATTCTGAGTCACTATCCATTACAACACCCTGCACATCCTTTTTTTTTGGAGGGGGGGGGGCACATTTACCATTTACAATTACACATTTAACAAATCATGAAAACCTAGTCTGACCATTATCTGAAGATACTCACCTGTAACAAATAAGCTGTTAGTATCTTCTAGCATTAGTAGTAGTATTAAAAAAGTAAACATACAAAACTCAATGTTTTATGGGTGCTAGTAGCCCTTAATTTATTTGAACACAGAACAGAGAAAGATATCAGTCAAAGAAGATATATTTACTGAAGACTGAACTAAATAAATATTGTTCATTTTTATTTTTCTTGGTAAAATCCATATTATTTTCCTTTATTCCTACCAAAGACAGAATTTTCTTTTGGTCATACCAAAATGATGAATGAGAGAAAAAAAAAAACAAAACAAAACTTTTACATTTTATACAAACAGATTCTGTAACAAGAGGCAACTTGTATTAGCAAAAGAATATTAAAATTTTCACAAATGTTAATTTTACTTCGAAAAGATTTTTGGTTGACCAGGCTCGACAGAAAGATGCAGTTCGTTTTACACCCACAATGGGGTTTACATAATTTACATATTAATACTAACTTCAATGTTTGCGTAGTATATTTTAACTTTTTATTACCCCCCCACCACTTCCACATTCTCATCATTTTTTTGAATATATATAATTAAAATTGTATAAATCAGTGAAAGTTTAATTCCAGAGAACAAATGTGGTATTATGATAAATGATGGATTCATTTTTTTTGACTAGTAATAATGTGGTATGCAGGAGTTTAAAAAAAAAAAAAAAAAAAAAAAAAGAAGAGATCGAGACTACCCCATCACACATCTTGTTGAACATGTTGCCATATTCTTTAATTTTGCCAGATTTATATAGCTATCCAGAAATTGATAGAAAAATGAGAATTCTTTATTGCCTGATGGAGTGATTTCAAGAAATGTGAAAAATGCCTGGTGCAACACAGGGAAATCCTTAAATAAACAGATTGGTTAATCTGTACAGATTTTCAAAACTTTCACACATCTTATTTTGTAACATATACTGAAATAACTATAGGCTTTTATATTAAATGTTAAGTTACACTCGACCGATTCCACCTCAGAAATCATAGATAACAGAATAACAAATTACTAATTTGGGATTGATTATAAAAGCTGTACAAAGACATTTAAATTTCTTACAAAAGGAATTTTTTTTTTTTTTATTTGCATTTCAAGTGATTAGTAAATAATATTTGTTACATTTAATAACAGCCAGAATAAACCAAGTAATTAGATTATTGCATATTAGTATTTTTAAATAAAAATATAGTTCTGAAAATTTACCCTTAAAATAAGGTAATCAAGGAGGAATGACAAAAATTAGACAGACAGGAAAATAACCACAAAAACCAAATTGGGAATGTTTGGGTTAACTGATACCGAACAGAATAAACAACATACTAAAGTGTCTTTTATGGACAAAGCAGACAATAGCTTAATGTACCTGTCTGACACTAAGACAAATAATCCTGGAAATAGATTTTAACTTCCACTTTTTATTCATCTAAGTAAAGACAAATACTCTTTATTAGTTAAAATTATCTAGATAGAGAAAAAAAAAAAAAAAAAAAAAAAAAAAAAAAAAAAAAAAAAATCATTCTTAGATTAGCTAAGAGGATTAAATATTTAAAAAAAAAAAAAAGAGTAATTCTATATTCAAAAGTGTTTATGCGTATTTAGCTACAGAAAAAAAAAAAAAAGTCAACACATTACTTGGGTCAATTCAGTTTGTATCCCCCCCCCCCATTAGACAACTGGCATGATTTATTCAGTTGTGTTTGGCTAGACTGCCTGAAAAGGAGTGAACAAAGTGCACCCTGAATGTTTAAAACATAAAATGGCCTCCTATAAAATCAATAATACTTATGCATTCACTAGTACTCAAGCTTCATTCAGAAGCAAATCATCAGGTAAGAGAAACAAAGATAATACTGTCATATCACAAGACATTTTATACACACTGAATTAGCACATTCCAACTAAGTCTTAATCAAAAGATTTTCCATGTACAATTTATTTACCTCATATTGACTACATTTTCTGCTTATATTTTTTTTTTTTATTCTCAGTTATATTTTCAATTTAGTTTATAAGCAAAATTAGCACTTACAGTAAGACCCTAATGCTTTGTCTTTTTAACATTTGGAAATAATACAAATATGTAAATTTAAGCCTTCCAAATTTCATTTTCTATTCAGATTTCATTCACCAGTTTAAAAAAGCCCTCAAGCTTTCTTTTTTTGTTTAGGCATGCTCTATTTATTTTTAAAAGCCTATCTCTATTAGTGAGAAGTATTTTTGTTTAAGAAACTAGTTGCTTTTAGAATAAATTGTATGTGTGTGTATATATATATGTGTGTGTGTGTGTGTGTGTGTGTGTGTGTGTGTGTGTGTGTGTGTGTGTGTGTGTGTGTGTGTGTGTGTGTGTGTGTGTGTGTGATGGGACAATACCAATATTTTTATCCATTCTGATACAATTTCTAATACTGTTCTCAATTCCTAATTCCAATACCAACAATGATTAAAATTCATTTTCAGGCCCTACAGTTGGTTTGAGAAATTTAATGAATAAAGTACATTTATTAATAGAATGTTTAGTAGAAAAAATGAATACAAAAGCTTATGAAATAAAGTTAGATATGCTTTTTATTTAAAAATTTGGGTAAGATTTAAAACAATACCAAGAACTATTTATGTAAATCATCTAAGTACCTAGCTACAATTGACATTAATTTACTTTGGTTATCAGAAATCTTAAACAAAACAAACTTCCAAACTACATATTTCTGCTTGGATAAACTTGTCTTAATTTGTATATGAAAATAATAAAACTGATTAAAATTTAAATTTTCCACTGTTAGATAAAAGAGTTTAGTTTTTCTAATATGTATAATTTGTAACAATTCAACTAATCAAAGTTTGCTATTAATTGCAAAATAAAAATGGATCTATTTTTTGTTCACCTTTTAAGTTTTAACAAGCACAGGCAACCTCTCTAAATATTATGCAATCTTTAAAATTTTATATGCAGCATTTTTCAATGAATAGAAAAAAGTTTAGGGGTGACAATTCCATTTCAGCAGGTACTTCAAAAATAAGAGATACCCTTATTTTTTATATATATATATATATATATATATATATACACACACACGTGTGTGTCTCTGAATAAATTACAGACATTATGCATGCTAATTTTTAACAAAACTGGTTCATACTCATGAATAACCTTCCATGTATTGATATTAAATGATGAGAGAAATATGCTATAACTGCTTAAATTTCTTTTATTTTCATTTCCCATGTACTTTCAATCTTCTTCCAAGATCATCTTCAGGGATGCAAGTAGTACAAAACTATATTGTTCAGGGGGTACAAGTATTTATACAAAGCTGTGCATTGCTATCCATTATCATAATTTTTCATTATGTCTTTAAATGACAATGTGCTGAGCATTCATTAGAACGTGAAAAAAGTATCCACTAGGGAATTTTTTCCTCTATGTTATGTCATGGTCGTACGCGTGTGCATTAAAGTGAAAAACTGTTCTTTTATAGGCATTTCCGAACATTACTGCAGTATTCAGTTAATTCTGTTCATCGCCGGTTTTAATTTTTTAATATCATGCCAGATAAAAATGGGCCAAAAATACATGTTTTAAAATTTTTTTTTCATATATATTTATAAATTTGCATCTTGTTTGGCTCCAAGGAGGAACAAAATAACTTTAATGCCATAATATTTTAATACAAGAAAGTTCAATTGTCAAAGAAAAATATTAGTAAAATAAAATTAAATACAATTTTTGATGGAAATTAACAAAAATAAATCTTCAATAACCCATACTAAAAAAAAAAAAAAAAAAAATTTTTATGGATTCAAACTATTATAAAAACAAATTGCTGTAATTTAATTGCCTCACCATGAGGACAATTTGCAACACAAAGTCAATCTTTTTATGTAAAGAAATCAAATGTGACATTGGCAGGAATTACATACATTCATTTTTCTTTTTTATTGAAAAAAAAAAGAGACCCTAGCAGAACAAATTCCTTTTGTGTTTATATTACATAATTTTGATTATCAAATTAATAATTTATATTAAATGGGTGAATTAATGCTAAAAAAAAAAAAATTAAAAAAAAATAAATAAATTTTGAGCTAAAATAAACTTTAAACTAGCAAGCTTTATGGAAAGCTCAAGAACAGAGTAGAAACTTGCACATTTTTTCTTTTTTATGCAAATAAAAAAATTTTACATCATACTTGGGGGTTATTATAATCTAGAGATTTTAGTTTTATTGATAAATATTTATATATTTTTATCATTAGTACCAGGAATGTAAAATTAAGTTTTAAACAAAAAAAAAAAAAAAAAAAAAAAAAAAAAAAAATCATTTTTAGAATCTGGAATTAGGTTAAAAATTCTCAGATTCTGATACTCCAAAAAGTTCTGATTAATTGCCTCATTACTAATAAAATGTAAGAAGCTTACTTGTGACACATTTCATCCTTCAGGAAATCAAATTTTATATATCTCTAAAATTCCAAGCACACCTCTGTGCACATGTGTAGTTCTATCAACATAACAAATTTAGTCCAATGGAGTTCTGAAAGAAAACGTATCACAAGTAAAGTTTTTCCACTTTGTCATACAATTACCCCAATATTGTTCTTGATACATTAAAATATATAGTTATATCACGTGTGTGTGAATATAAAATATCATATGTTGAGTGCTAATGCATAATAGAGCTATAATTTTCATAAATAAATATACATCCCCACCTAACTAGTAGCACAACTAACTTTCATTCACAATGTAATCTTCAGGTGTCTAATTTTTTGCTAATTCATGTGAACTTGCTTAGCATCACAATACAGTAAATTGGCGTCATTTCTAATCTTCAGCTCATTACTCAAATTGGTGCATTAGAAAACACTGACAATTGCTACTATTTATTTTGATGAAATTTTGAATTCATCATGGGAAAATCATTAGGCATGAAAAAGTTAAATCAAACTGGTTTCAGAGTATGCAGGTGATGGAGAGAAAAAAAAAAAAAAAAAAAAAAAAAAAAAAGTAAAATCTAATCTCTAGAAAGTCATTAAAAGACCATAAATGTCAAGATTTTATCATAATCCTCTTTTGCTAATTATTGAGAGAATAATCAGAGTATTTTTTGAAATTATATACTTATCAATACCATTAAGTAATTTTAAAGCAGCTGAAGAGGGAATTTTGGAGAATGTTTGCAACAATTTTCTTAATATTAAACAGAGGCTATGTTTAATGAATACAACATAATCATGGGTGTCATTTAAATAATTCTTCAGGTTTTTATTGACAATTTCAGATTTAACTCTGAAATTTAAATAATTTCAGAGAAAACTAAGATAATGAATGGAAAGGAATGAAAATAATGTGGATTAGTGACAAAAAAAAGTTTCACAAGTATTCTGCTTCAATTTACATTTCTTTTCAAAAATCTAAAAAATGTTTTCAATTTGTGTAGTCATGTGGCTAAACATTCATCTCCAAAGGCGGGAAGATATTGCTGTCCCTAGATTTTTAATGCAATTATTCGTTTTTCTTAAATATGCCATATTCTTCAAGAGGTACAAGAATGAGGTATTGACACCTTGATTGAGAAATTTAGGTAGATAATTGAAATAAAATTATATGATGAATATTTTTTTTTAACTACCCAGTAATCTTAAAAATTCTAATAGTTTATAGAATTTTGAGTACTTTGGGTTTTATGAAGATGCTTCTTGAGGAAATGTTAGAAAATTCCCAATAAATTAAAAAATTTATTATAGTTACCTCTTACTTACGCTGCATATGGACATCCATATTTAGAAAAAGCACACACAAAATTCTTTTTAAAATACTGGAGAGGGGGGGGGGCCTTGAATTGTAGTGAGCTTTTCCCATTTATGATGAATACAATTTTAATTTAATAAAATCACTTGACTATGACAATATAGAATTTTTAAGGATTAAAAAAACTTTATAAATTATTCTAACATGTAAAAATTCATTATTCATAGAGAAAATTTTTTCAGAAAATATTGTCCATAATATATTTTATTCATAAAAGAAATTAAGAGATTTTCTAATTGAATAATGTCTGTGTAATTACATTTTTTTATCTTACAGTTTGAGCAGATTTCGTGTAACTCGGAGTTGTGTTTGATCAAATAAATTTGAGGATTTAAATTCGGTACCTCCACAGATTAGCTAAAAAATGAGCATACATGATGAAAAAATGCCTGAAACTTAATCCAAATCAAGTCTGCTTTTTGCTTTAAAAAAAAAAAAAAAAAAAAAAAAGAATAGCATGATGTAAAAAGTCCAAAATTTAAAGATTTTATCGTCAAAATGTTTATGCTGTTATTAAGAGTAAAGACAAAAGTATTTATTATCTTATTAAATTTTTTAAACCTAACATATTCAAAGTTTTTTTTTTTTTTTTTTGCGTCTGCAACATTAATAATTTTTATAATGAAGTGTTTTTGCACTTTTTTCCCAGTGAAAAATATTGATTTGGAAATTCTTGCAAAAACAAATGTGTTAGATTTTAATGAAACTTTCAGGACTTAGTCACAAATGAATGAAATTATTTTTTTTTTATTTTTTTGTTTTAGAAAATCTTGGTAAAAAAAAAAAAAAAATTTTTTTTTTTTTTTTTTTAAACATGTTACACCTCACTTATTTAATTTCATGAAATTAAAAAATATTAAACCATATGTTCAAACTTTTTTTTTTTTTTTTTTTTTTATTAGTTAAAACTAGGACTCCTTAGAGAATGTAAATCATCAATTTTTTTTCTCAAACTTTTGGATGTTTTCTGAAAAACTGCTCCAAATGGTAAACTAAAAAATGTATTAATACTATGACATTATTTAATTAAAATATCTTTTAATTGCTTTTGTAAATGAGTTATATTTAGGACATCATTGTTTTAAGAAAAAAATTTTTTTTTTTTGTTGGATAATGAATTTTTACAAGAATTCATTCATTTAAAATTTTTAATTCTAATTTATAATTTAAAAATTGTTTAAAAATCTCCCACACTGCACTTCTTTTAGATATTATAATTAAGTAGAAACTATATTTACGAATCAAAAATTGAAAAGCGTAATACAACTATCTCATCTCCAATTCATTATGTTTCAACAAGTTTTGAACTTCATCCCTCCAGTTTTAAAACTAACATTTAAAGAAGTTTTCACTTTTTTTTTCTCTCCATCTTTCACAAAATATTTTTATTTTCTGTATTTATTTTAGTATGGGTCATAAATTATTGAGTTACCACTATCATGGTATTTCATCTTGGTTATTAAATTTTAAAATTAAGAAAATTTTATAGCATTTTAAATTATTTTTTCATAAAGCATCTTCAAACAAAAGTAAAAGTCAATAAAATATTAGATAATTGCTGCAAATATGTTAATTTGTAAAAATTACTAGGTAGTTAAAAACCAAATGTGTTTACTAAGATTTCATAAATTTAAGTCAATTCTGGTCATTCATACTAGCTGTCAACACCTTTGAACTTATTGATAATGATAAAGACATGAGAAAAAGAGAACCTATCATTAAAAAATGCTTGTATGCTATTTTTTATGCTACAAGTAATATTTGTTTTAAATCAGATTAATTTAACTTTAAATTTCCTAATTTTACTCAAATATATGTTTTACAAATATATAGTTTTATTTTTGGAAAATTTTTAAAATCGATAATTAAATTTTATTTTAAAACTTGTTAAAATGTAAGAAATGACCACCAGTAAACAGATTTTTTGAAATCAAGCAAATATTTGATATTCCAATCTATTTCTATTTGAAGCACACCAGAGTATTTTTACCTACTGGAAATAGTCAAATTCTTTAGCTTCCAATTAAAGTTAGCAAATCTTCAAGAATGCATTTATTTTTAAAAATTCATTTTAAAAAACCTAAGGTATTGAAAATTTATACATTTTTTTTTTTAATAGAAAAAAAATGTACCCATCACTTATTTATGAACTTTCAAGAAATTCATTTTTGTACTGCTTAACATTTATATTAATTATATGCAGAAATAAGACATTATTTAATTAGAATAGCTTTTAATTATTTCATATTATGAACACAGAACACTCTTATCTTAAGAAAAACGGTTCTTTTCAATAAAGTGAATTTTTATAATTGTTTTAATTTTTTTTTTTTTAAATTAGAATACAATAAAGTTTCAAAGATTTCTGCATTACTTTCTCAGTGTTGGTGATATTGCTATGACTATGAAGTATAAAAACTACTAAATCATAAAATGAAAAACTTTAGAATTCAAACAATATTTTAAAAAGAATTTTGAATTTTTTTTTGTACGAGTATAAGCGTGCTTATTTTTGTAGATATGGATGTGCATATACACGACATTATCAGAAAATAATCTCTTTCTAAATTTTTAAGGCTACCGAGTACTTACGTTTTGTTTTTACAAATATATCCACCATAAAAAAAAGTTTAGCTTCCATGTCATTCAAGCCGTCAAGACAAATAGCTACCGTTGTGTTAAAAATAATAAAAAAAAAAAATCAATTTCTGCAATAAACTTTTAATTTTCAAGTAAGTAATACTGGTTTTAAATCAGAAACTAAATCGGCTAGTATTCCTCAAATAAAATTTCAGAATTCTGATGAAAGATGGCTAAAAATACCATTAAAAAAATCCATTTCAAAACGAAAATTTCTTCCAGTCAATTTAAATTTGCATTGACAGCAAATATTTTGCTTATTGAAAATATTGAAATTAAGACTAAAAATAAAAGCTTCAAGATTTTTCATTTAAAAATTAATTTTAAACTTTTGATATGGCGTTTTTGTTCTTAAACATTAAGTAGGGGGGGGGGGGGGTAACAAAAACTTTTTTAAAAGATTTTCTAAAAGTGAAACATTTAAAAAATAATTTAATTCATTTCTGAATACGGCCTGAAAATTTAAAATTCGACAATTACCCGATTTCTGTAAAAAAAGAGAAAATTACCAAATCAATGTGTTTTAGTTTTTACTTTTTCATCGCAAAAACACGCTCAACTTTCCCGTAGAAATTTATGCTACCGATGACGACAGAAAAACAAAATTTTTAACCAAAAGTTCTAAAATAGATTTTTTTTTTTTTTTTTTTTTTATACATAAAAATTACTTTGATTTTCAGTTTTTCATCTTGATAACACAAAGGTTTTGATAAAATTGATTTTGCTTTTTGGCAATTTGCACTTTATCATTATGTATCCTGTTTTTTTTTAGCGAATTTTAAAAGGAAAAAAAAAACTGCGTCAAATAAGGTTACTTACTGGCTTTCTGCTGACAGAATTGAAGAACGCTAATGAATGTCAATTGAATTTAAATAAAAAAAAAAAAAAAAAAAAACTAACGTTTTTGCCAGATGAGGCAAAATAAATAAGAAATAGAAATTATCTTTCTTTACCAAAATAAAAGCTTGTCTGATGCGGAAATTTTACGCTACCTAATTGAAATATAAAATGGTCTTTCATTATGAAAAAAAAAATAGATAATTGCTATATAGCCATCCAATGCTGAAAAACCTTTGATTCTACTAATTTATACAAGTTATTTTTTCTTATTAATTTTTAAAACTATAGTTTTTGTGTCATTTATAGTGTGCGCAAGAAATAAAGGAGTGGGGTGCTCGTTCAGAAACCAAGCAATTTTTTTAGTCTAGTTCTTTTTTAGATCTCACTAACACAAGAGGCAAAAGGCAAGTTTTGCTGAAGAAGAAAAAAAAAAAAAAAAAAAAAAAAAAAAAAATCAATAAAAGACTGATTAAGTCTAATTTTAATTTATTAGTGATGAAATGAATATTTCTAACTAAAAAGTCATGGATTGGACTTCTAAACTATAAAGTCATGGATTTCTAAACACGCATTATAAAAACAAGTCAAATAAATACATTATTACAGAAATCACAGAAAAACGGCAAAAAAGCCTATATTTACAAATTATGACAATCACTGAAAAATAAAAACTTCAAATGCGAATATAATAGATTTTTTAAATGACTCATAAATCGAGCACATTGCAGTTTTACACGCATCAACCTCTGAATTTGTTATCGGTGTGTTAACTGTTAACTTTTTTCTACGGCATTTAAAACCTTTTCGAGCCATAACCGCAGAAGAAACATGACTTTCAAAAGATTTTACTTTTACCCTTCTGATGTTATTACTTGCAAAATGATGCTATAAAAAATAAAGAGAAATACCTGAAAGCGAAATCAGAAAAATACAACAACACATGTGATGCGGCATATGAGCACGTTGTAACCAACGTGGAAGCCGACTGAAATTTTTTTTAACAGATTCGGTTAAAATTTTATTTATAAAATAATGATTTAAAGTTTTTATCGCACACCAGAGAAAATGTGTTCTATTTATTACCGAAATTAGCCAAAATGGAATTAAAAATAAATTTTTTACTCTTCATAAAATATGTGAAAACGAAGACACTTGCTACACGTGCTCGAATGCGTTACCTAATAATAGACTCTCTGGAGCGAATATTATTTTAAGAAAAAAAAAAATTAGATTAGGTAATTGACGAAAAGATATGAAATGCATCATTTTGTTGTGTAATTAAGTTTCCAACAATATTTTAAACGCCTAAAAGAAAAGTATTATTTTAATAATAAAGAAAATAACCTTTGAAAAGTCACATTGTTAAACTTTAGAAATTCCCAAGGAAACTAGATCTGATGAGTTTGAAGAAAAATTTTCTTTCCTACCATCGAGTATCAATAATTCTTTCTTGGGGGAAACGTTTTGTATTTGAGAATCGCATATGTAACACGGAATACATTTTTCACAAGTTCTAAGACAAAGAAACCTAATAAACTCCAATTGCTCATAATTAATTGCACAACGAAAAAACTCAGCTTTTTTTTCTTTTGCTTTTTACGCATTTACAGAAACACGCATATTTCGAGTCATTTCAGCAAACACATTATTTTATTCATCAAATACTAGTTACCGGCGAGCGAAATACTCTACTATTCAACAAGTAGCAGTCTGGGTGCAGGAAAAAGATTTTTTTTTAAATAAAATAAATAAATGGGAAAACTTTAAATTCTTTACGACATTTTTGCGTTCATACTCTTCAATGCTAGCAAGCCGGATTTTACCAATATTTAAAAATTAACTAAAGAAAGAAAGAAAAGAAAAATTTAAGATTCCAACAAAACTGTAAGATTAAAGAATAATTTGTAAGTTTCATATTAAAAAATAAATACAAATGATTCCGTCGTACTTAATTCAATGCGTTAAAATATTCGCGCCATTTTCTGATTAATTTGGGTTTTTTTTTTTATTTATTTTGCTTTTTTTTCTAGTAATTGACAACTACTATACCAAAAATAATTTAATTTCAAATCACCAATTCCTTTACAGTACTGAAAATCTGAAATGTAAAACTTACCTACATAAAGATCTTCTTGGACAGTTGCCGACAAGAGACCGGTTTACAATGGATGCAGGTATAAATGATTAGAGAATCAATGAACAGCATAATGGCATGGTTAGGAAATGCATGCCGGGATAGGAAAGAACCCTAACTCGCTATTACAATTACTATAATAATTATTATAATTATACTAAAATTTCGGATAAAAACAAGAAAAAAAAAGAGACTTTATTCCCTATCATAGGGTCGATGATCAAAATTTATAATAAAGAAAAAAAAATCCGATTTTAATTTGTCTTCCATTTATTTCTAGCTTTAGCTTCCCCCCTCCGCCATTTTAGTTCTCTTATAAACGGCTGTTGATATATCGCGATTATGGTCACTTTTTTTAGGCTAGCGAGTGATTTTTTTTTTTTTTTTAAATCTGAAATAAAAAACAAAGAAAGAAATGCCGTATACCTTTCAGCTATTGAAACAAATCAAGTGAAATTTTCATTACTTTTCTTAGATTTATTTTTATAGAATCAATGAGTTTGTGAGAGCGTGTTACTGTTGTAGTGTTATTTCTGTTGTGTTAACCATAAAGTTCAGTTCAACATCCTTGGAGAGTTGAAGAGCTTTTTAGTTTTTGTAAATTTTACATAAAAAAGTAATGTCAAAATTATGAAAATAATTTTTGAAACAAACAAATAAAAAAATGAATAACGGTAACAATTAGAATTGATTTGTTTCCCTCACCATGAGGGAGCGCCGAATGTCATAGTTACACATTAAAAAAAAAAATAATAATGTCACTGACTCGTTAAATAAAAACCACTGTTGTGCAAACAGAACTTTATTTGAGAACTTTAAAAAATTGCCAGTTGCTTTTCGGAAAAAGCTTACATATTTTTTTCTGTCAAATGCAGAATATTTTTCCTACAATTTTCAGAAATAGACTGCGTAAGTTACATAAGTCAAAAACAAAATAAAATAGAAAAACAAATTTTACCGCGAAATTAAAACTTGAAATTTGTGACGTCACCAATCTGCAACTGTGTCCGGCGCGCTTTTCTTAAATAAACAACCAAATTTATAATTTAATCGTTGAAAATTGAGTAACCAGATCTCTCACTATTCCAGGCAAAAAGATATTTCAATGACAGTAGAAAAATTTTAAAACTTGTGTGCGGGCTCCACGTTAATTGTGAACTTCTTTTCTTATGCTGGACGTATCATTGTGGGGATGAGGGATATAGGTGGTTAAGTTAAACCCCACCCTCTATCTATCTATATTCAACATGTGTGACATGATCAGTTGCGGAAAACTTTAAGTTTATTTACACCCAACGGAACTTTTTTTTTTCTCAGAGTTTTTGTTTTATTACAATTTTGTACTTCTTTCATGTTTTGTAATATTTCAAGACGTGAGCAATCGCAGCTCTCTTCAACCTCCTATTCTTTAAAGCTCTTCTTAGCAATGTTTATCGTTTTACTATCCCTCCCACTCCTTGTTCTTCTGTCTCCTTTGCTTTCAGTATCTGCTGCGGGGGTCAAATTCTCCACGCCAATTTTTTTCATTATATATCCAAAAAATTTCAACATTTTTTTGTTTTTTTTATTTGTATCCTTTTTATTTACATTTTCCTTAAAACTTCCTTGTTGCTCAGATGCTCCATCCATTGTATTTTTGACCTTCTGTAGAACCACATTTCTGTTATCTTGTGGTGGACTTCACCACATTAATTTAACTTTAGATTAGGAAACAGGGCTGACACAGAAAAGGATAAGCAAAAGACATTGTTACACATAAAATATGTATTTAACAAGATGTACAATATCAGACAACGATGTGAAGGAAAGCATGCATTTAAGTAAGAAAAGGTTGAATTAACCTAAAGTTGTCTCTCTTTAACTGTTATTTTAATGTTCCAAAGTTCACTGGAAGAATGTTCATGAGAGTCTCTTGTAATGATTGTTCTTGAAAGATATTGCTGTGTAAGAAAAGTTTATGTGAGTGTGTACAAGGTATGTTCAGCATGTGAGTGGTGTGTGTGAGTGAGAAAAGTTGGCACATGGTTTCAACTGTCATGGATTCGTTTGGCAGTTGGATTCTCACTAATTAGGATTAGAAAACTCTTGCTTAAATAAGTGACTGTAGGCTCCAAATTGCTGTGCGGGGAAAATTATTCTTCATGTGCTGAGGATCTGATTGGTTGGCATTGACCAATCAGCAAGAGAGCTTTGTGGAGACCTAAGAAAGCTTCTGTGATCCATTACTCCCAAAAGTGCACAAAATTGACTACTTGAAAATAGAGCGATTACAAAATTGTCACATTGCTGCGATTTGTAAATTGCTTATAATGTGGTGGTGATTAACCAATGAATGCTTGGCATTATATGTGATTTGTATTTTTGTATGTATGTATGTTCATGCGTAATAGATTCACACAATCTCATCTTTATCTGTGAGGAAATTCTTCAACTGACTGCTTATTTCCAATTCCAAATATGCCTGTCTGGGTGACTAGCTAATTCCCATTGCAGATGCTTGATCAGGCATGTGTGTTTGTTCAATACACACAGAGCCAACCTGTGGTTTATACTACAACTATGCTGAGTGAACCTTAATTACAATTTCTGGAACATAGTGTAGTGGACACCCTGGAGGGGGTGTGATATAAAATAGTATATATATGACTTGTGCACTTGAATAAGTATGAGTCACAGGAGGCCTGCTAACATTTAAAAATAAAAGACATGAAATCTGACAGGTCAACAAGGGGACAACAAAACAACAAACTTAAATTAATACAAAATTTATTTACATAATGTACAAAAGTAGTGTTTCAATTAAATGTACAAAAAAAAACATGAACTGACAATGAATTAAGTAATGGAGGAAGAATTAAGTAAATGGAGGAAGAATTAAGTAAATGGAGGGATACTGACCAGATAGAAGAACTTAGATAATATAGCTGTGACTAAATGTTAAAAGTAGAGTTCTGGTAAGTTAAGTTGGCTGGAGAAGCCAAAGTTCGAAAATTCAGTTCAAATGTCTGGTGAAAGTGTTGAATAGTTGCTAGTTAAGCCAAATGATGAAATATAGCCAAAGTTGCATTAATGTCTGGATGCTGATGTAGAAGATAGTCATGATGAAGCAGCAAGAAAATAATAGCCAATGTTGCGTTAATGTCCAAATAGTTGCTGGTTAAGTCCAACGATGAACCTTCCGTAGTATTTAATACAAGTGTTGTTTGAAGTCTGGATGATATAGCCAGAGAGATGAAAGTTCAGTTTAAATGTCCGGTGCTAGCATTGAGTAAACCAAGGGAATTAGTTTCAAAGGAAATGCCAGAAGTTGATAGTTGAAGATAAGCCGAAATAACTGTACTGTCTGGTGCAGACATTGATGAAACCCATGATAAAGCGTCAAGAAAATAATGGCCAATGTTGCATTAATGTTCGGGTAGTTGCTGGTTAAGTCAAACGATGGACATTCCATAGTATTTAATCCAAATGTATGAAATAGATTGTTTGAAGTCTGGACGATATACATGCAGCAACTTCCTAAGAAACCAGGTGAGCTAGGTTGAAATAGGGATGCCAGAAGTAGGGGCCAATGCATAGCCAAAAGTTCAGGACCGTTGTGTAAGCAGATCCATGAACGCCTATCAACCAGGTGAGTTAGATTGAAGTAAGAATGTCAAAGATCGTCTCTCCATGTGTAGCTGGAAGTAGAGAGCTCTGCAAGTCTAGAAAAGCCTACAGTAAGGGGCTGTTACAGCCATTGTATGAACAGGTTCAGAAATGTCAGAAGTAGTAGGGGCTTTTGGCTATTGCAAATGCTGGGACGAAAGCTGGAAATAGAAAGCAGATGTGGTCGGTGCATGTGCAGGTCAGAAACGGCATAAGTAAAGTAGGAAACCTGGAAGATAACGGGCTGTGGTAAGCTGGAAGTAACAAAGACCAAGAATGTCGGAAGTAAGAATGGACAGGAAAGTTTCCAACTAGCGTCCAGTTGGTAGAACAAAAATAAATGGGCCGTAACTTAATACAGAACCCATCACAAGGACCAGGGGCCTGTGTTCCTTCTCCTCTTTCCTCCTACAGCAGGAAGTCATAGGTTCATATGACAACTATGTGTGATAATATCTCCAGGGCTTGTTACTTACTTAATATCTAGAAGAAATAAATCCCGAGTTGCTATGAAGTATAAAATGTATTATAAAATGCTCACAAGGAGTATTTAGATTATGTCAGTAATAATCAAACAAAGAGAAATTAGGTTGATTATAGTGATTTTCCAAGTGTAGCTTAGATATGGCACAAGGCCAAAAGTAGGGGGGCACCCAGTGAGGATCAAACTCACTACTCAGTTGTAATTATTCTAGCGAGACAAGCTCACTAAGCATTACACTGCCTCAAGGTGCCCAATTAGGTTGATTATACAGCTAAATAGACTTGTTATATTGGGTAGAAGAAAGTGGGGTGATGCAATGAAGAGAAGGGGCAAGCTCTTGAAGAAATATTGCATCTGCATGATTACATGATCAGAGTAGCAAAGGGCTATGATAATAGTGCATGAGAGTACATGCAAACTCTTGGTCATAATGACTTGTGATTTTGTGCTAGTACAAGCATCAATGGATTCTGAACAGTTTTACCTACCCAGTTTCACTGACAAGGCTTGGCACAACTTGTGGTAAGGTTTTTCAAATACTTTTCAATGTTGTCACACACTGGGATCATCTCTCCAGGATGATATTATCAAAAAGTCACTGGCTTGACAAATCAACTATAGTGAGATTGTAATTTAGGTTTCATAGTTATAATACTAATGTTCCAATCATTCCACTATATACCCATTTCCATATATAAGGATTAATGTTACATAGCAATTCAACACTCTTCTTTATTTCTAATGAGATTTTCTTGTTTCTTTATAATTTGCTTAGTTTTTGGAAAGCATCTTTTACTATTCTTTGGATTTCAGTGTCACATTTTGTGTTATCCATTGAAACACTACTCAGATATTTAAATTTTTGTACTTGCTTGACTTTGACATCTTAAATTCATAGCTTGCATCTTGGACTGTCCCACTTGCTGGTAACAAAATAACTGATAACTATCCTTCTTATAAATGGTGTTTAGTTCTTTTCTCACAGTTTCTTTTACTACCTTGTCTTGGAGTATCTGCAGTTTTCTTTTTGTGTCTGCATCAGTACAGTGTAATCTAAATATGCTATATTGTTAAGATTGTGTCTACAAATAGTAAATCCTGGTAGGACTTCTAGTTCCTTTAGAATTGTCTCACCATATAGGTTAATTAAATCCAGTGTGAAGACACATCCTTGTTTTACAAATCTTTCTATTTTTTGTATTTGTTTAATTCATTTTCTATCTGATCATAAACATTACATTTCTGGTTTCAGTGTCTCTAATAAAATCACATTGATTTCATCATATTTTCAGTTTAATTCTGATATGCACTTTATTCATAGTTATATGAAACATAGGCATACATAGTTCTGCATTTACTACCAGCTGAGTGTTTGCTTTAGAGTATCATACTTACTCTGGGATACAGACACAATTTTCATGGATAAGTTCTAAAATTCTACTGTTCTCTCATCAGATAACTCTTCCATGTTAGCTTCCTTCTCAATAGGTTCAACGAGACCAGACTTTCACCTCCCATTTCAGAAGCAACAATTTCAGGTACAACTGAACCATTGCAAGATGAAAACTGCTGAATCAAGCATCTGGGAAACTGATCCAAGTAATCATTTTCTAACTGTCCAAGTCTTTACCCACTGACAAACAGCGCAACATTCCAAAAACGAACACTGTCCTCCTCCCTTGCATACTCTTGTGAATTCTTGTAGCTTTGAGACAGTGAAATTAATTAAGGTGTCATTCTCTTCTACATGCCTCCCTGATCTCCTGATCACATAAATGACATGAAGATGACAGTCACCTTCATGAAGTACTTCTACATAAAGGTGGATGGGCTCTGCCCATAAGTATCCGAGCCAGGGGTGGATCCCACACCCCATTGTCCCAGCCACTCATCACCAAGTTTGCACGCCATTATATAAATGCAGTTACAAAACACAGAACCAGCCACATACTGGCAAATGTCCAGTCAACTTCCCACACAGAGAGAAGATGCTCCGATGAGTGAGCATGTTAGGTCACTCCCACGACTCCATTTCAGTTTGCCCAGCTCTTCCCGAACACATAATCCCAGCACACAGGTACCATTCTCTAGATGCTCTGGATTCTTGCTTGTCAGTTTGAATTGCTGCAATGCATATACTTTCACTGACAAATATGTCATCGATGTATGAGGATGTGGCCCTCTGGATGGCCTTGTCCTGTGCAACCATGGCATTCACAATTGATTACATGGTCAGTAGTGCCACATTGAGCCCAAAACCCAAATTGTCCATCTATATGCACTGTTTGAAAGGGCCATAATGATTTACCCATGTGGATCTGTAAATAGGCACAGTGCAAATCCAGCATGGTGATATCCAATCCTTCATGTCACCACTCCCTCAATTTTTGCATGCAAACATCTGCATCCACAGTGTGTGCATCCACATACTGATTGAGCTCCCAATAATCCATGACTGAGAAATATAAGAAAAAGCTTACTCAGGTTTTGAAGGATTTTTTTCTATGACTGTCTATGGATTTTATTTTACATGACAGAATTTTAAGAAAAATATGTGAACAGAAAAATCACATCCATAAAAAAGAGTTTCTGTCCTGTGCCCAGTTTGCCAAACAAAAGAAAAAAAACTTTGATAATTACTGACTTAAATATACCTCACATAGGGTCATTTTTTTTTTATTCAATTTGTCACAACCAATCACAAAATTTAATTCCTCAAGAAAAGCAACAGTTTTTCTTGACAAGGGGAAGTGTATGTTTGTTATGAGCAAGAGTGATTTTGCTGTATTAGGATCAGTATATTATATTATTTGACAATATTATTTCTTGGTTTTTGGATTTGTAAGACTGATTTGTGATATGGAGTTTTTCACCATCCTTATTATTCTGGAAATTTGTTAACAGACAAAATGTTTGGCCAAAGCTCCTATATTCTAACACATCTATGTTAGTATCAATAAAAAATTTTTTTTCATTTACCTACATCACAAATGGGAAAAAAATAGCTTGCAATATGCAAAAGTGTTTTCAATTCATTAATGACATCATTACTTTGAACTCTTATTTTGAGTAAGAGCACCTTTTAAACTGAATAAAAGAATCTGTTCAATGAATAATGGTCTTTTTATCTTGAATAACAGTCTCTTCTTTTTGAATAAAAGTATCTTTAATTTGAATAGAGGTATCTGGCTTAGTGAATAACTATAAAGCTATAATAAAAAGAAAATAATCAAAAAGAATAATAATCAGAAAGAAAATTAAAATTAGGTAACATTTAAGAAGAGTTAACATAGTGTTGTGTAGAGACCCAATTATCAATGTGATTAATGAGAAAGAGAAGAGATAGTAATGTACTGTAATTTATGTGAATTTACATAGACTTTAAACTTACGAGCTTTTTCTTTGTTCCCATTTTAGGTCAGGCTGTCTACAAATATAAAATCAATTATTCAAAAAAGCAAGGTAAATAGTTATATGTGAATACAAAGAAAAATATTTTTTGCAGTAAAAACAACAAAATCTCATTAATAATATTTTAGTAGTTTAAGTTTTTTATATGAGTAAAATCTTTCTATATGCCATGTCCCATCAGGACATTGGCGATCATGGCTCTCCAAAATTTCCAATAAGTACAATACAATTACAAAAATTACTATACACGACTTAAAAGTAACATGTAATTTGAAAATAATTTAAAATAAAGAAGTTTATGGCACTTTATTTTTCAAGTATAAAATAATTAAATTCTATTTCCATTATGTAATCAGAATAGTCAAATACACAGACATGGGTGAATTATTCCATGTACTTTTATGGTGACATAGAAAAGTGCTATAAACAATATAATATATATTTAAAGAATTCATTTATTTTAATCCAACATTTTTATTAATTCAAATGTTATTATACTTCAAATATTATTATAGTAGGTAACACTATAATAATATTTGAAGTATTTTATATATATTTAATTTGATATAATTAATCTACACATTAAAAATATAAAAAGATAAATTGGATTCATTTTATGTGTTCTTATTCCCAATAACCATTACACATGATGTCCAGTGAGACCATTTCAAACATCCAGCTTCCCCAAAAATACCAAGATGTAGACAAAGGAAATCTAATTACCACACAGCCACCATATTGGTACTTTATAATAACTGCAAAAGTACTTGAACAAAATATGAACTTAAGACATTTTATCCACAACTTTGAGCACAATACACAACACCTTGCTGAAAATTGGAAAAATGTAATAAAAAACTAAACAGACAGACTTTGTTGGTTCTTTTTACTCAAACTTGTTTGGATGAATATGCCCTGCCTTATTCAATATATATATATATATATATATATATATATATATATATATATATATATATATATATATATATATATATATATATATACACACATATTATATATATATATATATATATATACACATATTATGTATGTATATATATATATATATATATATATATATATACACACATATTATATATATATATATATATATATATATACGCACACATATATATACACACATATTATATATATATATATATATATATATATATATATATATATATATATATATATATATATATTATAAATTAACTGATTCCATCATGATGGAACCATATTTTTAAATCATGTAAATTTGCATTGAGCACTGTTTTGTAAAAATAAAAATATTAATAAGAGCACCGGATTACATCTCTTACTGTTCTTTCTTTTATTATAAAATATATATAAGCCTTAATTAAAAAAAAAAATATTTAAAAAAGAAATAAATAAAAAATAGAATATATCTATATTTTCAAAAACTTTAGAAAACCCCAGAATATTATGGAAAATAAGCCTAAATATAAGTTGTCTCTGATACCGGATGTAACATTGTTATATCATCTTTTGACACTCACAGCCAAAAGATAAAGAAAAGGAATAATGAGAGAATATAAGAACAATATTATAAAGAAATTTATGTAAAGACGGCATATCTACCGCATCCTCCATATTATACACATATGCATACATACAGGGATGTGTATGCATACGCACAAAGAAGAAAAATCAACTTAACACCAACAAAAAAAGCACATAAATTATCTTTTTTAATTGAATATAAAAATAACAAAACCCAGAAAGTTGACAGATATTTGTTGATACCTCCTGACAAATGAACTTAACAATTACACAAAGGATCATCTACAAAACTCTGGAGTAAAGGTGCTTAACATCACATTAATCAGTTAAGTGACAAATTTTATATTTGTATTAATCCTAAATAAAAGTTGTCTCCACGGTATACTTTTGATGATAGGGTGTCCAATACTGATTTTCTTGCAAAATGCAACATTGCTGGACTTGTCATGTTGCAAAGATGAGTGACAACAAAATACCTGGTCCTCGTGCATAGCCAGTTTGACAAAGGAGTGTTTAGATGGCCGTGGCTCAAGTATGAAGACAAGCTAAAGAGTAACTTCTTAGCTGCCAATGTTCCTCATACTAACTTGCCCTGAATAGAAACAACTGGAGATGTGTGTGCCAGAGTGGTATCAGAAATTTTTAAATCAATTGACCAGCTAACAGAGGAAAGACAATAGCGAAAAACGTCAGTAAATATTCCTGTTGCTATGTCCTGAGATACTCACTGTTGCACAATGTGTGGACTTGTATGTAGGTTATTAGCAGGACTAAAGTGTCACATAAGGCATTAGCATAAAAACTGAATGAGATTGTCAGATCCTAATACGTCAAAATTGATAGGAGAGTCCATCATATATATATATATATATATATATATATATATATATATAGCAATAATAGTCTGAAGCATTCTCATTATTTTATTACTAGTTTTACATTATCTTACCATTGCTAGAAACCAATAATAATAAAAATAAACTAAAACTGGTAATAAAAGAATAATATTAAAAATGCTTAAAGAAAAATGGAAAAATAACAAAGTATACGAGTCATTTTTCATTTTACTTCATGCATTTTCACAGTTATTCTTTTATGGCAGGTCTGAATAAATTAAATACTATTATTTAATATATTCAGACATGTTTTATGGTTTTATAGTGAAGAAAACAGTGACTTATCTTGTCAAACCAAGTGACAGCACATTGCATGTATCCTATGATGGAAAATGTGCCAAAAAAGAAAATTACTTACCCAAAAAAGGGCATGTATTCCGCATGACATGCTCAAGATGGAATATTTAAATTAAAAAACAAGTCTGTCACAGGAGTCACTATAAAAGTATTTTGATATGCAAAAATTGAGCGTCCTCTTCTAGCTGTCGACAAATGGAAAAAATGCTTGGCTGATAAAAGCAGTTGGTGTTCTCGAATCAGGGAAAAATTCGGATATTTTGGCTACCACGTTTGTTGGAGAGTAAGTTATTTTTCTGACTGGTTGCATGCATTGTGAGATAGTACCTGTGAATCAAGTTTTCAGCATTTCTTTCTGACCCCAATGTTCGAGTCTGAACTTAGTGATTTATTCTCTGTGTTGTGGAAGTAATCTGTGACAAATATTTCCTTTGCAATCCCAGATCGTTTACAGGTTTTATGTAGCACTAGCAGCATGGCCCGGCGTTGCCCGTGCTTGATTCAAAAATTGTACAACTCATACAGCAATCGCCATCACTTGACTTAAAATATTTTTGCCCTTCCTTGCCTTTAAAGAAGTGCCCTTTGCTGTGCTGATGTTGCTACATGCCTTACTTCTTGCCTATCTTACACTGCAAATTTTTTTCTAAGCTCTATACTAAACATTAAATCTGTTACGAAAAAAGAACTAAACAAAATGAACACAAAACGATCAGCTTTAAAAAAGGACTCGTAACTGGAAAAACCGAATGAAAAAAGAATGTTAACAATAAATACTTTTTCACACCGAACCCAGTTCTGCGGAATCAGAATCAACATTGAGTTTAAGCAAGCAAATGAGCCAATTGGATTAAAGTTCCATGCATATTTAAATTTTTCCCACTCGTGACGAATGCAGCTATTGATTTTTTTTGCATGCTAGCATGCTAGTTAACATTCATGTCAGTCAGCTGTTGGCTCTCACGCTGGCCAATAGAATCTTCCTGCCTATTCGTGGCAGCCAGCTATTAGCTCTCACTCTGGGCAGTATAAAATGGCCGCAAACTATATGAAAACTGCCATAGAAGCATGAAAAAGTCGATTATTTCCACTATCGATGGGAGTTGGAAAATGCAAAGTTGGTCTTGGCCTTCCCACTAACTTGGAGCATGTAAATTTTGGTGCAAATCCATCAAAAATTGCAGCCATGCATTTGTTACACACACACACACACACATCCTGCCTTTTATAGATAGAGATTAACTTCTTGAATTAGATAATTAAGATACAAAATGCACATTGAAACTATTTGTTTATTGTCCTGTCTTTTTATTTATTTTAAATGACAGATCCCTTTATGATGTAAACAATCAATGGCTCTTCACAGATTTCATTTTTTTTATTATCTACAAATGCCATGCATTCTCAGGAGAGATAGTTGAGTGATTTCCTGTTGACTCATCCATGGTTTGGAGTTCAGAGTTTTCCTTCTCTTAAACTGGTTGTCCACCCTCAAGGCTAGAGAGACCAGTTTGCCTTGCTATTTAATTTAATCCATAATTGGATAAAGAAGAGATGGATTCATGCCTTTCTCACAGGTATTTGTGCAAAAGTGAATGCAAGAAGCTAGGTTAGAATTTGAACTATGCTTGCTGGTAGCCATTACACTACATGCACATGTTGTTATTAACAGCATTATAAGCAGAAAACATTGTTATCAGAAGAAACTTTAATAAGGATTCACATTATCCATAAATATACATTATAAATAGCATTGGAATATTAATAAAATTGACTGAAAAATATAAATTAAGAAACTTCATATAAAAATATAAATTGAGAAAATTCAAATAAAAATTCTGTTAACTTATTGATGCAATCTTGTGTTTGATATATATCCCCTCTTCCCAAACCCTCTTTATCACTATTATCAACCAATTGAGCCTTTTGTGATTTCAGAAAAGTTTTTGTTTCTTTCATGTCTTCACTCCAATCACTAAAACAGAACTGGTTGTAGCAAAGAATCCTTTTCAATTTGTAGAGCTTTATTCATTCTTTTTTCCTTCTTTCCTTCCTTCACTTCAATATATAACTATCAATAAGAGATTTATAAATGCAGTGTTACACTGCAAAACATAGTCAAGTGCTGACTGCAGGACTGACTACTTTCCAGTGATATATATTAAACTATGGAAATTGAAGAGTGCCAGGGCAGCACACAAATTGCAATACTACAGAATCCTGAGTGACCCAAATCTGAAGGAGAAATATAAGGACAGTGTTAAAATCAGATACAAAGGCAAAATGAGAAACTCAAAGTGAGACGCTTTCTCACCAATGTAATGTTGCTTCCCTTTGTCTTTTCTATAAATATTTTCATGGCATCTGTTATGATGAGCTATTTTCACTGGTGCCTCAACAGCATGAATTTAAGCATGCTACTAGGTTGGCATTTTGGTTCCATCCTTTTACTGTCAAAACAGTTAAATGTAATTGCCTCTTCTACTCCAACAGCTTCTTCATTTGCACTTCCCAACAGTGGAACTCCCTTCCTCTTACTCACTTCCCTGATAACTATAATCTTCAAAAATTTAAATGTAATGTCAATTGGTATTTTCTGTTGCCTTGATCCCTGTTCTTCCTTTTTGTCCTGCTCTGTTCTTTTTTTTATCCTTTCCTCAACCCCGCTATACCAAGTCTTTTCCCTTACTTACACTCTCTGTATCCTCTTGGTACTAGTGGTACTCCTACTTTGCTTGGGGTGAATTGTTCAAAAAAAAAATATTAAGAGAAGCTTTAGAAAATATCCACAATCAAGATCATCCCAAAGAAAAATAGCCAAAGAAAAAAAGAATGGCTGATAAATGAAGTTCTTGACATGATGAAAAGAGACAAAAAACAATGCCAAAGTACAACACATATGATTTTGCACAATGAAATTAGGAAGAAATCTATGCAGGCTAAAGAGGAATGGCGCACCAAAAAATGTGCTGAAATAGAAAGAATAAGTATAGCAGAAATGCATAAAAAATAATAGAATTGACAGGCAAAAAAAACATGCTCATGAACAGGATGCAAAAAATCCAGTGACCAGACACTAATATGAGCGAAAGGAAAAATACTTCAGAGATGAAATGAATATATCAAAGAACTCTTCCATGATGAAAGAGAACAACCAGCAATATACAGAAATATTGACAGACCAGTAATATTAAAATCTGAAGTGGAATTAGCACTGGTCAAATTGAACAGAAACAAAGAAGCAGGACCAGAGAGAATGCTGGCAACCTTATTTGATTTTGGCATTGACAAGATTATAGACATAAAAAATGAAATCAATAACAGTACTGATATACCGAAAGACCTAAGTAGATTTATTTTCATAGCACTGCCTAAGAAGCCAAGTGCAAACAAATGTGATCTCCATCAGACAATCAGCCTAATGAACCATATAACAAAATTTATCAGACAGCAAAATCATACTTGAAATAGGACAAGATCAGTGTGAGTTCATTAAAGACACTGGAACAAAGAATATAATATTTATGCTCAGAATGATATCAGAAAGAACAATACAAATGCAGAACCATGTGTACCTGTGTTTTATAGATTATGCAAAAGTGTTTGATAAAGTAAAGGTCTGATCAAAAAGTATTGGAACTGTTGTTATGTTAACGGAGCTAAAGTATGCAGAGTGATGCCACTTGACAGAAATTATATATGCACATTAAGTTATAATGTTCTTGTTCACATCCATTGTTTATAACAGTGTTTGGAAGGAAAGTGTGTAGAGTGCGATCATCTCACTCCAGCATAGAATATGACCACAGTGACCATGGCAAAGAAAATTAAGCAGAGAATCTGCATCAAATTTTGCCAAAGCTTGAGGATATCTGTGCAAAGTTGCAGAAAGTGTATGAAGAGGAGTGTATGACCTGGACACAAGTATATGAGTGGTTCAAATGTTTCCAAGATGGCCAACAAAATATCAATAGTGACACACATTCTGGGAGCCCCACAACCAGCAGAGCTGAAGTAAACATTGCAGATGTGCATGCAGCTGATCAGAAAGACTGTTAAATCACTGAACATGAGGTTGCGAACATTAGTTATGATTCAGATGAGTCCATTCTTTCTGAAGATGAAATGTGTGTCTGCTAAGTTTGTGCTAACACTGCTTTCAGTTGACCAAAAAGAAGATTAGATTTCAGCTGTGCAGAACCTCCTTGATTGCATTGAGCAAGATAAAATCTTTTTGAAAACTGTTATAATAGGTGACAAATCATGGGTCCATAGCTATGACCCTAAACCAAGGCTCAGTCTTCCTAGTGGAAGACCCCAACCTAAACCAAGAGCAAAGAAAGCAAAACTGAGCCAAAGCAATGTAAAAGCACTGTTGACGGTTTCCTTCAACTACAAGGGTATTGCTTATCATGATTATGGTTAGATAATAAACAAATACAACATTCTCCAGGTTTGTCAACCATCATATTCCCCAGATCTTGCCCCTTGTAAATTTTTCCTCTTTCCAAAAATCAAATTACACTTGAAAGATGTTAAGTAAATTCAAGTGAATGCAACAAGACAGCTGTTTGTTATTAAAAAAAAAAGAGTTCCAGAAATGTTTCCATCAATGGAAACAATGATGTGTGTGGCTTCAGAAGGGAACTACTTCAAAGGAGATTAAATACCGAATTGATATGTGTAGTAGTTTTCTTTTTATAGCACCAGTCCCAATACTTTTTATCAAACCTTATATACCACAAAGATCTTTTGAACCTGTTATGCAAACTTAACATATTTGGGAAGGATATTAAAATAATACAGAATCTATACTGTCAGCAAACCACCTGCATATGGATACTAAATGAATTCAGTAAATATACAGAAACAGAAAGGGGCATAAGACAAGGATGTGTCTTCTCGCCAGACTTATTCAACTAATATAGTGAGGTAATTCTAAGAGAATTACAGGTTCTACCAGAATTCATTGTTGGTGATCACAATCTTAACAACATAAGATATTCAGATGACACAATGTTGATAGCATGACATAAAAAGGAAACTACAAGAACTCCTACAGAAGATAGTGAAGGAAAATGAGAAGAAAGGACTAAACCTCAATTGCAAGGAGATAGAATGCATGGTTGTTAGCAAAAGGAACAGCCAAACATGCAAATTACAATATGGAGATACTAAAATCAAACAAGTAAAAAATTTAAATATCTGGGAAGTTTCTTAATAGGGGATGGAAAGTGCAACACTGAAATTCAAAGGTGCATTGGGATAGTGATAGATGCTTGCCGAAAGCTAAGCAAAGTATTAAGAAAAAGAAAAATGTCATTAGAAACAAAAGATAGAGTACTAAACTGTTATGTAATATGTTCTCTTATTTGGCAGTGAATGCTGGATAATCTCCTTACAGATGAAGAAGAGACTTGAAGCAGCAGAAATGTGGTTCTACAGAAGGATGCTGAAAATACCATGGACTGAGCATGTGAGCAATGATGAAATTTTAGAGAAAATGGAAATAAAAAGGAAACTTACACTTAACATCAATAAGAAACAGTTGAAATTTCTAGGGCACATAATGAGGAAAGAGGGCTTGGAAAATTTGATACTCTCAGGATAGATTGAAGACAAGAGAGACAGATGAAAAGAATGCATAACCTACTTAAATAAATGACAGCACAAAGATTGGGAGAGATAACAAAGACAAAATTTATCTAAGAGATACAAAGGGGAGGAAATTGTGGGGAGTCATGATCACTCACTTCCTGAGGGGACATTGCACACAGAAGATCTTGTTCATTACTAATTGATGCATTTTAAGATAGTAAAACAGAAAGTTTAAGGCAGGGATAGTTTCACACTTGTTCACCTACATATCAATTGAGGAGGTGCCCACTTGAAGATATTGGTTACTATAGAGAGGATCACAGATAAGTTCTTTATAAAGGGATTCTTGAGTTGCTTAATAAGAAATCAGAAAAATACTTCTATGATAAAATTTTTCTTGTTTTCCTTATGACCTGAGACTACTGCCTGGTCATCTCACTCTACCAGTTGATCCCCACTACTGACATTGATTTTAAATTCTTGATCTGAGAAAGTCTTAGTGAAACTGATTTAAACATCTTCAAGAGTGAAGGTGTGAGTTACAAGAAAAGTGAGTTTAATAACAGACAACTAACTCTTGTTCGGAGAAACAATAACATTTACTTGCTGAGGATTACAGTTATTCTTCTTCTTTTATGTGCCATGTCTGTTATAGACAAGCGTATGGTTGCAAAAAGGAAATACAACACCAGAAATAGATTTACGTGATTTATTTCAATGGGAACTTGTGGGTTTGGGACAGCTACCTTGTGGTATAGTTCATAAGCCAGCTCCTGGTCTGGGTTGATCTCTTATAGTAGTTCACACTGGTTGGCGTGGCGCTCCTCCTGCTGACTGCTGCTGACTGACCATGACAGGTCTCTTCCCTGGCCTCCTGTTGACTGCTGTTGTACTTCCCCATGTGACCCCTTTTATAGCATTTTTTATGGCTTAACAGGCTCAAAAAACTACGCGAGTATAATTAGGGGGGAAGCATTTTTATTGGTCAAAAAATAGAAACACTTTAAAATATTTTATTTTTTGACCGGAACTTGTGCGTCGGACTTATGCGTAGACGACAGTCATTTTGTGACGGGGCCTTGTCCCGTTCACATCCAGCTTTCACTCTTAAGTATGTTAGTTTATTTGCCTGAAAATCAGCCAAGATATGTCTTATTTTATTTTATAACATGTCCCTTCAGGATGTAGACTATCATGGCTCTCCACTTCCTCCATCCCTTGTAGTTCTCAGTATGTTTTGTCCTTTTGCTACCTCTCTCAAACCCTGTTCTGCCATCCACTTGCTTAAGCCTGCTAAGTATGTCATGCATTGCTTTCCCTTGTCTCTCTTTCCCTCTATCCACCCTGTGAGTATCAGATTCTTCAAGCCCTCCTTCCTCATTACATGTCCCAGAAATTTCAGCTGCCTCTTCCTGATGTTAAGTATAAGCTTCTACCTTTTATCTCTTTTCTTAAGTTAAAATGGAATTTCTTTTACAAAAAATGATCTTTATTATTACAGAAAGTACAAAACATCAAAGTATGGAGTAATTAAGTAATGTTGCTGCCTTTGACTTGAATAATTAACTCACTTCAATATGCCATTGAATGGAACAATTTCCAGATTTTCTCATTTGGAATATTTTTTCCATTCTTCTTGGTAGTAATCCCACAACTTCATAAAATATACTATTGTCTTATTAAGAAGTTAAGATTGTTTAGCAGTATCTTTTTATCAGCAGTCTGTGGACCTTGAAAATTCAAAAATAAGTTGTTGCATTTTCATAGCTGCAGTTTAATAGAACATACACTACTTTAAACATCTTGAAGCTGAAAAAAAAACATGCAAGACTATTGACACAATGAAAAATCTGTGAGGATAAAGTCATGATAATGTGCAAATTTCTAATTATGAATTGTTCCATCTTAGTAACATGAGTGTAATGTGTCTTGACAAGTGATTTTAGTTGAACATTAGCTTGCTTTTTACACTAAAATCATAGCTAAAATTTCAAAATGTTCAACTTTTGAAGGACTGTTCAACACAAAGTCCTGATCTCAAGATAATTGAAGCATTATAGTGGGAACTGAAGAAACAAGTGCATCAACAAAAATCACACAATTTATTTAAAAAATAACTTAAAAAAACAAAAATAAAAAAGCACTTACTTTTCACATTCTCCTTTGGCATTGATCCTGAGGGTATTGCTAATGAAAGGCATAGAGAATTTGCACCCACACACACACACATATTTCATTGAATATGTTAGACAAGGTGCTTTTATTTAGTTTTTTTATCCAATTTCTCATGCGATCTAATAATTTATTTTTCGGATGATAAATTATATAAAAACTGTCCGAATGTTCTTTTTATCCGCGCACTTTCGCCTATACATTTAGCCATTTTCAAGGATTAAATATTTTAACTGTTAAATAAGAAATAGTTTGTTGCATGTATGTTTTATAAAATGTTTTCATTTTTCAAAACACAGTCAAGATATTGTGTCCATGTTCATAGTTAATATTATTATAAGGCTTCCATTATTTTTAGCCTTTTTTTGCATGTAGATGATGCTATTACAATAATGTTACGAATAGTGTCCGGTATGTCTGCATGAATATTTAAATGAGATCTAATTGAGCTATGGTCAGAAAGGTGTAGAGTGAGTCTGCATGTCAAACATGTTGTAGTGTGGCCTATATAATTATTTACAAATTTTGATAGATCAGGAATACAATTCCTTAATGGGCATGTAAATTTGTAAATGATATTTGCCCTATTTAATTTTGTTCTAAGCACTGAATTATTATTATTATATATATATATATATATATATATATATATATATATATATATATATATATATGGGTATGTGGCTGAGTGGTTAGAACATTCGCATTCTGGCCATAAGACCCAGGTTTGAATCTCACCATGGTCAATTTGTCATTTGTCAGGAAGAAGATTTCCTGATGTTATTGGACTGGAGGGGTTGATCCCAGCATGCAGCACCTTTCGAAAGTGACTGAAAACCATACCACAGGGCGACCCGAGCCTTGTGAGTGAAATTGGGTAGACAGAACTCTTGGGTGCTAGCTGTGCTAGCATGAAGTCACAAGTCATCGTGACCCAGTGCTTGAGTGTGATGGACTTGTTCAAATTGTTGAAACTATAACTAAGGTCTGCTCAGCATAGTTGCAGTATAAACCACAGATGGGCTCTATATGTGTTGAATAAACACAAATGTACCTGAGCAAATGTCTGCAATAGGGATTGGCTAGCCTCCCTAGTAGACGGGTATCTTTAAATACTAGTGGTCAGCTATATCTCTGTGTGTGTTTATATATATATATATATATATATATATATATATATATATGAGGAAATCTGCCAGTTTAGAAAAAAATTTTACATTCAGATAACACGATGATCCTGTGTCACCAGAGAAAGTATTTTATTTCACAAGAATAAAGTTTTCATTACTGTAACAAAACATGATTTCTGTTATGCATCTGAATGCTTGATTTTTATATTAACTGTATCATTATAGAAATTAGATTTGAACTAATTTCAACTCAATTTTTTTTATGATTTCAATATTCCACATTGTTTCAGTATTAATTTAGTACGGAAATGAGACATATTAGAATAGCCCAGTTTTATATTAACCATAATGGAACCTGTAGAACATAGGAATTCCAATTCATTTTCATCTAAATAAATTATATTCACTTATTGGTTAAAATTATTGATCAAAAAGGTTTTGGTAGCACATATGTGCATCATGGGATGTTTCCCCAATGTATGTTTTTATTTTATTTTTACATTGTTTGATGGAAAATAGTGAGGATGGTTGTGGACTCAGGAAAACCAGTTTGTCATAATAAATTGCCAAAACATATAGTAAAAGTTTGGAAAAGGTCATATTTTGGGTGGAAACCCTCAGTATTCATTTCATTTAGGTTTATAGAAGAAGGAAAACTCTGAAAACTAGAAATACAATCTACTAACTCATTCCAAGCAATGGGTAAATGTACTAAAAAGGACTTGCAATTCTGCTCCATAAAAACTTATTTGCTAAAATCTGATTGGCATAGAAGTTGAAGCACCAATCAGATCCTGAAACTTGTTTATAGAGAGGATTTGAATTTTACATCTGCACAACAAATCTACAGAAAAATAATCTTAATAGTTTTGTAATTATATATTTCATTAAATTCAAAGGAATATTTCAAGATTCAGACTATTACCTGACTTTGAATTATGACATTTTGTGTCTTCCATATGTTTTGACTGACCGTTCAACCACCTAAGGTATATTCATGAACATTCTCAATTTAAAAGCCTTGATAAACCAATGACATCCTTGCTTTTGTATATAAACATGTGCAACAAAATAAAACCTTGCAAGTGCCTTGACAAAGTCCCTCAGAAGACAAAACATGTCGGCTAGGAATAGTTTTTTCTCTTGTCTCTTTTTATTCATTTAGACTATGTATACAAAATTAGCAAAACCCACAAAATTTAGTTTAATTATTAAAACATTTAATTTTCTTAATGAACTAAAAGATTTTTATGTTTTCTTGATACAATCAACATCTATTATGGTTCTGAGAACTCAAAAATTTTAAAATTATTTTCTCATTTCTGTTTAAATTCATTGCAGCAATTTTTTAAAATGTTTTCCATTGACCTGTAAATCTTAATTCTGTTAATTTCTTTTTTTTTAATAAAACAACTAAGGATATTGTATATTCTATATGTGCAAATCTAACATTCCATATCATATCAAATTTATCACTTTCTTTCTGGAAAATATAAACTCATTAAAATGTAAAATTGTTAAAATGTAAAATACACTAACATACAAACAGCTTCATATCACTTACCATATTTTCCAGCTTACAAGTAATATTGGAAAGAAATTTCTAAGAAAAAATAATTCATTCTCATACAACAACACATTCACCATGCGT
Source organism: Acanthosepion lycidas (assembly GCA_963932145.1). Taxonomy (NCBI): domain Eukaryota; kingdom Metazoa; phylum Mollusca; class Cephalopoda; order Sepiida; family Sepiidae; genus Acanthosepion; species Acanthosepion lycidas. Next base: position 14,514,786 of record OZ010581.1, on the reverse strand, counting down.
TCCTCACATACTGGTGCCACATATTGTTTACATTAATCACTCGTCCAATTTTCTTTGTATAGCAATGACATACTAGTCAAGAGCAGAAAGGCTCCTGCCTCTGCTACTAATCAGATCATCTTTAAGCTTATGGCTCAGCTCCAGGAAGGTTTATAGTCTTGGAAATACTTGTAACAGCTAAGTACTGAGTTTACATCATATAAAAGGCGGAACTAGATAGCTAACGTTATAGTATAATGACTCAACATACAAATCCACATTTCTATCAGTCAAGCCAATTAGGTGACCGACCAAGCTTACCTGAGCCTTGGTGTTGCCTTACATTTGTCTTGGAAGACGCACATGTATTTTTCAGGGTATTTCTTAGGAAAAAAAGTGTGTCTTGTAAGCTAGAAAATATGGCAATTAATTTAATTAACAAAAATAATTTACAAATATAATTAGAGCTGTACCTCTTTAATCCAGCAACCTCATTGGTTCAACAAATTTTGAATGCTGCCATCATTACTTTATGTTGCAGCTGAGTTTGTTTCAAACCAATGTTTAAACTGTAAGTTATAAAGCACTAAACTGAATGTCAGAAAGAGCAATACAAATGCAGAAGGATTGTGTGCCTGTATTTTATAGACTTAAAGGTGTTCGATAAAGCATGTTCGACAATGATCTGTTAGAGCTGTTCAGCAACCTTGACATATTTAGGAAAGACATTAGAATAATCAAAAATATCTATTGGCAGCAAACTGCCTGCATAAAGATAAAAAATGAGTTCAGCATATATACAATAATAGAAAGGTGCATAAGGCAAGGATGTGTCTTCTCACCAGACTTATTCAACCTATACAGTGAAGCAATTCTAAGAGACCTGGAAATCCTAGTACACTTCATCATTGGTAGCCACAATCTTACCAAAATATGCAAATGACACAGTGCTGATAGCAGACACAGAAAGGAAACTACAAAACCTCCTACAGAAGGTAGCGAAGGAGAGCAAGAAGGGATTAAGTATAAACTACAAGACAGAATGCATGGTCATCAGGAAAAAGATGAACCCAAAGTGCAATTTACAGGTAGGGGATGCTATAATCAAGCAAGTGCAGAAATTTAAATATTTGGGAAGTGTTCTGACAGAGGACAGAAAGTGCGGCACTGAGATCCAAAGACATATTGGGATGGCCAAAGTTGCATTCCAAAAGCTAGGCAGAGTATTATGAGATAGGAAGGTTTCATTGGCAACAAAGAAAAGAGTACTGAACTGCTACATGATATATGTCCTCCTTTATGGCAGTGAATGTTGGACTGTCTCCTCAAGAAGGAAGGAGAGACTCAAGGCAACAGAGGTGTGATTCTACAGAAGATTGCTAAGGATACCATGGACCAAATATGTGAGGAACAATGAGGTTTTGGAGAGGATGCAATCAAAGAGGAAGCTTATACTTAACATCAGGAAGAGGCAGCTGAAATTTCCATGACATGTAATGAGAAAGGAAGGCTTGGAAAATCTGATACTTACAGGGTGGTTAAAGGGAAAGAGGGACAAGGGAAAGTAATATGTGACATACCTAGCAGGCTTAAGCAAGAGGATGATAGAACAGGGTTTGGGAGAAATAACAAAAAGACAAAACTTATTGAGAGCTACAAGGGACAGGAGGAGGTGGAGAGCCATGATCACTTATGTGTTGAAGGGACATGGCACATAAAAGAAGAAACTGAAAGTGTAAAAACCTAGCTGTGGTTTGAAACTGAATTAAAGAACTGTAAATTAGATAACTTTTAAGGTTTATTTTAGTATAAAATTAAACGTGTATTTATTAATTATTTTTAATATAGCCAATTGAAAAGTATAAGCAAATCAATAAATGCCATTTATTATAATTTACACCCTTTTATTTTCTGCACAATTGAAAAATTATTCAAAATTTCTGTGGTATTATGGGATTCAGCAATTGCTAAGTTGCAAGGCTTCAAGTCTAATGGGTATAACTCTTATTTGCAAATTAGGCTTAAGTACAATTAAAATGTACTAATGTGAATTCCTCAGTGATAAGAACCTCAGAACCACTAAAAGCATAGTGGGGTGCATAGTTCTGTGTGAGAAGTGATGAAATAAGAGATTTTTTTTGGCTACTGGATATTAAAGTAATCAAATTTCAATCAGCTCCAAGCCAAATCTGCACTTCAGACTGAAGTGCTGGCAGTATATCCAAGGCAGTAATGATGGTATTGCTGGGTGGAGGGCTTCCTAGACTGAAGTCAATAGTCAAGATGGAGGGCTTCCTAAAGTCAATGGCCAGGATGGAGGATTCCCCCAATAGAAGCCTTTAGGTTGGATGAAATTGGCTGTGGTCTGACTTGGAGAGGTGTGGGCTTTGACAGGTCTACTTTGCACAAAATATGCTACACATGAATGAATAACTATGGGTCATGTGGAGGGGCAGCTCAGCTATGCAGCGACCCAAAGACCACACCTGGTCATGATACTGATGAAGCTGATTATGATGAATACGAATTCAGATATAATGTGATGGGATTCAATCAATTTTTTGTTTTCTTTTTTTTTTTTACACTAGTATTTTTTATCTTTATTAAGTCCTAATTTTGCACAACTCTGCTTTTTTTTGCAATTTTATGAACCTCAATGATCATGTTTTAATGGTCTGTGTCAATCTATATCGCACATACATACATACATGCATGCATACACAAATACAAATCACATACAATGACAAGCATTCATTGGTTAATAAATCACCACAATGTTATTATAGACAATTTACAAATTGCAGCAATGTGACAATTTTGTAATCACTCTATTTTCATGTAGTCAATTTAGTGCATTTTTGAGAGAAACGGATCACTGAAGTTTTCTTAAGTCTCCTCAAAACTTGCTCGCTGATTGGTCAATGCCAAACAATCAGATCAACTGCATGTGAAGAGTAACTTTTCCCATGCAGTGATCTGGAGCCTATAGTCACTTATATGAGCAAGAATTTTTCTTAGCTAATTAGTGAGAATTTAACTGCCAAACGAATCCACGACAGTTGAAACCATGTGCCAACCTTCTCACTCACACACACCACTCACATGCTGAACATTCCTTATACACTCACATAATCTTTTCTTACACAACAAAATCTTCTGAGAACAGTCATTATAAGAAACTCTCATAAACATTCTTCCAGTGAACTTTGAAATACTAAAATTTCAGTTAAAGAGAGACAACTCTTGTTTTATTCAACCTTTTCTTACTTAAATGCATGCTTTCTTTCACATCGTTGTTTGATATTGTACATCTTGTTAAATGCATATTTTATGTGTAATGATGTCTTTTGCTTATCCTTTTCCACATCAGTCTTGTTTCCTAATCTAAAGTTAAATTAATGTGGTGAAGTACACCACAGGTCTATTGTTTGATGGCCATGATTGTCAGAGATTCTTAAAGAAAACCGATTTCTAACCAAAACAAAAATGCTGTTTCTTTTGGTGTTCAGACTTATTTAATCAGATATCAATTAAGTATAAATATGAAACCATGTTATGCAAAGGTAACTAGAAAAGCTGAAACAGTACATAAAAAATATCTAAAAAGACTTCTTTTTACTATAAAAGTGTGCTGCAAGCTAGAATGTGTAACAAAGAATCTGGTTAACCCAAAAAGACACTCAGAGTTGGTTGCATATGGCACTGTAAGCATCAGGAGTTATATCCTCTTCCACAATGGGCTGTTGAGAGAAGATCTACTTAGAGTAGGGGGCACTGACTATTTACATATGAATGATACCAGGCAGGTATTAGGTTGGTGCAAAAATAATGACGTAATAATGTCGTTTTTTGACGTATTTTTTAACGTCAAAAAACGACATTATTACGTCATTATTTTTGTACCAACCTAATATTAGCCAATAGTCAGCATGGGTCTGGGACTGGGAGAGCTATATAACACCAGTTTGTTCTCAGCCAAGGGAGAGCACAGTCAATGTGTGGAAACCAGGCAAGACAAACAAAGAATGCTTTGATTTATTTGGCAGAATTATCTCAGCTTTGGGCTAAATAACAAGGAAGACTCGACTCTTTGGCCATGGTTGGAAACCAGTTTAGGAGAAGCTTAATTATTTTCCACAGATAATCTAAAGTCAAAGTGAAATTGGATTGAAATGAAAAAGTAAAGATGTTGTCTGCTTTTGATTTAAAACGCTTCCAATTCTTAGCTGTAGCAATCATTTCAAAAATGCTTATTTCATTAAATGAAAAATTTCAAATGGCTGACTGACCTAAAAACTGAAGAAAATTAAAGAAGTTAATGGCTTCCAACAACAAAAAACAAAATATCTAACTCAACTGAGATGATCAATTAGTGTTAGAATGTTTCTATCTTTCTGGCTTCAAAGAAAAATTAACAGTAGAACCTCAATTCACAAATTTAATTAATTCCTGAAGGCCATTCATACCTCGAAATGTTCATAAACCAAAACTATTTTCCCCCCATAGGAATCAATATAAAATGTATTAATCCATTCCTGGACCCCAGCTGATTGCTTATTTAAACTTTTACAACAATACTTTGTACACAAGTTTATGCACAAAACCAATAAAAATCATTAAATCTAACACAAAAAAGATAAACACAATACTAAAGAGATAAAATATAGATAAAAACTTAATTTAATTTTTCTGTACATGTACAGAGGAGAATTGAATTCAAAACCTTAACGAAGACAACAAGAAATTATTCAACACTCTTTATCAAGAGCAGTCATGGCAATGCACAGATTTTTTTAGATATTATTGAAAAGGAAGCCATGAAGAGCTGTGATTTCCCTGATAGAAATTTAAGAAATGATAGGATTATTTCACTGTTGTGTGCAATTTTTAAAAATGTATTATTCATGAACTTTTTCCTAACTGCATCTTTTAGCAAAAGATTAACAAATTCATGATTAATGACTAAAAACCTATATTATATTTACTGAAATAACAATGCCCATTAATGCACATTTCTATGGAGCTAAATACTGACAGTTGTATATTATTTTCTTGTGCCAGTGGCTAAAATCTGTGAAAATCTTTGCAATTATGATTTATAATTGGTTCATACAAACAATTTACTAAGTCCACAGTTTGAGTGAATGGTGTAATCACACATTTAAAGCACATGGGAAATAATAATTAATGAGGAATGGTGCTTTGCAAAACTGTTTCTCATTGAACCAAATACAAAAGTTCAACATGACATTCTATACAAAAGAAAAATCATAAACTTTATTTATTCTCTTATAAATCATTGCCATTGTGACCCTCACCACCCACCATTTACATTTGATATTTCACTAATAGTTTACCCATGCCCTCAAAAAGAAATGACAGTAACATTTAAGTAATTTTGCAAGTGGTTTGTTTATAATACCATGTTGATGGCAGACATAGAAAATAAATTGCAGGAACTCGTAGACAAGATAGTAAAGGAAAGCAGGAAGAAAGGACTAACCATCAATTGTAAACAAACAGAATGTATGTTTGTCAACAAGAGAAAAAGTCTAATATGCAAACAATAATTTGGGGATATCAAAATCAAGCAAATACAAACATTTAAATATTTGGAAAGTTTTTCAACAAAAGACAGAAAATCCAACACCAAAAACCTGAAGGTGCCTAGGAATAGTAAAAGATGCCTTCCAAAAGCTAAGCAAAGTATTAAGAAAAAAGAAAAATTTCATTGGAAACAAAGAAAAGAGTATTATCATATAATATCAGTCCTCCTATATGGCAGTGAGTGCAGGACAATTTTGTCATATGAATAGGAGACTTAGAGCAAAAGAAATGTGATTTTACAGAAGAATGCTAAGGAATGCCACGGATGGAGCATGTAAGCAACAAGAAACTTAAATCAGAACAAAACAGTTGAAATTTTGAGGACACATAATGAGAAAAGAGGGCTTGGAAAACTTGAAACTCACTGGATATAGTAAAGTCAATAGGGAAACAGTAAGTAACTTACCTGAGTGGTTGGCAGAACAGAGTGAAAAGAAAAACTTTACTAAGAGCAACAAAGGATAGGATACTATGTGCTATAAATAAAAACAATTATAATAAATTAAACTAATTTTTATGATATACATATACATAAACATTTTAAAAGTTTATTTATCTAAGTCATTATATTAAATTTGTTTAAGTGCTCATTACATAGAGATCAGAAATTCAAACATTCCTATGTAGTAGACTGTTCTGATGATGTTGAAAATTATTACACACAAAAAATATATATTTGTATCCATATTCTTTTATAAAGGGTGTTCCAATAACTTGGACCGATTTTAAATATGAATTAAGTTTAAGCATCTAATGATTTTTTTTCTTTTTCTTTCAGATTTAACAACTTAAGTCTTTGACAATTTCAACCATGGAAAGATTAACAATCAAACGTGTTATCGAAGCCTATTACGAAAATGGACGTTGAAACAGAAATGCATTTTGCCCACGTCATGATTTTTTGGGTCAACATAATCGACCCACTGACAGTGCAATTGGAAATGATGTAACATTGTTGTGGAGAGGTTCGATTCCTGTGCGCGATGACAAATAGAGATGTCTGGATTTTCAGCCACATTCTCATGCACTGCAGCAATGTTTTCAGCTGAATGGCATAGACGAGCACACAGTAGTGTTTTCACATCTGCCACTGACCCAGTTTGTTTGAATCCATGAACAATCTTTCCAATTGCCCTCTTGAAACTTTAACATGTCGTTTGATTGTTTAATTTTTTATTATTTTTTTGTATAACGTGTTGTGTATTAAGATCAAAATTGTGGATAAACTGTCCAAATGTTTGGGTTGTTGTTTTGTTCAAGTATTTTCAACTGTCTCAGTCATTTTCAAGAACCAAATTTGTGTCTGTATGGTAGTCAAGATTCTTTTGTCTACATCCTGGTATTCTTGTCATCAGGATAGAGGATTTGAGCATACTGGCATTGTTCAAATAGTTGATCATTCCAGATTATGCACTCTCTCCCAGGAACTATAACTAAAGTCTGCAAAGCATAGTTACAGTATAAATCACAGATGTTGACCAAACACAAACACAAATGTGCCTGAGCAGCAGGCATCTGCAACAGGGATTGGCTTGTCACCTTAGCAAATGGGTTTGCTCAGAAATAAATAGCTCTCCATTTTATATATATATATGTGTGTGTGTGTTAAAGCTGGTCTTACTTCTTATACTTGATAGCAATTGTGGTGGTCTCTAATAAAGAAAAAAGTAACTGTGAAACTTTTCATGACAAATGATGAATTTTTTTCTTTCTTTCTTGTAAGATTTCTGACTTTACAAACTAATAAAAAAAAATTCCTCTTTGGCTTATTCATCTCATTCTTTTTGTTTTTTATTCTCAGCAAAACATTTCAGACAGATTAATTCTTTACTTTTCTAAACAATGTATGACAAAGGTGTCTTCCTGTCCCATCCCAGTAATACCAATCAACATTCATTCATTTTTTTTTATTATAAACAGGACTCAACAAAAAGAAGTTTGGCAAATATACTGATAATTATATCAACTTGACCAAGTTATTATGCACCCCCACCCCCACTCAATGTATATCTCACCTTCTCAGTGACACTGGCAATTCTATATTCCTAAAGTAATTAAATTCCTGCTATTAGACTATGCACACTTCATTTTTATCAGATTTCTTTGTCCTCCCCAGTAATGCTGTCTGCTGAATCGCTAACAAAAAAAAAAGTGATCAATAATTTGAACAACTCTTGAAATGATAATGACTCATCTCCAGAGAAGGTATCTTTTTATTGATTTCATCAGATTTGTTGATACTAAAGTCTCTTTTTCGTTTTTAGCTTGTAAATATAAATAATCTACATAAGTTGTTTAGTCAAAAACAAAAACACAGATGCAACCATTTCTTTGGCTTGAAAAATATGACAATTTTTAAACATGACAAATTATTTTCCTATTCAAATTAGATTCAAAAATTTAAAAGCTTTGTCGTATGTTGAGTCTACCTCATGGCAGAGAAGTGGGTTGCATTTTTTTTTATTGTCTGTTGTCAGTATTCAAAACCTGGTAAAAAGCTAAAATCTTAAATGTCAATTTTTATAGCAAACTTTCCCCAGTTAGAAAATTGGTACAATACAATTTTCCTACCATCTGGCCCTGTGTCAGATTAAGTTTAGTTATATATCATAAGATTGAAATGCAATAAAAACAATTACTTGAATAAATTTATGACTTGGTCAGTTTTCCTTCTTTTATGTTGTTAGCAATGTAAACCAGAAATGATGAAATTTTCTTCCCATGGAGGCAATGATGAAAAATTGATGTTTTAACAACTAGTCACAATTTTTAGCTCAAAATTAGTATAGTATAATACCCATCAAAAATAATATGATTATTTGCATATGGATTGGCACTTATGACTTTGATCATATTATCTGTGCACTATATGTTGGTGCAAAATGTCACTCCACATCTTTCTGCCCAGGATCAGTGTAGTATCTATGCAATCTGCTTAACTTATTATTTGTAAGTTAATTATTACTCTGCTGTTTCAACTGCAGAATATTAACATGGATATGTCACTTGTTTGCATCAGATCAGACCAGATGTTAGAATCAGAAAAGGATTCTCTTGTTAAATTTATATAAGCTGTTTGCTTCATCAGGACAGAAGCAATGGACAGAGAAACAAAGAAGCATCAAGAAAAATAAGCACATCATTTATTATACAATGAGAAAAAAAGAAATATTCATACACCATGATTTTGTTTTTTAAATATAGTTAGATTTTATAAAAGAATTTTATAATCCATACAATATTTGTCTACCATGGTATTGTGGAGGTTGTGTTAATGGATTAAATTATATTGATCAAAAATTGTTGAGTAAATTAGGCTGCGTGATGAAATTAACAATTTCCTCTCACATTAAATTTCAGTATTCAACAAACATAGAATAAGGACAACATGAGAAACAACAGTTTTTGCACAAAAATGAATAAAATATTTATATAACAAAGAGGTATAAACAACTGGAGTAAAAAGGCTGTTTTAAAAGGTTCAAACGTCCTTTTATGTTTAGATGAAAAGTTATCAAAGTTCTGGTTTGATAGATTATAATTTGTTGAATGGTCTGTACAATAATGAGAAAGTGTGTTTGGGTATTATTGTAATTTAAGAAGAAATAAACAGTTCAAGTTTGTATTTGAAATAGAGAAATATTGTTTACGACTTACTTTAAGGTTTACGGAATTGTTGCTCTTTGATTTGTTTTCACTGGTTCGAAGAAAATATTCTAGTTGGGGTAAGTGGTTCTTAAGAAGCTGTGTTTATGTTAATTGCAATAATTAATGTTGAGCTTGAAAGCATATGAAAAAAATTTGTGTATTAAGTTGAATGTGGAAAACTTGAGTTGATTGTTCGTCATAAAATATTGCTGTGTGAATGAGTGTTCTCTCAGGCTGGAATCATGTTAAGGAACTTTAATGTAAAGCCTGGAACTGTGTGACGAGTTCAAAGGATTCTGATTGGCGCACTGTCAAAGATGAAAGATGTTTCATATTTTATTGCTAACTTTAGCTACGTGATAGGCTCACAGAAGCTTACTTTTTTTTAATCATTTCCTCCGAAGCAAGGCAGTAAAGCCACTAAGATGCAAGGGATTACTGAGTGTTCGAAAATATGAGGAAAATACTATTAAGAACAATAAAAGAACAGGAATCAAGAAGATAAAGATTGACATTGCTTTTAAAGATCAAAGTTGACTGGGAAGCAAGAAGCCAGAATAGAGTTCCAAAAGTAAGAAGTGCAATAGAACAAACTGATAGCATAGAACTTATGGTTATGTCTAGCCGCTTCAGCTGTAAAATAATTAGAAATTTCCACTGTTATGTTAACCCCAGATTTGTACCCTCACCTCAGATTTTATTTTCAGTACCTTGTGTATTTGCGACGAAACATATGAATCTTAATAACTTCTTTATTTCTTGAATATGCAGATTGTGGGATATATTTTTTTTATACACAGATGAGTCAGGGCCAGTTCTCGGAAAAGAACCTTCCCTTCCTCCCCCCATTTCCTACCTGGTCTCTGATGCGTAGGCCAAACAAGCGCTGTTTGACAGATAGGTACGAATGCTATTAACAAGATCCATAGTCATAGGCCAAATGAACATTATTTGACAGATAAGTCTGAATGACATTAACAGGGTCCGTGAATGATGCATACTTTTTTTGGGGGCCAACACGTGACTCAACTCATAGCAGTTTCGTTTTGCACGTGTTGAGGTGTCAACAATCTCACATAGCTGCTGGCTTTCGGAGGAATCGGACATCACCAAAACCAGTCTTAGATGTTGCCGTTAGAAGAAGCAGTTGTCACCGAAACCAGACTTCGTTGTTTGATGCCAGAAGAATTAGATGCCACCAAAAACCAAAGTACCGACGAGAGAATCTAGAACAACCTCCTCAACCCAAGTCGGCTACACTCCTGTGATTTTTCTGTGTGTTCTCCTCGCCATCAACACGGATTGGACATCGCCAGTTAAAAATTCATATTAGAACATTGACAATCCCATTCTTTACTTTCAGAGAAGTGTATGAATATCCTTTTGATCAAACTGTACCCCGATAATAGTCAATCGATGTTGATTCCAACCTTATGTAAGTTTCTGCATGTTTTTCTATATCTTATAGTCTGCTGTCTCTGTATTAATATGTATTTCACCGCATTAGTATCTGTTTAATTGGTAACTTATCTCCCCATCCCTTGTATTATTTAGTTTTCTTTTTCTTACTTTCACACTTTGTATATTCTATAAATAAAATTTTTGTATTATATATTCTCATGTTGTCTTCTTGTTGTTCTGTGTCTGTGTATGGTTCATTTTCTCTCTGCTTTTACCGATGTCCGGAATTGGAGAATTCCGCTCTCAACGTTCTTTTCTTTATTTTTATATCGAACCTTGGAATCTCTTACTTATTTTTTTTTATTTTCTCGTTGTGTCCCGGCTATTGTAGTCCCAACAAAACCCCGGGCGTAACACCACCAATCTACTAATGTGCTTAAATTTATGAAGTCTAGGTACCATAAAGGAAAGTTCATGTTTTTATTATTTTGTACAGTTCTTTGTTTGCGATTCTGTAGCACTACCTTAACCAAATATGATACCACCAACCAACTTGAATTTTTTTCATGGCTGGCCTTACCAAACTAGTCTATTTTTAATTTTTAATTCTTAGTGACTTTTTTCTCCTCCATTTTGAAACATTCAAGACAGAGAAATCACATCATTGGTTAAACAAGAAAATTTTCATGACATTGAATTGGGAAACAATATAAAACTTACATAGGCAAGAGAAAACATATCAAAATTTGATCTGAAAAATCAAGTAATTCTCCAAACAGCCAATGATTGTAGCTTATGTCTATTGTACACAATCACTCACTAAACTTTCTTTCATATTTTCCTGCTCTGATTGTGAGTGTAAAAAGATATAACATGAAAAATTAACTTTACTGGTACTGTAACCAAAATGTACATACCTAAAACTATTAGATGAATTAGACACTTGTACTTGAGGTACTTGGGTAGCTATAATCAGGGTACTCAACAATGCTTAAAAATATGGAAGAGCTAGAAATATTAAAGTCTAAAGTAAGATCTATGCTGGATAAGATGAATAGGTACAAAGCAGCAGATGTTAGATGTGAATGTAATAGAAATGCTTTCAGTCTTAGACTATTTTGGTATGGACAAAATCACAGAAGTAATAAACAAAATATATGACAGTGGCAACATACCAGAGAACCTCAGTAAATCCATCTTCATCACATTATCTAAGAAACCAGCTGAAAATGAATGTGAGTTCCATCAGCGAATCAGTTTAATGAGCCATATGACCATGCTAATGATGTGAATCCTAAGGAATAGAGTACAAAGCATAATTAGATTACAAATAATAGCAGTGCAGCTTTGTCAAAGACACTGGAATAAGAAATCCAATATTTGTTATTAGAATTAAATCAGAGAGAGCAATACAAATGCAAAAGGGTGTACACTTATATTTTATAAATTATGCAAAAGTATTTGACAAGGTGCAGCACAAGGATCTATTTGAACTGTTAGGAAAACTCGATCTATTTGAAAATTTGTTAGAATAATCTAGAACTTATACTGGGAGCAAACCACTTGCTTACGTATAAAATGAACTAAGAAGATATACAAAAGTAGAAAGGGGTGCAAGACAAGGATGCATTTTCTCATATTTATTCAACTTCTATATTGAAGCTATCCTAAGTGAGCTGGAGACCCTATGAGGATTTATTATCAGTGAGCATAATCTTAGCAATATAAGATACACAAATGACATGGTGTTGATGGCAAACACAGAAAGGGAACTACAGTACCTCCTAAACAGGGTAGTAGAAGAAAGTGAGAAAAAAGGACTATCTATCAACTACAAGAAAACAGAAAGTATGGTTATCAACAAGAGAAAAAAACCAAGATATGAACTATGAATTCAAGATGTCAACATCAAACAAGGACAGAAGTTTAAATATCTGGTAAAGGTTTAAATAGAGGTTGAAAAATGTGACACTGAATTCAAATGCACATTGGATTAGCAAAAGACACATTCTAAAAGCTAAACAAAATTATAAGAAACAGAAAAATGTTATTATAAACAAAGAAAAGGAGGGCTGAATTGCTATATGATATCCATCCTCTTTTATGGCAGCAAATGCTGGACAATCTTGCGGCGGACTTCACCACATTAATTTAACTTTAGATTAGGAAACAGGGCTGATGCAGAAAAGGATAAGCAAAAGATTTTGTTACACATAAAATATGTATTTAACAAGATGTACAATATCAAACAACGATGTGAAAGAAAGCATGTATTTAAGTAAGAAAAGGTTGAAATAAACAAGAGTTGTCTCTCTTTAACTGTTATTTGTATTTTAAAGTTCACTAGGAGAATGTTTATGAGAGTCTCTTATAAACTGTTCTTGAAAGATTTGCTGTGTAAGAAAAGATTATGTGAGTGTATACAAGGTATGTTCAGCATGTGAGTGGTGCGTGTGAGTGAGAAAAGTTGGCACATGGTTTCAACTGTCATGGATTCATTTGGCAGTTGGATTCTCACTAATCAGCTAAGAAAAATTCTTGCTTAAATAAGTGACTGTAGGCTCCAGATCGCTGCATGGGAAAAGTTATTCTTTACATGCAGACGATCTGATTGGTTGGCATAGACCAATCAGTGAGCGAGCTTTGGGGAGACTTAAGAAAGCTTCTGTGATCCGTTTCTTTCAAAAGTGCACAAAACTGACTGCATGAAAATAGAGCAATTACAAAATTGTCGCATTGCTGTGATTTGTAAATTGTCTATAATAACATAGTGGTGATTTATTAACCAATGAATGCTTGTCATTGTATGTGATTTGTATTCATGTATGTATGTATGTATGCGTGTAATAGATCAGCACAATTTCCTCACAGATGAAGAGAAACCTGAAAGCAATACAAATATGGTTTGACAAAATGATACTGAGAATTCTATGAACTGAGCAAGTAAACAACAAACAAGTTTTAAAGAAAACAGTAGCAAAATAACAAAGTAACTGTAGTAGATTAGTAAATAGGATTGTATGTATTTGCATATGTTATGTAGAAGAGATTTAAAGTGTATAGTAAACTAAGAAACAAGCAAGAAGTTGACAACTGATCACGTGTTATAGAACAACACAATACAATAATATGGTGTTGCCGATAGGATGTTTAAGTTGCTTGGATGAACCAGAATTAGTCAAAACTTGGATCCAGTGTTTTGTAGTCCAGGCTAGGGTTAAAAAATTGAATAGGCAAGAGGGAGAGAAAAATGAAATAACTGACTTCTTTCTAGCTTTGGCAGGTTGTGAAGCTATAATGAAAATTCTATTATGGCATTACCCAAACAATTGGAGAATTTGACTTTCATTGAAATTTCAGAAATTATAAAAAGAAGTTAAGACCTAAAAAGAAACTTTTCATAGTGGAAAGAACCAAATGTCTGTCCACTAAACAGAATCAATTATCCAATATCTTCTCAGATTAAGAGAAGCTAGCAAATTCTGAAAATTTGAGAAACTTGGAACTCAAGATTTGACTATTGACAATGAATTGATTCAATTACAGCTGATTGAAGGTATGGCTGATATATCTCATAAATATAGAATATTGAAACTCCATGTGTGGAAGTTATACAACAGCTGGAATTGATAAAAGCTATAATTCTACTGTAGACAATGGGAAAACATAGTCTTCATAAAGAAAGGAACTAAGAGTAATTTTTCTTTTATGTGCTGTGTCCCTTCAAGACATAGGTGACCAACGAAACCTTCCTGTCTCTTAGTACTCTGCTTAGCTTTTGGAATGCATCTTTGGCCATTCCAATATGTCTTTGGTTCTCAGTGCCGCACTTTTTGTCTTCTGTTAGAACATTTCCCAGTTATTTAAATTTCTGTACCTGCTTGATTTTAGTATCCCCATCCTGTAATTTGCATTTTGGGCTCATCATTTTGCTGATGACCATGCATTTTGTCTTTTTGTAGTTTATGCTTAGTCCCTTCTTATCGCTCTCCTTTGCTACCTTATGTAGGAGGTTTTGTAGTTTCCTTTCTGTGTCTGCACTGTGTCACCTGCATATCTTATATTGTTAAGATTGTGAGAAGAGATGGATTCGTACCTTTCCCAAGTGGATTTTTCCAAAATTGGAGGAATTGAACCTGACTGAAATTCAAACGTATCTTGCTGATTTCTCATTCTGAGCTGCTACCAGTTTTACATATGTTCACAATAAATTAATACAGGATTATTATTATTATTGACATATAAAATTCTTATCACTCCTCACACATCCATGTTTTTTCACTGTTTTATAGTGACAGCCATCTTTGTTTGGATGTCACCTATGAATGAAGTCAGTATTTAGACAGTTCTGGTTGTTAAAATAAATCAAATCCTCTTGTAAATTGGTAAATAGGATTGTATCTATTTGCATATGTTAGATAGAAGAGATATAAAGTGTATAGTAAACTATGAGACAAGCAAGAAGTTGACTACTGATCACCTCAGGGGTGAAGGCTCCATGTATTACAGGATAAATAATTTTGGATAATATAAAATTAATTATTGATAATTTTCACTATCCTCTTTGTACTAGTATTTTTTTGTATTTCCCATTTCTTAGGATAATTGTTACAAGTGATATTATTTAGAGAGTGTAAGTAGAGAAAACACTTTTTGTTTAGCAAGAAAAGATGCAAGTAAAAGCAATGAATTTACTAACCTTTTTAGTAGGCAGCATAATAGACAGAATATAATAGTGAGTGGGTGAAAGAAAGGCACCGAAAAACAGAAATTCTTTTGCTCGTGTTAGAAAATGGTTGTGGCTTTAGCCTTTCCTGATTTATTATTCCCTTTAAACCGGGTGCATGAAAAAGAGTGAATAATAAAGTGGTGGGGGTTACAGAGAGGATGTCACTGAAAATCAGAAATTATTTTATTTGCTTTCCAGCCATATTAAGCCAGCAGACACTCTCTACTGAAGTGATGATGGTTATATTGTGTGCAGCTGAAATCAAAGACTTGTTTATACAAAGGACTTATAGTCAGAGAGATTTAGACAAAAAATTTGTATTATTCGGTTCTGAAGAGTATATAGAGAATTTCTGATGACTTTAGTGTCACATTAAATTTTTTTTTTTTACTAATTTTTAAAAAGTTTTAACCTATGAAGAGTATTCTTGACTCCTTAATATCTGGATTCATTGATGTGACCATTTCCCAGAAAGTTTTTGGCCAATTTATATGTGAAGCAAAAAGGAGCAACTGGCAGCGAGGTCTATTTTTTGTGATTAAAAGGTAAGTTTTCTTTGTGAAACTGTTTCAAGTAATCTCTTTCCTACTGACAAAGTCTCTCCATACACCATGTTTGAGAACAAAAACTTTCTGTACTCTCTCGCAACATGATTTTTATGCCCTGATGATCTCGCAAACAAATTTGCATATGTTCACCTACTCTCACAAATTTTCCTAGCTCAGAGACCATGTCTTTCTTAAATTAAGGTGTCAAGGCGGTCATATATCATTTTCTTTTCCTTTCCTTCACTCGTTTTACACACCAGGCATATACATGCTCGCTTTGCCACACGAGGTAAGTCGTCTTCTCTTGTACACTCCTCCATGATCTTCTGATCACATAAATGACACAGAGATGGCAGTCGCCTTCATTGAGTGCTTCTACATAAAGGTGGATGGGCACTACCTGTCTTTTCTGCATTTGTACCCACCTGATCTCTTTCATTATTGGTATCATCATCATTGTCTCCAGCATCTGTTTCCACTGGTTCGATAAATGAATAATCTGGCCCTGCATTGAAGAACAGCAGCAAATCTGAATCACTCTCAGACAACTTATCACTGCCATCTTCTGATGATGCAGATCTCTGACGCGGGCGGAGGTCTCTCATATGGCATGGTATTCCATTGATGACAAGTGAATGCGGGCTGTAGACCCATGTTACTGTTTCTTACTGTGGGGTCATTACCCATACGACATCTTACACTTTGTAGATTCCAGGATCTGTGTGTTCAGTTGGTGGTGCAATATCAACACCTTTTATACGGGCCGGATAGTTGTATATAATGTTAGCAGGTTCTGATTATAGTTCTGGTTATATTGTCTTTTAGCATCATGTTATACCAATATTATGCCTCCATAATAGAACATTCTGAGTGAGCAACAACATGCTTCATGGTGTGATGGCATCTCTCCATGATGCCATTTCCTGATGGTTGATAGGCACATCAGAATTTAAGTCAGATGCCCCAGTTCTCAGCAAAATTTGCGAAAACCTCTCTACAGAATGCTGCACCATTGTTGATGAGCAGCTCAACAGGTGGCCCTCTCTTGCAGAATAGCAACTCCAGCTGTCAGATGATGTTGGCAGTGTCCTGATGTGGTAACTGTCACCAGATGGAAAACCAACTTGAGCCACAGTTAATCAGAGTCAGATAATACCAGCCTTCATAACGAGTTATGCCCACCCCTAACTTGCTCTAATTCTTGCACACATCCAACTGTCCAGCTTTCCAATGCACCAGCACTGGGTCAATGGATTGGTACACTTTGCACTCTCCAACCACCGCCTGAACAGCTGCCTTTGAGACCTCAGTGTGGATCCGTCATACAAAGTACAAGGTGTGCTTTACAACAGAATGCCCATTACATCAATGGATGGCTTGAATGTGGTTTGATTCCTGCTCTTCTATAGATATAGTGCACACTGGTTCCATTTCTTTCCAAACAACAGTTAACATTGAGGTATTCTGGTAAGCTGATTGGCTCAGTTTGTATAAGATCTGATGAGCTCTATATCAACTCTCAGTTTATATTCCTCCACCAGTTCCTTAATGGTGCTGAGCTGACAGTTTTTGCATACCATTTTATAAATGCAGTTGTGATGCGGATGACAAATGTCCAGTCAACTTCTCACACAGGGAGAAGATGCTTCGACGAGTGAGCATGTTAGGTAACTGTAGGAGGTCATTCCTGCGACTACATTGCAATTTGCCCTGCACCTCCCAGACACATAGTCCCAGCACATGGGTGCCATTCTCTAAATGCTCTGGGTCATTACTTGTTAGTTCAAATTGCTGAAATAGCTTGTGTGAAACTGATTCAAGTAATCTTTTTCCTACTGACAAAGTCTCTTCATACACCATGTTCAAGAACAAAAACTGTCTGTACTCTCTCACACTGTGATTTTATGTTTAGCTGATCTTGCAAACAAATTTGCATATGTTCACCCACTCTTGTGAATTCTCCTAGCTCCAAGACCATGTCTTTCTTAAAGTGTCAGGGTGGCCATATTTTTTTTATCTTTGCTTTCCTTCCCTTGTTTTGTACACCAGACATATACAAGCTCGCTTTGCCACATGAGGTAAGTCGTCTTCTTTTCTATATTTTTATCCATTTTAATGCCTTAAAGTTTAATTTTAAATATTCAAAAATTATTTTCTTAAAGTTATGCAAAAAAATTTCTTGATAATATTGTATATTATCTTATTGAACACGTTAAATTTTGTTAAAGGACATTTTAAAAAATTCATTGCAATACCTAATTTTAAAATTAAATTAAAACTATTTAAATTTCATGTATTAATGTTGATGTCATTTTAGAGAAAAAAGGTTGAACTTTATCTTAAAAGAACATTTGGGTAATTAAAACAATATTTAGTTTACATCAAAATTACAAATTTTCATTTTCTAGTCATCAATCAATGCCATTTTCTGACAACTGTGAACAAGATTAAACCAAAACAAGCAAGACCTTGTTGGTAGAAGTGTGTTTTCTCACATTAAAATTAGTTCACATAGTCACAGATGGTTGGGGGGAATCAAATAATTTTCTGGTGGCGCAGTGAGATTCTCCTTTTCCCTCTCCACCTTGGAGATTAGCCTGCACAATAGACGAAATGCCTTGGTTCCCAAGTCACCCTTCGCCACTGCTGATCATGTGTTGTAGTAGTACAACACAATACAACAGTAACAAAAGAACCTTTATATTCAGAATTAGAGATAGGTGAAATTTCTGGGACACATAATGAGGAAGAAGAGCTTGGAAAACTTAACCCTCACAGGGTGTATTGAGAACAAGAGAGATGGAGAAACTATGTACCTGATGAGCTTGTGCGAATGAATAGGGTAAGGCTTGGCAAAGGGAGACACACTGCTATGGAGCACAAGGAATAGAAGTTGTGAAGTAGTGGCATAGCTAGTGTTTTTGCTGTCCAGGGCGGCCCTCAAGTTTGTCACCCCTCCCTAGAAGGAATAAAATATTACAATGCACACAGTCTGATAAAATTAATTTAATTTTTAAAAACTGAAATAAATTTTATCATATTTTAATTCTAAGTCTATTTTACTTAATGAAACTTCAACTATCTAAACAAAAAAATAAAACATTGCATTGTTTTATTACTGTGAAAACTTGTAAATAGAAAAAAAATGCCCATTTTTTTTTATTTTAAATAAAGTTTCTGAACTTAAAAAATATATTAATTTTCAATTTCCTTTTAAATTTCCATTTGATATTTCTGGAAAAAATTAGAATGCATGTGATATTTTTAAAGCATTGGAATTATTCCAATTTATTTATCTATCTAGTTTATAGTTTATGAAAAGTAACAATTTTATATCCATATTAAAGCTAGGTCTATGATAAAATAAAAAAAAACAATTGGTTCACTTATTTTTTTTCACTAAGACTTCACAGACATGAAAAATGAAAATCCAAGAACTGATGCAAAGTCTGGACTTCACACATAGGTGTGAAAAAACTCTGGATTCACTAAATTCACTTAATCCAACCACACATCAAGCCCTTTAAAAATGTTCAAAATTTTTACAACTTTTGCTTATGTCTTGTAAGTGGGGTTTATCCCCACCAGCTGACAGTGAATTTTAGAGACAATTTTGATATCAAAAGACAAATTAATTCCATTTGAATCCTATCTTCTTCTTTATTTTTTTTTGAAAAAGCATTGAAATTATGCTATTGTTTTTTCTTTTCTGAAAACTCACCGCAGACCAAAAATGTCACCTGAGGCAGCTTCCCCCCCCCACTAGCTACACTGCTGTTTTGGAGAGTCATGATCTCCCATGTCCTGAAATGATACAGCTAAGAGAAGAAGAAAAATATATAGACATTTCAATTTGAGTAAGTATTTCACACACTGAGTAAGCTATAAATAAGCATTTAAAATTATCAATAATCAAAAAGTGAATAATGAAAGTCATTATAAAATATAATGGTGTAGCCTTTTGTTGATCCTGGTCAAATGACAACCAATAATGTAACCCACACCCCCACATTGTGCTCAAGCTTCTTCAGATCATCGTGGTTATCATCTAGCTGACTCCTCACTCATTGGAATGTATTTGGTTTGTTGCTGGTATCATGATAGACATGGTTCCACTTGCCTTAACTGGTGTTTGTTTATGACCATTTCACTCCTCTCCTTGTGTTTTTGATTTCAGAGAAGTGAGAAGATTGCTGATGAAGTACACTTTAGTGAAGATAGGTCAACAACTGGGAGCTACATACAAAAAGAATTCTTTGGAACAAAGAATTAACTCTGGTTAAAAATGTAACAATGATTTGGTTTATATATGATTTGTTGTATACAGTGGTTTTAACTCTTCTCACTTGTTGTTATAATCAAATGACACTGGGATCCCCTTTGGAGTTTGCAGATTGTTTTAGTAGTAACTTAAATTTCTAAGTTTTGGTCTTCAAGACTGACACAAGGTCTTGGTCAGGAAGTCTTGGCAAATGATGTGGGTTTCAGTAGCAGTAGTATGGGTACTCTCTAAGCTGTCCAAACCACCAGCTTATATGGAGTCCTGCATCTGAGACTGACCAGGGTCTGGGTTCAGTTAACTACCACCCTACATCAATCTTTTTTTTAAATTTCATATTCTCAAAATATGTTTACTTGAGTGATTTACCAAATTTGGGGTTGTCCAGCCCCCTTTTTAGAGTGGTCAGAAGAATCAAGATGTCACTTAACTCCAACTTCCTTCATGTCTCATCTCACACCATTGCTCTATACAGGCAAGTGCTAATCTCTCTTTTTTATCTCCCACTTTCTCAGCATTTAATCTCAGTCCACTCCAAGGGCTGACACACCATTCATGTGCTGAATCCATACTTTCAAAATGTGTAGGCAAAAAGATATTTTCCAATAATTAATCTTTTTTTATCAGTTTGCCTCACACTGTGATTTCCCAAAGTCAGGAACTTGTTTGGTGCCCAACCTGATGACTCCCCTGCCAGCCAATCTCAAGAATTGTCATGGGTGAGAAAGTATAACATTTTTCTGTCAGTCAGACCCAAGTCAAATGCTGCCGCTTGCTGTTGGGTTTGTCACTCTGATTTAAACCATTCCTCTGCCCACATTGTGGTGATTGATAACAGAGCTGGCAAGGATCAGATTGTCATCAGCAATTGCAGTGTTGGTTCAATCCTGGCAAAGCTGTGTCACAAAGGAATTTAAGACAAAAATGTTCTTGCAGTTAAAGAAAAGACAAGTGTTCTGTAGGATCTAGTTCTATGAAAATTTATATACTGTTTTTATACAATAAATTGATTCTGGGTATAAAACATTAACCCTATCCACGTTTTGTTGTGATACTATGCTGTGGGACAAGGCTCAAGTCAAAGGTTCTTTCTGGCAGTAACTCATCACGCAGGGTTGTTATCTGTAGTCTGGAACCTCTTCTTGATTGGTCATCTCAGTATTCTGCTTATCTTGACTTCCACCCAAAACTGGCATGGAGGTTGATGTGGATATGGGGACTCGGTGGTTTCTTTATTTCCAACAAGGCCTTCCTTGTTGTCTGGCTCTGGATAATTAATTATACTTCCAAATTTGGATAGACCTCTTTTTCAATGGGTAGCAATCACAAGATATCAATTTGCCCAGATCCTTCCTTCTCTTATTTGTGCCTCACATTAACACATGGGTGTAGGCAATTCCTCCATCCTCCTTGGTATTTTACCTGCATCTGACACCTTGGCTGCCCTTCAACCAATCTGACTCTCAACTGCTTTTGTCATTTCAAATTTTGCATAAGCGAAATTTCTCAGTTTGGTCTTGCTTAAAAATCAGAAATTTACCAGCTGCTTCCTCTGGTCAGTCACCCCCCCCCCATAATCCCCCCAGGGCCATTGCACTCCAAGCACTCTATGTTACACAAAGAAACTTTATTCCCTTGATTTGGTTATGGATCAAATTTTATCCATTCTGCTTATATTGTTTTCTTAACTGATGCTCCTCTGAGCTGCCTCATTAATTAGCTGTCAGCTTAAAGATCGCCATATGGCTTTTGTAGTAATATCACTTTCCTTCAAAACATCTCTGCCCTAAAAAGAAATAGGCTTTGGAAATAAATAAAAATCCCTTTTTCTTCTCTCAGTCTGCCCATTGTTCTATTCATTAACCCTTCTTGTCTCACTCCAAGCTGTTTTTGATTTAACCCCTTTCTTTTACTTTGCCAGTGTCACAAAAGAAAAATATTCCCAATCTCTTTAGAGATAAAAAAACGCAAGACCACACAGACTTTTTTGCCCACTGTCACTCTAAAGTAGTAATTAATTTTTCATTATCACTTGTATCCAAAGTAATTCGAATTAATGTTGGATATAAATTTTTTCTTGATGAATGTCACAAAAATTAAAATGAATTAAGATAATTTCTATCTTTGTAAGGACACTTGGCTGATTCAAATTGAATGTGGTTTCCTGGCATATTTTTTTCATCCAGAATGATCTTTAAATGTTATTTCGGTGAACACTCAGGTTTCTTTATTGCCAACATGTTTTTCTATTTAATATCTTCGAGGATACATTAATTGTCTCTTTCTCTTTGTTGGGAAGTGGGGATGGATGGGTGGTCTTGGTTTTGCACAATCTTACGGAATTCTGTTGAGTTAGAGTTTGGTTCTCCTTGAATCTGCTCACAAGTTCACTTACTACTTTGAAACATGATTTTCTCAATGCATTTCATTTATATTTTTCTCATCTTTTCAATCCATCTTTCTATGAATTGCAACAAGTATCATCCAGTTAGTAGACTTTCCTCTTCCTTCTTTCTTTCTTTCTTTCCCTTTTTGTTTGCTCAACCCTGAGATTCCAGTGTCACAATGAGAGTGCTATACAAAAAAAAGAATATTCCATGTTTGCATTTCCTTGTTATAGGCATTATTATATCCATGATATAATAACACCTTGATTCATGGATAAAACAGAATAGGTGAAAGAAGAGAATGACAACTTTGAATATTCAAAAAGATTTTTTATATGGAGATATATCTATTTATCACAAATTTGTCCCACACAGGTAAATTATAACATATGTATACAACAAGCAGAATGAAAGGGACAAAAAGAGAGAGGGTCTTACTTATAATATTTCTCAATGGGAAAAAATTGGAAGTGTCTTCTATGTACTTGGTGAGACTATGTGGTTTTCTCTTTATGCCCTACTATTGTGGGTTTATTATAATGTAACATCTGTCTTCTTTGCAACTTACATAGCAACTCATATGCATACAACAAGCAGTGTGATAGGCGAGAAAAAAGAGATGGTCTTACTTGCAAAATTTCTCAGTGGGAAAGATGTGCAGGTTAGCGATGTCTTCTATGTATCTGGTGAGACCATGTGGTTTTCTCTGTATGCCCTACTGCTGTGGGATTGTCATGTCTGCTTTCTTTGCAGCTTGTATAGCAAATCGTCACGTTTTTATTGCTAAAAGTACTAATTAAAAACTGGCTTTAGTCACTTTATGTATTGACAATCACTCACCAGCCATAATCTCAACCAAAGGGAGATGATTGGCTTTTGCATCCCTACACAGGGAGTTAATATTTGATTAACAAAAGAAATTCAGTTAATATTTCAATATTTATTCAATATCTTTGAGGATCTGGTAAACCTTGAAAATCAACGCTATTTCTTTATTCATTTTTGACTAGGTTTTTGCTTTCATAGTCTTGTTTTTGGCTTGCAGCCATATCACGTTGAAACACAGTTCCTGTACAATCACTAAAGTTAAGCAACATTGAGCCTGGTCAGTACCTAGATGGGTGACTGCTTGTGAGTACCAGGTGCTTTAAGCTTGGATGTGTAGGTGGTGTAATGAATAAAGGCTTGGAATTGGAAATCGGAAAGCTAAGTTCAAATTCCAATTGGGTTCATTATATTCACTTACACACAAATACCCAAAAATCTCCAAAAATAAAATTGCATACAAAATATTTAGATTTCAGCATTAAATAATCCATAGATATGCTGCTAAACAAAAACATCCAAACCAATCTTGTTATTTTTTATCACAATACTTTGGTTATTAGAATGCATGACTGTTATATATTAGACAAAGTAGCCTGAAGTTTTGCTAAAGGTCTTTTCTGATTCAGGATGCTTAATAGTTCTAGATACTAATTACTAGTGACAGGACGATTAATTGGAAATATCAGAACTTTTTTGAGTATTGAAATTGCAATTGAAGAATTTTTAACCTAATTTCCAATTCCAAAAATGAGTATTTGGATTTATTTTTTTTTGTGTGAAACTTAATTTTCCATTCCTGGTACTAATGATAAAAAGATATTAAATATTTATTGATTTTAAACTATCAGTAAAACTATATCTATAGATCATAACTCCTAAGTATGATGTAAATTTATTTCACATGTGTTAAAAAAAAAAGAAAAAAAAAGAAAAAAAAAAAGAAAAAAAAAGAAAAAAGAAAATGTGAAAGTTTCTACTCAATTCTCAAACTTTCCATAAATTTTGCTAGTGTTTTACAGTCTGCTTCAGTTCAAAATAAAAATTTTATTTTTAATTTCTTTTTAAACATTGTTAATTCACCATTTAATATAAATTATTAATTTAATGATTAAAATCATGTAATATTAAACAAAATGAAATCACATTGTTGTTCTGCTGGGCTCTCTTTTAAAACAATTTTTATTATTTTTTTTTAATTTATAAAAAAGAAAAAAAATGAATGTATGGAATTCCCATCAAAGACATTTGATTTCTTCACATAAAAAAATTGACCTTGTGTCCTAAATTGTCCTTGTTTTGTTTTTATAATAGTTTTAATCTATAAAATCATTTTTTTAGTCTCAGTTATTGAAAAGATTTATTTTTGTTTATGTAGCATTAACAAAAATAAATCTTCTTTTCAATAACCAAGACATAAAAAATAATCATATTTTTCTTCATGGAACATAAATTTGTTTCTATGAAATTCATGTATTTCTTAAAATTCTATACCTTTGGAAATGGATTTTCATCTTTATTGACTTAAAAAATAAACAAACTTTTATTTGAAGTTACCTGAAAAACAGCTTTTTCACACAAGTCTGTATAAAAAAAAACATTTATTTTCCATCAAAAATTGTATTTGATTTTATTTTACTAACATTTTTCTTTGGCATAATTATTATAACTTCCTATTGTAAGGTTATTGTTATAACACATACTCGTACTTGATATAATGTAATTGTTATAAGTGTTCTGTATTCGTAATGCTTAGGCTACTTTCCATAATGCCTGTATAATTAGTATGAAGACTAACTCTCATGACTACCAACATACCTTGGAACTCTTTATAGTATTGGACAAGTTCATAGTCACCAGGGTTGTAAACTTTACACCACAACATCCCTCCTTTTGAGATTAATACATTATTAAATAAATATATTTTTTATTTAGTATTAGTATCTTTTTGGAAAGTTTACCAATGTACTTTGCAGCGTTTTCTTTTTCTGGAATTTGTCCTTATAAGTTCTTTGACTTATTTTGGTGTTGGCACATCAAAAATGTCATACTGCATTTTTATTGGTTCTTCAGCTCCTTCACCAGTGAATTTTTTCTTCAGCTGATTTTGGTGTCTTTTATGTTGAAATCTTTTCAACTTCACAAAGATTTCTTCTGGACTTGGTAATGGGTAGTTGTGTGCTCTGAGACAACTATTTAATCTAGTCAAGAAATCTGCACAAACATAAATTTTATCATTTCTTTTCTTTATGTACACCACTGGTGCAGCCCATTTTGAATCGTTTATTTTCTTTAATATACCAATTCTTTCTACTCTTCATTTACTAGTTCTAATGCTGCAAATGGTACACTCTGTTTCAGCTTAAATACTGGCATCACACCTTTTTCTTACTTGAAAATTTGTCTTGAATTTTGAACACTGACCCAATTCATTAGCTAGAACTTCAAGAAAAATTTTTTAAATTCTTCCTTAAGATTTTTGCTCTGACTTTTTAAATTGGTCACTTATCCACTTACATTTTTACAATAAGTCTTTATTGGCAAACCCACCATTTGAATAGTTCCATCCAGTCTGTACCGAATACATCCTTAGCATTTCTTAGAACATAAGCTTTTGTCTTTACCTGCTTATTTTGAAAATAGATATCACAAGTTAATTCTCCCCCAAAATATAATTTCTCTCCAGAAACTGATGTTGCAACTTTGGAAGTCCTTTTTAATAAAGGTTTCCCAATTTCTTTCCATGTGGTTTCATTTTTTATTGAAATGTCACTACCAGTATCTAATAACATTTTTACTCTCACATTATTGATTTGCACATTAACAAATTTTCTTTTGTTTCATGTGACTATTTTTTCCATCACAATGCTGTGTATTAATTTCTTCCTGCAAGAATTTTTTCTTTGTTTATAAATTTTCAAGAATAAAAAAAAAATGTTTAGACTTTATTATAATTCTAATCATTGCTTTTTAAAACAATGAACACTGGCAAAGAGTGAGGGTAATTAAAATAATGGTGGTGTTAAGGGAAAAAATGTTCTTTTGACACACCATTTTTTTGTGAACAAGAAGGTTAAATATTGCCAAATATTGATTACATAAAAGTTGATTTTTCAGGGTTCTATTATGTTTTAAATTTGTTTGAAGTTCAAAAGTTTATATTACATAAAATAAAAACAAACCAGATAAACTGTATACTGAATACTATTAATGAATATACAAAAGTCAGACCATATTTACTAAGATCAATTTGGTTAACCAAACGATAAATATTACAATAACTAATTTAAAATTAATTTCATAAATGGGGCATTTAGTTGCAAATTACAGGAAAATGTTTCCTGTTTTGAAGGGAATATATATTTTTACTTTAAGAAAAAATGTCATTTATTTGAATTTAAATGTTCAAATATGAATATTATAGTTCACTATTTTCCTCAAATGCAAGCTGTTCAAGAAAATTTTTGAGTAGTTTCTTTTAAAAACAAAACAAGTGTTGATTTTTTTCTCAGCCTTAAAATTATTTCATCACAAAAGCAAATTTACAAAGTACATTTGTTTAACCCTTTAGCATTCAATAACACTCAAACCTGCTCCATAAATATCAGTTCTCAAGTCTCACTGTGTGACTTCTTGTGTTACTTGCAATGTCATCATATATTATGGCAGAGTATACATAGGGATGGTTATGGGCGGTCAAACTTTAAGAGCCGATATTTAAAGTGGGTGGGTTTAGGCTATTTGAATACTAAAGGATTAAAAAAACTGACATATGTTTTGATAGTTATTTAAATTTCTTTAAAGACTGAATCCAATTTTCCTGATTTTTATTAATGACATTCTTCAATATTTTCCAATATAAGAATTTCATCCAAAAGCAAGAGTGGCACCACAAAATAAAAAGTGGTGGAAGGTTAAATAAGATGCTAACAGTGGAGAGACTAAATCAAGTGTGAAATTCTAAAGATTTCCGATTCTATATTTTCATCTGAGTCTCTTATAAATGAAGTTCTTTTTAGGTTTAACATCATGCTGTAAACATGTTTTGATTTTATATAAATTTTTTGTTTTTGATCATATTTATTTTCTGGAATAAGACCTATAGACTTTTTCCAATATATAAGTCATATAAACATTTTAGAATGTATTTATGGTATATAGAGATGAAGGTTGGGCTAATACATAAAGGCCAAATTTACTGTCTATAATACCATTTTATTGTTGACTCCATTTGGTTACAGTGGTTAAACAATTCAATTAGAAATCATCTTTAGTCCTTTTGTGATTTGAGAGTTTATACAACGTTATTGTGTTTTGGGTTGACAGAAATTAATTCATTGAACCCATCCTTTCTTCTTTATCTCTCTGGAGTTGTATGCCTGGTTAAACTCACAGCTGATGAATCTCCAACCCTTGCATCTCTAAGTGCTACATTAAACCAATTTCCCACTTTTTCTGGGGTGCACGTTTTTTTTTTTCTTCTTTTTATTGTGCCTGACACATCTGTTTGATTTTTGGCGGAATGTGTTTTCATTGTTTGATTTTTTTTTATGACGGTCACTGACCCACATACACTATAGTAGTTTTATGAGACTTAGTATGAGCAAAAAACAAATTTACTTATCTGTAAAAAAAAACCCCAAACCTCTGAAATGATGTTAAAATCTGAAAATTTTTCATCCTTTAAGTCAATTGAGCTTAGTTTAATTTGTAACATATATAAATATAGGTAGAAAAAGAGAAAAATGTTAAGATAGTAAGTGTCACAAAGCACTGCTCAGAGATCCCCAATTAGTCTCCCCCACCACTGATCAGAAGGGGTAGTATGCACCGGCCTTGCAGCTCAAATCAAAAGCATTGGCATAAATTGAGTCCACAAAGAAAAATTTAGATATTTTTTGTCTCATTCTCAGTTTCAGGAGAGTCTGTATAAGGGCAGGGTTGGTGCTGAAAATCCTCTTCTTTCTAGCATCATTGATGCAAAAGATAAAGATATTTTAACTGTTTGAATGAAATCAGTTTATCCAATATAAATTTTCTCTTAGAAAATATTCTGATTCTAAGTATAATTGTCCTTTTTGTTTCCATTTTCCTTAAAACTTCATTCAATACTAAAATGTTATCCAATGAACCTTTGGATTTCAGTATCACATTTTCTGTCCTCCATTAAAACATATTTCGTACTTGCTTGACATTGACATCTCCAATTCGTATTTTGCATCTAGGGCTATTCTTCTTCTAATTTTCATCATAAATTTGAAGATGGTTCTAGCTTAATTCTGGTAGAACTGATTTCATGGTGTTGATTCATTTTATATTTTTACATGGCTTAGGATACTCACGAAAAAATAAAATAAAAAAGAAACAGCTTTTCAGTTAATCCACTAAATCAAATGGATTAAAAGATTAACATGCATAAGAACCATTTATATTTTGTATACCTGAATACAATTATATATATATATTGTATACCTGAAAATCAATTAATCTTTGGTCTTTAGCAAACTGAGTTTACAGCTTTTCACTGGTGTATGACCAAATGATGAAACTACATCTTTTTGCTATTTGCAAGCATTCTAACATGTTAATAATTTTGGGGGAAAAAAACAATTCATTGATGCAAAATAAGTGGAAATTTTAGGGACCATCTTCCAAAATGGTTGACCACTTTCCTGATAAACCAAGAAGATAACAAACATAAGGAAACAGAGTGGAATTTATGTTTTTTCACATGCCATTAACAGAAAATATTCTTCTTTAAAAAAAAATTGTGTTTCATTTTTTTTAAGTTCATCAATATATTCAAAACAATTTTGAAAGACATGAAAGCAACAATTTTAAATCATATTAAAAGAAATATAAATCAATTACATACACTAAATATGAAAATGTGATACTATAGATGCCCACATAGAAATGAAAGCAATGGTTTTATCTCAGTTTTGAGTATTTCTGTTTGATAGACCAGCAAATGGTTCTTTTTGAAGTTCAGTCCTCTTTAGCAGCATCCACTTTAACCAAAAGGTGAATGGGAAGTAAAGAAGTGGATGAGGAATTTCTAGATGTTAGGTGACAACAAATTTGGAAATAGGGTATGTCAGGATGCTGGTCTATGCTAACAGTCATTCCTCAGATTGGGAAAGGTTCTGTCTCCCCTTGACGTGTCCGTTGAGCATTTCCAAAGCCTACATTCAATTTGTCAGCCACCACATCAGGATGTGTAGATGGGCAAGTTGGTAGAGAGAAGAGCCAACATAGCAAAAGTTGTCACAACTATAAACTATCTACCTAGATAAGCAGGCAAAGCCCTGAATAAAATATCTATATATATGGGAAACAAGGTGGTTTATATTTTTATTTCTCAAACTGGATTTGTCTTTCATTGTGTTACCCTGTGAGTATGCAGCACACTCTTCCCAGCTTTCAGTACACATCAACGGAAGAATTGGAATGCAATGTGGGGTAATCATTGGCCGGTTGGTGGAAAATTTAGTTATAGGTCATTACTACATTACATTTACTATAGTACTAAGAAAGGGATTTTTTTTTATTAATAATAAAAGCATTATTTACAATTAAGAATTTAAGAGATCAATGATAATTTGAATTCTTTTCAGTATTACACCAATTTAATGTTAATATGCTTTGAATATGAGTATCCAACAGTTGAATTTGATATAGTAATAAAAAGCATATCAAGAAAGAATTCTATTCAACATTTTCCATTTCAATTTAAAGAGAGCTAAAATGGCTGATACTAAACTAAATTGATTATGAATGTCAGAAAGGGAAAATTCACATCTAACATGTCTGGTAAGTTAATAAATACAAAACACTTTCCACAAAATCTTTTTAAAATATCTTATTCCTTGTTAATGCACTTAATCCAATGTTCATTCATTAAGTAGACCAAACATTATACAATCAAAACTTCAGATCAAATTCATTTTCTGTCAACTTACAGACTTACTGATACAATATTAAAAACCTCAAAAGTAGAGTTAAAAAGGTACAGGTCAGTGCCATTAAAGCTATGCACTAATAAACCATCATGTCGCTTAAGCCATGCATGCACGATAGACCCCAAAATTTTTTGTTATGTTAATATTAGAATCATAATCATCAGTGGATCCCAATGTTGTTTGGTAATAATTTCGTAAAATTTGTATTGTATCACTACACTGCATAGGATCCTATGCTTGTACATAGATGTTACTATATTGTATTGTTATTATAATTTTTATTAATACATTACAATACAATGTATTGTAATATTTTTATTCAAGATCTTGAAACTATAAAAAATTAATTTGATTTTTTTTTGTTAAAATGTTAAAATCTTATGCCTACAATGTTTCCACCATCTTTTGCTGCCATCGATGATGGATCTATTGACATGGCACTTTATAAATGGAATCATTCAAATTTATTCACATTGGTGAAGATTTTTATGTGAAATTAAAGGATAGTTTTAGTAAATGTTTTTTCAAAACTGCCAATATTCAACTCTTAGTATTGAATATGCATTTTGCATGTTTAGCCACTGTGGTTCACTTTTGATCTAAACCGCAGATAGAAGTTTTGGACCCCAACTACTGTGGTTTATCGGCGCTGACCTGTATACATATATAACAATAATAAAGTTATTGGCCAGAGTTGGATTATACCAGGAAACAGTAGTATTAAAAAATGCTCAATACATATATAAAAAGATAACATGTAGAGCTTTTAAATATAGAAAGTTAAGAAATAATTATATATATATATATATATATATATATATATATACATACATACATACATTTTTATAAATACAAATATTTGAGTAAATGCTCTTTTTATAATAAACATTATTAACAAAATTTACTGGCCTGAATGTCCAAGAAATTTCATAGAAAATATGTGTCCTCCAACAGGAATCGAACCTGTATCCCACACAGAACTGTCATATGGCCTGACATGCTATACAATTTAGCTACAGAGGAAATAATTGTCAGAGTAAGTCCATTTCATAATATATGAGTAAACTGTTGCCATTTTATATTTTTAATTTCATGCATGCACATTGTTTTTGATTTTATCAACTACACAATATATTAGGGTCAATTGGGAAATATCTATGAGAAAAAGAGCACCATGATGCAATTCACTCCACCAGAAATTTGGAAATGGCATGCTGTACTGCTTGGCATTTGTGCCAGAAACTCCAATATAAACATTTCAGAGTGTTTGGGTAACAATCAGAAAACATGGCAGAGGATTCTGAAAGAGTTGGATGAGTCTAATAGTGATTACAAAGGTGTGGCAGCTCAGAAAATTCATTCTGATTGTTCTGATAAGAGTTGAATTTGTTGTTGAGGGCCTCAGACTCAACACGGAAGCCTACATCAAGTGCCTTGAGGATGTAGTGCAGCCCTGGGTCAAGAGGGTGGCTACTGGATGACCCTATGACTGGCAACAGGACTTTGCACCAACAAGCAGGAGAACCCAGTCATGACTGTGAGACAATTTCTGTGGCCACATCACCCACTTCCATCTGCCCATCTAATTCCCCAGACAGCAACTCCCTTGATCATTATGTGTGAGGTCTAGTTGAGTGAGAAACCAACAAAACTCCTTATTACACCAAAGATGAATTGAAGGCAAGGATTATGGCAGCATTCACCAACAAACAAAGAGGCCGCCTAAAAGAGTTGCAAGAGATTTTGACATCATCTGGACACCGTGGTTAAAGCCAATGGTGATTTGATTGAATATATTTACTCTTTAGTATTTCAAGATATTTTTGTGTAATTTTGGTAAATATATCTGTTAAAGTGAGAAGTCCATGTTACTTTCATTTTTGTGTAATTTAGACGACAATTTGTCCATCGCATCCTGTGTTTCAAAGAGAGAGAGAGAGAGAGAGAGAGAGAAGTTAAATAATAATCTAATGGAATGGTAAATATATAAGACAATTTGAAAAACTTCTACTTTGAAATGTTTTTGCAACTGAACTGGTGTCATCAGAAAAAGGTACTTTATTTGTTAAAAATAAAATCTACATTATTGACAATTTATCCATCACACCCTGCGTGCCTATATATTCTTACATTGGCTTCTTACATTGGCTTTTTTTCTTAAATTGTATTTTTATATTTTACATCAAGCATTGTTTTTGTAGCATCCTTGTTTGTTTGTTATATATATTTTTAATCAGTATCACCCCATGCAAGACAATAAAGCTACTAAAACACAAGGGGTTACAGGGCGTGGAAGAATTAAGAACAGAAACATTAATAATGAGCGGGAAGAGAAAAGAGTTATCAGGAGGACAGTATATAGCAATTGACATTGCATTTAAATTTTTGCAGATTAAAGTTGGCTGGAAAGCATGGAGTCAAAAGGGAGTTCCACAAGCAAGAATTGTGAGAAAGAAAACTATTATCATAGAACTTAAAGCTACATCTAGCCAGCTCAACTGTAAATTGATGAGATGTTGATGATAGTCTAGTACTGCATTTAAATTGAAAAAGTTTAGGTGCCATAGTGAAGAACTCATCTGAGCAATAGAGAATGACTCCTTCTGCAATTATCATCAGTACATCAGCAGTTGACCTGGAGAAACGAAAGTCATATTCTTTGTCTGAAAAAAAGGCCCTGTGGTGAGAGATGATGAACCAATTCAGTATTGATTAGGGCCTCTAAGAGTTTCCCATAAAGAGGTAGATGGATAATAGGCTGATAGTTGGAAGGATCAGACAGTTCACCAGAGTTCTTAAAAAACTAGAACAGATGATGACTTCCAGCAGGCAGGAAAGCAGGAAGCAGTGAGGCATTTATTATATGGTTTAGAGAAAACAGGAGCCAGTTTGAGAGCACACTTCTTACTATTATATAGCCACCAATAATCAAGAGAGCCAAAGTTGTTAGAGGCTATGTGGTGATTCATTCTCTTGATAAACAGAGACTTAGCTCCTTTAAGTACTCGCTTACATTTATTACAAGCAGCAATGAATAGGCACTTGTTATCATGAGAGCTGTCACAGTGGTATAACTGAAAATAGTGGTTCCTGTGTGCTACAGCAGCTAAGTTTGCAGATGGAACCATAGAGAGGATTGATGTTTCACCTTGTATTTCTGAGAAGGCATGAAAGTGTCATGCTGGCTTTGACTCAAGAAGAAACCTCAGAGGCGTAATTTTCAGTTATGAGGAAAAAGATGTCAAAAGGTTTTATGAAGAAAAGCATGGCATGAGTCCCAATCAGCATAATAAACAAGGATGTTATCAGAAAAGTCTAGGTACCATAGTGAAGAGCTCATCTGAATGATAACCATGAAAGAATTTATGGAAAAGACATAGAGAAGCAACTTTATGGTGGTGGGAAAGTGACTGAAGCTGAGGTGCCAGTTTGGGACCAATAATATTGCTGATACTTCTTTGGATTTTATCAAGAATCTCTAAATATATAGCAGGAGCACCGAACCATATGTGACAGCATTATTCTAAGCATGGGTGAATGATAGACATAGATATAAAAGATAGATTCTGGAAAAAAAAATATTGTCTAACACAACATAGTGAGCCAACTCAATCAGCACCTAGCAATGGATTCAATGTAGTCTTTTTACTTCATATCAGATGAGAAGATACATCAAGTCACTCTCCTGGAGGTTAGCATCATCCATGTTGATGGAAGGCAGAAAGGAGTGTCTTGTGTAATGATGTTATTCTTGGACAGGATTTTACAAAGTACAGAAGCATCTGTATAAATCTTGATAGAGAGAAGGTTTGAAGATTAATTATATTCTGTTTCTCCATCCTGACATTTTGCTGATCTCACCAAAAATACAAAATACAGAAAGAATAAAAAATTCAGTGCAGCTGATGTAAAAAAAATGTGCATGCAAAGGAATCATATGACCCAGAACTTTTTGTCCGTCCCAAGTCATAGTGACTACTAAGTGATATAAAAAGAGAATGATGGTAGACAACTTTCAGACATTTCTCTATATTTCTGAGATAAGGTATTGTAATTATTTACATTATTCGAACTGTTGTCCTCACTGTAATTGCCACATTCACGATGTTTCAGCCGTTGTACACTCTGGCCTTCTTCAGTTGATTGGAATTTTGAAATGAACCCTTTATTTCATCCACCGGGGTAGATCCTTCAGACATGAATTTGATGCAGTCAATGCCCACCAAGTACAAAAATTAAACAGATTGAAAGATCAGAAGGTGACACACAAGGTCCATCATCCCACCCTGCCCCTGTGAAGGCAGTAATCAACATCAGTCGACATCAGCTGAGTGCTTCTGAGGAGTCCTTACTAAACAAGGGTCTCAACTTCACCACAACCATCAGGCAGATACCACACTTAGACATCATTGCTCAAATTGAGGAAATAGCCTTGAACATTCCTCAGGCTCAGGCGCATGAACTAAGATAGAAAGTGGGATAGATACTGAAGAAAGCCAAGTGACTCAAATTAAATATCACAAAACTGGAGAGGCTGGCAATCAGAACCCTACAGAGGAATGAAAACATCATCATGCTACCAGCTGACAAAGGCAATGTGACTGCAATGAAGGACAAATCAGAATATACAGGAAAACTGAAAGACCTCATTAGATATAGTAGCTATAGTAAAGAAAGATCCAACAATGAAAAAACATTATGAAAACTGTCACAGATCCTAATCAAGAACAAGGACCATTTTCCACCTAAGGCATACAGGCAGTTGTCATGGCATTACACCAAGCTACTTTACATATATGGTCCCCAAAAAATTCACAAAGTATTCTGCTCAAGCCAATTGTTAACTGCCAAGGCTCTGTGTGCCACCCTCCGAGTCACTTCCTTGTAGATATAATTGACCCATTAATAGGAAAGGCACCTTCATATGTCCAAAACTCTGCCCACTTCATGGAAATAATTGAAGAGTAGTCAGGGACAGACTGGCCTCAGACAACAGACCAGTATACCAATAGATAACTTGATGGAGATGCTGACTTTCTGTACACAAGCAACACACTTCAGAATTGGATCAAACATATATCAATAGGATGAAAGCTTAGCAATGGGCTTGCAATTATCACCAGCAATGGTAAACATATACATAGAATACTTCAAAGAAGTGGCATTAGAATCTACATCACTAAAGCAAACTCTATGGCTGAGATACATAGATGATACTTTCATACTCTGGCCACAACAGGAAGAGGTCCAGCTACTACTGGACCATGTGAACACAGTGAGATCATCGATCATTGATACAGTTCACAATGGAGA
This sequence comes from Acanthosepion lycidas, assembly GCA_963932145.1. NCBI lineage: Eukaryota > Metazoa > Mollusca > Cephalopoda > Sepiida > Sepiidae > Acanthosepion > Acanthosepion lycidas. Next base: position 14,479,108 of record OZ010581.1, on the reverse strand, counting down.
GAGAAAATGACAACAAACTTGCATTCCTGAATGTACTAATATCTCAAACAAAACATGGGTTCAAGACATTCATATACCACAAAACAACATTTACTTGACAATACCTCAACTTCAACTCCAACCACCTATAAAGAAAGGGATTATCTGCTGCTTACAACATCAAGCAAAAGTCATAAATGGTAACCCAGAGACATATGAACAAAAGATGATCATTATAAGCAGTACCTTACAACGTAACAATTACCATGGGTACATGGTAGCAGTGCCAACAAACTGGGATAGAAATATACAAGAAGATAACAACACTCAGAAAACAGCTTCAGTCTGCCTACCCTATGTGAAGGGATTATCAAAAAAAATACAAAAGATCTGTGGTTCATATAACATCAGGACAACCTTTAAAAGTGGTTTGACACTTTGCAGACACCGCTTCCGAGTTAGAGCCCATCACATAGAGGAGAACATGACTAAGGACTGTGTGTACACCATCCCATGCAGCTGTGGCAAGAAATATAAAGGAGAAACAGGTCACCTCTTTAAGGTAAGACTGCAAGAACATTGTAAAACCATAATACAGAGGGAAATAGAAAAATTAGGCCTAGTTGCCCACATATGGAAAGAAAAGGGAAATCACTGCCTCCTGAGGTTGAAATAATAGACGAAAACTTGGGAAATAAACACATATGTTAGGCCATAAAATCTAAGCTGGACAAGCATAGAAATGAATACAATATGGAAACCAGTAATACAGAGTGCTAGAGAAAAGCAATAACAAAATTGCAATATGAGCTCTGGTAAAAGACGATTACTAAGACATTAAGTTTATAGGTCCCAAAAATTCATACACTGATGCCCTCAAGTATTGGTTGGATCCAGTGACTTGACCTAAAGAGTTGTGAGTTCAATATCTAGCTACTGCAGTAAAAAATAATTACTGAGATATTAACTTTATAAGTCCTAAGAATTCATACACTGATATTCTCAAATACAAACTTTGAGAGTTAAGTTAAAGGGAGATAACTGAGTTATCTGAAAGATGCATGGCATGTGAAACTAGAACAATCTACCCCAGTGGATGAAATAAAGGGTTCAGTTCAAAATTCCAATCACCTGAAGAAGGCCAGATGTTGAGAATATGGCAATAAAGATGAGGACAATGTAAATACTTTTTACTTTAACATGTTCACCCAAGATCAAAGAATTAGTAAATGTAATGACACAATACAATATCTGCAATCTACATCACCATCCTGCTAGCTGACAAAGGCTTTAAAGCTGATAAGTGATATGAAAGTTATAGCCTGCTTTCAAAGTCATGTTGTCTTTATTCAAAATAGCTGAGAATTAGGAAGAAATTTAGAAAGAGTATCAAAAGAACAGAAGGTAGGGGAAATGAAGAAGATTATTAAATACTCATACAGAGAACAGATAAACAAGTAAATCAACTACTGCCCAAATATCATTCTAAATCTTACTTGCCACATTTATAAGTAGGAGCAGTCCACTGTCACAGTTGTAAGGGAGAGCAGGAAGTATGCTGAATCCTACTCTACAACACAAAGTATAATGGATAAATTTATCATTGACAACTCATTCTCTCATTAATTTTCTGACTTGGATGATATAAATATTTGTGGTAGGATTTAGGGCAGTGATTCTCAATTAAATGTGCTGCAAAAGTATGATTGGATTAGAAATTCCTTCATAAATGTTCCTTCTGATATTGGACTCCAGTTATATGAAGAAGAAGAATTTGGGCACCATTTCTACTGAGGGCTCAAAATAAAACATTCAGTGGTACCCATTAATACATTTTGAATTTCAATACAAAATGAATATCACACATTAGCTATTAGGTTGGTGCAAAAATAATGTCGTTTTCTCACATATGTGAGAAAACGACATTATTTTTGCACCAACCTAATAAAATAAACCTTTATCAGTTTTATTGCAATTTTCTACTTCTTATTTATGTGAATTAGGCTTCTCAATCCTAAATAACATCAAAAATAAGAAGCCAGAAAGACTATGCACTGCTGAAGAAGAAATGAGGGTCTGCTTATAGCAGGTAATCCTGGTACTCAACACTTTCTATCTATAGATGGAAGCATATACTACAAGATGACTTGCATTCTATTCATACTTTCAACAGCAACCCTTGTGAGCTCTTATTTAATTATCTCTGTTAATCTACAAGTGGATGCTCTGTTCCAATTTGGGTGTCTATGCTGGGAACAGTTCTTCTAAAATTAAAACAATTGAAGTATAAACCTATTGAAATTATATGACCATTAATTTTTAGAAAGGCAAAGAAACAACATTTCCAAAATCTTGTGACTGTCAGTTATATAAAAAACTCATTCTGAAATGAAAGACCCAAACTTGCTTCTTCAGAAATTTACCACACAACTAACTACAATACAGCACAAGACAAGGTGAAAACTATTACATTAATAGATGAAATATATATGTGTGCGTGTGTGTGTGTGTGTGTGTGCATAATTACCAGGTTGAGCCAAATATTTTTTAGATTTTCACTGATGATTTTTGGCAACTTGTATTTCCATGTAATATTATTAATTTGATACAACTTGTCCATTCATTGCTGAATTGTTTATTCTTTTTTATATATAAGATATAAACATTGTTTATTCTTTATTTTACAGCTTTGATAATGAGTGGTGAAAAAATTGCAATTAGAACCATTTTATACTACCTTACGACTGAGTACAAGAGTAGCAGAAAAAGAAATTAATGATGTAGAAGGGTTATGGAACTCTCAACGAATGTGCAGCACAAAACTGGTTCAGACATTTCAAGAAAGGTGACACCAGCCTCACAGACAAACCAAGGTCAGAGAGAGACCTTCTGTTGTGGATGATGAAGCCCTGCTTGAAATGGTTGAACAGCCAAAAACAAGCACTTATATATTGTTGGCAGAACACGGTCCTTCAGAAAGTAGCATCAATCGACACCTTCATAAGCTCAGCCTTGTGAACAAATGTGGTAAAAAAGTTTCTAAAGAACTGACCAATGACTAGGCTTGATGTGAACATTTGCAAAGAACTGCTGGAAAATCCTCAAGATACCTGTTTTTGGCATTGAATTATAACTGGGGATGAAAAAAATGGATCTATTTTTGTAATCCTAATAAGAGAAATCAGTGGTTTCATTCCAGTCAGGATTCAGAACCGATTGTCAAAGAAGAGCAGTTTGTAAAAAAGGTCATGTTATGTGTTTGGTGGAATTTCAAGGGGTGTTGCACTTTGATCTTGTCTGAGATGGTCATACTGTGAACACTGATCTTTATGCTCAACTGCAGTAAGTATATGATGCTTTGAAAGCCATGTACTTGACATTGGTCACTTCTACAGCATGACTATGCCCCAGCACACACTACCAATGTCACCTAACACAAACAGGAGAAACTTGAGGGACTGGAAGTGTTGCTTCAACCTATCTACATTACAGACATTACACCATCAGATTATCACCTTTTCCAAGCCATGACTCATTTTCTGCATAGATAGAGGTTCAGAAATGTAGCTGAGGGTGAAAGTAGATGCAGAGAGTTTTTTTGCCTCTAAACTGACCAAATGGTATAAGCATAGAATTGAGTGTCTGGCACAATGATGGCAACAGAATAAAATGGGATCAATTTTGAAGAAGAAATGCTTTTTGTATCAAATTTGTTTGAACTATTAATTAAAGCTTGAAATATGAAAAAAACTTTTGACTCAACCTAGTACAATTGTGCTCTTTCTCAAACAAAAAATAAATAAACGAATAAAAATAAAAGTACTTTTAATAATTCAATTCCATATTGAATTTATATTTACTTGACAACAAGTTCTAAAATAGTTTAACTTGTTGTCAAGTAAGATTCTTACTAACAACTTTAGCTTGCAGGAGTGATAGTGGTGAACTTGCGTATCCTCTTTTTTTGTTTATGTAATGGACTTCATTTTTCTTAAATGTGTTGTATTAACACTAACAACTCACTCTCCCATACATTTGCCTACTTAGCATTTAACCTTTAACACAGTGCATTATTCACTACATTCCTTTCCCCTGCATTGTTTGTCAAGGTTCATACTTGGTTTCAGTCAGGGCCATTTTCTGTTGCCATAGCAGGATATGACAACACAACTGCAAAATTCAAACACACTATCATTCATTCATCTGAGTCACTTGTAGTGGCAGGATAAAATTTTTGCTTTGCAAACAAAATCACCTCCAGAATGTTAAAGGTTAGAGACTTTTTGGATGAGAGGGCAACTCACCTACAGTTTCACTGCACATACGAAAGGTGCTATTCAAGCATCAAGCAGATTGCCATCAGGAAGTGGTGTTCGATAATGGAGGCTGTTTATTAGTACCTGTACCAATAAACTGCCTCCATTATGTACTTGTTCTTTGTAGAATAAAATTTAAACTGTTTTTTAGTCATGAATTGGTTTATAACTACTACTATTAGTAAATGCGTTCATTACACTGTAGCATATCAACAAAGTTCAAGTTTTGGATAAGGTCATTGATATTCATTTCAAATTTATACCCTTGGGGTATGAATCCATTTCTTATCTTCTCTCCCAGTAACATGTTTTGAATAAAACAAAAAGTCTAATCACCAGGATACCACAGTGATTTACAAAAAAAAAAAAAAAAAACACTATATCATGAGCAATAACAACAGTAAAAGAAGCCATTACATCTGTTGTCAACCTCGACAATGACTAGTCAATCAAATACCAAGCTATATAATATTAAGTTTTTAACTTACATTTCAAAATTTTTTATCATAATACTTCAATCAGAATGCATCATGACCTAAATAAATATTAATATTTAAGCACTTTATCTGTATGCAGCCAAGCAAAAAAGGTTTTTGTTCAATGGTGCATGGATTTTCACTTACACCTGGAAATGTGATAGTGGGAAAATATTAATGGGGAAGTTCAGATCCAGAAATCATAAGTTTAAGGTCATAATTCCAAAGGTCATGAATCACTCCTGAAAGACCAATGTCAAAAAATACCAAGGGTTTAAATCAAAATAGTCAAAAGTCTGTATCCACAACTTGCAATACGTAACTACCTTCTACAGCCATAAAGAACCCCGAGTCTCTTGGCTGTCATCCAAAGAAACATTTTATTATTGGGATAATTTTTTTTTCAACAGATAGCACAAAGAATATAATTTTTTTTCTTGTGAAGACTTGGTTTTCTTCTTTGTTGCCACAATGACAGACATCTGATATTATATAGGCAATCATTTGCGATATATTTCTCTCATGAGAGACTATAATGTATTTTTTATTGCATGAACCTAGTAAGTATAACTAGGCTCAGATTTTTTTTAATACAACTTTATTTAAAAAATTTTAAGCATAAATTAAGGCTCAAACTCTACAATTTAATAAGCAGGACTGAACTCAGCTAAAATTAACTAATGCACATTACACACACACACATATATATCTATATATCTATATATATATATATAGATATATAAACAAATAGTCATACATAGAATCAATTAGCAATATTAATGCGATTAATGGTGAAATCACTTTGCTAGTAGAACATAATGTATGCATTAAAATCCTGTTAATCCATTGAATGATGTGATCCTCATTTATAAAACTGTTGTCAGATGTTTCTAGTGTATATTTTTTTAGTTAAGCAAGTACTTTCGAAGATCCATGTCTCTATCATCGGGCTGTAATATATATATATATATATATATATATATATATATACACACACACAACCTCCCACCACACACAAACATAAAAAGAAAGAAACCAGTGTAACTCTAGAAAGGAGGTTGTGAAAAGTGGTTGTGTTACTTAAAAACTCCAGATGTCATGTTAAGAAATCCCTGTTATTTTATCAGCAGTTGCTTTTATAAATGGTAGGTATACTGTAATGACATTATCATTGTTTCATGTTCATTTTACGATTTGTCATTTTAGAAAGAATATAGGAAGGATTAAGATTTATAGAAATCAGTTTAGGTGATATATCTCATTAGATTTCAGAACCTGTTCTATAATCTAATGAGATATAACATCACATTCTATCGCTGAATATATGATTTTCTAGATATTATCTTCAACCTAAGAAAAGGCACATTTAAACCATACAGAAAACCCAATGATAAACCACTGTACATACAAACATCTTCCAATCACTCACCTTCAATAATCAAACAGATACCAAAATCAATTAACTGCAGGCTTTCCGACAATTCTTCCAATGAAACCATATTTAACAAAGCTAAGAAAGACTATGAAACATACCTAAAAGATAGTGGATTCCTGGCAACACTTACATACTCATCACAAAAAAGGCCAACAGGACAAGAAATATCATGTGGTTCAACCCGCCATACAGCAAAAATGTAAAAACAAACGTAGGTAAAATATTTTTCCAACTCTTAAACAAACACTTCCTGGAATCAAGCACTCTACACAAAATATTCAATAAAACACTGTAAAAATCAGCTACAGTTGCACTGAGAACATGGCACAAATAATAAAAAAGCACAACAGGAAAACTATCAACAAACCACCCAAACAAGTTAAATCCACATAGAATAAAGAATGACTGTCCCTTAAACGGTAATTGCTTACAAAACAACGTAATATACCAAGCCACAGTAAAATCACCAGATAATGAAGAAAAAGTATATATAGGGGTAACTGAAGGACCCTGGAAACAAAGAAACTATGCACACAAAACATCTTTCACAAATAGTAAATACGCCAACAGCACAATGCTTTCTAAGCAAATCACACCAAAAATATTATGGAAAATAAGGAAAACCACTCCCGCCAAAATAGATTACCCACAATGCACCACTGACCCATATATATTTAAATAGTTGAGAAAAAAAAACTACACTCGTGGCCTGACGATTGTGTCTAGCATGAAACAGCCTGTCGCCTCTGAGTGTTGACTTCAATGTTCACTTATATATATATATATATATATATAAATAAATAAAATGTATGCGTATGCGTGTGTGTGTATGTGAGAGAGAGAGAAGTTAAATAATAATCTAATGGAATGATAAATATATAAGACAATTTGGAAAATTTCTTTGAAATGTTTTGCAATTGAACCAGCGTTGTCAGAAAATGGTACTTTATTTGTTGAAAAGGAAATCTATATGAACAAGACAGAATGTGATTCATATCAATTGGCTGAACATTTAATTTTTACTTTAACTGTATCATTATAGAAATTAGATTTCAACAAAGTTTTTATTTTTTTGGGGTTTACATACTGCATATTATTTGAGTACTAATATATCAAAAATGAGATAAGTGTTAAAGACAGATTATATATTAATTGTAGAGGATTCAATTTCAATGCACCTTTGTCTAAGTAAATTATCTTTATTCTTTTAATAAACGGCATCATCCATTTTTAAAATGGTGATTATGAAGTCTTCAGTAGCATGCAAGTGTATTGAGGGTGTTGTTTAATTTTAAGTCTCTTTTGAAATTTTACTGATGTATTTTTGGGGGCATTTGTTACATTCTCTTTGGAAGATTCTGGCTTTCGATGTAAATTTAATCTGTTTTACATTGATTAAACTTTTAACTACCATAATAAATAAATATTAAATTTTTAACTACCATAATAAATAATGAATAAATAATTATATAGTCACATACATACATGAGGTGCATTTGGGCACTTCAATGTAGTGCAATGGTTACCAAGTTTGTCTCACTAGAACCATTACAACTGAGTAGTGAGTGTGATCCTCACCAGGTGTCCCATACTTTTGGCTTTGTGCCACATCTAAGCTGCACTTAGAAAAATCATCATACATGATGTGGGTGTTGAAAAGTTCTGAACCAGATCAAGAGGGATTGAGAAAAAAAAATCTGTTCACATTTTAGAAAGTGCAACATGCAGAAAATTTTTCAACACTCTATTGTATAAAATATCAAAATATTTTCCTGCAATTTCTCCTTTATATTCAATATTTCCTGGATATTGATCTAATATTTTGTTCACCATTGAATAAATTCTACATCATCATCAGAATAATGAAAAGCATTGGTGACACAGAAAATAACTACACACAAGAGTATGTGTGTGTGGGATAAAGTGGAAAAGCTTTTTTAATGGCACATTTCATCTATGTGTGTTAGGTCATGCTTCTTCAGACTGGAACAAAAACAAAATTTTGTATAAAGAAGCTGAACTTAAAATATGTCTGTGAAATGCTAAGGCTATCCCACTTTGTTTCATTATTTCTACTTTTGTTTCGAATACTATTACACATCCTACTAATTATATATAACTTCAAAATTATTATGCTGGACACTTCATATTTGAAATAATAAAAATAAATCCTTTCTTTAGAAATGAATATCCTCACAAAAGGCTAGAGGGAAAACTGATGTAGCACCTACCTCAGTGCTAATCCAGATATCTTGTATCTGCTTGTCTTTGAGGTTCTTAACATTGTTGGCAGGGTTGTTGTGGTGTTGTGCAAGCTGTACCTGAATATAATCTCAGCATGAGCATTGCTTATCAGCAATGGTCTTACTCATCTAACAAGTTGACACCCATCATGTCACTCTCTATATATAAATATATAATTTAGATGTATTATGTCTCTTTATTCTAGTTTTAATCCTTTCAAGTTTATGAATTAATTTCTTGGTAGCTGTAGAAAATTCATTAAGAAAAATTCCAAAATTTTCCTTCAAATAATTTTTATTTTCCCAAGTACTTTCAATCTCATCTGAGACCATCTTAAGATAATGTCTAAATTATTTAACCAAACACACTCAAATGAAAATATGCTGCCTAAATATACACACACACATATATATATATATATATATATATGAATGAATGAATGAGGATCAAATATAGATTGGAATCCGACAGAATAAGACAAAGAAATAGGAAATGTTTATCAATCTAATAGGTTTCACTTTTAAAAAGTTTCATCACCGACTGAGATATGGAGAAAAAGAAAATTCTGCTATTTTTACTTTTGTGTTGTTTGATTTTCATTAGCCAATCATGTATCATGTGCATTCAACTCCTAAACCAACACTAGTATAATTTGCAGTGTTCTGAATTCAATGAGAGATAATACATCCATACAAATTTTCAAGAAATTAACTGATTCCAAGTCTACCGGGAAAAAACAAAAATATTGCTATATGTATATAAGTTTATAAAAATTCTATTTTGTTTATGTGGGCAGCAGATGATGAGTATTCGTAATTGTGCATATGTGTAGGTCTAGTAGACATTATCTTTATTGATTTTTCGTATTTTGATTTGAGAACAGTTTTATGTACATAAAATTTTTAAAAACTTACATACATATAGCAATATTTACATTTTTTCAGGTAGACTTGGCTGTCATTAATTTATTGACAATTTGGATGGATGTGCCATGCACAGATTCTGGACTGGATTCTCTAGCCATGGTTGGCAACCGGCCTAAGAGGAGAAAAACAAATTCAAGCAGTTTGGAGACTTTGTGGCACATCGAACAATTTCTCTGTTATCATTTCTTTCAAAAAGTGTGGATGAATCAAATCGTCCATGTGGTTAGTCAAGCAGTTCAGTTCTAAGAATTGTTACGACCTCATAAAAATCTAAAGCTGCATTTAATGTTTAACAATTGACATACTAAAACTTAAAAATAAATAAATAAAAAAAAATAATTGTCAACTACTTTATAAATAAAAAGAAAGTGTTTTTATTAAACTTATCAAATTCATCAGTGGATTTATAAACAGAAATAACTTAACCTTATAGTGAAATGTAAAAGCCACGATGTCTCTCTTTATCAATACATTGTGCCAAGCCTAATTCTCTCATACACAAGTTCGTAAAAGGATGGTAAATAAATATCATTAGTAAGAGTGATGCCATCATTGCATAACATCAAGAAGCTTTCAAAAGTAGAAAAAAAATAAAATAAACAAAAAATATTTTTTTTGATTTAATCAAAATAAGTGACTGCATTATACATTACAAATAAAATGAATAATTAAACATTCTTAAAAATCTTATGCAATCAATTGTTCATATTTATTTTCAGTATTTCCAAATTTATAAAGAAAAAACACATTTTATGCTCAAAGAATTGAAATTTTTCAAAATTTATATCTTTAAAATTTTATACGATGAAAAGTTTTAGACTAATATTTTAATTTGTTTAATTTAAGACTATACCAAATTTGTCAGATGTGACAGCATGTATCTATTTAGATACACACCAATATCACCATAAATGTATTCAGTGATTTATTTTCTTTTAAAACTATTTTAAATTATTGCATGAACAATAAGGACATATATAAATGAATTGCTGAAATATGATAAAAACAACAAAGATGAGGATACTGGATTAAATCAGTTTTTAAATTAATGATATTGCTTCTCAGAATTTCAGTCTCCATTTTAAATGACTCCATTTTTACATATTTTCATTGGGTTTGGAGCATTGCTAATACTTCAAGATTTTTTTTGAATTACTCAAAAAGATACACATACATATAATGATCAAAAAATAAAAATATATTTTAAAATATTTCATGCATTTAGTTTGTCAATCATGAAAGATGCCTAATTGAAAAACATGAGATCTTACAATCAAGATTTATATTGAAATTATTGGTTAAAAAGATTTTTTATCAAATCAGTATAAGAAAAATAATATCATTTATTTTTTGTTGCCCCCTGCTGATTATAGCAAAGTTTCTTGATTTTCTTGCTGTAGTTTGCTCAGTATGAGTATACATAACTCAAGCAACCCTAGAATTTTAATTCAAACCAGCAGTAATATTTATGAGGATAAATCTCAGTAATTCGAGTCATCATAATGCATTTCTAAAGCAAGTCATAATTTAATGTCAGTGACACATTTAAAAAATAGTAAAATAAAAAAAACATAATATGAAGATTAAAAGAATTTCTACTTACAAATCAATTTTAATGCTGGTGTGTGAATTAGTTGCACAAAAAAAAAAATACTGAATGTACAACAATGATAATTCTCTTAACCAACAAATTTTCTTTAAGTCTTATTTACTTCAATAAAATTCTCTAATCTTATACTGTTTTTGTGAATATAGAGGAACTATTGAAATTTCCTCACATGACTAAAAAATAAAAAAAATGAACAGACTGTATAATGTATTCTATTATTCCATAATTAATACTGAAGTCATGTATCAAGTGCTTTTCTTTATTTTTTTATTTTTATTTATGAGAATGTGTTATATTTTGTGAAGTCAAGGTCTATTGAGATTATCAAAACAAAAAAAGGTTGTGCATCTCCAATTATATTTTAACAAGATTCAAAGAAAGAGAAGAAAACAATAAATAAAAATCACCGGGTATTAGCATTAACCCTTTAATTGCAAAATGATATTTTATCGCACACACACGCATATATATATATATATATATATATATATATATATCTGCATCTGTGCAACTTTTTTCAGCAGAAGTTCATGTTTGTAGCTCTTTCTTTTTTTAAAACCTTTTTTCCCTCAAGATTGATTTGATTATTGACAAATCAAAAATTCGAGGGTTTTTCGAAATGAGTCTAGTTATCTATATTTGTATATATATATATATATATATATATATATATATATATATATATGTACACACACACTTTAGTAGATGAAAAAAAGTTTAAGAATTTTTATTTATCTATTAACTCTTGTTGCTCCATTTCTTTCAATTGAGCACTTTCTATACAAAAATCTGCTTAAAACTCCAGTAATTTACTGACTGACATGTTTTGTTAGCCATTAACAAACATATATATATATATAATAATAGTGACTATAGGTACATGACTTCATTATCCAAATACTTTTGGAATCTAAAAAAAAAGAACAAAACACCTACGGTTAAATGGACATTGATCAAGAAAGCCCGGACATGTAACTCCCTATATTCCCCATGTTACCTGTGTCTTAACGAAAAATTTGAAATTATTAGATTTAAAAACAAGGCTGATCTCTTAAATCAAAGATATGAACTAACGGTTAATTGTAAACACCGTTATAAATTTAACTTATTATAAGGGTTGTATACTTTAAATGATAATGATATGTAGCTGTAAGTTTAATAGATTATAACTTTTATTGCCTGATGGTCAATCTGACGATATGAATGTGTATTGTATAACTACATAGTGTTATTCATTTTTCTGTATGTGTGTGTGTATATATATATATATATTTGTGTGTAGTTATGTGTGTTTGTACTGTGGAATGTGTATGTTTGTATATTAGTGTATTAATATGTTGCTAAGTTTTGTATATATATATATATATATATATATATATATATATATATATATATATGTATGTATGTGTGTGTGTGTGTGTGTGTATGTATATATATATATATATATATATATATATATATATATATATAAAGTAAGAAGGTAAAAAGGAGAAGAAGAGAAGAGGTTAAAAATATTGATGTATATGTGTATGTATTTGTATATGTAGGTATGTGTGTGTGTGTATATATATATGTGGGTATTTATGTGTGTATATATGTAAGTGTCTGTATGTATATGTAGTTGTATATATATATATGCATGTATGTACATGTGTATATATATATATATGTGTGTGTGTGTATGTGTCTATATATATATATATATATATATATGTGTGTGTGTGTGCATGTGTATGTATGTGTACATGTTTGTGTATGTGTATATATATATATATATATATATATATATGAGTATATGTATATACATGCATATATATGTTTGTATGTGTACTGTTATATTGTGTACCTAAATTTATTTACGTATATTTCTGTTGGTATGAATGTGTTTATATATGTATGTTAGGATACGTGTATTTTTGTGTTTGCATGTATATGGATGTGTATGTATGTGTATGTATGTATGTATGTTTATATATGTTTTTGGTTAAATGTCATTGTATTTATGTGTATGTACGTATATATGTGTACTTGTTATTATAGATAGGTATTTTTATATATATATATTTATGTATATGTGTGTGTGTGTGTTTACTTATGTAGGTTTGCAGTTGTATATGTGTATGTTGACACCTATTGTATATGAAATTGTGTGTATGTGTAGGTAAGGAAACTTGGATATGTCATTACAGCCACATGGGTTAGTATATGTGTGTATATATGTTTATATTTGTGTATTGCTGTGTGTATATATGTATTTATATGTGAGTATGTGTACACATATATGTGTGTATATTTGTGGGTATATATGTGTATATATGTATGTATGTGTACTTATTATCATGGAGATATATACGTATGTATATGTTTATGTATTTATGTGTATGTATATTTATGTATGTGTGTATATACATATATATGTGTATATGTGTGTGTATGTGTGTGTGTGTATATATATATATATATATATATATATATATATATATATATATATATATATCACATATGAGGTGGACATCGAAGTTACCTATGGGTGTTGACTTTGATGTCCGATTTTATATTTACATACATTATTTTAATATATTAAATAATATTATTTTTAATCATTTTTATCTTTGTATATTTACTCGCTTAAGTTATATTTCAATAGGTGGTTGGCATTCGTGTAATGACACTTTCAGTCTTAAATATTTATCGTTTGTAGGTATCCGATTGTCTGGGTCAATGACTGTGGATGTGTGTGCATGTATTTATAGGTGTCTATGTGTATGGAAAGTGCATTCACTTTTAATTGTGTATGTATGTACGCGTGTGTTGGTTTCCCTTCCTCCCACTTTCCTTTTTTTTTTTTTCATGACAGACCGTGAAGATGTTCTGTCTTGTCTCTTTTTGTGTGTGTGTGTATATATATATATATATGTCTGGGTGCTTATATATTAGAATCTGATTGCGTTTGTTTTACGCGTGAGTTTAGGACCCCATTCACACACACTCTTAGGATTAAAATGTATACATTGTCAAAGGACCGGATATTAAATTAGCTAAAGTAACTTCAATGAAGAAATAAATTGAATAACATATATATTTCTTCTTTTCTCCTCAGTAATTTTATAGTTGTAAACTTAATAGCGATTAAATTTTGATTTTGAAATTAGCAGTTTTTAATTTTAATATTAAATTTTATCATATAATTTAGTAATTATTGGTTAGAATAAATTCTTTTTTAATTTTAATTACCCATATCTTAAACATCTGAATAGCTATCATAACATGACTTCATTGTCAAGCTTTTTGAATTTTCCTATACTTGTATTTTGATTGGTCCATCTAGCCTTTGTAACAACGTTTTCCCCTTGCGAAGGATTGTTAATTAATTTGAAACTTTTAAAACCATTTAATTTTACATTCAACGTCATCACTTGATAAGACACCGAGGGTGTTGAAACAAAATGGCTATTTTTGTAGTGATTTTATAACATATTTATGTAATAAATTTTTTTTAAATAAATAATTATATATATATATATATATATATATATATATATATATATATATATATATATATATAATTTTTTTTTAATAAATAATTATATATATATATATATATGATAAAAATATACTTTTACGGTATGTTATATTTATGGGCAAAAGTGCTCAATATCAGGGATAGTGTGTATCTAAACATAAAAGATGAAACCGAGTTCAACACCAAGCAGTAACAGTCTATACTTAAACGCAATCTTTAGGCCTGAAGATTGCATCCAAATATGAAACACTGTCACTGCTTGGTATTGCCATCAATGTCCACTTTTATATATATATATATATATATATATATATATATATATAAAAGGATCAATACAAATAATATTTATCACTTCGCTGATTGTGTGTGTGTATCTAAAGAATTGGAGAGCACATTTTCTTTAATAAGCTTTCTCAAGTACACACACCAGTAGATGTATAAAAAAGAAAAACGGGGGTCTTTATATATATATATATATATATATATATATATATATATATATATATGATAAAAATATACTTTTAAGGTATGTTATATTTATGGGTGATATATATATATATATATATATATATATATATATATATATATATATACACACACACACACATATATATACATACACATACATACATTCATTCATTCATACATACATACATACATACATACATACACATTTCCATTTTGTGTTTTATAGGGTGAGTAATCAGTTAACTTTTAAAGTTTCCATCATTCCCCATAATGTGGGGATAATATAAAAATCCTGGAGACATTATTGAAATTAATTTTTACTTTTCCATCAACAAAAGATAAACTCAAATATCAATTTTTTTATGCATATCTATTTTTCTTTGACTTCATACTTTATATATTAAAGTTTTTTTTTCAAGCTTTTGATAGCAGAACATTGAAAACAACAGAAAAAACTGCAGTAAATTTAAGTAAACATCCTTGAAAAAAAAAAAAAAAATATGGCCATTTTAAGAATAACTGATTACAATCTGTTAATATCAGTGAACTTTCCTCTGTATAGAAGAATATTTCTACTATATTAAACTGAGAGATACTCTGAAGTAATAAGTTATTTTCAGAATTTTATACTGTTTATAAAAATTTGAGCATAAAATTATTAATGCTATCAAAAACTTCAAAGAGATTTACTATCAAAATAAGGAATATTAAAAATAACTCTCATATAATAAAATTATTTTTGAGTTTCAATTCCAAGGTGGGAATTCAGATCAAATAAATAAGCAAAACAAAAGAAATAATATTGATTCACAGCTCATAAAAAAAAAAAAAAAAAAATGATTAATTTGGAATGATTTTGTTGATGGAAATAAGTGAGCTCTTTTCTCACTTGTAACCCCCTGTCCCACATTTTTTTAAATTCACACCATTTCTATATGAATCCAAATAAAGTTAATAAAATCCTTTTATAGATATTTTTTAAAATTATCATCAAACTGAAATCAAAAAGTCAATCTTTCTTGACACTTGTGGATCCTGCCAGCATTGTCAGTTCAGTATGTGTAGCAACATCCTCTTTCTCTGATTCTTCACTTTCAATGATGTTGGATCTATTTTTCTTTTTAATATTATTAAAAGAGACATCAGCTTCTGACTCACTATTTGCTAATGACTCATGAGCCTTGTCATCTGTCACAGAACCACTGTGTTCACTAGACAAGGAAGACTTTTTACCCTTGGCTCTTTTGACATTCTGAGAGTCCTTGCACACACTCAGGGACGATCTCTTTGTATTGTCATCACCCATTTCCCGTTTTGAGTGAGCAGGTTTTGATTTTTTACCAATGGCTCCTCTTTTAGGTTTTTTATCTTTTTCTCCAAAACTTGAAGACTTACTTGTTCTACATTTCTCTTCAGCATCAGTGTTGTTATTGCTACTGCTGCTATCCAAAATGGAAACGTTTTTCTTTTTTTTTGTGATGCTAAACATTTTAACAGGTTTTTCTGAATTCCTGTCCATGTCAGAGTCTGAACTATCCAAGATAGTTGGTCTTTTAGGACAGCTCCTTAGAATGATTTCATTTTCACTGTCAGATGATATTGGAGAGCCAACTTGGAGCTTTTGGCTAGAAACCTTCATATGTAGTTTTTTCAGTGTCCCTTTCACTTTATTTTGTTTCTTTATTTTTGCAGCAGAGTCATCTGAACTCTCTAATGATTCCGATGACTTCTCTTGGTGTCGGTTCCCTAAATTTTTTGACCGACCTTTTTTTGAAGAGTTTTCAGTATAACGTTTCTTAGCAAGCTTTTGTTGCCTTGATTTGCACTTGGTGTGAGTGTCACTATCATCATCTGAGATGGCAAAGGGGCTTTCTTCTCCACTTGTGTAGGCTGCATCATAGTTGTACCGCGATTGGACATGTACAAAGTCATTAACAAGTTTTCGTGGACGCAATGTATTCATGCCTTTCGTTGGCATATCAATTATCTTATCCCAGACATCTGCTCTGGTTGGCATGGTGAATTCCTCTTTATTTTTACGTCTTTCTGAAGACCGCCTGGTTTCTGAGACAGGTGTTGACAAGTCGTCCATTTTTTTGCTTGGATCAGTCATTTCAGCCGAATTCTCACAACTGGATTTCATTGATATTTATAATTATTTAAATAATAGTATATTTCTTAATTAACAATAGTGTAGTACAGTAATTTTCGTATGTGCAAAAATAAAGTTAATATCTCGTTTAGAAAATAATAAAAATGAATTTGAAAACCATAAGGCACTATAAAATAGAATTGTTATTAAAAATAAATTCTGTTATTAAAAATATAGATGATGCAGAAGAACTTTGTTTAATTTTCAATACTGCATGAACAGAGTCGATCACCATTTTAAAATTATTTTTATAATTTAATTTTAATAAAATTAAAGCTAACTTTCAGTACTTCTCAAAATGTTTTTTTTTTGTTCATAAAAATTGATAATTTTTGGTAAAACTTCGTTTTGCTAAAAATTAAAAAACGAAAAAATAGACTAAAAATAAAAATTAACGTCCCGTGTAAAAGTAAAACTAAAATTTGAGAATGGCTAACAATTACGACGAGTTATCTTTATTTTATGCAATCATGATTAAATTTAAAATATTAAAAAATTAATAGATTTTATTTTTAACACTGTGTATTATTATAGCAATTTGTTGATTTTGGTAAACTACATTGATTCATTGAAGAATGAAGCCTTAATTATTTGCTGATAATGAAAACAAGGAAGAGTTGAGGAGAGTTTCAACAACATAACATTTTTAAAATCACTGTGGCTGTCATTGATTTCAAAAGTACGATTTAGGGTTAACAAGGAAACGTATATTATTAAAAAAAATAACAGATAAAAGTTCTTATAACGTTGCTACCGTTTCAAATTTTACTTTGGAACATTAACTAATAAAAAAATAACAAAACATTAACCAAAGTACATTTTATGATATCTATAAATAATAATAAAAGGTTTTCACTTTAAATTTTAAAAGATGCGAAATTAAGTTGCTCATTCCATCAAGTTAAAATAATGATTTCATTTTTGTTGTTTTTACGAAAAAAAATGGAATAATTATTGAAACATGCAAATAAATTTTAAAAATAAAAACAAATATATATTTTTAGAGAGCGTTACTTGTTTTCTACATAATAATAAAAAAAGCTTTGATATTCATTACGCGAAACACTTGGCTAATTTTGTTATTCATTTTAAACGAAACACTTGACTGATTTTTTTAAAAAAATATTGAAAATGAACTTTTGTCCGACTGTTAAGATATTTTCTTAATTCACATGATGATGATGAGCAATTAATTTGCTTGCTCAGCTGAAGTATTTAACTACATTATCATAGCTTTTAAATTAAGCATTTGAAAAAAAAACAACAAATAAAAGATGAAAAAAAGATGAAATAACTTAACATTTGAGGCGAGATATAACTTGTGAACCTGAAACAAGCATAATCTAGAGTTTAAAAAATATTGTTTTCACTATCACATCACATTTGACGACACAAACTACTTCTTCGAAGAATGTTGACGGTGATCAACGTGAGTATGTTCCCATTTTTTAAAAAATACCCGGACCTTTACGAACACACAACGCATCATACTACTGGTTAATCTTTGGCTATCTTTTGTAACTTTGTTCAGTACATCAAATAAGTTACATAAACGTCAGTTTGGATATTTGCCATTTATTTGAATTTCTTGTGTGTACGCGTACGCAAATAGGGGGACGGCAACATTCCCACTACGGAAGAAAATTCCCGCGTAAAAAATACGGAATTTTTAAATCATGATCTTTATCGTTAGTTTTCTTTTTTTTTTTTTTTAGTTTAATTAATTCTATGTGGTGTAAATTATTCCAGTTATTCGTGAAACTTTTTGATCAAGCACTTAGTATTTTAAAATATATTAATGAGTTAAAAGTGTTCATAAGACCTTCAAACTTCACTCAGGACAGGACCATAGCAAGATCCAATAATGTGTTTTTAAAAGAATGCAAGTTTTTTTTTTTTTGTTTGTTTTTGTTTTTGCAGTGGTGGAATAAAAATGTCGCAATGGTATTTATGTAATAAACTACTATGGACAGATATTTTCTTTGGATGTACGCAAATGTTTAAAAAAGTTGCAATGTTCAAAACAAAATAGTACTATACGAAAGGGAAGGGCCATTTTCTTTTGTTTGCTGGTTTTAATCTTTGCAGTATTCCATCTGAACTCTTTTTTATCGAATACGCATTTATTTTAAAAAGAATTAACATCATTAATGCGTCATCATAGTTTAATGTACTTTTCTAATTTACTTTGTAACTTTCTCGCCATTAAAACTAAAATTAAACATGGGAGAAAAAAGTAAATTAGTCTTCTAATTTTGCGTTACTTTCTTAATCTTACAGGATGTTTTCGTTCGTTAAATTATATTTCAATGCGAAAGGTTGTTTTTTTTAAATTGTTCGTTGTTTTTTTTTCTTTACCGACACTATCGTAGTTTGTTATTTACACTTTTTACAGTAAATTAAAAATTTTGATAAACAAGCTTGGATGAAAAAAGTGATAATCTAAGATTTAGAAGTTTAATTTTTTATTTTTTAAAATATTCAATAAATTCAATTCAACTTAACTTGTACTTCATTGAACTTCAGATAAGAAAATTTTTATTTAAAATTCAAATATTAAACAAATTTGAATAATATTTGAATTTTAAATAAAAAATATTCAAAAAGTAGAACAAGTTGATTATTTTAAAATTTATCACTTTTTTTCATCCCGGAATGTTTTATCAAAATATTATTTGACGTTTAACACAATGATTTCCCTGCGGTTGTTCCATAACAGTTTTTTTGTTTTCTTTTCTCTCTTGTTTGTTTTTATTTTATTCATTTTTGTTTTACAAATTTTATGTCTCACTTGACTTTGGTTAACTATGGTTTACTTTTATAGTTTTTTTTTTTTTAAATAAATCTTTTTAGTATTTTTATATTTTAACCCTGGAGTGGATCCCATTTATTATTTTTTCTAGTTCTATGCATTTATTTATTTGCGCCATTTAAGTTTAAAATCTGGACTTTTGATAACAAAGAATAGAAAGAAAGAAGTAAATAATTTTTTTTGCGTATAAAAAAATATTTTTTTATGTGTATTAAGAACATTTTATGTCATTGAAGTTTTTTTATCTGTCTATTTTTCTTCCACTTGATACCATAACTGAAAAATACGTTTTAAAAAAAAAAAAAAGATTTATTTTAAAAAATTGAAAATGTGGGCAAATAAATACTAGTGTTTGTTTTTTTTTTTTAAAACTTGCAAATGGCCAAATGCTGACTGTGTATAGTTTTTGTAAAAATCCTTATTTTTTAATAATGCCTAAGAAATGTGAAGCTTTAAAAATGTGTTGTTACAACATGAGGTCAGGTAAAGCATTTTCCTTAAGCGTGATGATGGGGGTTGGCGCTAATATAGGACTTTATTTTGTTAAGGTGTGAAAAAAAAACGTTATACATTTGGCTGGTGAATTTTAATTAAATAAGTCATTTCAGTAGATTTAAAATTTTGCCAATATTTACTTTAAAATAAATAAATAAAAATTATTCGATAAAGTTTATTATCGAATAATTTTTAACAAATTTTGGCCACAGAAATCGTACTTTATTTGATTAGTAATTTAATTACTAATTAACCAGCTACAACTTCTATATTGACAAAGCAAAATGTAAAAAAACAATCTAAAATATTAATTACGTACTTCATAAACATATTACTTTTAGTTTTATTTTAAATACAAATTACTTATTTTACTAAAAATACTACCTATTTATTTTAAATAAAAATATTATTATTACCTATTTTCTCTGCGCCCTGGGTATAACGATAAACTACATCTGCTTCTTGGATATGATGATAAACTACATCTGCATCCCAGGTAAGACGATAAACTACATCCAACACAAGGCCACTGATCAGGAGGCTTTGAGGAGGATGGAGCCACCTCTTGGTTGCTGGATCTTTCCATTTCCGCTCTTACCTGAGGTGGTGGCACCTGCTGGGGCCCCAGCTGTGGGCAAATAGTTAATCCCCAAACTGGGTTTAAAACCCTTCAATACATTTTTTGAAGAAAAATTATTTCCAGAAATACATTTTTGCAAATAATTATTACCAGTAATACATTTCTGAAGAAAAAAATATTACTAACAATAAAAATCTTGTCAGCATTAAAGGTTGATATGCTGTAAACAAACCAAACCGATTTTCTCTGAATTTTTTCTTAGCTGAGGTTAACTTTTCCCCTACAATATAAAAATTAATGAATGCAACATGTGGAACTTTCAGTTCACTATATCTATTGGAGCGAGAATCATTAACAACTTATGTTTCACTGATAACATTGACTTGTTGGGAAGCAGCAACTCCAAATTGCAGGGCCTCACCAACAGATTGACAGACAGAGCAGGATCGTATGGAATGGACATGAGCACTGAGAAGAGAAAAGTCTTGATCAACAGCACAACCAGCATCAGGGCCCAAATATTCATGAATGGAAAACAACTGGAAGAATTGGATGCCTTTTAAATACCTTACCCTCACCAAAAATGGATGCTCAACAACAGAGATCAAGGCCAGACTGGCAATGTTAACATCAGCAATGGCAAAACTCAGTAAGAATTGAAAGAGCAAAAACATCAGCTTTCCAATCAAAATGAAGCTCTACAAGTCCCTGTTGCTGCCCATACTGCTCTATGGATATGAAAAGTGACTCTAAAGGCAGAAACCACCAAGAGAATCCAAATAAATGAAATGCTTTAGACGCTTCTCGAGATCTCCTGGAAAGAACACAAGATAAATGATTTTGTACAGGGCCAGATAACACAACTGGCAGGCCCCCAGGAGCCCCTCTTGGCAACAGTAAAAAGGAGAAAGCTGTTGTGGATTGGACATGTCATACACCACAATACTCTAGCAAAGACAGTCTTTCAAGGTACCTTGAAAGGGAATAGACATAGGGAGAGGCCGATTCTAACATGTACCATTGGAAAGTGTCTGAAAACCATATCATAGGTTGACCCCAGCCTTGTGAGTGAAAGTGGGTAGACAATACTGTTTGGACATCGATGGTAGTGCTAGCACAAAATCATTTGGCTATGTTTAACTACTGATCACACTAGAATATACACTCTTTTCTGGAAACTAATTACGGTTCACTCAGAATAGTTGCAGAAACTACCAGTTGGCTCCAGTTGAAAAAACAAATGTTCCTGAGCAGGTGTTTCCAACAGGGATTAGCTAGCAATCCTAGTAGACTCAACACTCTCCAAAGATTAACAGATGCCTACTTAATGACCTTGAAAAAAAAAACGTGTGCTTTAAATCTTAAATTTTAGCTTATCCAGAGTCCAGCTCAAACTTGCCTAATGTACAAACTGGAAAAACTTTTCCAAAGGTATTTCTGCATAAGTAAATATAACAAATTCAACTTGAACTTAGCTCTCCAATTCCTCAATCTGAGACACTAACCATTACTCCACCCTGTACCTTTTCAAGCATAAATAAGAGAAAATGCTGTTTATGTTATGTTCTCAAAAGATTCTAATATATTGAGATGGACAATTTGCTTGTCTTTCAAACTTTTCTGGTGATAAAGAAAATTGTTGGAAACTTACACTAAAAATATACAAGAACGTGTTAAAAACTTAGCTTAACAAAAAATGTGATACCCAAGGAATTTTTTAAAATATCTTTCTTGAAGCTTTTATTTTAATTTCAAGCTAATAGATTAAATTTAATATTTCTAATATCAAAATACTTTGCTGTATTTCAAAAACTAATTTAAATTGACTGGAAGAATATTTTTTTTAAATAGCTGGTTAGCACCCTTTTTTAGTTGTTTTTCATTGCAATATAATTCTCTTTATTAAAAAAATCTTCCAAAAATAAAAATTACTGTTGAGAAACTTTATTTGAGAAATATTAGCTTATTTGAAGTATAATTAATCTGATTTGAAATAACTATTATTTACTTTAAGTATAAAATAATGCAGAAATGCATTTTTTAACCAGACTAGCTTTTTTTGATATGTTTGACAGCCTGATGACAGGTTTGATGTTGTATGGAGACTTTATTTGTAAAACATAATTGAAGAAAATGACATGAGCGCCTTTTTTTTATTTAATGTTAAGTATTTAGTAATCTTAAAAATTTAGGAAAATATTTTCTGTAATCTAATGTTTTATTTTTAGAAATGTTGGCTTTAGATTTAATATAGTTATCGCTCTTATTTTCTGATAATGTGTATGGTTGCCGATACTTACAAAAATCGGCATGTTCATACATATACAAAAAAAATTTGGAATTCTTTTAAAAATATTAGTGTTTGATGATTTGTATTAAAATTTTTCATTTATGGTTAGTAAATATAGTTTTTACTTAATAATAATATCATCTAAAAGGCTGAAATTAATACAGGATTTTAAAAGATTCTAATTAAAATTAAAAAAAAACAAAACAGTTTTTGTAAAAATTCATTGTTTATTGAAAAAAAATATTTTCTTAATATATCTTATGTATAAAAGCAATTAAAAGCTTTTCTGATTAAATAATGTTAGTTTTATTTCATATTTTATTTTAAGATTCAGAGCAGTTTATTAGTAAATGGTGTTTCTGTTTGGCAAAAACAAAATTGATGATCTAAATTCTGCAAGGAGTCCTGCTTTTAACTAATATAAATATGAAGAGACTGAAATTTTAATTTCTCAAAATTTCATGAAATTAAGTGGTGGTAACGGATGTAAAAAAAAAAAATATATATTTTTAACATTTTCTAAAATAAAAATTTAAAAAAATAATTTTAAACGTGAGGCTTGCCACTAAAATGCAATGGGTTACTGATTGTGAGAGAATATGAGAAAAAGAAAACATTATTAAGGAGAGGGAACAATAAAAGAACAGGAATTAAGAAAACAAGATAATGATTGACATTGCATTTAAACTTTTGAAGAATAAAGTTGACTGGAAAGCAAAAAGCCAGAAGAGTTCCACTGCTGAAAAGTTCAAGAGAAGAAAGTGTTTGCATAGAACTTACGGTTACATCTAGCCATTTTAACTATAAAATTATGAGGCCTTGCCACAAATCTAGTAGTACACATAAATTCATAAAGTGTAGGTTCCTAGAGGAAAGCTCATCAGAACAATTACCATGAAAATATATATAGAAAAGGCATAGGGAAACTACATTATGGTGGTGGGAGAGCGACTAAAGCTGAGATGCCAGGTCAGGACAAATAACATCACAGATTCTTTTTTTCATTTTATCAAGAATCTCTAAATACATAGCAGGAGTACTAGACTAGATGTGGCAGCACTATTCAATGTGTAGATGAATATTAGACTTATATACAGTGCATCTGAAATTACGATGCAAATCACATAAACCTCAATAACTGGAATTTGCTTTGAACAATTTTTCTCAAATTTTAAATGATTAATTTAGACATCGAAACAGAGATTGAGTTAAATTTTAAAGTAGTTTCAACATGTTTTATTAAAGTTATTGGATTTATTATAAAAACTGCAGTCCGAAGTTATGCAGATTAAACTAATATTATTTTAAGGTTTTTAAAATTTGATAAAAAAATATATTCTTTTTCCATAATATATGTTGAAACATTAGTAATGGAAAGGATCTAACAAATACTGAAAAAAAGAAAATAACAAAGTTATTAAGTGAAGGAATGTCCACATTGGAGATATCAAAACAGATCATTGAATGATAAATTGTTGGTTGTTTTTGTCTAGCAGAATATAAACATCTGTGGATTATTTTATGTTGAAATCTAAATATTTTATATACAATTTTATCTATATTTTTTTGCTTTGAGATAATAATGGTTTTAGTGAGACAAGTCTTACTAATTAACCCATGGCAGGGGGAGAAGAGGTGGATTCATACCTTTCCTAAGGGTATTTGTGCATAAGTGAATATAATAAAACCAACTGGAATTGGAACTCAGCTCTCTGATTAACAATCTTGAGCCATTATCCATTACACCACCTGTACATCCAACCTTACAACACCTGGTATTCCCAGGCAGTCACCCATCTAGGTACTGATGGGTATCCACATTGCTTAACTTCAGTGGTTGTACAGCAACTAGTGTTTCAATGTGATGTGGCTGTAAGGCTTTCGAACAATAAAGAGGGCTGTTGAAAATATAACTAAATTGAGAACTGGAAGCAAAGCTTTAAGAACTTGTCCCCCTTGAAATGAACATAACCTAAAGCAAGTTATAGCAAAACAAGCATTTTTGACCAGTGATCAAATTTTTGAACAAGCTGGAATTGAGGGAGTCAAGAATGACAAAAGTTGTAGAATACTTTGCGAATTAGGATCTGTCAAGAAATTTTCTCAAGCTCCTCTCAGTAAAGCAAACATTTTAAAGCATCAAAATTGGGTCAATAAATAAATGAAAATTGCCTTTTCTAAAGTAATTTTCATGAATGAATCTCAGGTGACACTTGCTGGACCTGCTAGATGTGCCAAAGGATGGATTTTATCAGATACAGATGTGCTTGTGGCTAAACGAATGCAACAGGGAAGTGCCAGTGTGATGATATGGACTGGAATTGTTAACCAAACCATTATTGAACCATTCAAAGTTGATGAAGGAGTTAAACTGAACAGTGCTATTGTGATTTCATGGATTTTCTTTGATTGGTACAAGTCCCAGCTTCACAGTTTCAAAGTGGAGTGTGTATTTATGCATGACAATGCTCCCTCTCATATATCTAAGTTTACCCTTGAATTTTTGGATTGTAAAAGGTTTATATGAGAGAAGATAATGGAATGGCTACCATCAAATCTTGATCTGAATTCAATTGAAAATCTATGATCAATTGTGAAGATGACATTTATGAAATTGGCAAATAATATGACAGCAAAGTAGGCCTATAGGAAGCAATTAAAGCCACCATATTGGAAACTGAATTTGCCAAAGAAAAAAAATTAACAAAACAATGGATAATAAGTAGAAAGACTTATCATATATGTTTGTTATTTGTTCTATTATAGGTGTGGATCAATTGTTGATGATTTTTTTACCTTGTTATTGAAGTAAAAAGTGATTTTCTGGTTTTGCATAATAACTTCAGACTGCAGTTTTTATAACAAATACAAAAACTTTAACAAAACATGTTGAAACTACTTAACTCAAGCTTTGTTTTGATATCTGAATTTAATCTTTTAGAATTTGACAAAAAATTTTTCAAAGCAATTTTTGAGTTTTTGAGGTTTATTTGATTTGCATAATAACTTCAGATGGTCTGTATGTATATGTATGTGTGTGTATATATATATAACTGTTTATAAGAGTAATATATTTATTTTTGTATACAGTTAACAGTCTGTTTACTTCAATCAAAATAAATAAATGAAAACTATCAGGATCAAGTGGCACTTAGCAAGGAATTCTTTCTGGCTGCTATTCTAGAATGGCAGTCAGAAAGAACCTATCCATTGGCTGATGACAAGTGATGCATAAATGATATGCAATATCTAATCTCTTATATGGCACTGAATGCTGGACAATTCAAAGATGATGAACAGATTTGAACTGACAAAATGTGCTTCTATTGAAAATTGCTAAGAACACCATGTACAGAACATGTGAATAATGAGGAAGTCTTACGGAAAGTTATACTTAGAAGAGACAGAGACTGGGATAAATGATGAAGAAAGAGAGCTTTGGGATTTTAACACTCGCAGGATGTACTAAAGGCAAAAGAAGTAAGAAATAAATTGCTTAATGAGTGCAGAGGGATGGTAAATGGTCAAAAATTACTTAGAATAACAAAAAGCAGGAAGGTGTAAAGAGCCATGATTGCTAATGTCCTGAAAAGGGCATTAGCAATCATGGCTCTTTACAACTTCCTGCCTTAACACATAAAAGAAAACAAGGCCTGCATTCATGTTCATCCTCTTAACAATGATCTGATATTTATATGCTTGTTACAAAAGCAGATAAGAAAACCATATTAACATTCAAAGAGGAAAAGAAAAGATTACTAAAAGTGTGAGGTCTTCATCCACGCTCACTGTGTTAATAATGATCTGACTTTTTAGGAAAGAAAATTATATCAGCATTGAAAGAGGAAAAGAAATGAAAAGATTACATGTGTGGTCCGTATCCACACTTACCATGAAAATGTGCTGATTTTTATGTGATTGTTGCAAAAACAGAAAAGAAAAAGAAAATCAGATCAACAAAAAAAAAAAAAAAAACAAATGAAAAGATTACAAATTCCTGCATAAAATAATGATACATGTGCAATATCTTTTATTTTTTAAAATTTTATACAAGAGAATTATTTTTCACAAAATAAACATCATTTCATGTGTAAAATTATTTTATGATAGTTTTAGTAGATAAAGTGTAAATAATAAAATAGATGGAATACATTTTAAAAATTATCAATGTAATATTGATCTGATTTTTATCCGTTATAAAATCTGAAAAGAAAATAATTAACATTGAAAGAAAATTAATGAAAAGATTAAAAAATGTGGGGCCTGTGTCTACATTCACCATAATATTGATCTGATTTTTTGTCTGTCTGCTATAAAAGCTGAAAAGAAAATCATTAATATGGAAAGGAAAGAAATGAAAAGATTACAAATAATGTGGGGTTGGCATCCACACTCACCATGATAATATTGATCTAATTTTTGTCTGTCTGCTGTAAAAGCTGAAAAGAAAATCATTAACCTTGGAAAAGGTAAAGAGATTACATAAAGTATTGATGCACATAAAATAATGACATGTTTATCAAAAAGAAATATTTTAATTATTTATTTATTTTCAAATAATACTATAAACTCTATAAATAAGAAGTAACTTGACTTTAGGTTTTAAGGAAGTAATCATTGCTTTTTAAAAGAATAAACATTGCCAAGGAGTGAAGGTAGTTAAAATAAAAGAAGTGTCAATGCAAAGGTGCATTTGACATTGTTTTTTTGCAGGTATGATGGTCCAAATTTACCTAATATTCATCAGAAAATTAAAATAAGAAAGCCACAAAATTTTCCTGGGTATTTCTAGTTATTATTATTATTATTATTATTATTATTATTATTATTATTATATGCTTAGTTATGTGGATGAGTGCACTCATCTTGGTTGTTATACTGATAATATTTTGGCTGTTGTATCTTCCAACCTTCTTGTGTCAGTTTTTTTAAGTAACCTTGATATTTTGAGCCAATTCTTTTGTTCAATCCATAGTGTAGATTCTTCTCATTTCACTTTGCATGATTAAGGGATATTTCATATCAGTCTTATTAATCTTTGTGCCACTTGTCTCTCACTGAACAAGACTAACTGACTTTTCAGCACTACCAGATCCAGAGACTGAACTCAGAACTGCTAGGGAACCAGATACATTTAACTTGTCCTAATGGATTAAATATTGGGTTCCCTGAGAATTTTGATTTCAATTCCTGGGTCTGATAGTACAGAAAAGTTGTATATTCTGGCTCAGTAGAAGAAATAATGTGTAATGTTCACTCTATTTGATTAATATTTAGCACTGAATTAAGTGCATTGACAAGAAAGATTATGTTGCAAAATCAATATTTGTTGTATAAAATACATGTTTTTGTTTTATCATTAGACTGTTGATGTACTTACGTATGCCACCTTTTAAAATTCAATAAAAATTTTATCCATTTTTTTATAGCAAAAATCTAAATATTTTTGGCTGGTCTTAAATAGTATTATTATTATTATTATTATTAGTTGCTTTCAAGAGAAACTTCTATTGGAGAAATTTCAAAATTAATTATCTTTGTTTTAATCCTCATAAATGCAAAAGCAAAAAAAATCAAAATCCTTCTTTTTTTTCAACCTAAGCATAAATTTCACATGTTGAAAATAAAAAATACGAGATTTGTGTTTTAATAACTGATGTGAGTGTACAACTTTGATACCAAAATATCAATAGTATCTAACTTTGTTTCTTTGTTCTTGTTTCAGACAAAACTCTTTGAAATGAAAAAAACTAATATAAGAGTAAAATTCATTCTCCTTATCTTGATTATTGTTGGCATTTCACTGTTTAGCCTCTTCATACAAAATATTCGCTTCTCATTTTTTGGAAAAACAAAACTTCTTTTAGAGCCACCCCAAAACCCTAAATGCACAGTGAATGAAAATGATCGCTTTGATTGTCATCCAGAAAAACATTTAACAGAAACAAAATGTAAAAGAAGAGGCTGCTGTTGGCATGGTAAGAATGCCACAGTTCCTTGCTTTTTTCCTTCAAATTATCTTGGCTATGTTCTGCAAGAATCTGTCATCACAGAATATGGATTTTCTTTGACACTAAAACGTCATAAACCTTCACCTTATCCAGGCGATGTGTTGAAGCTGCAAATGGATGTCTCTTTTGAAACAGAGACACGATTGAGGATTAAGGTAAATAGCGATTGAAATTTGTTTATTAATCTTTTTTGACTTTCTTTATTTGTAATTCTTGTTCTTTCACTTTTGTTTTAATGCTTTCTTTATGATATTTCCATTCTTTTTCTATTTCAATTCCAAAATGTTTTTACCATTTTTGAGCTTAGTTTATTTTTTCACTCTTTCATTTCTATTGTGTTTCTTTCATTCTGACTGATGTAATGGAATAACCAGTCACCCCCATGAATTATTGCACTATAAGTAGTAAGTACCTATAAAGTTAACTGTCTACAACAGAATGGGGAAAGAGCGAGAAGATGCAAGCATGTCTGACCTTCCAATTAGTGGCACTTGCTACTAGATTGACCTGTGTGTATAACTGTACTGTATTTCATATTGTACTGGTTGTGTACAATAAACCTTTCTTCTATTATCCACCTAGTGTTAAGTATTTATTCCCTTAGCACAAAATATAACACTGACTAACCTAAACAAACTGTACATTCATGATATTGATTCACTTCAGAATTTCACACAGTGAGGAAGTCTGAGGAACACATTGGTTGAAACATCCAAATGAGAATTGTAGTTGTAATTTAAATATATGAAGAGTAGAAACTATAAATTATCTCCCCTTGACAAAACAGGAGTTGTTCATATTCAGTTTGTGTGACTACTTACTTGAGAATTGACCACTACAATAGATGACTTTACAATAAGAATAATACTCTAAATAACTCATATTTTACAAATAATTATGCAGGATAAATTTTCAGATGTTATTCTCTCATTAATATTGGTCTGAAAATCTGATGGTTTAGTGGTAAAATTTCAGGTTAGATTTTGACATAATTGTAATATCATCATTGTAAAAATTAATAAGAACACAAGGCTAGATCTTTTATATATGAAATCATTATTTATTTACCTCCAGACTTTGTCAATTAAAATCAACATAAGGGTGTATGACCTTGGAGGCTTTCTCTAAATGTGGATCTTCTCTGACTTTTCTCTCGCAAGTAGGGTTATATATCTTCTTGTCATCTAGTTGTCTCAGTGAGCAGATCAAGTGGAACTGGACAATCAGCTGGGGCAGCCACTGACATCCTGTGAGGCACAAATCAGCAACTAGAGGCTACAAGGCCTCTTCCAGGTCAACTCTCTGATTTACCTGGCTACTCTGATGCTCTAGTATGACACTGAGTACAAAATCTAATTTGGTATCTCATAGGGTGAGCTACTACATATTGGGTCACCACAGATCATCTTCTCTTAGAACAAAATCCTTATTTATATAAAATTTGATTCAGACTTTTTGTGAATCATATGTTACATAATCATTTTTATTGATTATCATTATTATTGATCGAAACAATTGAATGTTTAATGATAATAACTTCAGAATTTTAGATAAAAATCACGATTATTATTTTGTTTTTAATCAAATTCACCTCATGCAAGGCAGTAAAGCCACTAAGGTACAAAGGATTAATGAATGTGAAAGAATTAGAAAACAGAAACATTATTAAAGAGTGAGTAATCAAGAGGACAGTAGATAGCAATTGACATTGCATTTAAATTTTTAAGCTCAAAGTTGGCTGGAAAACATGGTGCTGGAAGAGTGTTCCACAACTGAGAAGTGTGAGAAAAGAAACTGTTAGTATAGAACTACATCTAGCCATTTCAACTGTGAACTAATAAGACCCTGTTGCTAATCCAGTACTGTGCTTAAATTCATGAAGTTTAGGTACCATGGTGAAAAGCTCATCCAAACAATTACCATGGAAGTATTTTTTAGAAAAGCCACAGGGAAGCAATTTTATTTGGTGGGAACGTGACTGAAGCTGAGATGCTAAGTTAGAACCAATAATATTGCTGATTCCTATTTCTGTTTGGAAATATATTTTCTTTTCTTTAATTTTCTGAGTTTGATTCTTTTATAGAAATTCTGTTCCTGTTTTCAGAGTGTCCTGGGTATGATGATAAACTACATCCAGCAGCAAGGCCTCTGATTGGGAGTTTTGGGGAGTGGAACTACCTCTTAATTGTTCCCAGGTCCACACTGATCTGGGGTGGTAGTACCTGTTAGGGTCCCAGCTATTGGCAAATAGTTAACCTCCAAAAGTAGGGTCAAAACACTATGAAAATATAAAAATAGATTTATAGTAAAAATACCAGAAATATATTTATGAAAAAAGAAAAAAAATATTACCAGCAATACATTTAATTCTCTACAAAAACCCTCTTTACAAAAATACATCAATGAAACCTGATCTAGAAACTGATTTCTTACAAAGAATACATATTCTATTCATACAAACCTATCTTAAAAATCTTGTTAACATTAAATAACCCATTGAGATTGATATGCTGTAAAACAAAATAAATAAACCAAAACTTGTCTTCAGATTATTCTTTTTAGATTCTATTTTGGAATTTTTATTTTTGTTATTTGAGTTTCCAATTTATAATTTTTCTATTATAATAATATTTATTTTTACTTTCTAATTCTTTTCTTTTTATTCTTGTATTTCTGATCTACTATTTTTTTCTTATTCTATAATTTTCTTGTATTATTTTCTTCTGTTATATTCATTCTCTATTTTTCTCATTTCAATTTACATTTTGTCTATGTTTAAGGTTTATTCCAGGAATCCCTTATATAAGCAAGGCAAACTTCCTAAACTTTTCAGTATAGAAACCATATTCAGTAATATCTGTTCAAAGTTTAAGAGAAAACAGATCAATGAAATAGTTTAATTTCGAGATAAATCATTAGAAATCTTTAAATTTTGTCATGTCCTGTTGTAACCTTTCTAACCTGTTCCACCAGTTCTAACCTTCAAGACTAAGACCTGCCATGCCATGCCCATTGTAGAAAACCACCCTCATTCCCTTCATATTCCATTGGTGAGATGTAAGTTCCACTTAAGCAACTTCTTCCTACAAACATTTGCTTTGTGGAACCGATTCTCAATAGGATGCTTCTCTGATCACTACAACCATAACCTGTTCAAGTCTGGGTTTAACCATTATCTTCCCCACATATCCCTATAAACTGTACCTCTTACTCTAACTCTTAAGCCTCTACCTAGAGGAACTCTTGTACAGTATTAACCTCACTGTAAAAAAAAAAAAAATAAAGTACTCAATAATGTTGTCCTTGTCTTATAATTGTTTATATATGCTGACAAATGAAATCATAATAAACTGAACACATAAAAGATTTATTAGTTTTGCAGATTTCATAATGATCTAATACCAGACCTGTTTTTATTACCTTTTGCCTATAATCAAAACAGAAATTTATCTTTGTCAATTCAATAAAGTCATCTCTTACGCAATGTCCCAAACCTGATCATAACAGATTAAATGATATTTTTGCTTTTCTAAAATGTCTTAATGATAGCAACATGCTAGAACATGTTTATACAGTTTTAAACCCAGTTGTCAAGACAGTATTATGTAACTAAATTATTTACAAACTTTGACTTCCTAAAGATTAATATGACTACTCGACATCAGATTTTATTATTCAAGTCAATGTTTCCACAGTAAAATATGTATTAACCATAATATGGTATTCTCAGTATATATTTATGAAGAATTTATGTTAGCTTCATCTTATCTATATTGTTAAAAATATTGATAATAAATTGTTTGGGGGCAGCAGAGCTGATTACACCTTTGAAAATCTTTTTTTGGCAAGGTGAGCAGTTGCCAGCCTTGCAGAATATGAAAGGACATTATTTTGCATAAATATACTTTTAAGCATCTGTCTATATTTCTGAGATGAAATATTGTAACTATTTACATCATTCAAACTATCTTTATTGCCATTTTCATGTTTCGGCCATTGTACGCTCCAGCTTTCTTAAGGTAATATATGTTGAAATTTTGAACTAAACTCTTTATTTAGTCCACAGGGGTAGAGTGTTCTAATTCCACATGCCATGACTTTTCTGGATATCTTAATTTTAGTTAATTCCCTTTAGTAACTCAACTCTCCAAGTTTTTATTCCTTCTGCTGTGGCCAGGTATTGAACTCATAACTCTTTGCATCAAGTCACTTTTTGGATTACTTCAACCAATGCTTTATCCACAGTGAAGAAGGCTGGACTGTACAACAGCCGAAACATTGTGAATATGGCAATAAAGATGAGGACAACAGTTCAAATGATGTAAATAGTGTAAATAATATACTCTTTAGTTGAAAACTTCTTGTAACTTGTATTACTCAAAAAGTAGCTTGTCCAAGGACTTACAACAATTGTTCACCTTTATCTTGATAACATAATTAATTTAGAACAGATCTCTATTTTTACTCGTCCTGGGTATGACGATAAACTACATCCGCGTCCTGGGTAAGATGATAAATTATGTCCAACAGCAAGGCCTCTGATCAGTAGGTTTTGACGAGCATTGAACCACCTCTTAATTGCTGGTGTTCCCAGGTCCACCCTGACCCGGGGTTGTAGCACCTGTTAGGGTCCCAGCTATGGGCAAATAGTTAACACCCAAACTTGTGTAAAATTAGGTTTTAATACCAGAAATACTTTGTAATAAAAAAAAATTATTACCAGCAATAATTTTTGAAGGAAAAATTATTATCAGCAGTACAAACAGCTATACATTCTTTGGAAAAAATATGACCAGCAATAGATTTCTTCAAGGAAAAATATTCTCACAAATAGATTTTTGAAGAAAAACATATTACCAGCAATAAAAATTTTGTCAGCATTAAATGACCCATTGAGGTTGATATGCCATAAAACAAAATAAACCAAACAAATCTATTTTTACTGTCTACAATATTAATCCAAAATATTACTCCATCTCCCCATTGTTTTCTTCTAAGTTGTATTGGTTGTCTACTTCCATAAAGAACCCAAATTCAAGCTCAGCCTCAGGTCCATCTAATATAGCTCTACATTCATCACTTAAAATTACTGTTGAGAAATGAGTTTTCATGTACTTCTTCCACTTAAATGTTTCTCTTTGTGATATTTCCCTAAAAGTGGTAGTGTCATTGCTTTCCTGTCATTAAACAATATTCTTAATATTCTGTCTCTTCTCTTCTGTTTACATTTGCAACATCAGTTTCTTTAAATATTCTCTTGATGGTCAATTAACATTTCTTACTTTTTACCCTTGTATTTTTCTCAAATCTCTTTTACTAACAAACATTAAAGCCATTTTTTCTCATTCTTATCTTGCCAATGTTTTTACTTTTTTTAATTATTTTTTATTCAATGTTTTAACTATTTTCAAAGCTTTGCTGTCATCATTCAATAATTCTACAATATCTTGTTTCTCTTTTGAGAAATTTTCTTCTAATGGCATATCTTTCTTACAGTACATAGCAATATTTATATATATGAAATTAAAATATAAATACTGATACTATTAAATATTTTTATTTATAATATGAACAACTCTTAAGTTGCATAATAAAATCTCACACCACCAGATAAATTATTTTAAATATTTGTAACAAAAACAAATACTATATAATGAAGTTTACATCATATATTTATCATATAGATGTAAAATATGGGCCATGTGATTAGAATATTTGCTTTCCAACCATGAGACCTCTTCATAGTTGAATTATCAGTATCTTGATATTTTTGATCTGGGGAGGTGATCCCAGCATGTGGCACTTTTGGAAAGTACCAAAAAACCATAACACGGGTTGATCCAAGCCTTGTGAGTGAAATTGGGTTGATGAAACTATTTTGGAACCATCAACTAACACAAAGTCACAAGTCATCATGACCATGGGTTTGAGCATAATGGCCTTGTTCAGTCTGTTGATTATGCCAGATACTGTGCTCTCTTCCAGAAACTGTAACTAAGGTTTGTTCGGTATAGTTGCAGTATTAGCCACAGATGGGCTCTGTGGGTGTTGAACAATACAAATGTGTCTAAGCTAGTGTCTGTAGTAGGGATTGGCTAGCTACCCTAATAGACAGGTATACTTGGATACAAGTGGCCAGCCACCACAGATATAGGTATAATCTGAAATCATCAGATGTTTAATACTAATATTATTGCAAAAACATTAACTTGCACAATAATAATAGATATTGTATACAGAGCACATAAGATATACAATTCTATGTGTTTAGAAAAGTTGATAATGCTGCAGACACTATTCAAACTCTTCATTGTGTTTATTTGATAGATTCTTTAAATGCAACAAATTGCCAAGATAGCACAAATGATTACATGACATGTTGAATCAACTTATTCTCTTCTGTGACTGCAGCAGCCATACAAACTCACTTGTTCCTTTATTTGAGAAGTGTTCATACATACACTATAAGGTCCATTCTGATTGGTTGTCAAATTATGTCAAGACTGCACAACCAGTTATCAAAATATTCAAAATGGCTGGACATGTTCCTGTGAGATCTTGTATAACAATTGTTTAAGTTGTTTGGGAAAGATTCCATGTGTTACTGTTTGTTAAATAAAAAATGAAAGAAAGGCATGTTCAAATAAAATGACAATATTTATTTAACATAAAATACATAATTTCTTAACTGTAACTACTATCATGAAATAAAAGTTTGTATTTAGAAAGTTCTTCTCTCTGACTGAAAAGGATATTAACATAAATATTTTTGCAGTGATGAAGAGAGAAAGTGGAGCTGGGAAACAAAATCAAAGGGAGTCTGCTGTTGATTTAGTGAGAAAGACAGGAAGATGAGGTTGACTTGTGTCTCTCTAATGTTGTCAGTCTTTCTGCTGAGTTGAATGGATGTCTGGTTTATATGGCTTTGTCTACTCTCAAGGAGCCTATGTTTATTTATTGACCAGAGCTGATTTTATTGGCTATATTTTATTTTTATTAATTTGAAAATTTGAAATATGTTTGAAGCTGTGCACATCGTTTGTGTGGTGTGTTTATTTTTATCATTTGATCTTTTGATTTGAAGCAGTTAACTTCTGCTTACTCTACAAAGTCACCTGCTATAGAAAAATGATGGAGCTTGCTATTCATTTTTAAAGATTAGTCTAAATAAATTTTTGAATGCTAACAATTTTAATTGTTCATAATCTTTCTTCTATCATATTGTAAAATATTAATTTTCTTCTAGATTTTTGATCCAACGAAGAAAAGATTTGAAGTTCCATTTCCAGTACCAAAAGTAAAAATACGAGCAAAAAACCCTCAATATGTATTTCAAACAACACCAGTGGGTCAGCTATTTCACTTTAATATCTCAAGAATTGATCCAGTGAAGTCGAAAACATCAACAATATTGTAAGTACATATTGTTAGTTGTCTTATAAATTAACATCTCTTTTAAAGAATGGGAATCATTATTTAGTTGCTCTCATATAGTAAAATATTTAAAAATACATTTGGTAAAATGATGCACTTATTTTAGTTTAATGCAGTGATAGAAAAGAAAATTGTAACACCCTGAATATATGTTTCAATTTGCCAGAAGCTATCTTACATATTTATAAGTCTACTATTCGTCAATACTTTGAATATTGCTGCTACATATAGTCTAGTGTTCCTGCTATATATTTAGAAATTCTTGATAAAATACAAAGAATAATCTGCAATGTAATTGATCCTGATCTGGCATCTTGGCTTCAGTTAGTTTCCCACCACCATAATGTAACTTCCCTGTGCCTTTTCTATGAATATTTTCATGTTAATTGTTCTGATGAGTTTTCCTCTTTGATATCTAGACTTTATGAATTTAAGCTCAGGATTAGATTGGTGGCAAGATCTCATCATTTCACAGTTGAAATGGTTAGATATAACTATAAGTTCTATGCTAACAGTTTCTTCTGTTGCACTTCTCACTTGTGGAACTCTCTTCCAGCTTCTTGTTTCCCAGTCAACTTTGATGCTTAAAAATTTAAATGCAATGTCAATTGTTATCTTCTGTCTTCTTAATTCCTGTTCTTTTATTGTTCTTTCTCCTTAATAGTGTTTTTTTTCTCATATTCTGTCACACTCAGTAACCCCTTGCATCTTAGTGGCTTTGTTGCCTTACTTGAGAAATGATTAAAAAAAGTCAAGATTAAACTTATTGGTTTACTTTAAATGATCACATATACAGATCAATATATGCATAGGTATCAAAATAATGGCCTGAGCTTTCCACTGGCTGGTTAATGATTACCTCATGTTATATTCTGATTCTCAATCTTGTCAGTGAGCACCACGTTGGAGAAGGATATGCTGCATGCTGACAAGGTAACACAATAAATGATATACCATGTCTAGAAATAAGAACGTGAACCTGTTTCCATACGATATGTTGGTGTTTTATTCAGTGCTTTGCCTGCTCATCTGGGTGGATAGGTAGGTGATATTTGTGATAACTTGTTTTATGTTAGCTCTTCCTCCTACGACCCCTTGCCCAAATACTCATCCTGACATGATGGTTGGTAATTTGAAATGGAGGCTTTGGTAACTGCACCATATACATATCTGTCTCGCCAAGGGTAGACTAGAACTCTCCTTGATCCCAAGCATGGCACTTAATACAGACCAACACCCGGATATACCTTACTTCCGGTTTTGTTGCCACTTGATCACAAATTGCCCCTCATCTATCCTTTTACTTCTGCATTACCCTTTGGTCAAAGTGGATTCCACTTAGAAGAATGAACTTCAAAAGCAATTATCTGCTGGTCTATCAAACAGAAACACTTGAGATTGAGATAAAACCACCTCTTGCCATTCTACATGGATGCCCATAGCATCACATATGAAGAGGACTCAGACCCCATATTAATACACTGCATATTCTCCTTGGGTGTATCATATCTCATATATGTTCAATGTCAGACAGGTCCTTCATATATAAAGCCTTTCCATGCTAATACCTTGAAAAAGGCATGAATGCAAATATTCATGTTTTAGTGATAGTTATTTTGACTTTTATCATTTATATATAAAACTTTTCCATGCTAATAACTTGAAAAAGGCATGAATGCAAATATTCTTGCAGTACTGAAACTTATTTTGACTTTAATTCATTGCTTCTTCAGTAATTAAATGTGTAAGGTTTCTTACAGGAGCATTTTATAGTACATGAAATAATGGTGGTGAAAAAGAGTACATGCACAAAATAACTGACCAATTGATTTGCAATGCAAGATAAGATTTATTAAAACAAAATTAACAAAAGGACAGTTTAAAACAAGAGTTTCTTTTGTTAGAAATAAATTGCATACACGATGAAATGTTCATGAATATGTTATAGTGGAACTTACTGTATTGGAGTATTTTAGTGTGAAGCATTCACAGCCCTTTTAGGTTCAGCATGGAAAGTTCATGTCACATAGTTTAATGAAGAAAACCAGGAAGAGGATTACTTTAGGGTTCATATGTTTTTTTTTATATTTGAGCTGCTGCTGCTGATACAAGGTTTATTTAGCTACTGATACTATGTTTAAGGGCTACTACTGATTTTAAAAGGCACTACACTCCTATATTGTGGTTCACCATTCAGCCCCATTTAAAAAAAGTAAAACTAGAGTAAGAAAGCTGTTATGGATCTAAGGTGCATTTATGCACAGTGATCAACTATGAAGTGCTGAATCACTAGAGAAGGGACCCATTTGTAGAAAAGGTCAAAGAGCCGGTGGCAATTTGGGACTGGAAAAATATTTGTGAATAGCAACCAGGATTCAGAGTAAATAGGTTGTAGTTTTCAGCTGTTGGTCTGAAATAAAACACAGGGGTTGAAATGATACTCCTATAGGCATTTGATTTCACCTTACATCTAAATATTTAACATAAACATATAGTTTGAAGAAAAGACTAAAGCCTGAGTTGCCTTTGTGCAAATTCAAGGAAGTAAATGGTTCTTAACTGTCTTCTATACTTGTTCAAAAATTCACTGTAAATCGACTTTATTGTTCTCTTCTGTGGTATTGTATGTCAGTTAGATTTCAATGTAAATAAGGATGTGTGTCATATCCTGTTGGCACTCCCACATTTTTTAAAAACAACCAAAAGAAAAAGCTTAACCAAAAATTGTTGTAAAAGTGATTCTGGATCTAAAAAGGCTGCAATGCATTGACAAAAAAAAAAAAGCATTCTGTGGCCCAGATGACTAGGATGAAAGTGTAGTTATGTTCCAGCAGCTGATAGCTGGCCCACAGCTCTATCATCTGTAACACCAGCTTGCCTTCAGTCATGGCTCCAGCCATCTACAGCAGGCTTTCGGCACCAGCCATTCTTGACAGCAGCAATGATATGCAATAAGCTTTCCTTTTCAGGACAACACTCTTCAGCGACTACAAAACTTTCCTTCTCAAGACAACACTCCTCAATGATGATAAAATTATCTTTTTTAGGACAATGCCCTTCTCGTCCTCTACATGAACATGCAGAGATATTTTTTGCCTAATGCACTGTAACCTTATTTTTGTTGATGTATTTTTTTTAATAAAAATAAACTTGCCCATATATTTTTTTTACTCAAGTCTTTGTATTGTTTGTTATTGTTTCCCATCATTCAATATCTGTTTGCAAGCCAATATACCGCCCTCAACATGTGTTCTCAACAACTTTGTTTTTTTTTTGTTCTTTTGAATGTATTATTTGTTATCTTTAAATTTGATGCATGCTCACACAATTTGTTGGTATTTGTACTACTTGCCAACCTTCACTGCAATGTATGACAAATATGTGTCGTCACCTTAGAAAGAAGAGTGCCTATGCTATAACATGATATATAAAACCTTTTCATGCTAATACCTTGAGAAAAACATGAGCATGAATATTCTCATATTACAGATTTTATTTAATCACTGATATAACATAAACACAAGAAGTTGGGTGTAATTAAAACAGTTTTCTGTTCTGAATGAACTGACATGATAGCATATGATACATAAACACTATGTATCAGATTAATAATAATTAAATGACAAAATGAAAAGAAATCCTGTTCAGTGTTTCATCCTTCAAAAGTATTCCTTCAGACACAATAAATATTATTTAATTTGAGGAAATCCTTTCAAAGGATGAAGCACATAACTTAGGATTTTTTTCAATTTTGTCAGTCAATTACTCATTAATTGACATGTAAGCCTCTAATAAGAATTGGTTTCATACACAGAAATGATTTACATCACCAAACTTCTATATATTTAAAATTTTCTGTCTTTCTGTTGATCCTTTATTTTAAGATCTATTACATTGCTGTCAATGCTTTTTATTTCTTTGCTTTTAAAATAGAATTCGTTCAAGTGGACCTTTGGTTTTTGCTGATCAATTTCTTCAACTGTCATACTTCTTACCCTCAAATTTTATCTATGGACTTGGAGAACATCATGGTCCAATGCTACATTCCACAAAATGGTCCAAGATTCCATTATGGAACAAGGACTATATTCCTAAGGTAAGATGTTTTATTATTTCTCTTTAGCTATCATTAAATTATACCATAATACTATTTGCAGTATGAAATTACCATAAAAGCTCATTGCAACCTCATAAAAGGTTAATAAAAATAAATGTGAATTATCTATCAATAAATCTGTCTCTCTCTTATATATACACTACAGGCAAAAAGTTTGGAGCCACCCTGCATTTCTTTAAAAAGCACATTAAAATAAGATATTTTTGTATTTTTTAAAGTAAAAGATATAATTTCAGTAACTATAGTATATTTGGTTTTATTTTGACAAAAGTACTATAAAAAAATTATCATACAACACAATCACATTTTGTTTTTGTCAATAAAACCACCACCTGCTTTAATTACTGCTTTACAAATTCTTAGCAATTCTTTTCAACAGTTTTTGAAAAAAAAGTAAATAGCAGACCTTCCGAAGTATTCTTCAAGCACTGACAAAGCTCACTTTCACTCTTTATGTATTCTCTTCAAACTTGTATCTAATTTATTCCATTCTAATTCAATGAGAAAGAGGCCATTTGATTGAAATGGCCAAGTCATAATTTGTAAAATTTTGTTCCATTTTTTTGAATCGAGGTAATTTTGACATAATTCAGAAGAGTGCTTTGAAATTCAATCCAATCTTCAGGCCATGTCTTCATGGCCTGAAGATTGGATTGAATTTCAAAGCAGACTGTCGTTGCTTGGTGTTAACCTCAGTCTCCACTTTTATGCAGTCTATTTGATATTGATCACTTTTACCCATAGATATAACCATAAATATGTGCCATG
The DNA here is from genome assembly GCA_963932145.1 of Acanthosepion lycidas. Lineage (NCBI taxonomy): Eukaryota > Metazoa > Mollusca > Cephalopoda > Sepiida > Sepiidae > Acanthosepion > Acanthosepion lycidas. The sequence goes on along the minus strand of OZ010581.1, from coordinate 14,437,473 downwards.
CATGATATATATATATATATATATATGTATAAACATAAAAATGTCTTAAAATAATTGTTGGACTTTGTCCATTTCATAATGTGTGACATCATTTGTTTACATTTGGATACGCCATGAGCAGATATGAATGTACGTGAGAGCATTTAATAAATATTTGAACCTATAAAAAGAATGTATAAACATATACAAATATTTAGTAAATGCTCTCACGTACATTCATATCTGCTCATGGCGTATCCAAATGTAAACAAATGACGTCACACATTATGAAATGGACAAAGTCCAACAATTATTTTAGGACATTTTTATGTTTATACATTCTTTTTATAGATACAAATATGTAATTAAATGCTCTGTTTATAATAAACTGTATTAAACATTTACCGGCCTGAATGTCTGAGAAATATTCATAGAAAATATTCGTCCTCCGACAGGAATCGAACCTGTATCCTATACGGAACCGTCATATAGCCTGATGTACCTTAACCGTTTCAGGTACAGAGGAGCGTTCGGTTAGCAGGGTCGATTTTACTGTCTTTAAACTACAATCTTCCATGATTCTCTCACGTATATTCATATCTGCTCATGGTGTATCCAAATGTAAGCAAATGACGTCACACATATAGATATATATATATATTATTGCTCTAAACATTATAATGATAAACAAAATCCATTGATTTTGCTTAAATTATTACATTCAATATTCACATTATTTGTTATGCTCTTCTCATATTGGATTGAACACACTTTTGCCTTTAGAATCATCTCAGTTCTTCTTGGCATGGATTTGATGATTTTCTGGAAGAACTTTTGAAATTTTGCTCCATGCTGTTATCATGCTATCACAAAATTCTTCTCGATTGGTTGGCTATACACTCAGGATTTGAATCTTCATTTTCACCACATCCCAAATTGTCTAATCTATTTACTATTCCATCAGATTTTCATTCAAACTTTACTCACATGCAGTTATTCCTCTCCTAGTCATGTTTTTGTACTCAGACTAGAACTAAGATCAAGAGTAGACTATTGCATATTCTTTTGACATTGAGGGAACAAAATGTACTTTTTCTACGCTTTTGGCATGCCTCTAAGATTGATATTTTATATAGTTTCTCTCAGAACATAAATAAATGTTTAATGATATTTTGATGTTATTTAAAGTACATGCATTACACCTGTTCACATGCAAAATGTTACATCTGTTCAAATGTACAATGGAAATTTTAGCATCTGTTTACTTTCTGTATATGCTTTCAGTATTTGCTATATTTATAAACATGCAACCAACCCTACTTGTAAAATCACAGCTGGTTATTAATACTGAAGTTTTAATTATCTAAATGTCTCTCAGTTCCTTGTTGTTTTTTTTTTAATTCTAATCATTTAACAAAAAAAGGGAGAAAGATTTTGTCTTATTCAATATCTTTTCAGGATAAGCTGAACATCTATGGATCACACCCATTTTATCAAATACTTGAAAAAAATGGCAAAAGCCATGGAGTGTTTTTGAGGAACAGTAATGCAATGGGTGATTATTTCATTTGTTTATTTGAATGATTTTACCACTAATAACATTTCTTTTATTTTAAATAATACAAATTTTGGATTATTCTCTGACAGATACCAAGTAACAGTCAATAAACTAATGTTTACATTGTCTGAATTTCTGAAAAGGAATTATTTTCTTTATTAATTTTTAAACAGTTTATCTTTCATCTTATTGTTGCTTTTTAGTGCAACAGTCATTTTTTTATATTCTTCAACCATTAAAATAAGCAGCATGAATTGGAAAAGAAGCAGTAGCCGCTGAAAAAATCCAAACTTTTATATCACATCATGGAAGCCTGTCTAACATGGATGATACCTTTATTGATTTGACCACAAAAACTAATTAAGCAAAGTTAAATCTAGTCATATGTCATTTCTCATCCATTTCTTTACACCATATTGTTTGTTTACACCAAGTAGTAGCAGCAGACATAATTGTCTTAAGTTGTCTGAATTTCTTAGATGAAGCATTTTCATTATTCATTTTTAATTTGCTTCACTTTCGTCTTATAGCTTTTTTATAATAAAATAAATATAAAATAGTAAGTGCGATCAGTTTGAGAAGATCAAACTGGCAACTGATCTAAAAAATGACCTGTAATCTGTTGTTAACTGGGACAAGAAATGGCTTGCTAATTTTAATGTTTTCAAAATAAAACTGCTTGCTTTTAATCGTCTGAGAGAACTTTTTATTCATGGCTGATGCTAGACTCCAGTAAAGTCACTCCTTGCAACTTCTCGGGTTAACGTTTTCCAACAACATGAAGTGGAAAGATTATATTGAATCAGTTGCTCAGCCTGCTGTTAAGAACATTTGTTTATTGTGTCATGAAACAATTTTACTTGGTAGAATCTATCTTACATATTTATAAGTCTACCATATTGCTGCCATATCTGGCCTGGTACTTCTGCTATGTATTTAAAGATAAAATACAAAGAATAATCTGCAATGTAATTGATCCTGATCTGGCATCTTGGCTTCAGTTAGTTTCCCACCACCATAATGTAACTTCCCTGTGCCTTTTCTATGAATATTTTCATGTTAATTGTTCTGATGAGTTTTCCTCTTTGATATCTAGACTTTATGAATTTAAGCTCAGGATTAGATTGGTGGCAAGATCTCATCATTTCACAGTTGAAATGGTTAGATATAACTATAAGTTCTATGCTAACAGTTTCTTCTGTTGCACTTCTCACTTGTGGAACTCTCTTCCAGCTTCTTGTTTCCCAGTCAACTTTCATGTTTAAAAATTTAAATGCAATGTTAATTGTTATCTTCTGTTTTCTTCATTCCTGTTCTTTTATTGTTCTTTCTCCTTAATAGTGTTTTTTTCTCATATTCTACCACACTCAGTAACCCCTTGCATCTTAGAGGCTTTGTTGCCTTATTTGAAGAGAAATGATTAAAAAAGTCAAGATTAAACTTACTAGTTTACTTTAAATGATCACATATACAGATCAATATGAAATGGCTAGATGTAACTGTAAGTCCTATGCTATCAGTTTCTTCTCTTGCACTTCTCGCTTGTGGAATCCTTTTCTAGTTTTTTGCTTTCCAGCTAACTTTGAACTTCAAAAATTTAGATACAATGTCAATCATTATCTTCTGTCTTCTTAATTCCTATTCTTTTATTGTTCTCTTTCCTTAATAATGTTTTCTTCTTCTCATATTCTTTCACACCCAGTAACTCCTTGCATCTTAGTGGCTTTATTACCTTGTTTGGAGTGAAATTATTTAAAACAATCTACAGACTTATATTGTTTGTTTTGCTTCACTTTATTTTACATCTTAGTTATTATTGATTAGAAAAGAAAATTTGAGGTTGAATCCAATGGCAACATTGCTGAAAATAAAGTCACAGCCATCATACTAACCTTACATTTGTTCAAATTTTCCTGGGATAGCGCAGTGGTTTAAAAAGAAAATGGTGTAATTGTATATTATTTACATTATTCGGACTATTGTCCCTCATCTTTGTTGCCATATTTATTACAATGTTTCGGCCGTTGTATGCTCTAGCCTTCTTTGGGTGGTTGGAATGTTGAACTGAATCCTTTATTCTGCTCACTGTTCTAGTTCCATGTGCCATTTTTAATGGATGTCAGTTATCAGTTATCTCCTGTTAATACCCCTCTGAAAGTTCTCCACTGTCTTAACCAGGTATTGAACTCACACTCTTTGGATCCTGTCACTGGATCTAACTAATGCCTTTATCCACTGTGTCATGTTTCCTGTGATCTATGTATGAATTTCTAGGTATTATAAACCTAATGTCTTCAACACCGTATTTTACCAGTGCTCATATTGCAATTTTTGCTGTTATCATTACATGTTTTTACCAGAGCTCATATTGCAATTTTTTGTTATTATCGCTTTTCTCTGGCATTCCTTATTACTGGTTCCCATACTGTATTCATTTCTATACTTGGTCAGCTCAGGAGAAATATAAACAGATAGTGTAATTGTATGTTTTTTCTTAAACCACAGAAAAATGTTCTTGAATATTAAAGTACCTATCTTTTTAAGACAAGATGATCAAATTTTAAATGTGTCAGCATTTCACCATTTCATGTCATATCATTTCTCTCTTAGATTTTTTGAAGAATTATAATAATCTGTCTGCAGATATTATTCTACAACCTTCTCCTGCTATTACCTGGCGTCCAATTGGTGGTATTTTTGATTTTTATGTCTTCCTGGGTCCAACTGTTGCTGATGTGGTGCAGCAATACACTGATGTCATTGGTCGTCCATTCATGCCACCCTACTGGAGCCTAGGATTCCACCTGTGCAGGTTTGGCTACCCAACTGCTAACAAGACGCTGAGCATTATGAATCGAGTTCGAGCAGCAGGAATACCCCAGGTAATTAATCTCAGAATTTAGTAGAAGATTGTTTCTTTGATAAATATATATTTTCTTCTATCTGAGGTGATAGATGTTCACTTAGTTAAAAAAATATTTTCAAAATTTCTTCATTTGATTACGGAGTTAACCCTTTCAAGTTCACATTCATGTAATTGATGTATACAAAAAAAAATATTATTGTTTATTTCAGTAAACATATCCAAATGACTTCGACTTAGAAAAATAATATTATTGAATGTATTATTATAAATATAGCAATGGGACACTATGTCCATTTTACCCCATATTAATGCGTTTTTGGGACAATTATGTCCCCCAGGATGTGTTGAAAACGTCTGTGGGACACACATGTCCCAGGGGACTTGAAAGGTCTTTCAAATCACGATTTTGTTTAATAAAACATTCCTGTTAATTTATATCTGACTTCTTTTTTTCAAATGGGGTATTATTGTTATTGTATATTAATTTATTTTAACTGTGGTCCTCATCTTGGTTATTGTGACTATAACAACCAAGATGAGGCCAACGGTTAAAATAAATTTAATATATAATAATGATAATGCCTCATCCTATGTATATGACGAGATTGGTAATCCATTATAACTTTTTTTCACAAAAAACAAATAAATCATTTAATCTAATGCTTTTATATAAACCAATTAAAAGCAACAAACATTTTGAAAAATGAAATGTAGAATTAGTTAAAAGAAAGAGCATAATATTCCATCAAGACAATGATAGATTTTTTGTTTATTTTATAAACAAAGGAAAATTGTTACAGCTAAATTTTTCACATGTCTACTATATTTAGCAGTTATTTGCCATATAAATTACTATTTATTCCAGTTTTTACATAATTCTTTTAATAAAAAAATTCAATTTTATAGAAAACTGTAAAAATCCCCAAGATCATTTTTTTGATAAGAATGGCCAAAATTCTGGGCTAATTGAATTATAAAGCTAGATGAAGAATGGTAGAAGATAGGAGACAAAAATGTTAAATATTTTGTTCAATAAAATTATGAAAAATGAATTTTCTTTTATTTCTAATCAATAAATTGAACAATATTATTTTACTATAATTAGGTAATGATAGTTTCAGATTTAATAATTAGGTAATGATAGTTTTCGATTTAAGATTTAAGTAATGATAGCATGAGATTTAATAATTAGGTAATGATAAAATCAGATTTTGCAATTAAGTAATGACTTAAGAATGATTTAAGAATTAATGATAGTATTAAATTTAATTAGATAATGATAGTATCAGATTTTACAATTAGTTAATGGCATTATCTGATTTAATAATTAGTATTAAAAACAATATGAATGATAGTATTGAATTTAATTTAAAAGAGTACAATATATTCAGTTTCATTGTTTATTATCACAATAACTCAGATTGGTAGGTATAGGGGCAAGAATTGTTTGCCCTTGTGGATTAAATAAGAAGGTTTCCAAGTTCAATAGATATCTAGGGAAAATAAGTGGGACAGCAGCCACAATATTATGATAAAAACAACAAAGAAAAGGAAATTGGTTCAAATTTATAAAACTATAAATATTAGGAAAATTAAAAGTTTTAAGGAAAAACACTATGACTTAAACTATATTATTAATATTTTTTATGAATTTTGTGATCTGTATTATATTACCAATGCTTTTCAGTTGCACATTTTATTTTAAGTGTTATAATGGCAAATACAAGAATTGAAGTTCTGGCAATTTTGAGACATTATTTTAAATTAGACCTCAGAGCTTCTGAAGCTACTCATAGAATTCAGGAAAAGGATAGAAATGAAACTATTTCTGACTGTACTGTCCAAAACTTGTTTAACCATTTTAAGGGTGGTAAGTTATCCTTTGAAATAAAGACCAGAATGGGGCAACCATCATTTGTTAGTTCTTCTTTTATGTGTCATGTCTCTTGAAGCTAAATCACAATCTGAGGTGGGGGTGTCAGTAGTCAACAGCTGGGGATGTAAATCCACAAGTTTGCTCCTTATCTGACTGTGCAGTCCACTATTTATTACTATTTCCAATCACACTTGCAAATGACTGATAGTAATAAAGAGTATCAACATGCATATGTAGTAGGACAATTGCAAATGGCTGCTCCTTGTGACCACGTGTGACCGCTTCACCCTGCAAGGTAAGTGTATTCTCTTACTATATATCTTCAGGACATAGGTGATCATGGCTCTCCACAACTTTCTATCCTTTGTGGCCCTTAGCAGTTTCTCTCCCTTTTCTAAGGCTCTGTCTCCTAGTTCTGCCATCCATTCACACAAGGTCAGGTAAATGGCTCACTGCCTTCCTCTATTTCTCTTGTCCTCAATATTGCCATGAGTATTAAGTTTTACAAGCCCTCCTTTTTCATTATGTGTCCAAGAAATTTTAACTATCTTTTCCTGATTCTGGATATGCTTTAGAATACAAATTGAAAGACAATCAGACCACATTTCTTGAAAACATTTAAAAGAGCTTAGATCAGCAGAAGATACAATATGTAAAGTATTTTTTTTATCCTGTGACCCGTAAGGTCCTAGGGACACCATGTGTACTGCCACCACAGTAGAAGTGGTGTTTTTTGGGCAAGATAGCCTGATGGAGCCCAACCCTCTCCAAGCCAGTTTTGAATTCAGTTTTTCCTTTTCCTAGACCAGTTTCCACCCAGTCTGTCCTGCTATTTACCCATAGCTGGGGAAGAAGAGGAGGATTCATATCTTTCCCAAGAGCATGTAATGAGTCTGACTCAGATCCATCTTTCCCAAGAGCACATAATGGATCCATCTTGGCTCTCCAATTACTCGATCTGAGCCGCTATCCTTTACTCCACCGTACCTCCCATGTAAAGCATTACATAAGCTTAAAAATACAATTTGTTTTGCTTTCATATGGTTCAACAGTATTGTCTTCTTTTTAGGATGTGCAATGGAGTGATATTGATTATGCATATAAGAGAAGGGATTTCACCTTTGATTCTAAAAAGTTTGGAGATCTGCCAGGTATGGTGCAAGAAATCCATAATCGAGGAATGAAATATGTTCTGATAATAGTAAGTTGTTTGTTGTCTAATATCTTTTCTTTCATATTTATATATTTTAGCCTAACTTACTAGTTTATCATATGACAATATTCAAAATCATGAATTACATTTGTAATAAGTTCTGGCAATATTGTAATATTAGTTTTAATTACTCAATGCTTCAAATATACATTGTGCAAATTCATTTCAGTGAATCTTATTTAAATAATCTTATTTAAATTCATTTTCCTTGTCAAGTGTTAAATCTAACAAATGAAAATACCTTATTGATTGATTCCTTATAAAATTCAAGGTGTGCCTACCTCTACCAACAACCTTGTCAATAAAAGTCTGTTCATGGAAAGATAAAGTTTAGGGGAAGATAACTCTATTTGTTTTGATTTGTTCATGTATTTTGAACTTAATATCTCTCAATCAAAAAACTTCTGGATCCATTCAAAAATTTAATGACTTGTTCCTTAATCCATAGTCCACTTTTCTATAAAATGTTGCTGGAATTCATTGAGAACTTTTGGAGTTATTGGGTGAATAAAAATGGGTGAATGTATGACCACCGTTTAAATACATTAGTAGTGGTAATGATATTTAATCATTACATAGCAGTGGTAATGATATTCAATCCTTACTTAGCAGTAGTAAAGATATTCAGTCATTGCATGGCAATGGTAAAGATATTCAATCAGTATGTAGCAATAGTAAAAATATTCAGTCATTACATATCAGTGGTAATGATATTCTATTATTACATAGCAGTGGTAATGATATTCAATCATTGCATAGCAATAGTAAAGATATTCAATCAGTATAAAAATATTCAATCATTATATAGCAGTGGTAATGATATTCAATCATTACATAGCAGTGGTAATGATATTCAATCATTACTTAGCAGTGGTAAAGATATTCAATCATTTCATAGCAATAGTAAAGATATTCAACCATTTCATAGCAATAGTAAAGATATTCAATCTTTGCATAGCAATGGTAAAGATATTCAATCAGTATGTAGCAATAGTAAAAATATTCAAACATTATATAGTAGTGGTAATAATATTCAATCCTTACTTAGCAGTGGTAAAGATATTCAATCATTTCATAGCAATGGTATTGATATTCAATTAGTTTGTAGCAATTGTAAAAATATTCAAACATTATATAGTAGTGGTAATGATATTCAATCATTATATAGCAGTGGTAACTAAACTCAATTATTTCATAGCAGTAATAACAATATTCAAGCATTTCGTATATACAGGAATAAAATTGCATGACATGGAACCTGGTACAGAGTAGTTTGAATTCATGCTTTTCAATGGAGCATTTGAATGAAATGTTGTAAATATTTGATAAACTGAATTTAAAGTATACTGACTGTTTTTGTTTTTTAATACTTTCCCCACTGAACCATTTTGCATTTCTCAAATGTCAACAAGAACTGACAAAGAAATCACATGGTAGCTACATTGTTACTGTTCAAATATTCTGAAGTTAGATTCTAGTTTAAAATAAATCAGCAATAAAAACAATCTAAAGATTTTTCTTGATTTTTTTTCTTACTTAATTAGTATCTAGATAACATGAACGATCTGTTTTTACATTTGTTTTCTGATATCATTCAGATTAATCACACTAATTGTTTGAAAGTTATTGAAATGTTTCTTCACTGCTTTTTATCTGAACTTCTGTGATTAAAATTAAATTTTGGACAAACTTGAACTTTTGTGAAATGGTGTGGCAAAATGATGGTTTTTCCATTTACATCACTATTATTTTAATTACTTTCACTCCTCGACAATATATTTTAAAAAGTGATATAATTAGAATTGTAATAAAACCTAAACATATGAAAGTGAATTTATACATTTTCTTTGTACTTGAGAATTTTTTATTGTAATGGTTGGCAAAACATTGGCTAACTGCCAACTGATTTGAACTTTATAAAATAGTTCTATATTTTAAGAACAAAAAAAAAATGTATATTTACTTTCATCATATGTTTAGGTTTTATTACAATTCTAATCATCACTTTTTAAAAGAATAAACATTGCCAAAGATGGAAGTGAGTTAAAATAATAGTTGTGTCAATGGAAAAATCATCCTTTTGACACTCCATTTTATGGGGGGGACTTGAAGTTCCTAGTTTGCCAAATTTTGTTACTGTTCTCTCAGACCAGTTTCCTTATCTTTGTTGTTTTTATTCTGTTTCATTCAAAGGACACAGCAGCAATAATTTTATAATACAGACAACAAAGACAAGGAAATTGGTCTGGTTCTTGAGGAATAAATATGTGTATTTTGTTATAGGATCCTGGTATTTATGCTGGGCCAAAGAAGAAGTCCTATATTCCTTACAGTCTTGGAATGGATATGGGTATTTTTATTAATGATAGTTCAGGGACCAAACCTCTGTTTGGTAAGGTAAGTTAAATCAAATCCAGTGCTGGATTAATCTAATAGCAAAAGTAGTAAATGTTACAGATTCCTGCATTTTTTAAGGTTCTGTATTAAAAACCTTTTATGCTGTCTAGTGAACTTGGCATCATACAATCTGATAATGATAATGCTTACCTGTTGGGGGAGTTGCATCTTTAATTATTCATCATTTCAGGTAACATATCAAGGCCATAAAATCTACTTGAATATCACATTACAATCACTTGCCTCATATTTTTCTGTGTTTGTTTAGTATAGTGATAGAAATTAAAAAAAAATTACCTGTTTTATAAGATCTGTAACTATACTGGCATGTGACATCTATCTATCTACTTATCTAGCTATCTATGAAGGCACCTCGACGTGGTGCAATAGCTAGCAAGATTGTCTTGCTAGAACCATTAGCTGATTAGTGAGTTCAATCCTCACCGGGTGCCCCATGCTTTCAGCCATGTGCCACACCTAAGCTGCACTTAGGAAATCTTTGGGCACCTTGACATGGTGTAATGGTTAGCAAGCATGTCTCGCTAGAACCATTACAATTGAGTAGTAAGTTCAATCCTCACTGGGTGCTCCATGCTTTTGGCTTTGTGCCACATCTAAGCTATGCTTGGAAAATCCCTATCTAGCTCTCTATGATGGAATCTTTTGTCACGGATGACAAATGAGGGTTCAGTAAACAAAGATGTATTCAAGTTCTATGGATACATATGTATCTCTCAAAGCCAGCAGGTGTCTTGCAGACTTTTTGATGGATGGAACACATGGTAGACCCATTTCACGCTTGAGGTTGAGGATCAATTGCCACATGCTTCTGTGAGTGGACAGTAAGGAAAAGGACAAATGATCACGACATCCTACACATATTGTGACAACCCTAACCTAACACCCCTGATTTAAAACTCACTAAAGTTCAAATTTTAGAGAGGTTATAGTGAGCTTTCTCTGTCTGTGACTATTACTCTCTGTTGGTGACAATTACCCTCTCTCTCTCTCTCTCTGTGACAAGCTAAAAGCAGTCAGGTAGAAACCCATGGTCTAAAAACCTTCACCCCAGCAACCATGTTGTGTGCAAGCTAAAAATAATTATGCATGGAAAGTCACCTAACTTGTGATTCAAAATTGAGTGCAAACGAAAAGCAGCATATCAGTTTGGGCAAGGAAACTCAATGGAGTCAGAACATCTCTGAATTTGTCACATGAGGGAATTAACTGAACTGAAGAGAATGTATGCCAACCCCAATTCAGACAAAGTCCCTGTTTCAGTGAAGTTGGAGGTGGTCAAGATTACTTCTAACTGGAAATGAATCAGCCCTGCAAAAGACACCCAGAAACAGAAATGACATTTTTCCATGAGAAAATAAGATGTTGAATATTATATGAAAGAAAAGAACAGGACAAGAAAAAATATATAACGAGAGAAAGAGGAGAAATCTAAAAGAAAAGAGAGAGAGAAAAATATTTGATTTCAGTCAACTGAACTAAGCTAAGGGCTTTTCTTTTTGAACTATTACACACACACTGCATACATTTTTTTGATATTCAGTTATTCTTTGTTTTCAACTGTTTCACATTCAGATACTTTCAGATCTTTGTTTCAAATTGTTTTATGTACAATGAAAAATCTTTTATATTTGTGCTTGTATTTTGTCTCTACTGGTTTTCTTTTACATGTGATTTTGACACTGCCAGAGAAATTCACTATTATAATCTTTTGGCAACTGATCCACTTTATTATTATTTTTTTTTGCTTTTTTTTTTTTTATGTTGTGGCTCCCATGGGTTGTAACAGTATGTACATTCATGCAGACAGGCACATGTGGGTGAATGCACATCTGAAGAGATTGGCACATGGCTGTATGCGCACAAACACACACGTGAACACAAAATATAGAAACAAAACTTAGACAAATGTTAAATGTATAAAAAGGGAAAATATAAGCAGTCAATTGCTGATGCCACCTGAAGAGTGGATGGACAGGTTCGCATATGAAACCCTGGAGTCAGAACACTGAAGATAACATCAATCAGCTAGCAAACCTTTACTCATATTAATCATATATATATATATATATATATATATATATATATATGCGTGTATAGGTATGTATGTGTGTGTGTGTGTATATATATATATATATATATATATATATATATATATATGTAGCAGAAAACCATTTCTTCTGGAACAACACTTGCAACGGACGCTGGTTTAGCACACACCACAACACACCAACACCATAACATTTGTTAGTTTAAAGTCTGTTTCAGTTCAAAATAAAAAAATTCTTTTAAACATTGTTAATTCACCCATTTAATATTATAAATTATTAACTTAATAATTATAATAAAAATTATGTAATATAAACGCAAAATGAACTCACATCGTTGTTCTGCTAGACTCCCTTTTACGACAATTTTGTTTTTTTAATTTGTAATTTCGAAAAACTGTCATGAAAATATTTATAGAAAAAGACAAAGGGAAACCACATCATAACAGAGACAAAGTGACTGAAGTCAAGATGCCAGGTCAGGACCAATAACATTATAGATTTTTTTATCGATGTTTTTGAGGATCTTGAGATATATAGCAGGGGCACCAAACTAAATATGTTTGGTTTGGTTTGTTTTACAGCATATCAACCCCAATGGGTTATTTAATAGTGACAAAATTTTTATTGCTGATAATTCTTTTTGTTTTTATCAAATGTATTCCTGGTAAAATTTTTTCCTTCAAAAATCTATTTCTGGTAATATTTTTTTTCAAAAATGTATTGCTGGTAATAATTTTTTTCTTCAAAAATGTATTGCTGGTAATAACTTTTTTACGAAGTATTTCTGTTATTAAAACCTATTTTTACTCTTTCATAGTGTTTTGACCCTATTTTGGGGTTAAGTATTTGCCCATAGCTGGGACCCTAACAGATGCTACCACACCAGGTCAGGGTGGATCTAGGAGCACCAGCAATTAAGAGGTGGTTCCATGCTCCTCAAAACCTCCTGATCAGAGGCCTTGGTATTGGATGTAGTTTATCATCTTACCCAGGATGTAGATGTAGTTTATCATCATACCCAGGATGGCAAACTAAATATGTTAGTAATATTCAATGCACAGACAAGTAGTGTAGTGATATAGGTAAAATGGACTTGCCCTATTTTGTATAGAGTCTGGTGACTATTAAAGAAGTCAGTCCTCACTTAGTAAGGGGAGAACTTCTATGTGTCAGACTAGACAACATCATAACGAGTAGATTTATAAATGTGTGGAAGATTGAAGCTCATTTCCAAGATCAGTTACCAGTTTTACTTTATAGGACCAATCGGACAGGAGTAAATACTTGTCATCAGCATAAATATCTAGTTGGGAACTGATGACATTGGTAAGATCATTGATAAAGATAAGGAACAATGTATGTTCAAGGTTAGAGCCCTGAGGATTAAGGAGAAATGATTAGGAGAGAGGCCTTTCAACACATTCACCAGTTGAGTATTCAGTCAGAGAAACCTAAGCCCTTCAACTTATGAAGAAGGCCAGCATGCCAAACCCTGTCCTTTGACCAAAGTCTGAACCATGACATTCTTATCTAATCTTCATAGACAAATTAAGTAATAATTGTTAACGCATCAACAGTTGACCTACAAATATGAAAGCCATATAATTTATCTGAAAGAAGGCTGTGTGAAGAGAGATGCTTAACTAATTTAAAGTTGAAATCAGAAAAGGCAGCCAGTATTTATGTGTCTGAAATCAAATCTCTTGCTTGTCTGAAATCTAATCTTTTGATCAGGTTATATCTATTAACATTTAAGCAATTTTGAAAATTTATGTGTTAAATTTGGTAAAATTGCCTGCTATCTTGAGAGTTTTGTCATTAATTGAAATTTATGTAATTTTATTTTTGTTTGCAAAACTCTATAATAGTTAAGAATAAAATCGTTTTAGTTGAATCTAGTTTAAAATTAAAAAAAATATTTCACTAGATATAAGGCGTCTTATTTCTAAAGTAGCATTGAAAAATCACCTAAAATGGGGAACAAATATTTCAACAAATGGAACCTTTTTCATCCATTCAGTCTTCTTTTCATCTTGACAGTTAAAAATGCTTGCAACAATCCACACCCCAAATGTCAAAATGATGAGGCTTCATGTAAATTTCACCCCAAGGAAGACAATAAAGCCACTGAGATGGTAGGGGATTACTGAGAATTAAATGAGGAGAAAGGACAATAAAAGAAGAGGTTTCAGGAAGACAGATGGTGATGATGCATCTAAATTTTTTAAGATCATAGTTGGCAGGGAAGTAAGAAATAGGAAGAGATATCCACAGGCAAGAAGTACGAAAAAAGAAACTGGTTATATCAAGCTATTTCAACAGTAAAACCTTGTTGTCAATCTCGTAGTGTGCTTAAATTCATGCAGCTAAGGTTTCAAGGAGGAAAGGTTAGGAGAACAATTTCCATTAAAATAAGACATGGAAAATGACTGAAGCTGAATGCCAGGTCATGATCGCTTATATTACAGACACTTGAATTTTGTTAAGAATCTTGCATATCACTCGGTAGAGATTCCATTTCCGGTGGAAACCAAGTGAGAGAGGAGTTGTAAGAGAATTTCTGAATAAAATATTCAACAATAGATGACAATACATCAAACTGATTGAAGAGACATCGGATTGATGATTTACTCTTATTCACTACACTCTAACAGAGCTACCAATAAATCACAAGAACCTAACTTGTGAGAGGCTATACAATGTCTCATTTTATCAGTGAACAGACTTAGCCTCATTGAAGACATGCTTACACTTATTATGAGCAGATACAAAGGTATCTCTTTTTGTTACATTGTCATGGAGAACAGGACAGACTCAGATTTAAGAGAGAGATGACATGAAATGTGACTCGCATTTATTAGGTACCTGAGGAAGAGAAAGGGGCTAGGGAGAACAGCGAGCAAGAATCAGGTTCCTAAATATTGATTAGGGAGCGTACATTAAATGGTAATGCAAAGGGAGTATACATTAAACAATAATGTAACACATATGATCTGGATTATCACATTGGTATAATCAGAAGAAATGATTCCAGTAGACTATAGTGCCAAAGAGATTGCAGTTTCACTTAGGATTTCTGTGATGGCTTGACAGCTTTGATGCTGGCTTTTACTCGGGGAGAAACATCAGTGGTACAATTTTCAATGTGAAGATTAAAAATTTTAACCCAAGTGGGTGTTGTGAAGAAAATCATGAAATGAATCCCAATCAGTGCATTAGTAACAAAATGATATCTTGTGAATTGAGGGTTCTTGCCTAATAGACGAGTGAAAAAAAATATCTACAGACACTACCACACAATCTGAGTTTCCAAGAGAATAGAACATAACTTTCAAAGTTTGGATCCTTAGAACAATTGCCATGAAAATATTTATAGAAAAGACAGAGGGAAGCCACATCATGGCAGTGGGAAGGTGAATGAAGTCAAGATGCCAGGTCAGGACCGATAACATCACAGACACTTCTTTGGATTTTGTTGAGGATCTTGAGATATATAGCAGGGACTCCAGACCAAATATGGTAGCAATATTCAATGCATGGATGAATGGTACATTTATAAACTTGCAAGAAGTATTTTTGGTAATAAAATGATGTCCTGTGTATAAGGTGTTTTTGCCTAATAAATAGGTGAAAAGAAATATTTACTGACACTACCACATGATCTGATTTGCCAAATGTGACAAGAGTCTGAAGGCAAAGGAATAGATCAAGCAAAAAAGCATGTTCACCTGAATCATTAGGGAAATGAGTAAGAAAATCAAAATTACCTCATTTGGTTATAGCTATTTCACCCTGCAAGAAGAAAAACTTACTTGCAGGGATTTTCAACACTGATAAGAAATAAAATATTTATAATATATATAAACTTTCAATTTTTAAGCTTCCAATTTATTTTATTCCTTACTCATTGGTGTTGAAAAGCCCTGCAAGTAAGTTCATCTTATGGGGTGAAATAGCTATAACCAAATGAGATAATTTTGAATTTTGATTCTATGTAATATATGTATATATATATATATATATAATTACAGTTATATGAAATGCAATGAAGCAAAGAAAAAAAGAAAAAACATTTTGAATTAAACAAATAGAATTTCCAAACACACTTAATCTCTTGTATTGCATTATTTTGATTTTAACAATTTGTCTTTTACTTTCACTTTTGATGCAGTCCATTTTTTTCTTTTCCTTATTAACATGATTTTTTTCTAATAAAATGAACCACATAATATGACACACCTGTTTATTTAAACATCACTTGGAAAATTATCCCCCATTCCAACCTTTCTTATTTACACTGTTCATTAACATTTTATTTTTTTACACTATTTACATTGTTCAGACTGTTGTCTGTTGTTTGAAATACAACAAATATTATCTGAAGAAGGCTGGAGCACACAATGGCCGAAACGTTGTGAATATGATGATAAAGATGAGAACAACAATCTGAACAATGTAAATAGTTACAATAACTCATCTCAGAAATACAGACAGATGTTTTTATATATTCCAATCATGTGTTTTTACATCTGGTAGAATAGACAAAGTAAACATGCATAATGACTGACATTATCACTTCATTTCTTATGGATTTGTAATACATTTGCATTTTTATTTTTAGGTTTGGCCTGGAATTACAGTTTTCCCAGATTTTACAAATCCGAAAACAACAAAATATTGGCATATTCTGATAAGCAAATTCCATGAAAGAGTCAAGTTTGATGGACTCTGGCTGGTAAATTTATATTTGCTACTTTTTACTCGAAAGTTTTTAAACAAAACTTCATACATTTTGCTTGAATATTTGACATTAGGTGATGTTACTCTTATACAGTGATTCATTTGGACCAATTTCTTCATCTTTGTTGTTTTTATAACATGATTTCTATCATAATCTCCAATACAGATCAGCATTATAGTGGAGAATTGTGTTTTGAAATTCTCTTGGAAAAACTCTGGACATGATAGGTAAAGTAATGGAAGCAGCACATCTACAAGGATCTCTGTGTTTGACATTCCTGTAAGATTATTGAATGTGACAGACACCTGAAGATGGGTGGAGAGCAGATTAGTTGAAGAATAATTTAATTAGCATAGTTTAGTTTTAGTTTAGTTTTTCCTTCTGCTTTTGCTGTTAGGCATCGCAACGAGACAGCAAAAAGTAACAATTTTCTTATAAGGTTATTACGAATAGACATGTAGAATGATTTTTTTATTGTCTGCCTATACTCGAAATAATGCTATGATAAAAAAAGTAAAATTTATGAAATTTTAAAAATCTGTTCCAGAAAATATACAAAATATATTATATATATTTGAACTTTTCCACTTTTATCAAAAGATGATACTGACTATTGTAAAAAACAAATCATGACTCAAAATGTGTGATATGCTTTTAATTTAATACTAGTTAACATGAGCATGTGTTTGAATGGTTAACATTTTGACTGAGACCCTGGTTCAAATCTTGTCAAAGTTAATTTATGAAGGAAGTGACTTTGATAATATCAGTCAGGGGAGATGATCCCAGCACATGTCATCATCTGAAGGTACCTGAAAATCATACCATAGACTGACCCAAACCTTGTCAGTGAAATTGGGTTGATGAAACTATTCAGGCGCTATCACAATGTCACAGGGTGACTGTGACTGACAGTTTAAGCATACTAGCCTGGTTCAGCTACTGATTACACAGGATTGTGTGCCCTCCACCAGAAACTGTAACTAATGTCTTCTCAGCATAGGTGTAGTATATGCCACAGGTTGGCTTTGTGGCTGTTGAAGAAATAAAAATATACCTGAGTACGTGTCTGCAACAAACATTAAGTAGCAACACTAGTAGTGTCTATAGACTTCCAACACTGACAGATTCCTGCTATTACTTAATAATATTTATAGTTTTAAAAGGTTAAGCTGATCATATGGCATAATAATATTTATGATTTAAAAAATTTCTGTTGGTCATATTACATAGCAATATTTATAATTTTAAAACTTTGAGCTGACCATATGATATTATATATATATGATTTTAAAAATTTAACCTGACTATATTACATAATAATATTTATAATTTAAAAAACTTAACCTGACTATATTACATAATATTTATATATTTAAAATTTAAGCTGACCATATTACATAATATTATTTATAATTTTTAAATTTAAACTGACCATGTGAACATAATAATATTTCTAATTTTAAAAATTTAAACTGACCATATTACATAACATTCATATATGTAAAATTTAAGCTGGCCATATTACATAATAATATTTATAATTTTTAATATTTACATTGACCATATTAGATAATATTTATAATTTTTAATATTTAAGCAGACTACATTATGTAATATTTATATATTTAAATTTTTAAGGTAACCATATTACATAATATTTATAATTTTTAAAATTTAATGTGACCATATTACATAATAATATTTATAATTTCTAAAATTTAAGCAAAGCATATTACATAAGAATATTTACAATTTTTAAAATTTAAGCTGACCATACTACATAATATTTTTATTTTTTAAATTGAAGCTGACCATATATAATAATATCTATGTTTAAAATTTAAGCTGCCTATATTACATAATAGTTATAATTTTAAGTTTCTACTGACCATATTATAAAATAATATTTATAATTTTAAAAATTCAAGCTCACCATATTATATAATATAATTTTAAAAATTTAAGCTTACCATATTATATAATAATTTTTGTGATTTTATTGCATAATAATATTTATAATTTATAAAATTTAAGCTGAACATATTAATAGAATTTTTAAAATTTAAACTGGCCATATGACATACTTTTTCCATATTACATTATAATATTTATAATTTTTAAAATTTAAGCTGAGCATATTGCATAATATTTATAATTTAAAAAATTAAACTGATCATATTAAATAATAATATAATTTAAAAAATTTAAGCTGGCCATATTACATAATAATATTTATAATTTTAAAAAATTTAAACTGACTATATTAAGTCACTCAAGGTAAAGTGTTACAGTCAAGGAAATGGTAATGTTTAACGAGATGGGTGATATGAATGGAAGAGATGGTGGGTAAGAAATGAGGATTATGACGATAAGGAGGAAAGGTGACAATTGACCTTTGACTTGAAGCGATCAAGATTGAAATCTTTAGGGAAGCAACCATTTGGAAGGCTGTTCCACAAAGTGACATTTCATGGTGAAAAATCTGTTTAATTGGATTTTCTTCTTACCTTTGAAGCATGAGGAAAATGAGGATGATTCAACTCTGTGGAAGTGGCATAACACATCCTAGCTGTAATGATCTGTACTGGTGGAATTAAAGAATGGAGCTCATATAAACATTTATCATTGAATAACAACAGGCTTGTTATATTACATTTATGAGAAAGAGGTTGCAAACTGGAAAATGGGGATGACATATATAAACATGTTAAGGTTTTGGATGAATTGTTTTTGACATTTTGTACTGAGAGTTAATGCACACATCAATGGCAATAATCTCTAAGTGTTAAATGACTACTCTGTTTGTTTCATATGCAAATAAGAATGAATGCTCGAGAAATATGACATTGTGCCAAACTTAGCCCTGTCTAACATATGCCTACTCTTAGGTTTCCTAATAGGTGTTTTTTTTTTTTTTTGAGGAAACATTCCGACCCTAAGTTTAAGCACCAACCATTTATTAATTTGGCCCTTTTCCCACCAAAGCTCAAAAACAAGAAGCAGTGAGTATTATAATTGGGCCAATTTTTTTTCTGATATGCATGCTTTTGTGATTGTTTGAATAAATTGTATAAGCAAAATGTTTTATTTTTTAGGTTTGACAACAACCTTGTCCTCAGGATTACTTGCACTTTATGATAAGATGACAGTCCACAAATGTACTTTCCATTTTTATGTTACTATTTAATTTATGCAAGCTTTTTTGCACACTAATTAAGTTGTTCTAAGGCTTTTTCACATGCTACTACTATTTTATTAGAAAGTGCAAGAAATCCTGAGAACAAGATTTTATGTTGCACTAGTTGTTATGAAAAAAAATATATTTATTTTGTTAGATTCCAGATTTTTGTCCCTTTAAATGATTTTTTGACCTTCCCTTTTAAGACATATTGCATACTGAGAAAAACACTAACCCCCAATTATTAAGACCCCCCTCTTTTATTAGGCACCTTAGAGTAAATTGAAACAGTTTTGATTGAATCTTTTGCATATGTTGTTCAAATGAGACATAAAAAAAATATCAAATAATTTCAACTCAACAAGATTACCTTCTTTAGAATATCATTGTCTTTTTTCTTATCATTTTTTTTTTCAGGATATGAATGAGATATCCAACTTTGTCACTGGTTCAATTGATGGTTGTCCTAAACATTCTCAATTGGAAAATCCACCATATGTACCAGGTAGAAATCTTGTTTATATTTTTAATAGTTACTAAGCTTAGTAAGGTACAAGACTACACTCATAGAACATTCAGTGAGAATAAAACTCATTAAAATTATCTTGGTTTATGTTATTAGCTTGCTCATTTCAACATTGCCTCATGATGAGATTTTCAATATATTTTCTAGGTTTATCTAGGTAGCCAGTGAGAGTCAAACTCACTACAGTAGTAATGGCCTATAAAACTAGTGTAGTGACACTGGCAAATTAATATGCCTAATTTGCATAAGTGAAAGAGAGAGCCTATATAACTCGTCACTGAGAATAACGTGACACGAAGACAAGCTTAGCGACTGACTAGTACTAAACTTCGACTTCACATCAATGGCATCACTGATAGGATCCCATTTGTCTCTGGAAGATTCAGATTTTGTGGATGCATGGATTCGCTGTTTTTCTGTCAGTGCGAGAAGTAAAAAGCTGAAAGACAACAAGGAGAAAGGAGGCAAAAATGAAATTATGGATTTATTTTTGGTTACAGCTGGATGCGAGGCGATAATGAAAGTCTCCACCATGGCATATCCCACAAACTTGGAAGACCTGACTTTCGGAAAAATAAGTCAGTTAATAAGGAGAAATATGAGACCCAAGAAAAGGCTGGTAGTGGCAGAAAGAATGAAGTTAATGTTGATGAAACAAGGAATTGATGAACCAATTATAAAATATCTACACTGTCTACGAAATGCGAGTAGATATTGCAAATTTGAAAAACTTGGACAAGACGAACAGACTATTGAAGAGGACTTGATTCAGTTAAGGTTACTTGAAGGTATGTGCAATGCATCACACCGATATAAAATAATCGAACAATTACAAATAGGAAATATGTCTTGAAATACATGAATTGACTTTATACAGCAACAAGAATTAATACAGAAATACAACTATCATAAAAGTCAACCCAGCAAACAAATATTCACTGATACGTACATATGATATGTTAAAAAAGATAAGAAAATGTTTGTATTGTGGAGGTGAACACAAAATAAAAGGGGAAAAATGCCCAGCATTTGGAAAAACCTGTACAAATTGCTTAAAAAAGAACCACTTTCAAGAAGTATGCAAATTCAAAAAGAAAAACATTGAAAGAGTTGAAGAAAACAAAACCAATATGGAAGTCTTCACATTAAAAAATAAGAATATAGAAAAAATTGAACAAAAGAAAAAAAAATACTAAAGGTTAAAATCGGCAACTGCAATTTACATATGCAAATTGATACTGGGAGTGAAGTAACGCTAATACCAAAAAATTTTTGAGAACGCATTGGAAAGCCACCTTTATGAAAAAGCAGTTTACAACTCCGCCAATTTGATGGGTCGGTCATAAAAACTTTAGGATACTATGAAGGTTCCTTGGAGTTAGAAGATAAATTAGAAGATAAATTTGAAGTAATACCTATAATTATCACAAGTTGTAAAAAGAACCATGGACTTTTTGGAAACGTCGTGCTTAACATAAATTCTCCCAAATTAATTAATGAGATAAAAGTGGAAAAAACCGGAAAGTTAAAAAACTATAAAGCGAGTTTAAAATTAAAAGAAAATGTCTCCCCCTCTTATTATGAGGCACGAAAATTACCAGTACATTTGTTGCCATTAGTACATTAAACTACGAAAATTAATAGAACAATACCTTCTTGAACATGTTCCCCCTGGGAGTAGCAAGTGGGCATCACCCATTGTAGTTTTGAGGAAGAGAGATGGTGATTTACGTATTTGTGGAGATTACAAAATAGGCGTAAATCACAAAGTTTGTTCGGATTCATATCTCAATACTGAATGTTGAAGTTGCATTACATGCACTGGCAGGAATGAGCGTTTTTATTTTAGAAAATATGAAAAATATGATTTGTTACCAATACTATATATCATACTAATGAAAATGA
This sequence comes from Acanthosepion lycidas, assembly GCA_963932145.1. Lineage (NCBI taxonomy): Eukaryota > Metazoa > Mollusca > Cephalopoda > Sepiida > Sepiidae > Acanthosepion > Acanthosepion lycidas. The sequence continues at coordinate 14,415,162 of OZ010581.1, read as the reverse complement.
ATTAAAAAAGAAAACCAATATAATCTTGAATAGATTAAGAAATACTGGGATGACAATAAATGAGAAAAACTGCGTAAGCAATTGTAGTAAAATATCTTTTTTAGGTTATTACATTTCAAAAGAAGGTATATCACCAGACCAAGCCTTGATAGAAAAAATACTAAAAGTAGCTACACCTACACCTGGAGTTTTTTTTTGGGATTGGTGAATTTTTACAGGCGATATTTACCAAAATACACAGACTTGACTGAACTGTTTGCAAATTTAAGAAAAAAGAATGTTGAATTTATTTGGTCTGAGGAACAACAAAAAGCTTTTGATAGATTAAAAGTAATTATGGCAAAGAAACCAGTAGTGAAAATGTTTGATCCAAAAAAGGACATTACGTTAACCACAGATGCAAGCGAACAATTGATATCAGGAATATTATCACAAGAAGGACATAATGTATTTATCAAGAAGACTAACGAACACTGAATTTAATTATTCAAATATAGAGAAAGAAGCATTGACTACTGTGTGAACAACTACTTGAGCCCGACAATTTTTAATTGGGAAAAAATTTCTAAGAAGCGATCATAGAGGATACTAAGATGGGCAATAAGATTAATGGCATTTGATTTTGATATAGAATATGTCAAAGGAAATTCAAATTCCACACGTAGATGCACTATCAAGATTGCGATTTTACAAGGAGTCAAAAGATAAAACAGAAGAATTTGAAGATGCATTCTTACATTGGGTAGAGACTGATGTTTTGTCTTTAGATAGAATGGCTGCGGAAACTAAACATGATCCAGTACTAAGTAGGATAATATCAAGAATAAGAAAAAACTCATGGGGAAATTGTTCTAGGGTGGAAAGACCCTACAAAGAAATAAGACAGAAATTAACGATAGAAAATGGAGTGATTTGTAATGGGGATCTGGTAGTACCTCCAGAAACACAAAGAAAATTGGTAATAAAAAGTGTACATGATGATATACACTGTGGAGTAGAGGCCAGACAAAAAAGGATAAAATTAGAAGCATGGTGGACAGAATATTCAAGAGATGTTGAAGAATATATAAAATGGTGCAAAAAATGTGAAGAATTAAGAAACTTTACACAGACCACTTTACATTTGTGGCCCAGAGAAGTGGAGCCATGGAGTCGGGTGCATATGGATCATGCATATATTACTGGAGTGGGACTCTTATTAATTCTAGTAGACTCTTTTTCAGGATGGCCTGAAATAATCAATAAACAAGAAAAGTTCTATGATAAAACAGATTCTAAGGGTCATATTTTCCAGAAACGGCATACCAAAAACCCTGGTATCTGACAACGCACCAGAATTTTGTGATGAAGATCTTAATTTATGGTTAGAAAAAATAGGATGCAAACCATATAAGACACCCCCATATCACCCTCAGTCGAACGGGTTAGCAGAAAGAATGGTACAGACCGTAAAATCAGGTGTCTTGGATGCAAAGAAATTTGTGATTGCATGTGAAGGATTTCACATGAAGGTGGTTGTCTAAGGAATGGAAGAGATGGTAATCTTGTTGGCACAAATTCTGAGAAGTAAGATGGATGGCATAGCGTGTCTCAGCCAAGTTGACATATGGTATATCTGGCCACCATGCCATATAAGGCATGGCATTGTCATGGAGGAACAGTACACCTTTGCGGTTAGCTAATGCTGGCTCCTTCTGCTTCAGTGCCTGTTGCACATGTTGGAACTGCTGCGAATACAAATCAGCAGTGATGGTTTTGCCCGTTGGTAGCAACTCATAGTGCACCACTTGTCAATAAGTCCACCAAATACAGAACCTGATCTTGTGCGGGTGTAGTGGTGGTCTTGTGGTGTGTGTCACAGGGCCTCATAGTAACAACCAATGTCTGGCACACTTGTGCCATACAGCAAGCATGTCAAACTCAGGGCATATGGAGGGCCACATCAGCCATATCTGCAACCTCGAAGGATGCACCTGCTTACAGTCTTACATTAATCATAGCTAGTGGTAACTAAACTTTAAGTTCAAAATAGTTACAATACAAGGTAGTACAATTTAATCATTTTTATGTTAACCTGATGATTGACATCGCTTTAGACAAACTATTCTTGAAATATCAGGTTGGAATGTCTGTGTAGATCCCACTTTGATCAAAGATGACAAATGTTCATCAGTTAATCTGGTTATGTGAGAAGTTTTTGTGGCCTTCATAAACGAGAATAACTGCTCACAGACATATGTAGAACCAAACATCGCCATAATCTTTGTGGCAAACTTTCTGAAATTCTTAAATGTCTGAGGAAGGAATGAACAAAAATCTGGATACCCCTACTTCTAGGTACTTTCCCTTGAGTGATGAGTCAGTTTGCATTTCCTGTAGTTCCATCTGTAGACTTTCCTCTGCCTGAGCAACATCAAAAGTGAATGGTGCTGAGAATAATGCAAACTGATCTTCACAAGATGAAAAATCACAAAATCGTTGCTGAAATTCCTCTGACAGCAATTCCAGATAATTGTTGTACTTAGCAAAGATATATACAGACTCAGTATTGGCAGTTTTTTTCAACTCATAGGAAAATGAATCAAGTTTTCATGTGACAACTGGGACTTCAATAAAGTTAATTTTGCAATGAAACACTTGATATCATCATATAACTGAGTGATGAGCTTATTTTTATTTTGTAATTTCAAGTTTAGGTCACTTAATTGGGCAGTAATATTCACTGAAAAAGCTGAATCTTGGAACCAGCTTTCATCTTTCATTATCATCTGTGCTTTTACCCTTCATCTCCAAAAATATAACAATTTTGTGTTCACAATAAAAAAAAATCTTTTCAGTACCTTGTGACATGAAAGACACTGAACTTCTGTGTAGAATGAGGCGTTTGTGAACTGATTATTCATGCGTTCCAATAACTGGCTAAACTGACAGTGATGCAGAGCATGACCTCTGATGTAGTTCACTATTTTTGTAACAAAACTCGACACATGATCTAATTTTAAAATCTTAGAACATAAGTTCTGTTGATAAATTATACAGTGAAAATGCTTGTAAGTTGAATCTGGATATATGTTTTCTATTTTTGTATCTAACTTGGCAACAACACCATTATGTCTCCCAACCATATTGGCAGCACCATCAGTAGATAAACACACAAATTTACTCAAATCAAGGCCATGCTCATGGAGAAGCTGTTCAACTTTCTCAAAAATGTCCTGGCATGTTGTAGTATCATGCATTGAGACCAGTTCAATTAGTTCTTCATAAATTTGAAATTCAGTGTCACAAGCCCTGATGAAAATGGCGAGCTGTGCTAATGTCAACAGTCTCATCTAGAGCAATAGAAAAATGTTCAAAACTTGATGATAAAGTATTCAACTGTCGACTCAAATCATCTGCCATTTCATCAATACATTCAGCAACTATGTTCCTGCTTAATGAAATGTCTTGAAATAAGTGTGACTTCTCTGGACATACAATTTCAGCTGTTTTTACAAGACATCGCTTTATGAAATCTCCTTCACTGTAAGATTTTCCACTGATGGCGATCATTTTGCAGAGTTCAAAGCTTGCAGTAACAAAACTAGCATTACCTTCAATGAATATGTGTAAAGCAACTCTGTTGCGGTGTTAACTTAACCTTCAATTTCCTTACTTTTGACACATGCATATCTCCTTCATATCTCTATCTATAAAAGGCAGGATGTGTGTGTAACGAATGCACACCCGCAATTTTCGTCGGGAAGGCCAAGACCAACTTTGCATTTCCCAACTCCCATTGATAGTGGAAATAATCGATTTTTTTCATGTTTCTACGACAGTTTTCATGTAGTTTGCAGCCATTTTCTACCGGCCAGAATGAGAGCCTATAGCTGGCTGCCACAAATAGGCAGGAAGATTCTATTGGTCAGTGTGAGAGCCAACAGCTGACTGACATGAATGTTAACTAGCACTAAAAAAATTGATAGCTGCATTCATCACAAGTGGGAAAAATTTAAATCTCCATGGCACTTTACTCCAATTGGCTCAATCGCTTGCTTAAACTTAATGTTGATTCTGATTCCGCAGAACTGGGTTGGGTGTGAAAAAGTATTTGTTGTTAACATTCTTTTTTCCTTTGGTTTTTCCAGTTAGGAGTCCTTTTTTAAAGTTGATCGTTTTGTGTTCATTTTGTTTAATTCTTTTTACATAACAGATTTAATGTTTAGTATAGAGCTTAGAAAAAATTTGCAGTGTGAGATAAGCAAGAAGTAAGGCATGTAGCAACATCAGCACAGCAAAGGGCACTTCTTTAAAGGCAAGGAAAGGCAAAAATATTTTAAGTCAAGTGATAGTGATTGCTGTATGAGTCATACGATTTTTGAATCAAGCACGGGCAACAGCGGGCCGTGCTGCTAGTTTATCATAAGATCAATGGTTTGTTTCATAATGTCTTTTCACATTATATTCTTTTGTCATTGCAATGCAGTGGTTGTAAATCAAACAGTTTATCTTTCCATTAAGACTGGTACAAAGTACTGTATTTCCCGCTTTTCTTGAAACATCCTTTAGATAATTTTCTCTTTTTAAGAGATGGAGAAGAATTCAACATTTTTAAGGCAAAATATTACAGAATTACAAATGTTTTCACTTTACATTTGTTCTTATTTAGTTGTCAAGGATGATCACATGATTAATCGGAAATTAAAAATAGTTGCTGACATTTGAAAACAAAAAAACATCAAGATAGAATAAACAATCTAATCATACCAATTGAAAAAAAATCTCACTGTTTTTAATAATTTGCATTACCAAAATAGACAAAATCCTCAATATACCTTGGCTATAGAAACCTTTGTGATGGCCACCAAGATACATGTAAAAGGCCATCATACAGGATCCTCTTTTAACTGGTGAGCACCTGATCAGATATGGAAACATTGCGGTGCCAAGAAACAGCAAGAAACAGATTGTCTTGCTGCTTGTTGTGTGGGATCCTCACTTTCTCAACTTTCCTATGTAGTACAGGTGAAGTCTGACTTTTTTCATCTGGAACCCCACAGTGGCAAACTTTCCACAGGCTGGCCACTGTGGGGTTCATCACAAAGGTACAGATTTCCTGGCCTAAACTTCTAGAACAAATTCCTGGCAGAGTGTTCAGCCACAGCATTATCCCCAAAGGCTTGACATATTTGGTGAATTAGTGAATTGATATGGCTGTCAAAAATAAATAAGGGACTAACAGGGCAATAATTTGAGGAACCAGAAATTTCCCCAGATTTTCCTTTTCTGACAGACTTTATCAATCAAGGTAATTTTGCTTTGATAAAGTCCATCAGAGAACAAAATGAAAGACAGTAAAAAAAGGTTTTCTTTTGTCATTATTCATATTGTTTTTATAGATACATTTTTATATATATTTAAATCTTTATATATATATATATATATATATATATATATATATATATATACACACACACACCTCAATCTGAGCCGCTATCCATTACACCACTGTGCCTTCATATAAATACATATATATATATATATATATATATATATATATATATGGAGGCACAGTGAGGAATTGGAGAGCTGAGTTCAAATTCCAGTTAAATCCATTACATTCACTTACATGCTAATACCCTTGGGAAAGGTATGAATCCTCTTCTTCTCCACCTAGCTATGAGTAAGTAGCAGAACAGACTGGGTACTATAGCCTTGGATGGCAACTGGTCTAAGAGAAGGACGACTCTGAACTCAAAACATGCAGAGGTTCGTTTGGGGACCTTGTGGCACATAGTGCATCAGGTTTTTGTATTTGGCTTTTCAAAAAGTGTGGTTGGTTTTGCACAAAGCCTTCACCATTATAATCAAATGATTTGTGTGGGTAGTCTGGTTGTCAGTTTCTAGGAACTGAGTTGCTTGACACTCATATGTTGAAAACAATGCGAGAGTCCATCCTTTTGATATATATATATATATATATATATATATATATATATATATATATATATATATATATATGTGTGTGTCTGTGTGTGGATTGCCATGGGAAAATCTAAAATTATTAAAAGCTGCTTTGTGGATGTGCTAGTTGTATATTTCCTGTCAGTGACAGAGGTTGATATTGAAGCCCAGGTAAAAGCCTGAATTGTAAACATTGATTTTCAAGGCCCTTACCAAGTGAAAGATTAATGCTTCCTACTGATATTTTTCTGTTATTTGGTCTTGTACTATAGAATGGAAGAGTGTTAAGAATTGAGAAAAACAAAAACCTTTTCATCCGTTTGCCTTGTACCAAACTCAATGAACTATATTATATTTTGGCATTAGCTATCCATATATTTCTTCTATTCTTGAGAATATCCATGTATTTTTTTCATTTATTCTTTTACACCACCTCTTTTGTACCTGTCCTATTTGTTCAATGTATAAATTGTTTACAATAAGACTTGTAGATTACATCATAGCATATGTCAGAAAAAGATAGAATTGTTTACCGGAAATGTCAGTTATTTTTTTCTTTACTATATCAAATTGTCATTTATAATTGCAAGAAGAAATCCAGATGCCATAAAATTTTACAAAACTCACATGTACGCATTCCATGACAATTACAAAACTTACAGTATATAAATAACTTTGAAAAATTTATTTGTAAATGATCAATATTAGATTAACAAACAATATAGTTTCACATCATTCTCTGAACATTATAACTGGAAGTAACTCATGTTACTTACATGCATACATACATACATATTTACATATATTATATACACTAAATTTAACCTAGTTTGTTACAAGGACCCCAAAATTTAGCACTCATGAGGATCATACAATACTTAATACTTTGCCAGAATAACTTGCCAATCATCACATTTTAATAGACATACACAAATAACGAATACATATATATATAAGTAATGAAAATCTTGGTAATCTGTATGGATAATCCCAAGGAGGATGAAATCCAGAGAGTTCAATGTTAAATCAGAGCTATTAATTTAATTTAAAAGAAAACAGACAATGGACCCTTAAAGTTTTGAAAAGTCCTCTTTGGTATAATCTCTACAAATTACATCATTGAAATAAATTCATTACAGACTGGATTTTTAAGTCTTTTTTCTATTTATTCTGATTTCAGTTATATATATATATATATATATATATATATATATATATAATACATTATTAAATTAGATATAATAATGTTCAATACTTATTGAAGGTTAATTCAAAATTTTCAAAATCTTTAATCGTAATTGGGAATGAATGAGTGATTGAAAAATTACAAAACTCTGAATTGGTCTTTGCTAAGTATTGAACCTTATAAATCTAATTTAATAGTATTTATCATTGTAGTCTAATATTGAGCAATTTATTGGCAGAAATTCTGTTAAATTTGATAATTTTACATTTATTAATTGGTAGTATTAATAGCTAGCATTATTATTTTTATTATATATATAGAGAGAGAGAGAGAGTGAGGGTGAGAGATATCATTGAACTTCATATTACTGTAAACACCTATGTATAGGTGTCTACATTAGTATGAAGCAAACTATATATAACTGGACTTTGTCAAAGTTGACCATAAGAGTAACACCCTTTTGCTGATTCTCACTGGGCAGATAAAGTAGTTATAAGTAGTTTACCAAAATGCTTATGTTATGGTGAAACACGCCTATTCTATAGTTAATAGCCTCTCCCACCTAATATAAGTAGGAGTAGTAATAGAAACGACGGGTCAGTTGATGTTGGACGACAGTTAGTCGAATATGAAAGTATCAGTGACCACAACAAGATTACTCTGCATAATACCTATTATATCAAGTTCCTAACGTTTTGTACATCAAACCTATTTTAGGACCGATTTAGTACAAATACAAGCCTCCACTGCAAAATCACTCCACAACAGCTTATTCAGTATTCTCATGCAATTGTGTGGTATGTCAGATATCTAACAGTGATACAGAATGCAGGGACATGTGGGTTCATGACTTTCTTGAAGGTATTTATACAAATTAAATCTAAAGCAACAATCCACTGTCCATAATTTAAGAAAAGGATATAAAATGTATAATTGAATAAAAACTTTCAGGATCAAGTGACACTTAGCTGGAAAGTAGGTAAACCAGGTCATGGTTATGTAATCAGGCAGTTTTCTAGATAAAAGCAGAGTCATGTTTACATTAAGAAAAGATGGAAGAAGAGTTCTCAGTTGCTGAAAGGAAGATCTTGTCCAATAGTCTGTCATGAGAGAAGGCAGAAGTAGCAATAATGATGTCCCAAGTGTCACTGATCTACTCCCAGATAGTGCAAGGTGAATTGAATCATGAATAAAGAACCCTGTTTATTAGGGGTAAAAAAACTTCTTGTCTTTCTTACGAAGGTGATATCTTGAGACAGAGATATTTGAGACTCCCCCCCACATCTTTTTTTTTTTGCTGAATGTACACTAATGTACTACCCAGTTTTGTTTACACCAATGCAAATGAGAATCAAACAACATTGTTGGACAGAAGCTGACCAATTGGAAAAAAACTGAGTGACCCAGGTATATGTTCACACATTGATAAATGTTTGGTAATGACACTTCAGTTTTGGCCAGCAATCCATTGGAAGTAATCTATGTCCTGTCAAACCTTCAACAAGCAGGATACATGAAGATATTGGGTGAATTCAGGCTGAATCAATAGGAATTGATAATTAACAATCTGGAGATTCTATAGACAATTTTCTTAGATTTTTATAGTGGATCTCAGCATGAAATATGTGGTGGTTAATTTTTCTTCCACAGCTCTTGTCATAGGAGCAGAAAGAATTTTGTATTCCCATTTGCATGTAGAGGATTGGTATTTGACTTTGTGCTGCTAACAGAAGTTGAATGCCTGTGGACCGCAATAAAAAAAATGAAGACTTGATTAGAAAATGACTGGCCAATATTTATTGATACATATAGGTACAAGATGCAGGGGTGTGGAGAATGGTCAACCTCAAGTCAGCTTGAAGGTGACTGAATCTCCCTTTTTTTGGGACATCTACCAAACATATCCAAACTCAGTGAGTGGGAAGTGAGAAGAGAACGATTATCTCCTTTCCAAAACTGGGCTCATAAAATGAACACGTGACTGGAAACTGGTTTCCTTTTGCATTATGGGAAAATTAAATTCTTTATTTTTTTTATTATTATTCTATTTCTTACTTTATTTTCATTCTCCCACATGCACAGAATTTTCTTGAAACCAATAACAATGACTCAAATTTCTGCAAAGCAATCATAACTAGAGATAAGTCATAGATTTATGGTTATGACCTAAGATAAAAATCCAATCTCCTCAAAGAAAGAAGAATGACATCTGAAGAAAACATGATAGATTGAAAGCAACGTCAAGGTTATGTCAACAGTAGTTATTGATCAATCAGGTGTTATTATACATTCCTACAGATCAGATGATAAATAAGAAGTTCACCAGTTGAGAGACAAACTTCACCTTACGATGCAGTATGAATATGGATACAGTTTAGAGCTGTTACCATTTTTTGTAGAAAAATTATTGCTTGAAAAGATGTATTTATTGTGAAAGACTGTATAGTGATAGTATAGTAGACACATGGGACTTTTCTTGAACAGGAGCTAAGAATGAAATTACAAGCAATAATATACATTTACTAATAGACATTTTATTGCCTTAGCAAACAAAATAGGAAGAGGTAAATGGATGTGTGTATATAGGGATGTTCGTATTGGCATGTATAAAGTTCTATTAAAGATCTTGGGAGACTTACATTTAAGAAGAATTCCTTGTTAGTTTGCTAGCATTATCAGCTTAGGGCTTTGTATGTTGTGTTATGTTCCAAGATGTCCCCCCTAGAGGGGAAACAAGACTTTGTATGCTGTGGGCAAAAAGAGAAAGAAAAGAATTTTTGTGCACATTTGTTTATACTTTCTTTTGGCAGTGCCATCTAGTGGTTCCTTAGCAAGTGGAGAAAAGGACCTTGTTTTGAAAAGTGAGAGGAACATTTTGATAAGTGTGATCAATACCAAAGGAAATACTTTGACGGAAACTAAAGCATCATTGATCTAGAAAAGCAATTCTTTACATAACTGTACACTTTCCAGACATAGCTCATAAGCAATTACAATTGAATAGCAAAAGAAGCAGCTGAAATCAAAAATGTAGCAGTTGCTCAAATTCTTTCAGATTTGAATAACATTTAATATGTTTCTATTAATTTCCAATGAAACTTATGAATAGTGGTTCTAATTTTCTTTTCCTTTTCAGGTATTCGTGGGAAGGTACTCAGGTTTGCAACCATTTGTACATCAGCTAAGCAATACCTGTCCACTCAATACAATCTTCATAATTTATATGGCTTAACTGAGACAATGGTCAGCTATAAGTAAGTTATTGTTTACTTTTCTATTGAAGTAGAACTCTGGCAATAAAGGAAAGCATTAAAATCTGTTATTTTGTTAAATTAATTTTTATTACTAAATGAAATGGTAAATTTTATTAAACAAAATAACATTTGTTGTACTGTTACTTTGATATAAAAATTAACAGTTTTAATGTGTTTTCAAATTATTTTATTATATATTATTATTTTTTTTTTTTCAAGTCACCCCAAGCAAGACAATAATGCCACTAAGATGCAAAGGCCTACTGGAAGTGAAAGAGAATAAAACATCTTTTGAGGGAACCAGAAACCCAATCCTAAACAGGAAACATGAGAGGAGTATAAATTGGATGATAGATGAACCTATCTACTCCCGTTATATATATATATATATATATATATATATATATATATATATATATGTATATGGTGTCTCAAAAGAATGTAAACACATTTTGAAGCTTTCTCAAAAAATTATTCAATAAACTAGAACCTGCTATATCTAATTTAAATGATTAAATATAGAGACCCTATTTTTTTTTTAAATTCATTCATTAACATAATATTTTTTATTCTTTAATTTAATTAAAATCCCCTCAGAACGTAGGTGATCATGGCTCTCCACAATTTCCTGTCCTTTGTAGCTCTAATTTTGTCTTTTTGCTATTTCTTCTAAATCTTCTTCCACCATCCATTTACTCAAGCTCACTAGGTAGGTTATGTGTTGTTTTCCTCTGTCCCTCTTGCCTTAAATCTGTCCTGTGTGTATTAAATTTTCCAATCCCTCTTTCCTAATTATGTACCCTAGAATTTTCAACTGTCTCTTCCCGATGTTAAGTATAAATTTCTTTTTTGTTTCCATTTCCTCTAAAACTTTGTTGTTGCTCACATATTCAGTCAATAGTATCCTCAGCATCCTTCTGTAGAACCACATTTCTGTTGCTTCTTCTTTGAGAAGATTGTCCATCATTCACTGCCATATAGGAGGACAGATAACATGTAATAGTTCAGTACTATTTTCTTTGTTTTCAACAAAGTTTTTCCGTTTGTTAATACTCTACTTAGCTTTCGAAATGTATCTTTCGCCATCCCAATGTGTCTACAGATTTCAGTGTTGCACTTTCTGTACGCTGTTAAAACTCTTTCTAGTTATTTAAATCTTTTTACTTGTTTTATTTTGGTATCTCCCATTTGTAATTTGCATCTTGGGCTCATCCTTTTGCTAACAGTCATGCATTCTGTCTTCTTGCAGTTGATGTTTAATCATTTCTTCTCATTTTTCTTCACTACTTTCTGTAGGAGGTTTTGTAGTTTTCTTTCTATGTCTGCTATCAATATGGTGTCATCTGCACATCTTATGTTGTTAATATTGTGGACGCCAATAATGAATCCTGGTAGGATTTCTACTCTCAGAATCACCTTCTTGTATAGGTTGATTGGTATGGTGACTTATAACCCTTCCTATTTTTGTATATCTACTGAACTCATTTTCTATCAGTATGTAGGTGATTTGGTACTCATATAGGTTCTTGATTATTTTAATATCCTTCCCAAAGATGTTAAGGCTGCTGAACAGTTCCAACAGATCCTTGTGTGTGGTATACTTTATTGAACACTTTTTTGTAATCTATAAAACACAGTTACACGTCTTTTTGCATTTCTATTGCTCTTTCTGATAACATTCTGGGCATAAATGTCATGTTCCTTATTCTAGTGTCTTTGACAAACCCACACTGTTCTTGTCCTATTCTTTTTTTTATACAACTCATTAGGCTGATTGTCCGATGGAGTTCATATTTGTTTGCACTAGGCTTCTTAGGCAGTGCTATGAAAATCTATTTAGGTCTTTCAGTATATCACCTCTGTTATAGATTTCATTTATTTCAATAATCTTGTCTTTGCCAAAATCATTTAAGGCTGCCAGCATCTCTATTGCAATTCTGTTTGACCCTGCTGCTTTGTTTCTGTTCAATTTGGCCAGTGCTAATTCCTTTCAGATTTTAATATTTCCTGTCCATCCATATTTCTGTGTATTGCTTGTTGTTCTCATTCATTGTGGAAGAGTTCTCTGATATATTCATTCCATCTCTGAAGTATTTTTTCTTTCTTTAATATCAGTGTCCCATACACTTGGATTTTATGCATCCTCTGTTGATGTGCATATCTTTTGTCCTGTCAGTTCCATTATTCTTTTATGCACATCCGCTTTATCTGTGATTCTCATTCTTTATATTTCTGCACATTTTTCATTGAGCCATTCCTCTTTAACCTGTTTGCATTTGTTCCTTATTTCTTTGTGTCATGTTTTATATTATGTTTCATGTTTTGGCATTGTTTTTTGTTTCCTTTTCAACATGTTGAGAATTCCATCTGTCATTCATTCATTTTTTTTTCTTTCTTTATCAATTATCCTTTAGGATGATTTTGTTTGTTGATGTTACTAAAGCTTCTCTTAATGCTTCCCATTCAAGTTTCCATTTTTGTTTTGTCCCTTCTATCTGCTTTTCACACTGTCCATATATATATCTCCTTTAGATTTGGGTTGCTCAAGAGTCTGTCATATTTCAATTTGGGTTCTGCCTTAGGTCTCTTTAATCTTGGTAGTTTCACTCTGTTTACATATTACTGGAAGGTGGTTGCTTCCACAGTTGGCACTTTGATATGTTTCACTGTGTAAAACTATTCTTGAATCTCTTGTTGCTCATTATGTAGTCGATTGGGTTTTTTGTTTCTCCTCCTGGGCTTTTCCATGTCCATATTCATCTTGGGTGTTCTTGAAATCAGATGTTGGCTACTGTCTGGTCATTTGTCAATCCATTTTTCTCTGCATTCATTATAGGTTCCTGCTTTGAATTTGCCAACTATTTCACCATCCCTCTCATTGCCTACTTTGGCATTCAGGTCTCCCATGACAATTATAATTTCTTGCAGTTTGCATTGAGCCTTCGTATTGTCTAGTATAGAGTTTTATAAATTTTGCCTGTTAAACTTGTAACTTTCCAGAAAAAAGTTTAAATTGATCATACAAGAATCATTAAGATATCCAAAATTTAAAAGTTCATGCAATTAGCCATTGTATTAAAAATATATTTTCTTAAAAAAAGATCTTAGATCTTAAATATTGTTATTTTATGATTGTATTTAAATATAGTTAATTCTCTCAGTACTGTGTTGTGTTTACCAAATAAATGTAAGTGACATTAATAGTACTTCCAATGCCCTATTGAAAATAAAAAATATACATGGCTAGGAAGAAGTCAAAAGAATGGAAATGAAGGTTTTATTTTATAGAACGAAAACATGCTAACAACATATAGAAATCTGTTACATGCCTTCTCTCTGACTCTGAAAAGGAAAACTAGCAAATCTTATAAGTCTGTTCTGACCCACAAATCTGGTATGTCATATCTGGAAAGCATCTTCTCTTCATGGAGTCTGCCTCAAAACTGTCTACCATCCAGACTGTGTTTCACTGATGGCCCATTAAAGGTCACCTGACTGGCTGAGCATGGTGCATATTGATTAAAGAAGAGAAAGGAAAGTTAATCCAACATTTGTAATTATTTGGAAAAGATATTAGAATCATTTAGAACATCTACTGGAAACAATGTTCCCACATACAGTTAGAAAATGAATTGAACAAGTACATAAAAATGAAAAGTGGTGTAAGACAAGGATGTGTCTTCTCACCAGATTTATTCAACCTTAACAGTGTGATGATGCTAAGAGAACTATAAGTCCTACCAGGATTTATTATTCATAGTCACAATCTTTACAACATAAGATATGCAGATAACACTATGTTGATAGTAGACAGAAAGAAAATGGCAGGCACTCCTATACAAGGTAGCAAAAGAAGTAGGAAGAAAGAACTAACAATCAATGATAAAAAGATAGAATTGTTAACAAAAGGGGCAGCCCAATATGTGAAGTACACATTGGAGATGTCAAAATGAAGCAAGTACAGAAATTTAACTATTTAAGAAATGTTATAACAAACAACAGAAAATGTGTGACCAAAATCCAAAGATGTATTAAAATGGTGAAAATGCCATCCAACTGTATTATGAATCCTCCTATATAGCACTGAATGCTGGACAGTTTACACACAGATTAAGAGGAAACAGAGATGTGGTTCTACAGAAGGATGCTGAGAATACCATGAATAAGACATGAGCAATTTTAAAGAAAAGGGAATGAAAAGGACACTTGTGTTTAGGATCAGAAAAAGCAATTGAAATATCTGGGACATATAATGAGGAAAGTAAACTTGAAGAATTTAACACTCAGATGACATATTGAAAGCAAAAGGAGCAGTAGGAAGCATTGAGTAATTTTCTTAAAGAATTTGTGTAAATGAATGTCAGAACAGAGACTCAGAGGGATAGTAACAAGACAAATATCTTTCATAATGACAGTTTAAGTTCACAGTCAATAAAATAAACTATTATCTTAGAAAGATCTACTTCAGCCTTTCAGTTCAATAGACTTAATTTGGCTTATTGGATCACTTTCTTAGAACAAAATATTTCAAAAGCAGAGAAGACATCAGTTTAGCATTACCAGTATTGATGAACTGCTCTGTAATATCAATCTTCCTTTATAGCAATGGATCCTGAACCTTTTCCTCTCAGGTGAAGTGAAGACATGAGGCAACAGTGATGTGGCTCTAGAGAAGGATGCTGGGAATATCATGAACAGTACATGTGAGTTATGAGGAAGTGTTGACAAACAAAATAGACACTTTTGCTTAGGATCAGAAAGAGACAGTTGAAATTTCTAAAGCACATAATGAAGAAAGAGGGCTTGGAGAATTTGACATTCACAAGACATACTGAAGGAAAGAGGGAAATAGGAGGCAAACTACCAAATAAGTTTGTGCAATGGATGGCAGAACATGGTCTGGGAGGGATAGTAAGGTGATAATTACTGCTTGCTTAGAGCTACAAAGGATAGGAATCTGTGGAGAGCTGTGATCATCTATGTTCTGAAGGGCCACAGTACATAAAAAAGAAGAATTCCAATTTCATTTGAATGGCACAGTTTTGTTAAAACTAGTTTCAGAAATTTGTTTAAATTTCAGGCATCTCAAAGAATCCTTTCAAACCTTGCGTATATATATATATATATATATATATATATATAAACCCCATTACTTGACAAGACATCAGAAGTGTTGAAACAAAATGGCTATTTTTGTAGTGCTGTTATAACATGCTTATGTTTTAATTTTTGAATAAATATTATTTGCTCTACTTTGTATTGAGCACTTTTTTAAAAATGGTGGTTTTGGTTATTGGAAATTTATTCCATCTATATTAACCCTGTATTCGTGTGTGTGTATACAATGAATCATTCATACAAAAAGTAAATTAGTAGAGTTAATGATATAAAATGGTGAAATCACTTCGCTAACTAAATTTTAAAAATGCATTAACCCACTAACCACTCGATAAATATTATGATTCTTGTTTTTTAAAATTATAAACTGTATTAGGTCTTCCCTAAATATGCAAGTACTTTTAATGGGTTCTCCAGTGATCGCCAGTCATAGAAACTATTTTCTTTTTGGTAAAATTCAGGTAGCATCCGAGATGAAAAATATAATGCAAATCAAAATGTTTTTTTTTAAATGTGTCATTGATAACAAATACAAACTTGTGAAGCATTCAGTCGCAATGCTAAGGTTGAATTTTTGAAAATGTAAGTGAGAGCGTTTTTTACTAATATGGCAATTTAAGAACTTTTTTGTTGTAAAATTTAGTTAGCGAAGTGATTTCGCCATTTTATATCATTAACTTTACTAATTAACTTTTTATATGAATGATGCACTGTAATATAAATGAAACTGCACCACATATTTGATATATATATATATATATATATATATAAGTAATATAGGTAAAATGTTTGTCACTTATTGATTGATGTCAGCATCCCGACCCCAGAGTTTTGTAGGCGGACCCATCCGTCTACTTGTCAGGGGATATCAGCAATTGACTGCTTATACTTCTCAATTTTTTTTTATATGCACTCTTCATTAGTGCAAGTTTGTTTTTATCATAGTGTATGTGTGCATTTGCATGTGTGTTCCCATGCACCTGCCTGCACAGGTGTGAATATGTGTAGAATGTCATGATTATTTGTCCTTTTCCTTGTTTTTTTTTTTTATTTTACACTCACTCCTTAACCTTTTGTCACTTTTTTTTCTTTTCTCTTTTCTTTCAGTTGTTGCCATTTGATTTCTGGTTTTTCTAGAAAGGCTGTCATTGTTAATTTTTGAGTTTTTCTAGTCTTTTCTTTAATTAGAAAAATTGTATTTTATTTTTTATATAAATAATTCATTTTAATGCTAAAATAATAAGGTAAATATTTATATGTCTTCACTTGGCCATTACTTAGTTTTCTTATCTGATTTGGTGGTATCTTAGGTATTATTAGGGTATTAATTGTAGGGGGTTATGTTTATAATTAAATTTTTATTTATTATTGTTTGAATTTGTATCCATATGCCTATATTCATACGTTTATACACATGCACACACACACACATATATATATACATGAATATACATATATAGATATACATGTGTACATACATAAACACACACATATATATTTATTTATTGTCTATATTATTTAATGAAACATGCATTAATAGTATATATATATATATTATATAATTATATATATATATATATATATATATATATATATATATATATATATAAGCAAATATATGGATATAGATCTGACAGTATGAAGAAAATATACGGAAAAAAAACCAAAAAAAAAACAAAACAAACAAAAATCCTTATATGCAATTATGCTGTTTTAATGTTAATATGTCAATGTCGGACGTTTCGGTCTAATAAACCATCTTCAGGACATATTTATAAAATATAATTAACATTATCAATTCAACATGACAAAGACGATGGACATAAGAACAAGACTTATCCAAACAGATAACTGAAAGTTTTATATGATCAGCGTTCCGTTTAAACATAGTCACGTTGTCATCACTGTGAAAACGTATTCCTAAAATTTTAGTATTTTGAATGAAAAATGAAAAGAATTCTATTTTGATCTAAAATTTATATGTACGCTTGTCAAGCATTAATCTCGCTAGAAAAGGGTAAATACTAAAGGAGCCAGGTCTAGTATTCTAATGTTTTTTGTTTTTTTTCCATATATTTTCTTCATATATATATATATATATATATATATATATATATATTATTGAACTTGAATATATATCTGTCTATATTTCTGAAATGAGATATTTACATTATTCAGACTATTGTCCTTATCTTTGTCGCCATATTTATTACAACGTTTTGGCCGTTGTATGCTCTGGCCTTCTTCAGGTGGTCCTTGAGGACACAATGCACAGTGAATAATTGATTGAATATATATATATATCTTTTTTTCTTTTTTTTTTTTTTTTTTGAATTTGTAGGTCTGATGAATTGGATCATGATTACGATTCCAATGTAATAAATTATAACCATGGAATATTAGTGTTTGAGCCTGTTATATATATATATAATTGGCTTTGTAAATGTTCTTTCTCAGTGCCATGTGACTTCATAGGCAACCGTGGCTACCCAAAGTTTCCTTTTATTTCATATTTGGCTACTATGCATTACTATATTTTTGCTGTCGTCATGGTTTTTGAATTCAGAGATACCATGCTTGACTATTTGTCAATCATGGCTGAAGATCACATATACACACATACTTTGAGTAATTATAGATTCTGTTATGATAATTACAATAATGTTTTA
Organism: Acanthosepion lycidas; assembly: GCA_963932145.1. Classification (NCBI taxonomy): domain Eukaryota; kingdom Metazoa; phylum Mollusca; class Cephalopoda; order Sepiida; family Sepiidae; genus Acanthosepion; species Acanthosepion lycidas. Next base: position 14,396,989 of record OZ010581.1, on the reverse strand, counting down.
TAATTTTTTTTATTCTAATAAAAATAAAATTCTTATTTAGAGTTTTAGCTAAAATCTGGAATAGGCGACCATTCCTGATTTCACGTTCGACGTTCTCAGGCAGTGGGCATTATGGTGGACATTGGACTGGAGACAACCGAGCCATTGCAACTGATATGAAAGCTTCTATCGCTGGTATGTTATTAACAGTTTGTGACCGTAATGTAGAATTCAGGAAAATAATCAGTATCATCAAGTTCATATTCCTTATTTTTGTTGCTTTTTATCAAAATATTGTATCTTCTGACCTTCCATTTGTGTCTGTTGTATTTTGGAATGTTGAAACTTGTTTTGAGGGGTAAGTGCATTTCCTCCTTCTCTATACATTGTATCTCATGCCTCTTCTAATTTTCTGAACTGTCCTCCTTTCATCCATTCCTTGAGACATTAACCTTTTAGTGATAAAAATTTAAATATATATGATATATATTAACCATTTCCAAAGTGAATTTATTTCTAAATTATACTAGTTTTCAGGTAACACAAATCTAAAGTCGATTTGTGATCTATCTTTACACAAGATAATGCTTCTATCAGGGTTTGTGCATACTACTCGCTAACCCACTCACTGGGGTGGGAGAAACCTAATTGTGGGCCCCTGGACAGTGCTTTGTAACCCTTGCTATCTTATCAACATTTACTTTTTTAACATACATTTATATATATGTTATGGAGTGATTTCACAGTGGAGGCTTGTATTTGTACTAAGTCGGTCCTAAAATAGGTTCGACGTACAAAATGTTAGGAACTTGATATAATAGGTAATGACACAGAGAAATCTAGTTGTGGTCGCTGATACTTTAGTATCCGACTAACGGTCATCTGGCATCAACTGACTGAGCCCCTGAGCGACTCCCTCTACTCCTACTTATTATAGGTGGGAGAGCCTATTAACTATAGAATAGGTGTGTTCCACTATAACAATATATTACAAATTAAACTAAGCACAACTGACTATTAAAGGATGAAAGAAAAATTTTTGCAGATTTTGATGTCATTCTGGGGTTTTTTTTCCATCCAAATCTTTGAATTTGTTTTGTTCATGCTAAATCTTGAAAAAACACTATATAAAATTACCTAACTTTTATCCATAATGTTGAATATGTTACAATTATTCAACTTTTTCACAAGAAAAATCTCAAGTTGATATTAAAAATTGCCACAAAACATTATTGATTTATTTAAGAAGGATTGATTTATTATATGTCTCTAATTTATATTTAGATACACTGTATTTATTTTCAATTTTTTAGTTGAATTGTTCACCTATTTTGCATATAATCCATTATTGTACATGATACATAACATTTATATTTTATATAGGAATACTACCTTATGAAAAATGAGGGGCCCTGTGTCATAAATTTGGTAGAGGGGGCATATCATAGATTGGGGGTATGACCCTTGCACTTGTCCTGCCTACTATATTATATACATATTCTGGTAGAATTATGCACAATCTATATGATAAAAACATTATTTTTACTCATGAATGTCTGTTTTAGCCATTTCCAGGGAAATTAAATGAAATAAACTATCCATATCATGTAGCTAGTCTGTTTAGGGAAGAGTTGAAATAACTTAGGTACAAGTTCAACAACATGCAGGCACATGTATTTTAGTCATACAAGCCATGATTGCTCAAGACCAGTCATTCATTTTATTGTTGTAACAGTGTAAAAAATTACACAAGAGACTTTGTTGTTTAATTGTTAATAATATAAATGGCATCTTTTACAATTAAGAATAATTCCTTGCAAGAATGGAAAGAAAACTTGCTTCTAACTTAATTGAAGCATAGTCTGACCAACATAAAAATTCATAGCATATTCTTGACATGAAGTCCATACATGGAACATTAATTTAATCTTAAAACATATCCTCTGTGAAGTACATTAGCATATACAATGTAGTTTGAGAGCAGGAGAGTCAAGTTTTGACTCACCTGAGTTTTTCTTAATTTTGGTCTTAGTGGGAAAGTAACAAATTTCTGTCTTACCATCTTTCTCTGTTCACATCACTTACATTTCTTTACAGTCTGACTTTCTCCTCTACTTTCTTCCTTTAGGTTGACTGCATGTTTGTATGAATAATAACAACCATCAAAAAGGGAGCCCTTTCCTGTCTTGATTATTCCTTTATAACCAGCACCTTACCCACAATCTCACACTGATAGTTGGCAGGTGATCACCACCATAGTATTTAATCCTTCCCCTTATAACTTCTCAGTTTCTCAGCTCATTCACCTTATCTCTTGGTTCTTGATAAGTAAGTTGTTTTTTAAATTACATGCAAGATAAATTTTATATGCAATAACCGTTTCCTGCTAGTAATTATTTCATTAATTTCTCACAATTAACAACCACTCTTTCTTGATTTTCAATGCACTTCCAAAGTAAAATCATTTACAATGCATTTCTATCATAAAATTATGCACAGTACTTTCCTATATTAAAATCATTAACAATGTAAATACATTGATAATGCTTTTAATATAAAAATATTAAAAGCATTATCAATGCATTTACATTATATGTAGAGTTTGCCCTCTTCTCTCAGCCTTACTGACATTAATTTCTGACCACTAATAATCCTGTTATTCCTATTTTTCAATATATTTCTATGCAATATCTGTAATCTATCAGTAATGTTTACTTTAATGACTGATCAATGATAAGGCACTTCCTGATTTTCAATGCACAAACACAAAAAACACAAACAGAAATTTTATCCTGAATCTTGCTTGGACAGGGTTTAAATAAAAAAAAAAAAAAAGTTGCAAAATTTTACTTAATCATCAAATTTTTTCTCTTGCCACCAGAAATATTTATTATGTATATGCAAAAGTTTCCAGTGAAAAACTGAATTTTAACTAATACATTCAAATTCTAGCTTTAAAATAACATGCTGAGAACTTTTGCATTTGGTTGCTTGTTTTCATAATACATAGGGCTACTTTTTTTTTAATCCTTTCATTGTTATAATAACAAGAAGTTTACTAGTTCTTAAGATTAAGTTATGAAATGAAACTTGAGTCACATCCCTATAGACACAATGTTTTGACTAAATACCCTCTAGTCATCATCAGGTTTCCAAGATTTCACAATTCACTGAGATATTTGCCGGCTGTTGAATATAACATATTAATATACTTGTCTTATTTCGAACTATTGTCCTCATCTTGTTTCATATAGATCTCATTATGGACACAACGTTTCGACTAAGTACCCTCTAGTCATCATCAGGTTTCCACTAAATTACTGATATGGGATACCTGTTGATTATTATGGCATTTTGTCCCTATGATGTCAGTTATGTTTTGTTCCTGTTGAATCCGTGCTTCACTACTTGATATTATTAAGTATGAGTAAATCTTTTCAGTGACAAATACATATTGAAACTTAGAAAATATTCTGTAACGTTTGCATTTGGTTGTTTTGTCCCTTGTTTTCTCTTGTTATTTGACCCATAATGCCCAAGTTGTATTGATATTTATAACAGTAGATTGTATGCTCTATTTTGCTACTTTTAACCCTCACTTGCTCAGAAATTTTCTATTCCAGCCCCTATTTGGTCCCAAGTTTTTTAAACCAGTAACAGAAAACATATGAGATTAAATGTAAGGTTTTGTTTCTTTTCAGATATGATTAACTTCAACATTTTTGGAATTCCAATGATTGGTGCTGATATTTGTGGCTTCCATTTGAACACATCCCGGGTGCTGTGCCAACGTTGGTATCAGCTTGGAGCATTCTATCCTTTTTCTAGAAGTCATAACTCTTTACATCTAAAAGTATGTATCCTGTACACACAAATTCTTTATTTCCTATTAATATCTGCTTATTTTAGATGTAGTCATTTTTTTTAATCTTTAAATGCATATGAATTTTTCTTTATTTTGGTTCATAGTTTCTAAGATCAATTTAGATAATGTTTGAAGTTCAGAATTTTCAGCATTTTTGAAGATAGAATAAAATCCATCCAAAAGTAGTAAAAGTTACATTTATTTATCAGCAACACAATCATCATTGTTATCGTAATCTTTACCTATGGCATGATCAGGGTTTTTAGAACATCACAGATGATCAGCTTCTTTTGTCTGTCCCTTTTCCTTGCAGTTCTTTGAGAGTCACTGATGCTCAAAGCTATCCACTCTTTAATATTGTACTTTCACAACTTCTTTTGTCCATCTCTCTTCATGCTTCTAGGTCTATGGTGAGATTCAAATTTATAAGAACAGATCCTCTCTTCTTTTACATGCTAATTTTTCATCTTTAAATTAGGAACCGTCTTTTTTTTTTTTTATATATCCCTAAATTTTTTGCTAATGTATATTGTAGTGACACTGGCAAATTAATATGCCTAATTTGCATAAGTGAAAGAGAGAGCCTATATAACTCGTCACTGAGAATAACATGGCGTGAAGACAAGCTTAGTGACTGACTAGTGCTAAACTTCGACTTCACATCAATGGCGTCTCCAATAGGATCCCATTTGTGTCTAAAAGATTCAGATTTCATGGATGCATGAATTTGCTGTTTTTCTGCCAGTGCGAGAATTAAAAAGCTGAAAGACAACAAGGAGAAAGGAGGCAAAAATGAAATTATGGATTTATTTTTGGTTACAGCTGGATGCGAGGCGATAATGAAAGTCTCCACCATGGCATATCCCACAAACTTGGAAGACCTGACATTCGGAAAAATAAGTCAGTTAATAAGGAGAAATATGAGACCCAAGAAAAGGCTGGTAGTGGCAGAAAGAATGAAGTTAATGTTGATGAAACAAGGAATTGATGAACCAATTATAAAATATCTACACTGTCTACGAAATGCGAGTAGATATTGCAAATTTGAAAAACTTGGACAAGACGAACAGACTATTGAAGAGGACTTGATTCAGTTAAGGTTACTTGAAGGTATGTGCAATGCATCACACTGATATAAAATAATCGAACAATTACAAATAGGAAATATGTCTTGAAATACATGAATTGACTTTATACAGCAACAAGAATTAATACAGAAATACAACTATCATAAAAGTCAACCCAGCAAACAAATATTCACTGATACGTACATATGATATGTTAAAAAAGATAAGAAAATGTTTGTATTGTGGAGGTGAACACAAAATAAAAGGGGAAAAATGCCCAGCATTTGGAAAAACCTGTACAAATTGCTTAAAAAAGAACCACTTTCAAGAAGTATGCAAATTCAAAAAGAAAAACGTTGAAAGAGTTGAAGAAAACAAAACCAATATGGAAGTCTTCACATTAAAAAATAAGAATATAGAAAAAATTGAACAAAAGAAAAAAGACATTATACTAAAGGTTAAAATCAACAACTGCAATTTACATATGCAAATTGATACTGGGAGTGAAGTAACGCTGATACCAAAAGATTTTTGAGAACGCATTGGAAAGCCACCTTTATAAAAAAGCAGTTTACAACTCCGCCAATTTGATGGGTCGGTCATAAAAACTTTAGGATACTATGAAGGTTCCTTGGAGTTAGAAGATAAATTTGAAGTAATACCTATAATTATCACAAGTTGTAAAAAGAACCATGGACTTTTTGGAAACGTCGTGCTTAACATAAATTCTACCAAATTAATTAATGAGATAAAAATGGAAAAAAACGGAAAGTTAAAAAACTATAAAGCGAGTTTAAAATTAAAAGAAAATTATTATGCCTCTTATTATGAGGCACGAAAATTACCAGTACATTTGTTGCCATTAGTAGTACCAAAACTATGAAAATTAATAGAACAAGACCTTCGTGAACATGTTCCCCCTGGGAGTAGCAAGTGGGCATCACCCATTGTAGTTTTGAGGAAGACAGATGGTGATTTACATATTTGTGGAGATTACAAAATAGGCGTAAATTACAAAGTTTGTTCGGATTCATATCCCAATACTGAATGTTGAAGTTGCATTACATGCACTGGCAGGAATGAGCGTTTTTACAAAAATAGATTTAAAAACAGCATACCACCAAATACCAATAGACGATAATTTCAAAGAAGTAACCATGATAAATACGTCAATAGGGTTACTAAGATGGAAAAGGATGCCATATGGAATAAAAACTGCAAGCACCATATTTCAAAGGGCCATCATATTTTTCATATTTTCTAAAACCTGTTGGTTTTAGAAAATATGAAAAATATGATTTGTTACCAAGACTATATATCATAGGAGCTACTAATGAAAATGAATTAAAAAAGAAAACCAATATAATCTTGAATAGATTAAGAAATGCTGGGATGACAATAAATGAGAAAAAATGTGTAAGCAATTGTAGTAAAATATCTTTTTTAGGTTATTACATTTCAAAAGAAGGTATATCACCAGACCAAGCCTTTATAGAAAAAATACTAAAAGTAGCTACACCTACACCTGGAGTTTTTTTTTGGGATTGGTGAATTTTTACAGGCGATATTTACCAAAATACACAGACTTGACTGAACTGTTTGCAAATTTAAGAAAAAAGAATGTTGAATTTATTTGGTCTGAGGAACAACAAAAAGCTTTTGATAGATTAAAAGTAATTATGGCAAAGAAACCAGTAGTGAAAATGTTTGATCCAAAAAAGGACATTACGTTAACCACAGATGCAAGCGAACAATTGATATCAGGAATATTATCACAAGAAGGACATAATGTATTTATCAAGAAGACTAACGAACACTGAATTTAATTATTCAAATATAGAGAAAGAAGCATTGACTATTGTGTGGACAACTACTTGAGCCCGACAATTTTTAATTGGGAAAAAATTTCTAAGAAGTGATCATAGACCATTAGAGTTTATATTTAACCCAAGGAAAGAATTACCCAAAGTCACGACATTGAGGATACTAAGATGGGCAATAAGATTAATGGCATTTGACTTTGATATAGAATATGCCAAAGGAAATTCAATTCCACACGTAGATGCACTATCAAGATTGCGATTTTACAAGGAGTCAAAAGATAAAACAGAAGAATTTGAAGATGCATTCTTACATTGGGTAGAGACTGATGCTTTGTCTTTAGATAGAATGGCTGCGGAAACTAAACGTGATCCAGTACTAAGTAGGATAATATCGAGAATAAGAAAAAACTCATGGGGAAATTGTTCTAGGGCGGAAAGACCCTACAAAGAAATAAGACAGAAATTAACGATAGAAAATGGAGTGATTTGTAATGGGGATCTGGTAGCACCCCCAGAAACACAAAGAAAATTGGTAATAAAAAGTGTACATGATGATATACACTGTGGAGTAGTGGCCAGACAAAAAAGGATAAAATTAGAAGCATGGTGGCCGGAATATTCAAGAGATATTGAAGAATATATAAAATGGTGCAAAAAATGTGAGGAATTAAGAAACTTTACACAGACCACTTTACATTTGTGGCCCAGAGAAGTGGAGCCATGGAGTCGGTTGCATATGGATCATGTGTATATTACTGGAGTGGGACTCTTATTAATTCTAGTAGACTCTTTTTCAGGATGGCCTGAAATAATCAATAAACAAGAAAAGTTCTATGATAAAACAGATTCTAAGGGTCATATTTTCCAGAAACGGCATACCAAAAACCCTGGTATCTGACAACGCACCAGAATTTTGTGATGAAGATCTTAATTTATGGTTAGAAAAAATAGGATGTAAACCATATAAGACACCCCCATATCACCCTCAGTCGAACGGGTTAGCGGAAAGAATGGTGCAGACTGTAAAAACGGGACTAAAAGCATGCTCTCAGCAAAAAGAAAAAGTAGAAGTTTTTCTACTGAGGTTGCTTTTAAGTTATCGCACAATACCACATGCTGGAAGACTAGAAAGCCCATCAGCTTTAATGGGAAGACAAATTAGAGCTCCGCTAACGATGTCGTATTCCACAAAAGAAAAAATGTGGTACAAAAAGTACAAAGAAGCAAATCTGGAAAGGGCAGAATTTATCATGGAAAAAGTCACAATACAGCTATAATAAATAGAGAAAACAGCAACAGTGTATTAGCCCATGCAGATCAAATAAGGACCCAGGGTGAATATGAAGAGCAAAATGATGAAGAAATGCCTACGATTCTGTTCGTTAATGATTTATTAGAACAACCGTTACAGAATGAAACATCAGAAGACAAAATAATGCAGGATCAAGTGTGCCAGAATGAGTTTGAAAGTTTGGATGAAGATCAAATAATGCAAGAAAATGCCTATGATTACAGCTTAGTGCGGGACAGATCTAGGTTTCCCAGAAAAAGAAATACGGGAGAGAGAGAAATAGAGCAAAGTAATAAAACTATCACGAGAAGAAGTACAAGAACTACTAGAGGTATAAAACCTATACGTTTCAGGAAGATGTAGTGATACTGGCAAATTAATATGCCTAATTTTCATAAGTGCAAGAGAAAGCTTATATAACTCGTCACTGAGAATAACGTGGCTCGAAGACAAGTTTAGCAACTGACTAGTGCTAAACTTCGACTTCACATCATATATAAAGACCCACAGAATTTAAAGACTGGTTCTGTGAACTTATATAATTTTAATAAATGATCCATATGAACCATTGCAAACCTCTGAATCCCATCATAGCCACATGGTACCTCATATTATTCACTTTGTAAAGTATCTGATCAGGTAATATGCCTTGTAGCATTTCAGTTTTCATGTCCTGATAACCTTGCGATGGTCATCTTGCGAGCTTGGTGGCTTTGTTGATTTTTTGGTTGACCTCATTATTGGTGACATAACCATTGTAAAAGATGCCTATTATTTTATGGCAGGTTTTACATACATAAAACTATTAACATGATGTGTATATCATTATTAACAATGGTCTGTGTCTATATGACACTGTATTCTTTTATTCTCTCTTATTCCTTGAAAGAATTTAGGATGCTGAATAAGATCAATTCTGATAATGCTGAACTGATTTCTTCTCAGCTTTTAAAAGTTTTGTACTAAGAAATGATCCAGTAACCCAAAGAAATTTGAAGTTATTAAATCTATTGAAGGGGGGGGGGGCTTATATATATATATATATTTTTTTTTTTTCTCAATTAAATCAGGATTATTAATTAATCCAAGATTATTCAATAATTATTTTACTTTTTTTTTAAAGTGTTTCTTGTAAGTTTGTTTTTCTTTTGGAGATGTTTAAAGTTTTCTAAGCCTTTATGTCTAGAATCTGTTTTTTATTTATTTATTTATTTTTCTGTTTCTGTACTGCCTTATGAATTTCAAGGATCAAGACCCAGCAGCATTTGGAAAGGCATTTGCTGAATCTACTCGGAAAGCCTATCTCACCAGATATTCTCTGTTGCCTTATCTCTACACCCTATTCTATAGAAGTCATGTGAATGGCTCTACAGTTGTCAGACCCTTGTTTTATGAGTAAGTATTTCCATATATTCTTTCAAAAAATTAACTATAATGAAAATATATGCAGAGGATGTAAATGCTATATGTTTCTGATCATCAAAGTCAAGCAATTCTAAATTAGATTAATATTATACTTGATGGGAATCTGATTCAGAACATCAAGTACTGTAGGTGACTTCTGATCTTGTGCAAGACTATTTATAGCTGAGTAGATAATCCTTTAGCCTTATGCTGACATGAATTAATGAGACTAGCAGGGATACTTGGTGTTGGCTGGGCAAAAAATAACTTCAAATGCAGCAATACAGGAAAAAATATAACCTTTAACATATTTTTTCCTTTACAAATAAAAAAATTTGTATTATTTAAAAAATAGCCATTACTGAAAATATATTCAGATGCCTAAAATGATGTCTCTGAGTTTGACAAGGCTTCTGGGCATACAATGTTGGTACTTTTCCTATTGTGTACAAGTATGAAAAGGTTTTTAGGGATCTATCACTAGAATAATCAACATAGAGTTGATCATAGGAAAAGCATGGAGAGGTCAATTTGAAGCTATGTATCTCTTATCCTTGTACCTTGTTAATGGTCATGGCAAAGCTCAGCCTCATTAGGAATTTAAGTTGTTTGAATTTAAAGGTCAAGTCTGATAGAATTATGAAGCTCCTGGGAATGAATACATTTTCCTTTTTGTCTAGTCCAGGAAAGATGATGACAAGTGGGAGACACTGCTTGATATCTTAGAGAAGCATAATGGATAACACAACTTTTAGTTGAAGCCTGTGTGGAGGAACATTAGGCAGCTCAAGAGAGTTGAGGAATTCAAGTTCTGAAATGTCCAGATTTGTGTCAGGGGACCGATGCAGCTAATTTAACCTATGAATCTGTTGCATTAGCTTTGAGTTTATTTCTTTAACTGTATCATTCTTTGACACAAGAATATAGAACTACTGGTAGTTTCTGTAATTTGGAACCTTTCATTTACATGTTTAATTATAAACATTTGAAATTTTTTGTTTAACATTTTTTTTCAATATTGCACAATGTTTTACAAACAAAACCAAAAAAAATTTTAAGGTCATCTTAGTTCTTTCATTTTATTGAAAAAAGCTTTTACGTCTCAAATTGACCTCCTATCCTATCATCTTTTTTTGTCCAATTTACCCCCACAACCCAATTTACATCCATGAATGTAAGTATTTGGCTTCAATACAAATCATAAAGTCTACAAACTAATTCTACCTCCAATGACCTCTGACCTCAGAGTTTGAATTTGACCACATTTGCTTAGTATTTGCATGATTAGAAAATACTTTTGTACTTTATAGCAAACCCAACAACTCAGTCTATTTTAGCAGAAATTACTTCATTTAATCCAAAATCACACACTGTGCTCTTTGATTGCCTTGGAATTTCAACAGCTTATGTTATTAATAATGAGGAAAGAGGAATGATGAAAGATGTATTGGAAAGTTTAACCCTTATAGGTTTAGGAAAGTTGGTTCTCTGTGTCGCACCAGAAAGCCTGAGTCCATTCTTCAAATCTATAAATCAGCCATCCACCGTTGCATGGAATACTGCTATCATATATGGTCTAGAGCCCCCACTGTTCATCTTAAGGTTCTCAGCAAATATCAGAGATGGATATGCAATGTGGTTGGCCCTGATCTAGCATCTCATTTACAGTCGCTCTCTCACAGACATGCTTTCGCCTCACTCTGTCTTTTCTACAAATACTTTCACAGTAACTGCTCTGACAAGCTACTTTCGCTAGTTCCCAAACTGCATGAATTTAAATGTGCTACTAAGTTGGCATCTAAGTCCCACCCTTTTACTGTTGAAATGGTTAAATGTAGCCATCTCTTTTACTCCAATAGCTTTATGTCTTGAACTTCCCGTCTGTGGAACTCCCTTCCTCTTACTTGCTTCCCTGATAGCTATAATCTCCAACTATTCAAATGCAATGTCATCCTTTCCTCTATCACGTCTCTTTACTCTTGCTCCCACTCTCTGTAACCCCTTGCTTGGGGTGAAAAGCTTAAAAGAAAAAAGAAAAAAGGTATATAGAGAGCAAGAGAGATTAGGGGAACTCAGTGAGCCCCCTACCTGATAATGGGAGGTGGAGGCCTTATCAAAAATAGAAAAACTGCTAAGGGCCATAAAGAATAGGGAGTTTGGGAGAACCATGTCCTAAAGAGATGCAGCAAGTAGAAGAACAACATAAAAATATTCCTGGTAAGTAAATTTTGTTCCTTGTTTTTGCATGTCATGTTTATTCATCAAAATTTGAACAATTAACATACAGTTCTGCATGCAAAAAAACATGCGACCCTGGAACTTTCTATTTGGCCATAATGTCCAAACACACACACGCACACTTTGGCATAGATTGAGGTCAAATGTGTTGAAACTTTGCTATATCAATAAATATGAGCATGAGGAAGTACAGAAGAATTGCCATGGATTTTTTAACTAACCTTTTATAGAAAACATCAAGTATTCTGTTTTAAACTATTCAAAAATTGTTTTTTTTATACCTTAAACTTCTATCCATTATTTTCTGATCCATCAAAAATGTAAAAGAGACCAAAGCAAAAATACAATTTCATAAAACAGGAATGTATTTCATCTGATATATTTTTTTTTCTCGTATAAAATGAATCACGTGACTTTCATTTTTTGCCTAGCCTCTACAAAATAGTAGCTGAAATGTCTTAGAAATAGCAAAAAAACTAAAAAACAAACCTTACTTCATAATCAGAAATCTGTAGTTTATAGGTGACAAATCCATGTGGCACAAAACTGTCCTTCATACAACACAGAACAAAAAACAATGTTATTCACTTGCCTCACTACAGTGTTATTTTAAATAATGGAATGCCCATGTGCATTGACATGGACCAAAGCCAATCCTCATGACCATTGTTATGTTAGCATCAGTATTTCATCAACCCTCCTTCTTTAGTGCAACATGGGAGATGTTGCCCTAGAGTTGGAATCCCCAGGATCAGGAATCCCTCAAAGTTTTTTTTTCTGTGATTTGTCTGAAGACAGAAACCTGGCAGAGAGATAATTGGTTTGATCCCAGCCAAAGGTCGAGAACAGAAAGCCAAGTGGCTCATTGCTCAAGGCTCTCGACTTATATGTAAGCTGGGAGGTGGAACAAAGAATTTGCATGATGTTCTCTATGTAAAAAGAGTAGTCACATGAGGCCTCTTTTTTTCACTGATGCATAACACAAGTAACATGCTGTCATTTGTTTTGATGAGGTAAGTAGCCATTTTCTTCACCACAAAAATACATATTTCTATTTTCTTTATATGTTTTTTTTTTTTTCATTTTTATTTAGATTCCCACTTGACAAAAAAACTTATGCACTGGACACACAATTCCTGTGGGGCCCAGCTTTGATGTTTTCACCTGTTTTAGTTCCAGTAAGTTTTTATTTTAGAATTCTTTTTCTTAAAATAAGCAAACAGTTCTCACAAGGAAAATCACATTTAGTACTGCAGACTTATTTCAAATTTCAACTCCTTTTTATTTATCATCATCTTCTTTGTCATCCTTCGACCTCCCTATGGTTGACTGGAACACCATTGACAATCCCTTTCCACACAGTTTGGTCCTGCATTGCTGTCCCCAATGTCCAACCCTGAATCCTGAGCTATGGTGTCTGGGAAAGTCAATTTTCGTGAGAAGACACTTGCAGAAGGATGCCATAGGAGTAAGGATGAGACAATTTCCCTGTCTGTTCAGTGGCAGTGGCTGGCAAACTGTAATCATTTTTGTTCGAGCTAAAGTGAGATTGGTCTCAGTTCTCCATAAATTGTGTTAAGTGTTGCATGGTATCTCCAACTGATATTCTGGATTTTTCTAAATAGATTTGTATATGTTCCATCCAGTCATCTTTCAAGACAAGCAGATAGAATTTATTATTCATTATTATTTATTACTTTTTATTACCCTATAATGGATGTACATTGTACAGCTAGTGTAATGAATATCAGCATGATAAATGAAAAAGTCAAATTCTAGGCTATTCTGTTGTGTTCACTAATGATCTTTGACTTGTCTTTTCTCTCCATGGCTATGGGTTAAATAGCAGGATAGATTAGGCTCTTTAGTTTCAAATGACAACCAATCTGAGAGAAAGAAGACTCTGAATTAAAAAATGTGGAGAAGGCAACAAGAAACAACTCCATTATCTTTTCCAAGAAAGCATGACAATTCACAGATAATAAATAAAAATCTGTGGAAGTCATAATCGTTTGTATCCTGAAGGAACATGGCATTAAAATAAAAATAGTGTTGTCAGTTATATGATGGCATTTTAATGTTGGATATATGCTTTTGCCATTATGGTTTTATCATTTTGAGCAAGAGGAAAATCCTTAGATGGAAGCTTCAAATTGAATATGTCAATACCAAGCAAGTACAGAAGTTCAAATATCTGCTAAGTGTTTAAACAGAGAATAGAAAATGCAACATCAAATTCTGAACACATGTTGGACTAGTGAAAGAAGCATTCCAAAAACTAACCAAATTTCTGAAAAACAGAAAAAATTAGTTAGAATCAAAGAAAAGAATGTTGGATTTGCTATGTGATATCTATCCTCTTATATGGCACAGATAAGGAGAAAACTGGATACAAGAGTAATGTGGTTCTACAGAAGGATACTGAGAATTCCATGGACAGAGTAAGCAATAAGAAAGTCTTAAAGAAAATGGCAACAAAAAGAACGCTTCTGCTCAGAATCAGGAAGAGACAACTGAAATTCTTTGAATACAGAATGAGGAAAGAGTGTGTTGTAACCTAGAAAGGGTTACTGAATGAGGAATAACCAAAACAGAGGTTGGAAATAAAATGATAATTTTTATAATATCAACAAAATACAAATACTCACCAGTGGTGTGAAGTAGGTAAACCACTGCTAGTGGTGGACTACTTAGACAGCATATTCAACTTACAATAGTGTCCAATGTATTTATGAAGATTGGTACATACCCATTAGTATTCATAGGTGCATTATATAACAGAGGGCTTGGAAAATGTAACCCCCACAGTGTATATTGAGGGCAAGAGAGATTAGGGAAAAGCAGCGAGCCACTTATCTGACAAACTTGTGGGAATGGGGGAAGTAGAAAAACTGCTAAGGGTGACAAAATTTTGGAGAACCATGATCGTCACTGTCTTAAAGCAATACGGTACATAAAGAATGTATAAAATATTCCAGATAAGTAAATTTTGTTCTTTGTTTTTGTATGTCATGTTTATTCATCAAAATTTTAACAATTCAAATTAATGTTTGTAAACATGAAATTAAAACAAGTGACCTTATTAAATATCTCCAATATCATTTGCAAGAATCTACAAAAATTTGTTTTCTCTTTTATAAGAATGAACTATCTGTCACGGCTTACTTTCCTCGGGATATATGGTACAACTTCTACACAGGTAAAACTGTACCATCTACATCTGGTTACCATGTCCTTGAAGCACCTCTCGATGTCATAAATATTCATCTTCGTGGGGGATACATTCTCCCTCTTCAAGATCCTGAGCTCACAACATTTCGCAGGTAACAGAACAGTAAACATATACAAAAAATGAATGAATAAATCTTTATTTTTTTTCTGTTTTAAAATTGATCTATATGGGCTGTCTAGAATGTATTCAGCCATATTGAATATGTCGTGCAGCCATGATGTAACTTGGCAAACAACTTGTGGGGGCCTTTCTACACTTGTGTGAACAGACACTTTCTTATGGGATTACTAAATTGGCAGTGAAGTTATATTGAATGAACTTGCGTACTGTGTGACCATCATATTTATAATGATGGAATGAGCAGATTCTTTACATCTTGCATTGCATTTTTTGGCGAGATATTTCATCATCCATGTCTGTCAGCTCCTTTAGTGTCTAAGATTTCTGCAACTTTTAGCAAAATCACTGTTGAGAAAGAAGAAATTAAAGACAGTAGATAAAATTAAGGAGAATTCAGCAAGGAATGGCAAAACTTTTTGAAAAATGGAAAGGACATGAAACTGAGTTAAGTGTATGAAGTCTCAAGGGAAGTAACTTAAAAAGGACAGATGCATGATTAACCTAAGTAGGCTAATATTAAATGACTGAATTATTTCTGAACATACCTCATAGTTTCAAGTATTGCTCAGAAGTAAACTTAAAAGGCTTTATATGTTATCCTTAGTGATAAGTTATGATTCCTATATAATCATCATCTGTTAAAGAGTTATATTTAGTGTGCTTATCTCACAACAAATCATAATTTTATTCATTTTGGAGTGAATCTGATGTTTTATTAAAGTTAACTTGGTTTAACAAATATTAATAATCATGATGAAGTGGAAATAAGTTTTATTTTATTATTAATTTGGTACAGAATTTTCCAGTGACATTTTTGCACAGTTCTAGAGAAACCTGTGTCTGTGAAGATGGCTCTTTATTGCATGAACAACTATTTAACAGCAGTACAATATTACAGGACCCAGGAAAAATTCAAAAGCTCAGTAAATTAACTCCACATGAACTTCTAGAAAGGAACATTGAACCATGCAATTAAAAACTTGTTTTTATTGCATTGCCCAACATAGAAACAAGCTAAGTATTAACAATGAAAAGAGATTTATTATGAGTACCCAAAATAAAAAAAAAATCTTGACTTCATCCAGGACAAAATTTCACATCTCATTCTTTTTTGCTAAACAGGATTTGAAGGGAATTATGAATTGCTGGAGCCTGGAGAAACTGTACTAGGATAAAGTGAACAATTGACTTATTTTAAAAATATATTGGTATATATCATATATATCCAATATAGGTATATATCATATATATATATATATATCATATATATCCAATATAGGTATATATCATATATATATATATATATCATATATATCCTATATAGGTATATATCCTATATAGGTATATATCATATATAGGTATATATCATATATATCCTATATAGGTATATATCATATATATCATATATAGATATATATCATATATAGATATATATCATATATAGATATATATCATATATATCATATATAGATATATATCATATATAGGTATATATCATATATAGGTATATATCATATATATCATATACAGGTATATAGGTATATATCATATATAGGTATATATTGTATATATCATATATAGGTATATATTGTATATATATCATATATAGCTATATGTCATATATATCATATATAGCTATATGTTATATATAGGTATATATCATATATAGATATATATCATATATATCATATATAGGTATATATCATATATATCATATATAGATATATATCATATATATCATATATAGGTATATATCATATATATCATATATAGGTATATATCATATATAGGTATATATCATATATAGGTGTATATCATATATTGCATTGGATTTCTTTAATTTCCATAATTTTTAACCTTTTTAGAGTTTGCATATGATTGGAAGTTAATAGCTGCCATGGCTAGCACTTGAATAAGTTTTAGAATGTAGGACAGCAATCTTTTATTGATTGTCATGTAGTCTAACTGGTTCTTTGTTACCTTTTGGTCTTTTCCATATCCACAAATATCTTGGGTGCTCTTGAAATAAAGGGTTGGTTATAATTTGGTTGCATGCTGTGTATCATTAGACCCATTTTTATCCACATTCATTATAGGATTCTCGTCTGTACTTGCCAAATATTTTACAGTCTCATTCCTTATTTTAGCATTTAAGTTTCGTATGGGGATGATTATTTCTTGCAATTTTTGATTATTATCCAGTGTGCTACAGAACTTATGAATTTCTCCTTCCTTTACTTAAGTTAAAATGAAAGTTAATAATAGTTTAAGTAATACATTATTGCATAAAAGTTCAAGATGAAAGAAGTTGTAGCAGACCATGGTTTTTTTTACGTGTTGTGATATGAACACCTCTCCTGAAATAAAGTCCACTACAAACATGGTGTACTCAAGATGAATCCACACAAAAGAAATGTAAAAGAAAACAACCAAGAACTGATATATATGTACAAATAATTATATGTTTATTAACAAACAAACAAATTACAAAAACAATAATGTGTATGTGTAACAAATAATTGTGTAAAGTTTGTGTTCCAAGGAATGTGTGAGTGAATGTTTGTACATACATGTGTGTGCATGTGTGTATGTGTATGTATCATGGCATATTCCCACAAGTGGGAACGCGTATCTTCTACAAGAGCTTACATGTTCACAGTTCACGGAAAATGAAAGAAAGAGAGAAAGGGTTTTCTCAAATATTTATAGTTTGGGGATAGCTCTACCAAGTGGTGGTGTCAGAATTTAAGAGGAGATAACTCTGACAAAGTATGAGTTAAAAATTAATACGGTAAAAAATATTTATCTAATTATTTTTTTACAGTTGATTTTTATAATTTATTTTAAAAATAGTTTAAAAATTGAACAAATTTTTAATAATTAAAATTTATTTAGTATTACTCAACAAAATTCATTCTTGTCATACGTCTGATTTTTGCTTTCACAGCCGTAAAAATTCATTCACCCTCCTTGTAGCTCTGAATATCAAGAGTAAGGCCAGAGGAGAAATTTATTGGGATGATGGTGACTCATTAGGTAAGTAATTAAATATAACCACAATAATTATTTTAAACACTCAAATACCTTCTGTGATTGCAATTATTAATTATGCTGAAGGTTATGAATATGAAATATTTTAAACAAATTAACGTCAATTTATGCCATTAATTTGCTAAAGTTTTTTTAAATATAAATACTAGATGCTTATATAGGATATAGGTAGGATTTATTGAAACAGTTATAACATTATTATTGTACATTACAAAAGAGAACATGACAAATCTCTCATATCTAACATTACATGTTATTTAACTCTGGCCAGAAAGTGTGTGGCTTTGGAGCCTTCTCTGAATGGGGACTATATTCTCACTAGGATGTGAGAAACCATCTTCCCTCTAGAGTAGGTGTTTATATATCTATCAGTCATACAGTGTTCCCCATGTGTGCACACCCGGCCAACCTTTCAATCCATCTGAATTCTCTGAAGGACACAGAGTGTAAAGATTATTCTGGCATCATGTGAAGTGAGTTGAACACTACAACATTAAATCTTTCTTTCACTTTAATAATGACATACAGAGTGACACAGGGGAAATAGTAGGGAATTTTTTAGGGGAAACAGTAATCATAACTGTATTTTAACATCAACTTCATTTAACCTCAGAAAAAGAAGAATTACACAAAAATTATTGCTAGCAGTCAGATAAACAATTGAAATTTTGGAGGTACTTGATGAGAAAAGAAGGCTTGGAGAATTCAACACTCACAGGGCATATTAAATGCAAGATAATCAGAAGAAAGCAGTGAAGTTTGAGAAAATGGATGGGGGAATAAGTACTACAAATAAAAAGAAAGTTCATAATGCTGAAAGCAATAAAAAAACAGGACGCTGTGGAGAGCCATGATCCTTCATGTGATACTGCATAGTCCAGATTTTGGCTTTCCATATTGCAGTCCACTGCTCTACCACTCCCCTATGTGACCTGATTCAGTTTTTTTCTGCAGTAAAAACTAAATGTTTCTGGTGGATGGGAATAACTTCTTGTATTGAAAATCATAAAGAAAAAGATTGTCAGGTATCAGGAATTAATGCAAGCATTACTAACAAAACAGAAATCTTATGTAGTTGAAGGTATTAAAAAATCCTTTCAAGTTTTGAATTAAACTTCTTTTATGTTGGAATGCAGAACTGGCTGCATAAAGCCATAGAAAGCCAGAAAAAAATACATAAAATGATGGAAACTTTTACATTAATACATTATTATTTTTGTCCTTCCCAAAACATTTTTTATTTATTTCAGATTCAGTAACAAACAATAAAAATAATTTAATATCCTTTCATGCTGAAAAGGTAAGTCCAATCAGATTTTGATAGCCTTTTTTTATTTTATTGCTTATCTTAAATGGTGGTAACATTAACAATTATATAATATCTATATATATATATATATATATATATATATATATATATATATATATATATATATATATATACCAAATACCAGGCTTTTAGTCCATATGAGAGGTCAATGTATGATGCAAAGCAAATTGTAATAATAATTAGGAAAAATCCTTAAAAGTCCATTTTCAGTAATAAATTTATTTTGATGAATATAGGTATATTCATCTGATCAGACTGACTACAGCTACTACTATATATATATATAGTTATAGAGTGGATAAATGAAACAGCAGACGTGTACGCGTGTGCTAGTGTGCATACACAGGCAAGCAAATAAATAATCGTAAAATATAAACCCTGTGCCTGATGAACTGGAAACACCACGCAGCAAAACTATTGTTGCATGCCAAAATGTAGGTATGCACATAGATACTAATTAATATATATATATATATATATATATATATATATATATATATATATATATGATAAAATATGATGAAAATATAGTTTTAAGCTATTGTAACAATGAGGCCATGAAGTGGTTAAATGTTAATGATGAGCTGGAAAGGGCTAAGCCTAAAATGGAATATAAGCTAGAAGACAGAGAAAGAGTGCCCATTTTCCTTAGTGGAAATGGGCCATCTGGCTTTCTTCTGCACTAAATTTTTTTTTTTTTTAACTATCGAGAATCTGGCATGGGGTAAAACAAATTGAGAAGTAAATTTAACTCTTCTTTGAAAATTTAAGCAAACAAATATTGTTAGCAGGAGAGGGATAGATCTGGACTATGTTTTTGTGGATGAAAACAAATTAAGAAATAATTTTGTCTCTTGCTTGGAAATTTAAAATGAGAATAAACTTTTTTCTTGAGGGTCAAATGTATGATGGGGGAAGTTATGAAAACAAGTCCTGTCAACAGTGATCAGGTTTATATTTTCATAAGACAGCAATAAGTTTAGCAATTGGGAAATAATTTTATCTCTTCCTTGAGAAATTAAGAAAGCACATATCATTAACAAGGAGGGTGACAGATGGGGACTTATATTTTCACTTATGAAAACAAATTGGGAAATTTGGGGAATTTAAATAAAGAACAAACCCCTTTTGAAGGTTGAAGTTATGAAAACAAGTCATCCTGTCATTGATGAACAAAGGATATGCCCAAGGTTTCCACTCCGTTAGTGGTGGGTTCTCATGCAGGCACAAATAAACACGGATAAGGAGAAATAACCAATAGGAAGATTCAGCACTGTGTTGATCATTGTGTCTCCAATTTAATAATTGGACGAAACACACATACTCTTGTCTTTGGTGATTAACATGTTTAGTAATTCACCATTGTATTTGGTCTAGGACTATTTGGCCTATCAAATATATGTCCACATGTGGCATAGCGTGTGTGAGCTAGGACTTGGCTTTGGTTTCTTCATTATGCAATCTCTTTTAGTTGATGAAAACAAAAGAAAGGGTGTTGATTGCTCAAACTCTGCAGTCCAGCTGATTCTTCAGATATTTTTCCTGCTCAACTGTTCATATTAGACCATGTGATTCCGAATGTGGAGAAAAAAGGAGGAAAGGGAAGGAATTTAGCATCATCTGTGCGGAGTGATCATATGAGATGTAAAGTGAAGCAAGTTGGAGGTGAAGAGAGGAGCAATCTCTGTAAGTACTCCCAAGAAGGTGGATAATTTTCCAAATTTGGAAAGTTGATTAAAAAAGCAGAAATAGAGAACAAAGAACCCTTGTTGAGATTAATGAGAAAATTGAGGAATCACCAAATCCCAAGAACCCTTTGGCCCCACGTTGTGTGCCTCTGGAATCCATGTCAGCTGCCCCTAGATCTCCTGATTCTGAAGAAGTTTGAACCCCTGAATTTTAGGTGAGGTACAATGTGCACTATAGAGATTGATGCAGGAAGGGTTAATTTTTGTTGTACCAAGAACTATATCAACCAATTGAAGATTAACCCAATGATTCTTTTATTTTTATTTTTCATTGTGGGGATATTTCTTCCCTTGATATAGAACCTGCCATGGGTCAAACCAGTGCTTTGATTACTATGACATTTGATCTTCCACTGCTCTGAGATCAAGAAAACAACATGGGCAGAATTGATGTGGATCAAAACAACCAGTAACCAGCTTGGACTGGTGTTAGTTTTGACTAGCACAGAGGTTGTTAAATTTAATTTAAATTGTCTTCCTAAAACCCTGAAACCAGACCACTAAACATGGTTACACCACTTGGTGTAAAAAGAGTTATAATATATTTATGGGTTAAAGTGCTCAATATCAGGGACAAAGCATATGTAAATATAAAAGATAAATATCCGTCTATATTTTTGAGATGAAGTATTATGTACACTATTTACATTATTTGGACTATTGTCACACTCTTTGGGTCCTATCACTGGATCTAACTAACACCTTTATCCACTGTGCCATGTGTCCTTGAGGACATCTTTGTATGAATTTCTGGGTTTTATAAACCTAATGTCTTCAGCAACCATTTTTTACCAGTGCTCATATTGCAATTTTTGCTGTTATAATTTTCATGTTTTTACCAGAGCTCATATTCCAATTCTTGTTGTTATCGCTTTTCTCTGGCACTCCTTATTACTGGTAAAAATGGTTGCTGAAGACATTAGGTTTATAATACCCAGAAATTCATACACAGATGTCCTCAAGGACACATGGCACAGTGGATAAAGGCATTAGTTAAATCCAGTGACAGGACCCAAAGAGTGTGAGTTCAATACCTGGTTAAGGCAGTGGAGAACTTGGAGAGGGGAATAAACAGGAGATCCATTAAACATGGCATGTGGAACTAGAACAGTCTACCCCAGTGAGCGAAATAATGGGTTCAGTTCGACATTCCAACCACTTGAAGAAGGCTGAAGCGTACAACAGCCAAAATGTTCTAATAAATATGGCAACAAAAATGAAGACAATAGTCCAAATAATGTAAAAAGATAAATACTAAGTAAATAATAAATAATGAGTAAAAAAGTTAACAAACAACACAAATAACTATATTTGGATACACAATATGTTTACTTAATAGCCTCCATTAGGATAATACAATATACTCATAATGCACCATTGATCAACACATATAAATAGCCAAGTCAAAACACAACACATGTGGCCTGAAGATAGTATTTAAGTAGGAAACAGATTGTCACCTTGTTGACCTCTATGTCCACTTATATATATATATATATACATATAATTTATTTTAGGATATTACATTGAAAACATGTCAAAATCACTACACAATTGCACTCATGCTTCAATGTATATCAATGCATTTAATCAGGTGATTGTAAATTACTGGTGAGTGAAGGATTTATTTAGATTTAAAAGCAAAATACAACCTCTTTTTATAAAAAAATAAAAAAGGGGAAGTTACAAGGTTTGTGGGCTTTACTCTGATCAACCAATCAAATATGACCTTAAGTAAAGAAACAAAAATTAAAAAATATTTTTTATAAATGGGTCATGACCTGTAGATTGGCAGCTAATGACAGCACAGACATTAAACAGGAGTGGATGTTAATGGATACATAAATTATACACATTATACAATGCCATTTCTTAAGAAATAAAAATGGGGTGTAGTGGTAATTTAGCAAAATGCTAAATAAGTTATATGCTTTTTGAGTTTCATACAGAAAATTTTTTTATAGTTGATAAATAAATAGCTTCTTTAAGAAACCAGTAAATCATTTAAATGTACAGAATTATTCGGTAAATTAATATCCAACTGTTGAATAAAGATTCATCATATAAGATGTTAATAACAATAACCAATCAATGTAAAATGTCAAAAATAGCAACCAACTACCAATACTTCCATACAAGATGTTACTAATACTACCAGGAGATCAATACAAAATTATATTAAATACAATACAAAATTATATTAAATCCAAATTAATCTTACAAATAGAAAGATAAGCTATATATATGGTGCAACACAGTACAACTAAAATATAAGAAAAAGCATAATCAAATTTCAAAGTTTAACTAAATTGTAAGGTAGAAGATAAACTATGTTTACAATTTATTGTTAATTCATTCCTTAGATTTAATAAAAATTTTTTAGGAAAAGCACAGAAAACTGGGTTCATATAAAGATCTACATGTCCTTGCCATTTTTAAAATTTTCCATTTCACCATAGGAGTCTTATTATCGTCTTTTAAACTCCAAAAATATTTAGAAAGTGATGTATTATTACTGTAACTACTTCTGTGAAGGACAAGGTGTGTTGATACTGTTTAAGATTTGCTGTATTGGGTAAGAATGATCAATATTAAAAATATAGTGTTTATAGGCATAGACAGTGTGAACACAGGAATCAGCATTGCATGGTAACTGTCAGTTTCACTCCTCAGTGTGGTCTTTGGGAACATGTTACATGATGAAACTGACAGTCACCATGCAATGTTGATTTCTATGTCCACATTCCCCCTCTCTTCATATAACATATTTGTGTGCATAGAAAGAGAGATGCACTCACAGATGAGGTCTACCTGGAAGATATTCAACCATTTTGAATTTATCAAGAAGTTATTACTGCTTACACTTGATGCAACTTGGCACCTACTCAGACTTACTACATATATGTGAACAGGCACTCTCTCATTGGATTAATCAGTTGTCACTAAGATGCTATTGAATGAGCTTGTGTACTGTGTGATTGTTACATTCACAATAACTGAACAAGTAGATATTTCATGTCTTGTGCAGCTTTATTTTATTTTATTTATTTATTTTTTGGAGTGAGGTAAACATTATGCCGCCCAAGGCCTGTCAGTTCCCCTATAGTTCAGATTTGACTCCCTGCAATATCTGGTTTTTCTCAAACATAAAATAACTGTTAAAAGATTGTGCATGAGATTAAAGAGACTGTGATGCTGATATTGATAAAACAATTTGCAGACTCTTTTGAAAAGGAGGAGTGATTTGTTAAGGGTGTGATATCCCAAATGGAGGGGTTTGAAGGGGACAAAAGTATCTTTGCTCGAGCCAGGATATTTTATTTTTCTTAACATTAAGTGGCTGGATAATTTTCAAACAAACTTTATATGCTTTATGTGAATGTGTAGTGGTGGTGGTGGTGGTGGTGGGGTATTAGGTGGCCTAAAAAAAATTGTGCAGTTTTTAATGTTCACTTTTTTTTATCACTTTTAAAAAAGAGGGCAACTCTTTGACTAACAATAGCTCATAAGCAATTTCAATGAGATGAAACCTACTCACATTATTTAGTGCTTTGTGACGCATGCTATCTTATCAACATTTACTTTTATTCTATCTACATTTATATACATTACAAATTAAACTAAGCACAAATACTTATTAAAGAATGAAAAATGTTTGGATTTTGATGTCATTGTGGGATGGGGTGTTTAGATTTGTGAATTTGTTTTGCTCATGCTAAGTCTTGAAAAAACACTATAGAAAATTCATTATTTTTAATCCATAATGTTGAATGTATTACAATTATTCAATTTTTTAACAAGAAAAATCTCAAGTTGATATTAAATACATTGTTGATTTATTTAAGATGGAATGATCTATTATGACATGTATCGAATTTGTATTATTTATTTTCAATTTTTGTAGTTGAATTGTTCACCTATATTGCATATGATCCATTATTGTACATAATTAGGTTACAATAAAATTTGTATTTTATATGAATACTACCTTATGAAAATTGTGATGTAATAGAGCGGGAGTGCCTGTATCCTAGATTCAGGGTGGGGGAGTCTTGGGCATCACTGTGTGGCACTGGCTGTTGACTTGTTAAACGTGTATGACAAACACTAACAAATTTGATCCATGGTTTTAGTTTTGTAAGAACAAAAATGTCTCTTGAAGCCAGCAAGTGACTTGCAATGCTTATTGCAGAAGCAGCAAACTAAGTTGTTTTGTACAGGGTCAGGCCTATTTTATAAATTCTGTTCAGGTTTTTTGTGGATAAGACCTGAGCAATTTCTGTAGGTCTTCTGTAATATTGTGTATGTTAAGTTATTCCCAGCACTGTATTATAAATTGCAAGAGGTCTATCAATATGACTCTTCTTGTTGGTAATGAAGCCTGCATTAGAGAGACATTGTAATCACACATGTGGTGGAAGTCGACTTACAAGATTGTAAGACCAATGCCCAAGAGCTACTAACTCACCAACAAACATTTCAAGGATGATTTACATATCATTGATTAAAGCCATTTCTATCTTGTTGATTAAAATCACACACATGAGGTGTTGAAAAGTCCTTGGCTAGATCAACTTACCAAACATCAGAACTTTTCATCCCCCATCATACATATTTCTCCATATATATATAGAGAGAGAGAGGGAGGGAGAGAGATCAATAGATATAAATAGTGTTGTTTTCTGTGTCCACACTGTTTATATGTACAAAAACTCTATTCTTAATATTGAACACTCCCTCCCTCATAAATATAACAAAATTAAATAAAATAAATAATGTATATGTTTATGATAAATAGAAGAATATATTTATTATAATTATTACCAGCATTTTTCACCTTTCATTGAAACAGATTGTTTTTTTAAGTGCAAATAAAAAATTTCTGCTAAAGAATATTAGGAAATATGAAAAATTGCTTTGACAGTTGAATTTTAAATTGTTGATTTTTAAGGAAAATGATCATTAAGAGAAGAAAAACTTATTTAGAGCATACAGCTAATGTTGTGTCTTTTTTATTATTTTATCTTATTATTTTTAGTTAATTTCATTGAGTTATAAGTGATATATTTTATATCTAATGAGATTTTTAATAATTCGCCTCATTGTTATAATTGTTTTTATATCAGGATTTTGTGAAGAATGAAGTCATTCATAAAAACTATTTATTGGAGCCCATGATTCTAAGCAATGTGACAGTATTTGGACTTCAAACAAAACCAAAAGCCGTGTTCTTCAATAGACATCCAGTGTTTTTCTCTTATAAAAATGAAACAAAGGTAAATTTTTATTTCTTCCTTTACTCTTGTTTTTTTTGACTGTTTCTAGAATAAAAATTTGCATTGTTCATTATCATTAGAAATGATGTTGTGCTTAAGCAATATAAAAAGAAAAAATATATATGTTATAATGAGCTTTTGGTTGCAAAGGAAAGGCACAAAAAAAGGATTAAGATTTCAATATGTATTGGTCAGAATTCAGAATATGCACATAGTTGTATGAAAGTTGGCAAAAAATTATTCATATGTGGTTCCTTACTTACTGTTGGTAAGGAGAGTGATTAGGCATAAGGGTGTTCTAGGTAGGGAGTTGACCGATTTCTTGGGTTGGTTGGCCAAGGTCACAGGTGATGTCAGGAGAGAGGCTGATTGTGAGGTGTCTGATAATCTGGCAGTGATGAGGCCAAAGTGTTGAATCTGATGGTGATGAATACCACTTTTATATCTTTGTTTTAATATGTGCAGACCCCCAGGGACATCCTTTTTTGTTTTTGGTGAGAATATTTGTAATTGGCTATTGCATTTCTGTGGTGATTTGTTTTGTGAGCCAGATGTGATGCTCGAAGCTCCTTCATGGAAGACTACTTTTTTATTTGGGGTTTTGCTTTCTTAGTGCTCACATCCAGGTGAAATGTATTTGTGAATCAAAAAGAGATCTATCTATCTATCTATCTATCTATCTATCTATCTATCTATCTATCTATATATATATATATATATATATATAAATCCAAACTAAAAAAGAAGAAAAATTGAAAAGGCATAAGCAGTAAATAGCAGTGCTCAATGCCTAGGCTATCTAGACAGAGGAAAAAAACACTTCACAGCATCAACCCTCAATGATGCACAGCTGAAGGTGCTACTTAAGCCCAGGCTCTTGCGATCTTTAGGTGACTAGAACATAAAAAAATAAGGAGGGTTTTTGGTGGCATATATGATCACTTCCATTAAGATTAAATATTAACAATTATAATGGAATTTGGTTTGACGAGTATTAGTGAAAGTATGGTGGAGTAATGGATAGTGGTTCAGACTGTCAAATTGGAGAGCCAAGTTCAAGTTCATTAGATTCACTTAGATTCTAATACCCTTGGGAAAGGTATGAATCTATCTCTCCATCTCTTCTCCCCACCCCCAGCTATAAGTAAATAGGATGTGCTGGGTTTTCTAACCTTGGGTGGCAATTTGTCTAAGAGAACAACAACTCTGAATTCAAAACCTGAGGGCCTAGTGTATGGACTGAGGGTTTCCCACAACATATTTCAGGATCTTTGTGTGTTGGTCAAGAGCTTAGAGAGGAGATGGGCACTGCCAAGCCTACTGAAAGGATCATGAGGTTCAAGAAGAACTAAAGTCTGTTTATTCTGCCTTCAGGTCTCCCTGATGATTGAAACAGTCAAGAGACTGATGATGTTAATGTTGAAGTATTAATAATCTCAGGCATCTGGCTAAATATGAAACTAACTTAACACATAAAAACCTTTAGAATACAATTCTTAGTCATATTAATTCATGAAGCAATGTATACTGCAGTTGGCAGTTTATAATTACTGTCCAACCAATGTTTAAATTTAATATTAGAGTATATTTAACTATATTTTTTTTCTCCCTCTCTTTCTATTCTCCCTCTTTTCACATTATTTTGCTCTCCTTCTCTTGTTCTTCTCTTATTCTCTGATTAATCTTTTTCACTCATTTTTTTTTTTTTTTAATTTAATTTGCCTTTTCCTTTCTTTCAAGGATTCAACTCTGAAAATAAACTGTTTTTAAAAATCTTCAATATTTTCTTTTTCTTTTGTAGGTTTTGTATGTGACCAAACTGAAAGCAAGCCTTCTTGACCCTTTCCAATTAACTTGGTCTTTGGGATAAAATAGTGGTTAACAATAGGAAAATTTATCCAAAAGTTTTCTTTTATATAATAAATTTCCATACACATTGTATACTAGGAATGAATTAAATTTTGTAAATATCGATATTGTCAAAACCAATTGAAATAATCATAGAATTTGAATAAGAACTCTTCTAATATATACACACACACA
Source organism: Acanthosepion lycidas (assembly GCA_963932145.1). NCBI lineage: Eukaryota > Metazoa > Mollusca > Cephalopoda > Sepiida > Sepiidae > Acanthosepion > Acanthosepion lycidas. Next base: position 14,368,522 of record OZ010581.1, on the reverse strand, counting down.
CAAACACATGCACACTAAGCTCAGTAAAAAACCAAATCATATGTTTGTGAGAATCTATTCAAAGGAACCTACTTGATATAACATTCAGCCATCAAAATCCTGGGTTACTCATTGACTAAAGCACCAATAAAATATAAACAAATATTCAATTATCACAGCCATTACAGCTCACACATACACACACACATATATATATATATGTAAATATAATATATTACACATATAGTGCTGGTGTTAATAAAACAGTGTTCGATGTAATGAAACAGTTATTATATATATATAGTATAGTCATAATTAAGTAATTCATTGAGTCTACAAGAATTCTCAACAGAATGCAGAAAGCTCTGGACAGCCATTTCATCCTATTTTGGGACTCATCAGCAGTGTGCATCCACTACTGAGAATTGAACTCTGACTGTTACAATACAACGCAAGCGTCATACCTACTGGACCAACAGGTCTCAGTGACGAAGAGGTAACTTAACAAGACTCAATATAGTGCAGCTCTTCACAAATGCCTCTAATTTCTATCACTTATATAGTATATTATAGTATTAAGTACCAGAATTGCTGGTTCTTTTTCCGGGTGGAAAAGCTTTTTGGGCAGGTAGGTTTTTGTCATAGTGCTTGATATCAAAAGTTAGGAGAATTAATAGAACTGATTTGTAGAAGTTTATCACTTAGCTGAGTGCTCTTGATTCAGTCATGCTTACTACATAGGTTTATGAGCACATCAAGATAACATGTTCACTCTTCAGCAGAGAAGACACCAAGCTCTGAAGAGTAAACATGTTATTTGGATGTGCTCACAAAACTAAGTTGTAGGCATGACTGAACCAACACCACTCAGCTAAGTGATAAACTTCTACAAATTAATTCTATATATATATATATATATATATATATATATATATATATATATATATATATATATATATATACTCAGGGTGAACCAAAAGTAGGTGTACAGTAGGTTCAATAGAGTTTGTGTTGGGGTTATATTATATCTATGGTGCTTGTATTACGCTATTATATTTTATAACCAAATTTATTTAAATTTAATCTTCATGACTTTATTCCAATGGATTTTTTTTGGGGGGGGGAGTACTCAAGGACAAAGTTTATAGTTGAAAACCACAAAGTGTTGGTGATTTGAAAAATTACATCAGAGATGCATTTCAAGAAATTAATACACAAAGATACTTGTTCAAAAATGTTTGTTGAAGCGTGGAAGATAGACTTCAAAGCTCTGTAAGTTGTGATGGACAGCAGTTTGAGCACCTGTGTTGACAAAATTTTCAGGGCTTTTGTATCATATTATTGTACATAATAAGATTTAATTGTATATGTAATAATTGTTTAGCAAAATTTGATTGTATTAGTAAGTAATCTCAATAAATGTTATCATTTATTGTTCAACTATTTTTGGTTCACCCTGTATATATTGTCTGAAATTTGCTATATCTATAGAGAAAGATTGCTCAATATTGGAGATAAAGCATTTATAGCTATAGACAGTGTGGACATAGCAATCAACACTGCATGATGACTGTTAGTTTCATATTTCAATGCAATCTTTAGACTATATATATATATATATATATATATATGTAAGCAAATATAAATGGATATAAATCCGACAGAATGGAGAAAAAATATTTGGAAAAAACAAACAAAAATCCTTAAATGCAATTATGTTGTTTTAATATGAATGAAATGTCAATGTCTGACGTTTCGGTTTAATAAACCTTCTTCAGGACAATATTCATTAAAATACAATTAACATAATCAGTTCAACATGACAAAGACGATGGACATAAAAACAAGACTTATCCAAAACAGATAACTGAAAATTTTAAATGATCAGCTTTCCATTTAAGCATAGTCACGTTGTCGTCAAATGGGCAACGCTTTCAAAACGTATTCCTAAAATTTGAGTATTTTGAATGAAAATGAAAAAATGAAAAGAATTCTATTATGATGGGAAATTGTATGTACGCTTGTCGAGCATTAATCTCGCTAAAAAAGGGGAAATACTAAAGAAACCAGGTCTAGTATTCACCGTGCGTGAGATGGATATTATACCTGCTTCATAAATCCTCCTAAGATTTTTATTATGAAAATATTTTAAAATCTTCACGGAATCAAAATCGAAATTATGATCTGCTTTAGTTATGTGTACAACTAAAGCATTGTTCAAATTTCCAAGGCGAATATCTCATTTATGTTCGAAAACACGAGATTTTACGGACCTACATGTTTCACCCACATATTTTAGGTCATAGTTTTCATTTCATTCATATTAAAACAACATAATTGCATTTAAGGATTTTTGTTTGTTTTTTTCCAAATATTTTTTTCTCCGTATATATATATATATATATATATATATTTAGATATAAAAGTGAACATTGAAGTCAACACTCAGAAGCGACAGGCTGTTTCATGCTGGACACAATCGTACGATTGCATCCAGCATGAAACAAAAATAAAATAAAAAAATAAAATCAACAAACTCAAGGTCAGCATGATAGATAATCTAAATTCATTAGCCCTGAACAAAAACTGGCAAAACAGCAGTTTATCTCCCTTCCCATAAGTCCTCAGTGGCTTGTATATATAGAGAGAAAGCATACACTATATGGTCTGATGACAGTGTTGATTTCTATGTTCCTACTTATACTCACTTTCCAATATTGTTTACTGTCCTCTCTCTCGGGGATGAGATGTAGGTTTGAATCCTGGTGGGGTCACATTTTTTTTAATAAGTTTTCTTGAGTGTGCTGGTCAGTAGATGAAATAAATACTGTTAAAAAGAAAACAGGGCATCTACTCAAATACTCAAATTTTTCAATCAAACATATTTTTATTACTTCAAACATTAGTTTGAAGTAATAAAAATATGTTTGATTGAAAAATAAAATCCATTTGTTCTTTAAAAATATATGCCTGTGTGTGTATAATTCTATGTATACAAACATTTCAAATTGAGGCTTTGAAGAAAGTCAATTTTATTTTTCCCCTTCTATCTATTTGAACTTATAAGCATAACAACTGCAGAATACAAATTATAATTGTTAGAATAATACAGCTTAATATTTTCTTGTTGCTTGATTCACTTATTCTTCTAACTTGTTATTTCTTCAGCCATTTTCTTTTCATTTTGATATGTTAAAACTTAAATTCTTTAAATGATTGCAATTTTTATATTTTGATGTATTTGTAAAAAAAATAAAATAACAAAAATCAGCCAAAAAGAATCAATAAATTGGTTTTTATACACTTTGTTGCCCCCCAGCTATGGGTTAAATAGCAAGGTAGACCGAGCTTTTGAGTTTTGTTTGACAAACAGTCTAGGAGAAGGGCAATCCTGAATTCAAAACTACTGAGAAACCACACCACTATTTTTTCCAAGGACAATCAGGACAATATGCAGTTTTCAGATATAAAGAGGAAAGGAAGCTATGTAGAGCTATGATCATCTACAGTACTTCAGGAAAGAAATACTTAAATGTATAACCTAACATACGAATATGTCTGATTTTTATTTCAATATAAATCTAATCAATGTTTCATATGCTATCACTCATGAAATATAGCCATTTGTATTTATTTTCTTATTTTTATAAAAAAATAATTTTTTTGTTAAAATTCTGAGAATAAAGATATTTTGCTTTTATCACTGTTTGATATGAACCATTTTACTTTACATCTGTAGAAATCTCTTCAGGTAGGCTATTAAGTTGTTTTGTAATCATTCAGTGTGTCCTACAAACACTTGATTAAACAAATGTATAAAATATTATAGAATCATAGAGAAAAAGATTTTTACTGTTACTAGTGCCTAGATAAGATAATTATGAAAGTACATAAAATTTCACTATTATGACAATCAGACAAGTACTTATAAAAACCTTGGAGGACTTGCAGGCCATTCTTAAATCTATTAAAAGATTTGAATGATGGGGACGGGGAATAGATGGATATAGATGTGATCTAATGATAGTAAGGTCTGATAAGAATACAAGAAAAATTTTTCATACATAAAATAATTATTTATTCATATCTGGACTCTATCAAATAAACATTGGCCAAATCAAAGGTATGTGGTTTCTTCAAATATTTGATCATCTTCTTGTGAGGGTATGAGACATTCTGCCTCTGCTCTAATAGGTTGAGTATTTGTATAACTTCCTGTTATCTGATTGTCTTGTGCATGTATATCCTAAGTTCAACTGTGTTCACTTCCTTATTTATATTGGTGCAGCCAATAACCTCCTTGAAGGCATGATTCTGCACTTTCTTCCTTTGAGGTCACGTTCTAAGTCAACCCTCAGGGCTCGTAGGTTTAACTTATAACATTTTTTATTGCTACATCTTTTTATTAAAAAAAATAGCTTCCAAACATCAGTAAAGTTTGTTTTTTATAATCAAAATTATCAGAATCAACATTTCAAATTTTCATCCCCTTACTTTGATGAATGTATAAGTTCATATCCAAATTTTGTTTGACAAGGTGTTTTATTCATCGTAAGTGGTTGGTTGAGACTAATTTCCTTGTTGCTGTTGTTTGTTTTTTCATAATGTTTTGACCACCCACCCTCCAACATTTAAGAATATTTTGACCTTCTACCCTTTAACATTTAAGAACAACCTGAACTACCTGAGGAAGGTATACAATCAAAATGGCGTAAAAAAAAAGCAAGAAAGTTAATCTGAACCAACTGCAGACAATGAATAGTGATTTACACAATGAATATTTATTTTTTAATATAATCTCTTTCCTTGTCAATGCACTTGATTCATTAATGAATATTAATTACTTAGATTAAATGTTATACAGTGAAAAAATTCATCTAATAATTTCATATCTGGTTATCGATTTATCGATCCACATCTTCAATATTTATTGCTTGCAAATATTTTTATATTTTCTCCTCTACACTGAAAATAATTAAAGATATCTGAGTTCATCAAGTACAAAATTTTTAATTGGTTATACAATAAAATGCAACTTTTTATTTCCCTTCTAATACTATTGTTGATTTTCTTTCTCTTTTCCTTAAAATATAGAAGTGAAATAAAAGTAAGCTTGTGAAAGAATCAAACAAAATGTTTTTAAGTTTCCATTTGATTTTATTTGAAAAACTCAGAAAAACAAAAGGGAAGATTTTCAGCAATATTTCTGACAGCATTCAATTTTTATTGATCTGCATTTAGATTTGAAAAGAAAACTATAAAATTCCAGAAGAAATCATTATTTATCCTTTCATTTTTCTCTCTATTTTAAGTGTGGGCTGCTTTGTATGTATATATGGTGTAGGAGCATTTAAATTACACATACATAAACAAGGTAAAAATATATAAAACAATTTGGCAAAGGAAACTAATATTAGTAGCAAAAAATATAAGAAAATATCAAAAGTCACAATACAAATTTCCCAGTAAGAAAAATCAGTTTGATGATAAAAATGAAAAATATTTTATATCTCAAAAATAGGGAAAAATGTAAATTGCACTTAAAGTTGTGTTTTATAATCTCCATAAAGTAATTGCTTTTGAGTATATGCAGTTTTTGGAAACTCTGTCCAAACTGAGTCATATTGGTTTAATCAGTGGTGTTTGGAATATGACTTCAAATCTAAATGAGACACAAACATAATATTTATCCAGATTACTCAAGTCTAGAAAATCCCACATAATCAAATTGGACAGAACAAGTATGTGGAAAATACTTTCTTAAAAAAATGTTATCATATCCAAAATAACAATGAATATATGTATAAACTTAATAGAAAACAATATATTATATTATTTTAATCCATTCATATAAAGCACAATGTGTAACAATATATATATATATATATATATATATATATGATAAAATATAGTTTTAAGGTATGCTATATTTATGAGTCAAAGTGCTCAATATCAAGGATAGAGTGCATGTAAATATAAAAGTGGACATTGTGGTCAACACTTGGCCTGAAGATTGCATTTAAGCATGGACGGTTGCCGTTGGGTGTTGACCTCAATGTTTACTTACACACACACACACACACACACACAAACAAACATATATATATATTTATATAATTTGTGTGCAATCCTCTTCATAGAGCAAAACACAGATGATACACTCTGATTCTAGTATCAATCCATACTGATATAATTCTGTTATTTTTTATGGGTGTTTTGCTACTATCTGTAAAATAAATGAAAAAGCATTTAACATGTCAGTGAACAACTATCAAACCTTTTCAGTTAAAGTCAAAAGATAACCCTAATATTGAATAAGACAAATTATAGAAATTAATCAATCCCAGAAAATTCCATATAATCAAAAATGATGAGTGAAAACATACTTTCTTCATCCAAAATTTATTACATCCAAAATAATAAATGAATATAATAAATGTATAAACTTAATAGAAAGCAATATCTTAATTTCTTGATAATGAATGAAGAGTGTTGACATGTCAGATGACAAATATGAAACGTTTTACAAAATTTGCTTAATAATATAAAATTATCCACTTTAAATACCATGAAAAAACACAAAGTATGAATAATTATATAGTATAAATAATTATGTAATTTCATATAGTTATCCATGCATATGCCATGGGAAAAATTTCCTATTCAAATTTCTTTAGATTTATATATTTTATTTATTAATAATTTGCATACATTATTCTTTAAATATTCATTATTATCATTTCTTTAATTTCTGTGAAATTTTATCCCATTTTAATAATTAGTTGATTTAATCATTTACATTTTTTACATTAATGTTTACATTTTTTGTTTACATATTGGTGTGTTAAACTCATTAAAACTATTAATTTTTACAATTTTTTTTTTGAGATTTGAATGAATGAAAATATTCGGTGAAGGAAAGAATTTGAGGAACAGAAGATCAGAAAACAATTCAGACTTTTAAATATTCAACAAAGAAATGTACATTCATTAAAATCATCCTGTCATTTTTTTATGCATACTCTGCTAGTTAGAAAATAAAAAAAATATTGCATTATATTAAAATCAACAACAAAAGTATAATTGCATATAAAATGCACTGAATGAAGTAGGCAGTTAGGTTTAGAAATATAAGATTAAAATTTTATGACATTATGATTAAAATTGCTAAAGAAACAAATATAGCCATGGTGTATAGAATCATTTGAAATAATTTTTGAGAAGAAAAATGGCTGAACAAAAGTTTTTGGCCACCAGACAATTTTGGCTTTCTCTTTTTGCAACTGTCAGGAAAAATTATTTGCATATTATCAGTGGAAATATTTTTACGCAACAACAGCAATTTTCCCTAAATATAATGAAAATTATTACATGGAATTCCTGCATTCTTTTATTGCTTGAAATCAAGGTGAAAATTTACAAAGAAACCAGGTTGAAGATTGTGAAGATGGCCAAGTATACAAGCAGGCAATTATAGCTAAGGAACTTGGAATTTCAAAAAACAGCATTTTTGAAATCTTCTTGAAGTTTCAAAGTAGTGAAACTATTTCCAATTGACCAAAATGCAGTTGCCTTTTAAAACTGCAGTATATATGGGATGGTATGGAAATTGATCAAGACAACAAATGCTCATCCAAAGAAGACTGCAAGTGATAAATGAGTGTTACTTGCCATTTTTCAAACTAAGGGAAACCACATGAAATATTAACAATGTATAGTAACTTCCTGGAATTAACATTATGTAATAAACTTTCATTATAGATATTTTTCTGTTTTAAAACACTATATTTGGCTTAGTTTATATGAAATAGGCAAAAACTTTTGCATAACCATTTTGGAGGTCAAACAGCTCTTTTCTTTTTTTACTCTCTCATAAAACTGAATATTTTTATCTGTTTATTCATTTTACTGTTTCAACACAAAAACCACTTTGGTATTAAATAACCTATAAAATGTTGACTAATGCTGTAAAACCAATCAATCATGTTCTTTCCTAAACCATGAAATAATAATATAAATGTTGCTTGCTTTCAACATGATGTTATAATTTTATCAAATGCCTAAGATGTTGGCTGGATTGAACAGAGAATTTGAAACATCTATGCACATAAATGCTTATATAAAAAAATAAGTTTTCCTGAATAGATGGCACTTCTGTGTCAGGTTGTGGCAGGTATTGGCTTCTAAGTCTTGTGTTGAATCCAGTTTGCAATTTTGATCATATTTATGAAGAACATAAGTAGAAGTCTTTACCTACATATTTAGACAGCCATATGCTAAGACTACTCTGAATTCAAAACTGCTTTCATTCTCAAGAAGTTATTGCAATTCATACATAATAAAGAAAAGAAATCTATTGAGAGCTGAAGGGACACAGCATGAAAAAATTGTAAAAGTTTAATTTTGTTTATATGGTTGAAATGGTGCATTTTATCCAAAGATATTGAATTAAGCTATTCCTAATGTGCACTAGCATAAAGAATACAAAAATAGATATCGGTGAATTGCAACTGAATGATGATATTGTGGTGTCTTTGTGTTCAACTGAAAAAAAGAATGGAGAAAGAGAGAAAGATGCATAGATACTTCAAGGGAGATAACTCTTAAATGTTAGGAGACAATGAATGCCATGAGGGACATAACATATAAAAGAAGACCTTTCATGTAATTATTTGCAAATGCAAATAAATAAATGAAAATAACACTGGGTTCATTCTGGTCACATTAAATTGTACAAATTTCCCTTGAAGGTTGACCACAGGGTTGTCTTGTACTTGGGAAAATCATACATGATGAGTTTCCATCAGTCATCATCATCATCATCATCATCATTTGCACTCTTCACCTGTGTCAGTTTCTGCAAAAGAAAATAATGCATAAAGACTTAATACTTACTGCTATATACCTACATATATTTAGATTACATAGAATAAGCCAACATCCCATAATGATTAGGACAGCAAAATATGTATTTACACATCTATCTGTTTATGATATTCAAGAGTTGATATATAATGATGTAAAAGAGTTGATATATATATATATATATATATATATAAGGAAAAAAGTTGATATATATGTGTGTGTGTGTGTGTGTGTGTATTTTGGCAGCATGTCATTATTAAGGCATTTGTGGAATTTTAATGCAGATAAATTAGTGATGAAGTTGAAAATACAAAAATAATAAAGAAGCTTTTTAAAAATAAAGATGTTTTGAATATAAAAATAATTCATAAATTACTTTTCTGTCAACTTAGGGCACACTTTTCTAGAGTTTTTGAACATGTTTGGCTGCTAACAATTTTCTCTGTTTATCTTGTTTCCACTACTGTACTGAACACTGATTAAAATAAAAAAACAAAACTAACTTCCTCTTTAAAACAGCTTTATCTCTGATAATGTCAGGTGGCCTTGCTAGTACATTTTGATTTTATTGATAAGTTTAAAAAGAGTCGTTAATATGCCCAACATTACTCAAATAATTGAACCCTTCTTTATACAGTTGCTGTTTGGCTGACCCATACTTTAGTTTTCATCTGAAAAAAAGAAGTTTCTTTTTTTTGCTCATGTATCACATCTGATGGTGGCTGAAGAATAGATTGGCCAAAATCTTATAATCACAACAGTAAATATAGTAGGAAGATGTTCACTTGTCCAAACAGAATTGTGCACATCTTCATTTTTGTTACTGCATACTTACATCCTTGTGACATCGTATAGACAGCACTCGTCTTCCGTCAGCCAAAGACTGCGTGTATTGCTTCTGTTGTTCTATTCTTTCTTGTGTTGTTACACTTTGTTCTATAATCAAAACAATATTGGCCCACTGAAAGAAGAAGAAGAAGAAAAAACTAATAACAACAATGTAGTTATATAGACCAGTGTATATTATATAGGAAAGTGCATATTTTAAAGAAAAGAGAGAAGCAAAAAGAATTAATTTTCCTTATGTTTTCCACACAAAAGACAATGGTTAAACCTCGGAAAACATTAATTCTTTTTAATAATATATTGAAATAACCTGTCTTTGCCTGATGAAGGTCACAAGACTGGAAATGCGTGTAGCAAAAATATGGAAAATAAAGTATAATATATATTTAAAAAATCCACATTATAACAAAATACGTTTGCAGTTTCTCTCTTCTCTTTAATATACATTAAATATATATATATATATATATATATATGCTAAGCAAAACTGATCAAAGTAAAAAAGTTTTAAAAAAAAGGAAAACAACAAATTATTTTTCTAAGAAAAAAACACTGAAAATCCAATTGTAAGTAACAAAGTTTTAATTCTCTGTAAAAATTCATATTTTATAAATAAATATCACTATATCAAATACTAGCAATAGAGCCCGGCGTTGCCCGGGGATGTAACAGTAAGAGATAGATCAAGTATCGACCATCATAAAGACTGAAAAATAAAATTGACAAAGATTATTGTTTAAGGTTGATGGACATGCATGTCTTAATTAGTTTTTTTTGTTTTTTTTGTTTTGTTTTTTTTACGAATTGGTCAAACCCAAACTCAAACAAAAACATTGTTTTCAATCGTTATGAGTCTATCGATTGAATTAAATTTTATTATAAACAATTGTCTTGTAAATGGAATTTTAAAAGCATTCTGAATGTAAAAATAAAGAAAAAGTGTGCAAGACAATAAGAAACACTATCTGCCAAAAAAAAAAGTGAAGTTTTGTTGAAATCGGTTGAAAAATGTAGGAAATCCGATCCCATATATAAACGAACACAGACACACACAAACAACCTGGGCTTTATAATAAGTATAACTCGATATGAGTTGTCCCCCTTTCATTAATGCCTCTTAATCGTGTTTTCAAATTGATTTCGTGCAAAAACAAATGTGTTTTTCCAATTTTTGGCACTGTCAGAACCACCGCAAGGTAATTTTACGAAGTGCTGTGAAGTTTTGTTGAAATCGGTTGAAAAATGTAGGAAATTTGATCCAATATATAAACTTACAGACACACACACACACACACACACACACAACCTGGGTTTTATAATAAGTATGATTAGGTGCCTTTTTTTTTTTCCAATCCTCATTTTAGTCTATACAATAAGTTTTTGTACAGAATCTTTCTAACAAGAATTTTTTTTACCTATATATATATATAGATATTAAAGAGAAATTTAATGTCAAAACAAAAATAGCCTTAGTCCTTATCAAAGTACTCCTCTTAGGATCAAACAAAGATTTTTACAGCATAGCAGCTAGTTTTCACTTATTAATATTATTCATCAAAATCTCTTAGTTGAATTGGAATTTTGCTTTATCTCAGTTAACAGGATCCCAAGGTCAGCTCAGTCAAAGTTTGTTTATTAGAAAGTAAAAAATCTATCTATACTAAGTTCTCATTAGCTATTTTTTTTTGCACTAAAAAGGAATAAGACATTTTGGAGGAGAGACACTTCATCACAGTAATAAATAGCCATCTGCATAGAAATTTTATTTATTCTAGTATTCATAAAACTTAATCATCCACTTTCTATTCTTATTAAAAGAAAATCTTATTTGTTAGTAAAATATTGTGCTTACCTGCCTAAACCATTCCATCTGTTGACTAGCCACAAGTTGATAGGTATTACCCATCATTGCAATTAACATATTGATGAGTAGAAGAGAGACCAGCACCATATATGTTGTGAATATAGCCTGAAATGTTAAAATACAAGCATTAAATTAAAACATAATGTTTTTCGATACTGTTTTTCCCTGTTAAACAACAAAACTGTTGGAAACATATAAAAAAAAATAACTGGATTTAACTTCTTTAATACTTTTTTTGTCATAAATATCTAGGCAACTCTATTTTCTAATATACTCTTATTTTCTATTTCAGCCCAAAGTGTGAGCTATGAACTGGAAATGTCATAAACAAACAGTGGAATGATCTGTTATAAATATATGAATAAATGCTTTTAGGAGATAAGATCATCTGAAATTAGAAAAAACCAGTTTTAGATCATATCAGCAATCACTTCTGAAGTAAAGAACATAAATTATTATATTTCCTGGCTATGGAAGTTGTTAAGCAAGATTAACAATTAAGATGAGTCAAATATCTTTTATGATTTCAGTTTCCTAACACAGAGTAAGATACATTTTAAAATGACATGCCATAAGAGATGTCAAAGTCAAGTTTATGAACTTACACAAATATAAAACAATATACCTTTGGATTTTAATCTGCAAGAAAAAGTATATTTTTCATGTGTTACTTATTAACAAATACAAGTTTAATTATAAGTTCAGTGAATTTGTTTTATGCTGCAATAGCTTTTACTTTATAGGGTTCGAAAATTACAAAATTTAGAAGACTTTCTAGCTGACATAAAAAAAGCACTTGAAAATAGCAAAATAATTAAACACAATAGATTGGAATATGAAATACTGAAAATAAACTCTACATTTATGTTAGAAAATGCATCATAATGTATAAAGAACTTTCATAAAAAATTTAAAAAATCCTACAATATTTTATAAAAGCTAGCACTGGATTTATAGAGTTTTTCTTCAACATTTTGTATGAAATCATTATAGTTTATGCTACTTTTATTTTGAAACTTCCAATTCTACTTAAATGAAAAAAGTATTTTTAAAATAATTGATTATTGGTTTTTATTCATTTCTGTCAGTTTTCAATCACCACCTGACAATTGCATTGCGCATGTAACTCAAAGTTGTGATACAATATATATATATATATATATATATATATATATATATATATATATAGTGATGTTAACGATAGTATAAAGCCAAAAATGCTAACAGTCAATGGGATATTGAGTGAAAAGACATTTAAGGCAAGAAGTCTTTGCAATAAAGTGCTTGATATCAAAGATAGAGCATTAATAGGATTAATATGACTGAAAGTTTATTACTTAGATGATTGACTCTACTGAAGAGTGGACAGACAGATCTGCTTCTGAAACTCTGAAGTTGGGATGCTTAAGGTAACATTAATTAGCTAAGTGATAAACTTTTACACACATTAAGGTTAGCTGTAGGTAAGCTTTTATAGGTTTCTTTGTTGGCTATATATATATATATATATATATATATATATATACATACACACACACACACACATACAAATAACTTCCAAAAAGAAGTAACAATTTGTTTTTAAAGTTCCCTAATAAATCATGTAAAATGTTTTTATTATAATCTATTATATTAATATATATATATATATATATATATATATATATATATATATATATATATATAGCTTTCCCTGACGATCCACTTAGGTGAAAACTTGGTAGGTTTGTCTGGCTCTCTAGGTTTGACTAGGTCTGCTCTGCTTTTGTATTGAGCACTTTTTAGTTAGTTCATTACTCGTATCGGAGTTTTTTCTTTGGGCTTTGGACCTGTATGCTGTACAATAATTTTCGACAGACGTTCATGTTCCTAGCTCTTTCTTTTTTTAAAACCTTTTTTTCCTTCGAAATTGATTTGACCATTAGCATGTAGTGCCACGCCTACATTTTCTCCAATTCTAATTGGTCAATAAATACATACTTAGAAATAACAGGACAATTTATCTATCGCATTCCACCATAGTAAATTTGTTCCTACACTTTGTTTAAAAAAAATTTTTGCTACAAAATCGCTGATTGGTTCATTTTCCGACCAATAGGATATTTTTCATGTATATTCAAAAATGTACTAAAGCATCTCTTTTTGGAGCCACTCCAGATAGTATAAATATTGGATGCATTAAAAAAAACCAGTAGTAGTAATTTCAGAACCACAGTCGAGGTACCCAGAGACAATAGTTCTCATTTAATCGCTCATGTATTTCATACTACTCCCTCCACACGTACATAGACACTACAGAACTTTATGTGACACACCACCAGTTCTCAGTGGACACACCAAGTTAAATCAACTTTGTAAGTACTGAACAATTTTCTGAGAGAAATATTCTATTTTCAACATTGAACTCTGAACATTTACTCAGACAAATCTTCTTTAAGACATTTCCTTACAGTCAAGGGGAAGCTACTTTTTTCTCCCTTTTTCACTCATATTGCAACTACTTTGTATTATTGTTGAATTTAATATACATATTTCTTCGTTAAACAAAATTGGTTCTCATTGTTCTTTTTCCTTGATGTTTTAAGTATTATGTATGAATGTTGATTACCTTCTCAACACGCAGCCGCATTATCTATTTGACCCATTCAACATTGGTGACCACAACACTCGAGAACCAGTACATTCTATAATTGATCAACCCGACGTACTAATCAACACTTTACAATTAGTAAACCCGACGTAGGAATTACAAGCAAATCAAGAAACCGAAAGTTTTCCGAGACGAGTGTAACCTATATATATATATATATATATATATATATATATATATATATATATACACGCACACAAGAGTAACATCCCTTTAAACTACTTAATTTCCATACTTGATTATTTCTCTTTGACTGAGTAACTTTGCAACTTGTGGATCGAAAAAGATTGTGATAATTAATTATTAAAAAAAGAGAATAATATAAATAATATCTTGCACTAATATTTGCATGGAACGCCAAGTTAGACCAGGTTGAAAGTAAGTTAGTACTTCGTTATTTTTAAGTCGGATTTTCCTAGTGGTGATTAAATTATTGGGCTCGACCATTAGCCCAATCTTACCTTCTTCGAGTAATGCACTGTTCCAACTTTCCTTCGTAAATCTAGCCCTCTGATTGGTTCACTTCTACAAATCAAGTCGCCCGCACGTGCACTTTGAAGTTTTGGCGCAAAATCGTTTCGGGGCCACCCACGTGATCATGACCTCTTAAAAAGAACCCAAAGCACGTGTGACAACACAGATGCAGAAGCTGACGCAGACCTGGGCAGATCAGCAGCAGACCATTTTTCGATCGCTCACTCAAGCTTAAAAATGTGACGACTACAATGCACCGTCTCGCGAATCGAGACGACAAATCTTTCACGTTCAATATCTTCTACTAACTTCTTCGTCATTCAAGAATCTCAAACTATACATTCGCTTTGATCATCTGCGATAAGTCAGTCAGTCGAACAAGCACAGAGATATGCTAATATAATCCACGTCGCTTGCAACTGCAATCTTGCCGCGCAGACTAACGCGCAAAAAACTAAATCAATACTGACTCACTCGCAAGCCCAAATCGAAGAAAACTCTGTGAACACCGAAACTTCTATCCGAACAACTTATCTAAAGTGAATTAACACTCACTACTATTCCAAGTAAATAACATCATCGAACGAACTCAACATGTACAGACAAAGTTAGACTACTTCATAATGACTCATTTCAAAAAACATAATACCGACATTCTAAATACTAATTACAATTTCCTAAAAAGACTGTAACACAGATACACAAGACATAAAAAAGGACATACAAAAAACTACAAATATCACGAGCACACCAACACAATAACATCTTCAAAATGTTCCGTACATATTATCTTATTTGTATATAAATGAAATATCGATTTTGAATTGCATGTATGTTTTTTGTCTTGTTTACATTGAAATTGTTTATTTGTTTGTGGATGCAGAAAAGTTCACGCAATCTAACATAAAAATTCCTTCTGATTTAATTCAATGCTACAGCAAATTCCTTAGTTTATTCTGCACATCCCCAACAAAATGAAAACCTATATTTTCACTAAAAAAGAAAGTAGAATTTGAAAGCATATAAAACCATTTTTAAAATCACCGAAAGTATAGGACATTTATGTCTTTTTTTAAACTGCTATTTTTGTATATTAATCTTTAGAGAATGTTAAGAATTACTTTTTAGTTATTATGCACAAACGATTAGGTTATTGATTATTGACTACAAATTGTTAATCGAGTAGACCTATTTCACTTGGGCTTGCTATTAATATATACCGCAGCCCCAAAACAACAAGGGATACATGCTGTCTAGTGGGTGGGAGAATGTTCCAATCCTCGAAAAAATGTCTATATTTATAAATAAAAAAAATTAAAAAGCTGTAACAAACGAAAATCAAAGATGCAGAAAATAAAACCTTATTAGCAGAGTTTAAACTGCCGATACAAATGAAACCTTCAAAACGCGACCAGACGCCATTACAGAACAAATCCATCTACAATGATACCTCTAATTAAGTCGTTTCGACTAAGTCATTTTAAATTTTTATATGGAAAAATAAAACTCGCCTTAAGTCGTTTTACTCGAGTTTACGTCGGCCGTTATATATATATATATATATATATATATATATATATATATATATATATATATATATATATATATAAAGGCTCAAACACTAATATTCCTTTTTGAATTTGTAGGTCTGATGAATTGGATCATGATTACGATTCCAATGTAATAAATTATAACCATGGAGTATTAGTGTTTGAGCCTTTTATACTATATTCTTACTCTGTCCTGGACATTGAGTTCTACCTGGATTCTATCCTCTTGGGAATATATATATATATATATATATATATATATATATATATATATATATATATATATATATATATATATATCATAGAATTATCAAAAACAATTAGTATGTTAAGTAGATGTTCATATTTCAAATTCCTGCCCTGATTTTTTTCCGCTCCAACACCGATTTTGAATTCAGACTTGTTTACATTTGTGCTCTGTCGTTGACGTTCTTTCAATTATACTTCAATGTGATTTAGAATACATTTTTGCCAATGTCTCCGAAGAAAATTCCTAGTGTAAGTGTTAATACTAAGCGTATAGCTATATCGCTAGAAGATAAGGTAGAAATTAATTATTTTATTCAGAACTTACATGTTATAAATACTGTAATAGGCAATGGGGAGTGCTTATTTGCGGTTTATAGTGTGGTTATTTCAACTTAAGTCGTTTTTTGACCTAAGTCTGACTTCTGGAACCAATTAACGACGTAGGGCGAGGGTATACCTGTATTTAAGGAATTTGTGTAGGTTGCGTGACTTTCTGCATCCACAACAAATAAATAAACGAAGTTTAAATACGATTAAGAACAAGACATATTCAATTAGAAACTAATAAAACATTTATATAGAATTCAAAACAATATACAAGCAGGATAATTGGTATATGTTATGTTGGGTAAAATGTGTATGATGTTTTAGGTTTCAGAATATCTCTCTTTGTAATCGTTCGTTCATTTGCAGTCCGTTTTAGATTTGTGTTGGTATTAGAATTGTCAATAAGTGTCTTTTTAGTAGGAGTTCTTAAGGACTTTGACTGTAATGTTTTTAAGGTCGTTCGCACATTTATGTTTACTTAATAGGTAGTGAATATAATTCACTTTGGATAAGCAATGTTTGAGAATCGATGTCCACAGAGTTGGTTGAGTTTTAATTGTGAGTGAGTCAGCGTTGATGTACCTTTGCGCGGTAAAATCGTGATTTCGAGTGACGTGGAGTATGTTGGCAATTAATCTGTGGGTGTTCTTTTATAAGTTCTGAAAGTCCGAAATCGGCTCACTTAAGTTTTGGCGCAATTTCGTTTTGCACGTGAAACTTTCATAATATAGTGTCGTTGACCAATGAGATTTGTCGTCTAGTACGGTTTTAATTGGTTGAAGTTTTCCGTACGTAGGCCTAAGATATAGACTGTTCTGTTACTAGGGGTGATAGATAGGAAAAAGACGAGTCTACAACATCATAGCAGGAGAAATTAGCTTTGTGTTCACGGAGATAAATGCATACGTGACAGAAAATAAAACATTCAGAAATAACAGGAAAAGCATGGTAAATTGTATATAAATTTCATACAATTTATTTATGCGTGTATTTTTAGGTTACAATTATTTTATGGAACATATGATAAAAGGGAGAAATTTACTCCGTATTACAAGCCATATCACACAGAGAATTTTGGATACGTGTTGCCCAAGGTTCATGGCGAAGAAATTGAATTTAACGTCTTTTGGTAGGATGTCCGTATTTCCGACAGGAATAATTTTTGTTGCATGCTGGGAGTTTTTTTTTTTTTAATTATTTTTAATTTCTATTTATTTTATACAACTTTTTTATACTGTTGTTTTACAGTGTAACCCGGATATAAGAGACCATGATATAAGAGAAACCCGGATATAAGAGAGATTTTCTCTGGTCCCAAATTAGAGCCATACTTACCTAAACAAAATAGACCAAACTCGGATATAAGAGAAACCTGGATATAAGAGAATTCTTCTCCGGTCCCGACAACTCTCTTATATCCGGGTTACACTGTATTTGATTTTATTTATAATAATTATTATTATTCTATATTTTATTGTTATTATTTTATATTTTATTTTTTTATTTCCTTATAATAATAATAATAATATTCCTACAAAACACTATTATCATGCTGTGCCGTGTCCATCTATTTTCTATTTTTTTATGACTAAGTTTACTAGAAATAATCTTCTGGCTGTTGTCATTGACCCGAAGGTGTTGTGTTTTACTTACAATTTTGATACGTTTTTATAAAAAGAAAAACTTCTCACCCGTGAAGCCAAGAACTTTCAAATTCTTGCAATGAAGATAATTAACAATGATTTCAAGTACGTGGGTTGTATAATTCATACAAAATATTTAAGATTTTAAAAGAAATGGTACTGTTATCTTTCTGATTATAAAATCAGGATAAAGTATTTGCTTACAAATAATCTGCTTACATAATCCGCGAGATGAGTGTTTAAACGATCAGCGAAATACCCCCCCTGATAACAGTGACGGCCTTAGGGTTGCTGGCACCGCGGACAAGCTGAACTTCGGCACCCTTACAAGTATAACTTTTCTTTTGAAATTTTCATAAGGAGAAAACTGAAAATGTAGAATAACGATTTTATTACAATGTTCACCGTAAATACAAACCCAAAGAAAACATTCATTATCTTTTTTACATTATTCAGACTGTTATCCTCATCTTCATTGCCATATTCACAACGTTTCGGCCATTGTATGCTCCGGTCTTTATGTTTGTCTCTCTCTATATCTGTCTATATCTCTGAGATGAGGAATTATGATTATTTCCGTTATTTATATTATTCGAACTGTTATCCTCATCTTCATTGCTATATTCAAAACGTTTCGGTCGTTGTACGCTCCGGCCTTCTTCAGGTGATTGGAATTTCGAACCGAACCTTTTATTTCGTCCACCGGGGCAGATTGTTCATGTTCCACATGCCATGCCTCTTCCGGATGTCTCAGTTATTTCTCTTTAACTCAACTCTCCAAGTTTTGATTCACCACTGCTGTAGCTTGGTTGTGAACTCACAACTCTTTGGGTCTAGCCACCGGATCTAACCAACGTCTTAATCCACTGGACCATGTGTTTCAATTACATGACAGTGGCTGGAGTGTACAACGGCTGAAACCTTGTGAATATGGCAATGAAGATGAGGATAACAGTCCAAATAATGTAAATAATGTAAGTAATCATAATACCTCATCTCAGAGATATAGACAGATTCATTATCCTACCTAAAACATTTTTTAACCTTTAGATCTGCAAATCTTTTCATGGCACTTTCTACGCCTATCTTCTTTACAAGATCATTTTCTTTTAACAAACTAGCCAAAGAATTTAATCTGTCTTGTGTCATGGAAAACCGCAAGTATGATTTTCATATTTTCTCTTGCTTCAAAATCTTGCTTGTTTTGGAAAATATTACATTAAACTAATATCGTACCTCAAAATATTGACCGAAATACATTTCGTTGATATTGTTCATAGTAAAGAAGAAAGAAAAGACAAAGAAAGAAAGTAAGTAAAAAAGAATTAAATAAAAATAACATGGCTACTCGGGCTTCGTAGGTCTGAGCCCTATCGAAGCTAGTGACATAGATATGCAATGTATTCCTTGTTTTAATTTTATAAATAATCTTTTAAAAATTTCTAATGGCTTGTATGCCCTGTTTTTCAAAGAACATATTTTTATTTCAACTTATTGTTTTCAAATGTCCATTTTAAATAATTTATTCCGTACAGTATAAGCTTTTTTAGCTGAATGTATCAATTGAAAAAGGGCAAATTACATTTAGTCCAACTTAAAGTCGGTGAAAATCAAAGAAAGTGGCAGCCTTAACTCGTCGACTGGCGGGTTAGAGAGAGTGTGACTGGGGTAGTGTTGAGGAAATATGATATCAGCAGTACTGATCATAAACGTACATTAAATTGAACTAAAAGACAGGGATATACATAAACACACTAACGCATAGACATATATACAAACACATATTCGAGATAGATACACACGTTACTTAAAAAACATATCTGTCTAGTGCATTCCACTAGCTCTAACTCTAAATACCAAAATGTGTTTCTTTTTATTTCATACAAAGGGATTTTAAAAAATTATATATTTTAGTCCGAGTAAAGGAATCATGTTAGCATCTAAGTTATGCCAATAGTATATTATGTCTGATTGTAATGATCCCGACAAACATTGATGACCTCGAGTCGCCACTTATATATATATATATATATATATATATATAAGCAAGAAAAATTTTCGATTGTGTAAATCAGTTGTTGAGTCGCACCCGTTTTTTTTAATTAAGTTTTTAGTTTTATACAATTTGTCATGATTAATAATGACTTAAAATAACCTCACGATAAAAGTTAACAAATTTCTTTTCCTTCTGATTGACCTTGCTTTCATCTAACGTGCGACTGCAATGGTATACGCTTCTCTTATTCTTGTGGATGTTGGCACAAAATGTTAGTTTCGACATCCAATGAATAAACATTTGGCGAGCTTTTGTCGGAGTTAGCTCCTCCTTAGTTCCTTAATCCTTCACCTGGGGTCTCTCTCCCCTTGCTATAAATATTGAGTGACCTTTTGCCTCGATTTCTTTTTTTTTTTTCACTCAGGCCTTGGGCCGCATCCCACCTCGTGTGGAGGTGAGGTAATTCTTTCTCTTCTTTCTTCATTTCAGCTAATACCAATATGTGAGCTCTCACCAATACAGCGTTTCCCAAATTCTAGGAACACGCTAAGAACAATACTAATACACGTACGTACGAACACTCACCACAATACACACACATAATATTCACCACACAAATCAATGTAACTGTTCATGTGCTTGTAACTTGTTGTTAATACATATATTTGTTTGCATATAATTATCGGTTTTGTTTGTTTTCTTTGCCTTCTTTGGACTTAATTAAAGTCCAACATTCTCATGTAGCTGGACCGGCTAGCAAGAAATTTTAACTCACGTGTGTTCTTTACATGTTCACTCCACGGTCCTCTACACGTTGTTTTGGAACTTTTTTTTAGATACAAATTCAAACTTGTGTACTTGTGAGACAGAGTTTGGTTTATAGTTCGTGATATCTTGGATCAGACAGAGAGCGAGAGAGAGAGAGAGAGAGAAAGAGAGAGAGAGAGAGAGAATCTTCCTCCTTTGTAACAGGTAATTGTCCTGATTAATTCTGTTGTGGTTAGAATGGAGTGAACCAGCCTTTTCCGCTTTAGGGTCGAAAAGATAGAGAGGACTTACTCCGAAGCAATCTTTAATTATATGATTATATTACGGTCAGTAAGTGATCGTTGGATGTTGTAGGGTTGTCTTTCGCTTTAGTACTGGGTGCATAAACTTTTGTTTCGCTTATCTAAATATCTGGTTTCAGAAACGAACTTAGCTAATTCACCTATCCTTAAAAATGTCGGTGTTAATGTCAATGAGGTGATAAGGAAATGATAAGTAGATGATACATTTCAGGTAATTTAACAAATATTTTATTTAATTTATTAAACTTTGCCTATTACTATAATCTAATAAGTAATAAAATGGCGAGCCTGCTTACTAAGTAGCTTGCACTATCGACAACTTTTATGTTTTACTTTTTGATAAATAATCCTTCAACTAGTGATGTTTATAAAGCAGTTGTTGGCAAAAATTGGTGTCTTCTAGATTGTATTTCTCACGCGTTGTTATTAGGTTGGTGCAAAAATAATGACGTAATAATTTCGTTTTTTGACGTTAAAAATACGTCAAAAAACGACATTATTACGTCATTATTTTTGAACCAACCTAATATTATGTAGCCTGCTCCATTTTTTCTTTTTCTTTTTTTAACACCGGTGGATTGAACTTGTCTTCGTTTAGGAAAGACAACTAAGACAGTTATAAATTTATAATCAAATTGAGGAGAGGATTATGCTAATTTTGTAAGTTGTAGGTCCCCTCTGTGACATGTGACAGGTAGTTAGTGACAAGGGTCGTTTTGAATATTGGTATGATTAATGAAGAAATATAGAAACTACGTTAGAAAAAGGTAAATCTCATTTTTTAAGAATATATCGTTAACCGACATTTAGTTTTGTTATAATTTTCGGAGTCCTTGCTTCTTTCCTCAAAAAACTGACCTGAAAACCTTTCCCTGTACTTAGTATTGTAAGAAAAAGAATGAGATTGTAGAGGACCGTGGGGTGAAGATGTAAAGAACACACGCGGGTTAAAATTTCCTGCTAGCCGTTCCAGCTACATGAGAATGTTGGACTTCAATAAAAAAAAGAAAAAAAAAAAGAGGTCGAAGCAAAAGGTCACCCAGTGTTTATAGCAAGGGGAGAGAGACCCCTGATGAAGGATTAAGGAACTAAGGAGGAGCTAACTCTGACAAGATCAATAACTGCAACTTTTGAAATGATACTGATTCATCTTAAAATTACATAAGATATCTGGTATATTAGAGAATTTTGAATTTTAAAAACACGCACATTACATTTGACATTTATGAAGCCATTTAAAAAAAAAAGAAGCTTATTTTATTTGATAGAATAGATTTTACATACTTTGGCGATAGTCGGATGTTTCGTGACGTTCAAATCATTATAGAACTCAGCAAATGTGCCCAATGAAACAATAAACAATCCAACCAGCGATTCAGCAGGATTACTGAACATGTATTTACACAATCCATTGAAAAGGATATACATCGCTGAAAGTAGGATTGAAAAAATATAACGTCAAAATGAGAATAAAGAAATACATATTTTAAGGAAAATAAAGTTTAATTTCTTTTTAACAAATTCTTGTATTACTATTTTTGTCATTGACGTTCATCATACTTATAAAAATGTAACCATTGCGTCCTAAGCTGTATGTCTGTACTTTTCGACTTTGTCTTTTCTTCTAAACTTTCACATACAATACAATTTGTAACATGATATTGTGGAATCTTCCACAACACAACCAGCCTTACCTCTTTTTAGGAAATGCACTCTTCCTATCTGATGAGCAAAATTCTACTTTCATACAATATAACAAGTATTCATTGGTCATTCACTTTCAATCTGGCTTGCTGATTGGTCAGTTCCGACCAATCTGTTTTCCCGTTCATGTGCTGGGAGCCACTTGACCAGTATAAAAGCAAAAACACGTGTGAACTTTTTAGAGAAAGGATTCGTAATTTTCATTCATCTCTCTCGCACGTCTCAAGATGTAACAATCGCTAACTTCCGTTTTAGTCATTGCTGACAAGACGTTTTTAAGACAATTACCATGAACTCTGAAATCACTCCTGAACTTTTACCATTTTTAGAACTCACAATTCCAAACTTTATTCTTCTGAATTACAAGTTCAATATTACAGTAAAAGGTAAATTACTTAAGAACTTTCTGTTTAAAGGACACTTAATTTTAACAACTTTAATATCAACATTAACGAACGATTACAAGAAAGACATTCTGAAACCTAAAACATCATACATATTTGCCAACATAACATATACCAAATATTCTGCCTGTACATTGTTTTGGATGTTTTATTAGTTTCTAATTAAATATGTCTTGTTCGTAATATGAACTCTGGTACAAATATTTCCAAATCAAAGGGACACGACTCTGTCCTACCTTTTCTTTGCATGTTGTACACCAACCTAAATAAATCTAATTGTTACGTTTTAAAACAATTCAGTTGATTTTTGTATTTTATTTTGATGTTAGTGGAAATAGTTAATTGACACGCAACTTATTCTCAACAAATATTGCCACATAATTAACCTATCCACTACAATATCATGGATTATAAGTACCTCCAAAGATCCGATAAAAAATGAGCAAACATGATAAAAAAAATGACCCAAACTTAATAAAAACAAAGTTTTACTGTCAAAATCTTAATGCTATTATTAAGAGGAATGAACAAATGATTTTTGAATATTAAATGATATTTTTTTAATGCTTTTTCGAACCATCGAAATTTTTATTAAAGATCTTGTTTTACTTGCGTCAGCGAGTGACAATAAATTAATATGGGAAATTTTAGCGTCTATTTGCGATTAAAAATTTGGAAAATTTTGCAAAAATCAAATAATTACTGGATTTTAATGAAACTTTCAGGACTTATTCACAAAGTAATAACATTATTATTTTAGAAACATTTCCTTTTTAGAGTACCTTGGTAAATATGTCTTTTTACATCTGTTACCCACCACTTATTTAATTTTACGAAATTTCGAGAAATTCATTTTTGTAGCTCTTAATTAATTATAAACACAAATCCATAGAGAATTTAAATCATCAATATTTTTTGTAAAACAGGACCCCCAGTTACAGAAAGCCTGTTCTATATCGTAAAATAAAAAAGATACAATAAAACTAAGACATGATTTAATTAGAAAAATCTTAATTGGTTTTATTAATATTTTAGGGACACAATTGTCATAAGAAAAAAGATTTTTCCGATGAATAATAAATTTTTACAAAAGTTGTTTTCATTTTTATAAATTTTAATAATTTATTAAGTTTGTAGCTGTTAGGTGATACTGTTAAGTAAAAACAATATCTACTAATCATGAATGAAAATCTAACTACAATTCCGTGAAACCCAGAATTTTAAAAAGAATATTTTAAAAAGAATTTTGATTTTTTGTGTGTGTGTGTGTGTGTACAAACGTACCGGTTTTTGTAAATATAGACACCCATATACGATGTTATCAGAAAATAAGAGCGGTAACTATAGTATCAGGTCATCCCATAAGTTCTGTGACTTCTGTCCGAATTTTAACTTTTTGTTAAAATGAACGAAATTTAAAGAGTATTTTATAATGTCTAATGGAACTGAACATTATTTTTATGTTGAGATGCATTTAAACTGATCAAATTTTATTTCAGAGAACAATAAAATTAAATTTTGTTTGATTAAAACCCTGCTAACATGGAAGTACCCAAGAATCATTTGAGGCACATATTGCTTTATGAATTTAAGAAAGGAAACTCAGCAGCCGAAGCTCTCCATGCTCGCCAACTTGTTTCACCTTTATTGGATATACTTGTGACTGGCGACGAAAAATGGATCTTTTATCGAAATGTTAAGCGTCGTAGACAGTGGTGTGGATTCTTCCGCAACAAACCAGCCTTACCTCTTTTTAGGAAATGCACTCTTCCTATCTGGTAAGTAAAATCCTACTTTCACATAAATATAACAAGTATTCATTGGTCAATCACCTCTAATCTTGCTTGCTGATTGGTCAGTTTCGACCAATCAAGCCACCTGCACGCGACCAATCTATTTTCCCGCTCATATGCTGTGATCCTCTCACGTGGTACACGGCCATTATATAAACCGAACACGTGTGAACTTTTTGAGTAGTACTTCTCATTCCTTGCTACCAAGTGCCAAGATGTAACCATCAGGACCAGACGTTAAAGATAATTACCAACACTCACCAACCTCTGAAATCACTCCTGAACTTTTACCAATTTTAGAACTCACAATTCCAAACTTTATTCTTCTAAATTACAAGTTCAATATTACTTCTTCTTAATATGAACTCCGGTACAACTATTACCAAATCAAAGGGACACGACTCTTTCCTACCTTTTCAGTTCGTATGCTTGTACATCAAACATTAATAAATCTAATTGTTATGTTTTGAAATCATTCCGTTGAGTTTTGTATCTTATTCTATGTATGAATATAGAGATTTTTAATGTTAGTGGAAATCGTTAATTTTCACGCAGCCTATTCTCAACAAGTATTTACCCATTATAATTAACACATCCACTACAGTGGCTTTGTAAAGGGGAAGGACCCCAGCCACAACCGAGAAGGAAACTTCATGGGCCAAAGGTTCTTCTGTCAATCTGGTGGGATCGCCAAGGAATAATCCACTTTGACTTCTTACCACCTAATGAAACAATTAATGGTCAAATATACTGTCAGCAATTAGAGCGTTTGAACCAAGCTTTGAGGAAAAAAAGACCTGCTCTAGTGAATCGAAAAGAGGTGTTGTTTCATCAGGACAATGCGCGACCCCAGACAGCAAGAATCACGTCACAAAAGGTCGAAGAACTTGGTTGGGAGAAAATTCCTCATCCACCTTATTCTCCCTATCTTGCTCCTTCAGACTACCATTTGTTTCGTAGCTTACAGAATCATTTGGAAGAAACAGCTTTTGTAACACAGGAAGAGGTTAAAACTGACATTTGTGAGTTCTTCGAATCAAAGCCAAAAGAATTTTACAGTAATGGAATTAGTAAGCTTGTTAATAGATGGAAGGAAGTCATAGATAATCAGAGAAAATACGTTGTTGATTGAATCTGTAATTAAATGTAACATTTGGTCACTTGTTTTCTTTATTCAAAATTCGGACAGAACTTATGGGATGACCTGGTAAAATTAAAATTTATTAGTAATTTTCTAACATTTCCTCAATAAACGTCTTCGTATGTAAGATTATAAAGGCAAAGTACCCAAAATTCAATAAAATATTAAATTACTTAGAATATATTCCTAAATTGTTAAGATTACTGAATAAATAAAAAATTGCATAAAAAGGCATTCACGTTGTTTATAGTTACGTAACTTTTACTTAAAAATGCCAAGCATTACGTTATCGATAAATCTGTCAACACCTCATAAAACACACAATTCCCGTGTTCAAAAATGCTTTTCTGCAATATTTTAAAAACTAAAAGTAATATTTGTTTTAATTCAAATTAATTAAACTTTAAATCAGTTACTCAAATAAAGGTTCAGATAAGTATATTTTATCTTTGAAAGATTTTTTAATGAAGATTTTTTTTAATGTTGTGTTAACACATTTGTCAATATGGCCGATTTTAGAAATTTTAACGATTAAAAAGAAAATCATTTTAGTTAAAGCCAGCTTGGAATACAGCAAAATATTTTGCTTATTGGAAATATTAAATTTAATCTATTAACTTGAAATTAAAAGTAAAATCAAAGCTTCAAGGAATAAAGCATTTTAAACCTTCGGTATCGCTTTTTTGGTGGGTGTGTCCCTACATAATGCTTTATTTTAGTATTTTCGGATAAATTTAAACTGTTTCATATCAAGAAAAAAAAGCTTTTTTTCTTTCTTTTTTTAAATATATCATTGTAAAGAAAATACTAAGCTTTTATTTCCAAAAAGTATGTATCATATATCATAAATCATATATCATAAATCCTCAGGTGATTCGGTCGTGTCGGAAAAAGGAGTGTAAAAGATCAAATATTAGTGAAATAAATAGATACATATAGATATCACAAAATAAATGATTGTAAATAATGACGAATGCTGAAATTCAAGTGACGTTTACCTTGAGAGAAGCCGATTACAAAGATACTGTAAATCACAAAGAATCTCAACAAATCTCCTTTGATCATGGAATACACCATCACCACGAATGGACCGACGATGCGAAATCCTCTGCAATAAAAGCATCACCAATTAATTGGAAATAAATAAGAATTCAAGTCAAACACGCAACCGTATTTTAATAGTTATCAGCACTCTGTCTCAAAACATAAGACATACATCATCAAATGATACAATACACACGCATGCACACGGTCCAAACTACAGAATGATAGCAAGCGAGATCGTCTCACGAGCTGTTGCTAGTGAGTTTAAACCTTCAACTAGAGATTAACCTAACCTTTACACACACACATACACGGGGAGAGCCAGAGAGGCGATTGTCTCGGCCGCTAAATTTTAGGGACTCAAAATTGTTGGATAAAAAAAATTACTAGAATTTATAAGAACCCATGGCTAAGGAGAAGGAGCAAAACCCACTCTACACCACACACACACACACACACACACACACACACAGACACACACCGTGTGATTCCGAAGTTTTCGGTAGCATATACAAGTATATGTAGTGTGTTGTTTAATTTTAAGTCTCTTTTATGTTCATATATTCTTTCTTTTAAATCTTGTCAGGTTTCGCCAATACGATGAAGCAGTGATTAAAACTACAAGGTAGGGATAAAATAAAATGCGAGAAAAAGAAGAAGTGATAAAAAAAAGGGAATGTTGAAACGAGATGACGTGGTTAGTCGACAAGATGTAGATAGATGTGGCAAGCATAGAATCCAATAGCGAATTATAATTTCGGGGTACAAACGCCTGTCACCCCTCAGTTTTAAATTCACCTCGTCTACGATGTATTGTTGGTGGACACTGGACAGATAGAATTAAAAAAAAACAGAAAGTAAAAGGTTAAGAAAAGAGGCAAAGTAAAAGGAACCCATCAAGTGCACGATTTCTCTCAAACATTTGAAATATTGTCGTTTAACAATTTCTTGCTCTCAGGGCGTGGATGATCATGGTTCTCCTCATCTTCCTGTATTTTGGTGCTCTATGCAATTTATGCTCGTTTACAATTTGCCTTTCTGGTAGTTGTTCTGCCATCCGATTATTCAATCTCAAGTAGGTCATTCGCTGCTTTATTTCAGTTGACTCTTTCTGATATTAGCAGTAGTTTTTTGTTCCTAGTCACTTTAAAACTTCCTTGTTTCTCACATACTCTGCCCCTGTTATTCTCAACATTCGTCTGTCGGTTCCATTTGTGATAAAATTGTTCAGTATTCACTGCCACATAAAACATTCGACATTACATGGCAGTCCGACAATATTTTCTTTGTTTTTGACGACATTTTCCAATCTCTTAATACTTTGTTCCGTTTTGAAAAGAGTCTTTCGTTATTCAGTGAGAAAATGCATCCGTGTCAGAACTTCTCTTCCTATTTTTGTGTATTCACTTCACATTTATTCGCATAAAAACTGTTTGTTCTGAGAATAGGTTATTGATTATTTGAATATCCTTTTGGGGTAGACTAAGTTTTCGTAACGTTTCAAAAAATTCTTCGTTTCGTACTTTATCGAATGATTTTGTGTAATCTATGCAACACACAAATATTATATATATATATATATTTAAAGACAAAAGAAAAACTTATCTTAGCCAACGTGTTTCATCCTCTGGGGGACGTTATTAAGGCAAATGACCCTCAGAGGACGAAACCCGTCGGTTAATATAAGTTTTCCTTTTGTCTTTATTCATATTGTCCTTTTAGAGATATACTCTATGTGAAATTTTTACACACACACATTACCACGCTTATATATATATATATATATATATATATATATATATATATATATTAGTGAATATATATAATATACAAAGTCGATAGCACGAATCGGAGTCATGCTATCGACATTGGATATTATATATATTCACTAATTACTTAATAGCTCTGTTAATTAACATTGAGCATTGAGCACTGTTTTTAATAACAGCTGAGAAAGAAATATATATGTACGTACAAGTATATGTGCGTATACGTATATTTTTTGATCATGCTCATCTCTCTCTCTCTCTCTATATATATATATATATATATATATATGCATTAGTATTGATTGCTCTGATATCATTCTTATCACGGAAATTGCATTTCTTGCTCCAGTGTCTCCAACGAAGCCACATTATTTAGACCTTATTCCCGATCTATTTCTGTTCATTAAAATCTTATTAATTAGTTTAGTTATGTAGTTCATAAAGTTGATTGCCCTAGATAGTCACAAAATTTACATGAATAGGAGAAATATGTTGAAAATATTTTCAGCTTCCTCCAATAATTATTTCATATTCCACTGGGATCAAAAGACTTGTAAAATATTACAGAATAGAATAGTGAATCTTCCTGACAAACTCAACAAATCGAACTATATTGTGCTACCCACCAACTCTATCACAACCACAATTAAACAGAATTTATCTCAGCTAAGCATAAAATTGATTGTAACGGCTTTTAACACAATAAAAGAGTTAATTAATACACGACAAAATAATAAGCTAAAACCTGAAGGAGGAATGTACATTATCACTTGTAATAATTCCCAAGTGTCACACGAAAAGTTTTCCAAATTGGCATAGATTTCACACACACACACACACACACACACATTGTTGTAACCTAGAAAGGGTTACTGAACGAGGAATAACCAAAACAGAGGTTGAAAATGAAATGGTAATCTTTATAACATCAACAAACTAAAATACTCACCAGCGGCATGAAGTAGGTGAACCACTGCAAGTGGTGAACTACTTAGACAGCATATTACCCCCACTTACGATAGTATCCAACGTATTTATGAGGATTGGGACATACCCATTAGTGCTCATAGGTACGGTATAACACACACACACGCGCGCGTGTGTATTTGATAGATTGACCGGATAATGAAATTCGAGGAATAAAAAGACAACAAAATGATAAAAATTTAGGCACGGAATTCCGTCTTCGGTTTAATCACCATAAAAACATCAAAGACAACAACATCAATTTACCTGTAGCTGCACATTTCAACCAACCGTTCCACAGCATTGTTAATGTCAGATGCGTGCTTTTTGCGTCTTCATTTAAGTGCCAAGAGGAAGCGGAAGTCATAGTTAAAATGCATTTTCAAAATAGAATCACATATGGGATTTAAAAGGGATTTAGGCTTACTCAGAGAATGCAGTTTCCATAGAAAGCCTTCTAAGATCCCTCCACAACCCTAATCGTGGCAAATTACTAGGCCGAAACTATCAAATTTCTTACAGTAGTACAACACAACACCACACAACACCCCTCCCACTAACACAAGACCAACAACAAATTTCCTAGAAAAGAAATTCTCACTCCTTTGTTCATTACTCGTCTCGTTAATAAAGGACATAGGCGTATCCGAAAATTCCGTATTTAAAATCTTTCTTTTCGTGCTTCGGTTCAGTCAAAAGACCTACTAATATATAATAAATATTATCAATCTTATTGACAATATTTTTAACATTTTTTGCCTTTTTATTCCTTGAATTTCATTAATCGGTCCATTAAATCTACTTATTATAAGAAACATACGTGGACATAAAAATAAAAAGAGCATTCGGACAGTTTTTCTTTTTTATATAATTTATCATCTGTAAAAAAAGCATTATTAGATCACAGGAGAAAGTGTATAAAAACTAAATAAAAGCACCTTGTTTGTCGTATACAATGAAATGTGCATATATATATATATATATATATATATATATATATATATATATATATATATAATTGTGTATTTGGGTAGCAATCCCTCTTTTATACAAGTATAGTTAAAAACGAATGAAAAAGTTGTGCGGTTAAGTCTTTTATTTAATTTTTCTTGTGTTCTTATCATTATATATGTATCGATATATATATATATATATATATATATATATATATATATATATATATATATATATATATATATATACGGACACAGACACACACACGCACATATATATATAAAGTGTATGCACATACTTATACGGGCGTGTACATACGAATGAATACAATGCACATGACTGATGTGTAAATTAATGATAATTACTAGAACAAACCTGCAGAAGAAGAGAAAATATGGCGCAGTGCATAGAATGGCCATAACTCCAAGGATGTCTTCATAGTTGTAATTACAAGTGATGCGACCCGGAATCATCATGAGAACAAGGACACATGACATAAGAAACATGGCTTTTGCAGGTGCTCCTCTCTGGTGAAAAGAAGTGTCACTTATTAATATCAAAAACAGCCAAATCTGGTTCCAATCGTACATAAATGATACGGCAAATAATTTGCAACAATTTGGCTAAAATACTCCAGATTTAATCAAATTAAAAAAAAAAAAATGCTAACTTTAAATTACGCAAATTTGTTGGGGAAAGATTCCGTGAGTCACCGTTTGTTGAATAAAACATGAAAAAAGTATTGCTACTAATTCAAAAAAATTGACGATATTTATTTAACGTAAAATACCCAAATTCTTAACTGTAACTACTATCACGAAATATAAATTTGTATTTAGAAAGTTCTTCTCTCTGACTATAATGGAAATGAACACAGTCTTTCAGTGAGGAAGAGAGAAAGTGGAGATGGGAAACAAGATCAAAGTGAGTCCGCTATTGCTTTGGTGACGACGAGGTTGACTCGTGTCTTTATTGCTGTAAGTTTTTCTGCCGAGTTGAATGGATTATATATGGCTTCATGTAGGCGCCAGAAACCTATGTTTATTTATTGGTGGGAGCTTATTTTATTGGCTGTTCTTTATTTTTATTAATTTGGAAATTTGAAATATGTTTGAAACCGGAAGGCTGCGCGGAGACTTTGCGTGGTGTGCTTATTTTTGTCATTTGATCTTTTGATTTGAAACAGTTAACTTCCGCTTAGTCTACAAATTGTTCACAGTCATAAATCCATGTTTAGTAAACTTGCGATTTGATGTAGCCCCAAACAAAGAAACACAAAAAAGAAGTTAGATTTGATGATCTAGCTGATCATAGTCTGTTAATTTCACGTCCAATTCAACGATTTTGAAAACTGTTCATTCAGATAATAAGGGACATTTGTGGATTAATGATAAGGGTAAGATCTTGGCGAAACACGGTCATGTTACTTATTTCCCACGCAACCAACTGAGGTTTAAGAAAGTGCCGGATTTACTTATAGGCTTAGCAGGCTGAAACCTAAAGCCTTAAAATCTAGGGGGCTTCGAGTCAAGGTATATATCTTTGACAGTGTCATAAGCCTTTCTCACACACGCTGTCATAACGCATTGTAGAATTTAAAGAAACCTTCAGTAATTTTTCTTAGATTCCATTTCAGAAGAATATTGTCTTAAGCCGATAACTCGATGCTTGATTTCTTTATAGATTTTTTTAAAAATTTTAACATTCATGCATTTTTTCAATCATATACTGTATTTAATAATAACATCTTATGTCCCTTTGAGGAGGAATTGTCAACTGTGAAATTTTAAACACCCATCATCATCCTCCATTTTACTCAAATTGTTTAACACTCTTCCATTTTCCTCTACTCGTGAGAATTGGGGATTGGGGGTGGGGGCAGAGGCCTCACAAGTGGAATAGCTTAGCATCTAAATCCGGTCCCGCTCATTTTATTAAGTCTTCAACGACACCACAATAGAAAGACTCACAAATAAAATATAAAACAAATTCATCAATCATAGGCATTGGTTTATTGGGCCGAATGGTAATTGATATATGCACGGATTCTTCTTCTTCTTCGTCATATCATTTGATCCAATTAGATTGCACAAGATGCAACAGATTCAGAAAAATACAAACATACAAAGGTAGGTCAAAAAGCCAAGTACTTATTCACTGAAATTTGATCTGAAATTTTCACTGTATAATTTTCGATCTCTACAGCTAATAATTCAGTATTGAATGAAATGCATTAACAAGGAAAATCATGTTTAAAAATAAATATTTATTGGTTAAATAAATTATTTTATGATGTGCCACAGTATGAGACATAAAGTGAAAAATTTATTAGTTTAATGTAGGCATGGTTTAATAGAAACAGAGATGGTGTATCAATTCCATTTTCTAAGGGTCTTTTCCAATACCGGATTTACCTATCGGCTTAGCAGGCTGAAGCCTAGGGCCTTAAAATCTAGGGGGTCTTCAGCCAAGGTGTATAATATCTTTGACACTGTCAGAGGCCTTTCTTACACACGCTAACACATTGTAGACTTTAAACAACCCTTCAGCAATGTTTCTTACATCCTATTTCAGAATAACTCTGTCTTAAGCCGATAACTCCATTGAATTCTTTATAGATTTTTAAAAATTTTAACATTCATGCATTTTTTCAGTCATATACTGCATTTAATAATAACATCCTATCACCTTTAGAGGAAGAATTGTCAACTGTGAAATTTTAAACACCCATCATCATCCTCAGCTTTACTCAAATTGTTTAATCTAACACTCTTCCATATCCATGATAATGGGGAATTGGGGGAGGGGCTCACAAGTGGAATAACCTAGGCCCTCTACTCATCTAAATATGACCATGGTTCAAAGATTTGCTACAACATGCCAAAATAAATCTGCCCCCTAACTGTAGTATCGGTAAAATAAAACGGTTCATCAATCTTAGATTTTTTCAAACTTTCCCAGACATTAATCTTGGGCAAATTCTTTCTCAAAATTTCTTTAACCCGTCCGAATTTAAAGGGAGCGGGTAAGGGGAGTTATTATTATTTCGTACTCACTACAGCATGACAAATGCTCCAGGTATGTTTCCTATTATTGTTGAGTGACTTGAGATGTTCAGAAGATAACGAAAGCCGTCGTGTCAAAACCTAATTTTGATAATTCAATAAACATTACTAACCTTTCAATTTTATAATTCCAGCGTGTTTCATTAAAACAGTGACTTTATGAACAGACTGTATTTTAATAAATTTAAGCTTGTTTTTTAAAACTCTCAACAGCAGCTCTTTTTACTAAGTTGTTTCTTCAGCAAAAAGCCAACATAAATGAATATATGCTTTTCTGTTTATGCAGTACTTTATATATATATATATATATATATATGAACAAATTAGGAGATCGAAACCAAGGTAGCGTGATCGGCTGATTTTCTAATTTTTTCAAATTTAAAGCTCTGAATCTTAAATTTTTATTTTATTTTATTTATATGTGTAGTGTGCACTTTTTAATAATACTGTTTCCTGGTCTGATTCATCTTTGACTAATAACTTTTTTATAATGATACTATTATATATATATATATATATATATATATATATATATATATATATTAGGTTGGTGCAAAAATAATGACGTAATAATGTCGTTTTTTGAAGTTAAAAAACGACATTATTACGTCATTACTTTTGCACCAACCTAATAAGGTATGCTATATTTATAGCTTAAGGCGTATGTAAATATAAAAGCGTATGGGTTAGAGAGTATGTAAATATAAAAGTGGACATGCTAAACGTCTGACGATTGCGTTTACCATTAAACAGACTGTCTCCTCTTGTTGTTAACTTCAATGTCCACAGTATAATTATTTATTTCCACCTACCGGCCTGAATATTCGAAAAATCTTATTAAAATCTTCGGCAAGAAGAAACCTGCGTTAGATCCGACATGCTGTAGACCGGCTCAGCCACAGAGTCCGTCGCCAATCGAATAATGCCTTATAAACGCAAATCTTTCTCAGATTCTCGAAACATTCATATCTGCATCTGAAGGTAAACAAATAAATTATATATATCTATATATATATATATATATATATATATATATAGTGGTACTCGCTTGGAGAAACCTTGGTTATTTCGGCTTGTAGTTGAACAAACCAATCCCCAAGGAAAAATGAGGAATAAAAAAAGAAAGAACTAAGACCATGAAATTGAGGCGAAAACAATCGTCCAGAGTTCAAGCTCAGAGTCCAAAGAAAAAAAAACAACTCCAAAACGAGTAAAAGTAACTACGTAAAGTGCTCAATACACGAAGTAGAGCAAACCTAATATAAATCTAAAGAGCCAGGTAAACCTACCTAGGTTTCACCTAAACGGATCGTCAGGGTAAAACTGAGGCCAGTTTTACCATGACGATCCGTTTAGGTGAAACCTAGGTAGGTTTACCTGGCTCTTTAGGTTTATATATATATATATATATATGATTTTTTATGGATATGTTAAATATGAAGGACAAAACATAATTCCTTAAACAACTTTAGTAAACACGTGATCTAATTTAAAAGAAGTTTCAATTTTCGATGGCAATGTAAGCATTTTCGATGCAACGATATATAATCTAACATACACTCACGTACACGCGCGTATGTATGTGAGTGTGAATCGATAGACATTCACAGATTGTGAGACAATACGATATTCATCAATCTCTTTAACATGAGAAAACCAGATCGTAAAAACGAAATACATCTCATGATATCCGAAAACCACTGAAATGAAAGCGATAGACACCTGAATAGAAAAAAGTCGTATTTTTTTTAATGCATTTTTTTAGTTTTCCCGTTTTCATACAGATAAAAATGTTTCATAACTTCTTGTGATTCCTTAGGTATCATGAAGAAACTTTTGTTTTTGTTATGCAATGATTACAGAATTCCTCCAAGTTGTCACATCTGTGTGTATCAATCAGCATGGTTTTGGAGTTTCCTTGTTGTCGCTGATGAGCTGAAACCTCGGCTCTATTAAAGCCTTCTTAATTTATCGTCACACTCTGACGCCAAACACGATTTTATGATAAATATATCAGACGAAATAAACAAGTGTTCTTGTTTTTAACCCATTTTTTCGTCCTTTTCTGTCTTGTTCGTAAACACTAAATAACAAAACTAGAATTTATGACCCGACACAACTTATGAACGTCAACTCATCTTCATATTTTTATGATCTCATCATTGTACTGTTATATTTCATACTTTGGAAACACAAAATCACATCATTGTATCTCTTTTGGATATGATGTCATAGCCACTGCCTTATTTCATTTTAATGCTGTCGGATTGAGGAATCGGAGAGTCGAGTTCGAATTCCAGTCGAATTCATTACATTCATTTATGTGCTAATACCCTTACGAAAGGCATGAATCCTCTTCTTTTTCTTCTATGGATAAATAGCAGGACAGACCGGGTTCTATAGCCTTGGATGGCAACTGGAAAAAAGAAAGAAATGGCAATTTACTGCGGACAAAAAAAAATCTGCCTCGTCAGTTATGTATCTAAAGTGTATCACGCATGGAACATAACTGACTATATCAATAACGAGCTGCCCCTGTGGGATTTCTCGAGGTTGATTGTGGGGTCTAGGCGGCTATATCCTTGATTTGAAAGGTGGCAGACGTGGTGCGTTTTATGCTTTATTCATTTATACGGAATTTTAAATAAAAGTATTTGTCAGTGAAAGTCACATCGGCAAAACAAATAGCAGCGTTATAGATAGATATACGGAGATATTTTCTATGTTTTACTTATACTGTCACTAGATTGCAATAATGGAACACGTAACTAGGACTGAACTTACCACACTAAAATAGTTTCGCTGGACTATCTAGAAAACTAATACTTCAAAGCGAGTGCCTTAAGTATGTACCAGGTAAAATATTTCAAACTTTTAATTAACTACGACTGTATTATACCAGTTGCTGCTAAAATTTGCTCAAACTGTTTATTTGTTTTTGTCCATTCTTATAGTTTTTTTTCTGTCCTGGGTATGACGATAAACTACGCCCGCTCCTTGGATATGATGATAAACTACATCTGCATCCCAGGTAAGACGATAAACTACATCAAACAGCAAGGCCTCTGATCAGGAGGTTTTGAGGAGCGTGGATCCACCTCTTAATTGCTGGTGTTCCCATGTCCACCCTGACCCGGGGTGGTAGCACCTGCCATGTGACCATAACAGGTTAACCCTCAAAATGGAGTCAAAACACTATGAAAGTGTAAAAATAGGTTTTAATACCAGAAATACTTTGTAAAAAATTATTACCAGCAATAAATCTTTGATAAAAAATAAATAAATAAAAATAATACCAGCAATATATTTTTGGAAAAAAATATTATCAGCGATGCATTTTTGAAGGAAAAATATTAACAGAAATAGATTTTTGAAAAAACAAAATATTACTAGCAATAAAAATTTTGTTGGCATTAAATAACCCATTGAGGTTGATATGCCGTAAAACAAACCAAACCAAACCAAATTCGTTTATTTTTCTTAAGGTTATCATTTAAATATTTTTAGACAATTTTCTGTCTTGGGAAAAAGCTTTTACTCTCAATACGTAGATAGATTTTACTTACCAAAGTTACCAAAAAGATTCTTAATCCTTGGTGATAAACTTCTTTCGATGCTGCAAATAGATATATTCCTGCCCCAATAACAGACAACACCTCTAACGGTAATCGGATCTAGAAATAAAGAGAATTTCAATTAAAAGATCAATTAACAAAAGAGATCTGTAGAATTAATTGTTCTTAAATTAGGGCAACTTCTGCTACATACAATCCCCCTCCATTTCTAAGAAAGTCTTTAATGAAATATGAAAATACAAATTAATAGTGAAATATATAACTACTTAATTTTCCACATTCTTATAAGGAAGCTAGAAAAATGTTGTTAAATGTTTATAAAAATAAAGCATTGAAACACTTTGTAATAAATTACTTACAAAGATCTCTTTTCTAAATAGAAGAATCCTGAAGATATTTTTAAAAAGCGTTTCTTAAATTATATCACCCAAACATTGAAGCATTTATATGATAATTTAATAGTATATAATACTATTATACTATTTAATATATTAATTTATAACTTGTATACTCGTAAAAAATTTCATGGTTTTCCTATTTTAATTTTCTGACGAATCATAATTCTTAATTTATTGATTGAATAAGTTTATGACGAGTTTCAAGTAAAAAACCCGTTGAAATTTCCTTATTGCATCGTTAAATATCTGAGCTTAACAACTTTAGCAAAATCTGTCTATATTTTTGAGATGAGATATTGTAATTATTTACATTGTTCGGGCTGTTGTCCTTATCTTTATTGCCATTAAGTTTATAAGTACCAAAAATTCATACACCGGTGTTCACAAGGTAACATGGCCCAGTGGATAAAAGTGTTGACTTGACCCAAAGAGTTCAATAGCTGGCTACTGCAGTGGTGAACAAAAACTTGGAGTGTTGAACTGAGACATCCGGAAGCAGCATGGCACGTGGAACTAGAACAATCTACCCCAGTGAACGAAATAAAGAGTTCAGTTTGAAATTCAAATCACCCGAAGAAAGCTGAAACGTCGTGAATATGGCAATAAAGAGGAGGACAACAGTCCGAATAATGTAAATAAATTTAGCAAAATATTTCAATGACGGTCATAAATATGAATGAAGGTCATTTGAAGAAGTAAGAGGATGCAAATAAAAAAAAATTGAAACTGACAAGGCTTCCCCTTTCACTGAAGCAGATGTTAAACATATGAAAGCATTATCGCCTATCTATCATTCTTTTCATTCTTTCTTATTATTATGTAAGCTTTCTTTGTCTCACGTTACGCACGTGCTGACTCACGGAGGGACATGCAGATGATTATACAAATAATAGCTCTATTTTATCAGTATTAATTCCCGATCAAAGAAAACCTCTTTCTTTCTCATTTTCAATGTATAAGCTGCTAAAACAAATTATTCATTTGTCACTACCGCCGGGATTTGCCGAGTCTTGTAACCAGACACTCTCACCTCCAGTTACAGCTAAAATAGCAAAACGGACTGAGCAAACTGATTGTCAATCACTCAGACCAGAGATCGGCAACCTCCGGCTCCCGGGCCACATCCGACCTGCGAAGGATTTTTGTCCGGCCCGCCAACTTAACACCTGGACGCCAATTATCTAATTAATTTATCCAGCAGAAAAATATCAGTTAGACTTCACTGACTTACAATGCGATGAATTTTTTAAATCAAAATTTTATTCCGAATCCATGTTGACTTCTACAAGAAATATGTGAATATGAAATATGTTTTGCCAAGCGGAAGATATGAAAGCCTATTAAATAATGTGAAAATGATGGTATCATTTGAAAGTACATATGCTTGTGAACAACTTTTCGAAAATGAAATATATTAAAAGTCGTTTAAGCTTGGGTGATAACCTGCTGGGTGATGTTTTGCTGATGTCATCGATAAATATCTCACCTGATATGGAGAAGTTATTGAACAGAAACAAGAGTCTCATTAAATAATTTGCCATTTCTACTAACTGTATTTAGTTTGCGGCAAGGGATTGGATTTTTTTGTTGATTATATTAGTTGTTATTCTGTTGTTCCTGCAGTAAAATAAGAAATCTTGTTTAAATAATGTAACATTAACTTTTTTTTTTTTTTATCTTCAAACCTCCAGACCAAGTCAGCCTTCTGAATGGAGCTGTCTAAGATCGAGACAAATTATTATAGTACATCTGATATCACGTCCCTAGTCCGAGACACTATAGCTTTCTGGCCGACTCTCTTCAAAAAGTTACTGACACCTGCTCAAGACAAACAAATCTGAATTCAAAACCAGGATTGAGTCGGTTTATATGTTAACTTTGATATTCGTCCGGCAACCCTGGATGCAAGCTTTACTAATTCGTCTAGGCTCTTGAAACGTACGACCGATGAGGCTACAGGGAAGCTTGATCGAACTCATCGAACAGTTACACTGATTTCTTCATCCTCGTTAATCATATGCTGGGTGAAATGTATGTACAAGTGTAACAATTATTATGGAAGGAGGTAGTAATATTTTAATCACCCAGCATATAAAAACATATTGTAACATGTGTTCTTACTACTACTACTACTACTACTACTACTACCTTCTCTTCTCGAGTTCTTTTCCGCCACTTATGTACCTAATTAGCATAATTTTGTACATTTCTTCAGTATGACTTGTGGGTTACTCCTCTTGGCTATAAAAAGACGAACATTTACTTGCTTCCTTCCTTTCCCACCTCTCTCCCTCTCTTTCTATTCTTCTAGCTTCAAGATGTATCAGAACGTAGATAAGAACGTCCCCGCTAGATCCCGTTCATTCTTCTGGTCCATTCATGACTGAAATCTAGCACACACATACACATACACATGTGTATCGCACATGCGCGTATTACATACACAGACACATTCTTAATAGCTAAGTTTTTAATATCTTTTCCCTTACTTTTAACTGTGTTCACATTAATGTCATTTCTTTTTGTTAATACATGCATTATTTGTTTGTTTAAATTCCATGCGTTTGTTATTTTTGCTCGGACTCATATGAGTCCGCCAAATATCTTTTGCAGGACAAGTATTTTAAGAGTCATTATTAAATGTTTACGGAAAAAACATTATCAACTCGCAAGAAAAGAGGTTAGTCCCGCAACAGACTGCAAAACAAGGAATACTTCAATCATTTTTACTTACGTAATCGTAGTTTGTGTAAGGATACAGTAGATAACACTTGTTTCGTGGTTCATTTTCAATGTAGATCTTTTTTTTGCATTTTACATCTTCGATGAGTTCCGTTACATTTCCACCCAAACGAGGGTCAGCTCCGGGTCTAAGGGCGAAAGCCGAAGCAAATATAATAAAATAAAGAGTAAAAAAAAAGAACCGCCGATAAAACCTGAAAAAAAAAAAAAGAATAATTATTTCAGGTTGACTTGTTTTTTCATCCCAAGCAAGGCGGCAGTGCCACTAGTACGCAACGGGCTACAAAGAGTGAAGATAAGAGAAAAAATTAGGTAGAGTGGGTATTAAAGAAAGGATAAAAGAACGGAGATCAAGGCATCAGATGATAACGATTGACATTACATTTACATTTTTGAAGATTGTAGTTATCGGTAAAGCAAATAAGAGGAAGGGAGTTCCACTGTCGTGAAGTGCAGGAGAAGAAGCTGCTGGAGTAGAAGAAGCGGTTACATTTAACTGTTTCAACAGTAAAAGAGTAGGACCTAGATACCAACCTAGCAGCACGCTTAAATTCACGCAGTCGGGACACCAGGGAAAATATCTCGTCAGAACAGTTACCATGAAAATATTTGTAAAAAAAAAACAGAGGGAAGCCACATCACGTCTGTGAGAAAGTGAGTGGAGTCGAGGTGCCAAGTCAGGACCGATCACATTGCAGATTCGTCTTTGGATTTTTGTCGAGCACCTCAAAATGAACAGCAGGGGCGCCAAACCAGATATAGCAACAATATTCAATGCATGGGTGAATAGTAGATTTGTAGATTTGTAGGATGGACTCAGACAAGAAAAACGATCTGGCACGATACAGAGAACCAACTTTCCTTGTGGTAGATGCAACTATTAATTCAGTATCAAGTTCCACCTCAGATCAGTGGAAAAAGTGAGGTTAAGAAGGCACAGTGAGGCGCTCCCGTGAAATGGAGCATCAGCCATGCTGATAAGGGGCAGTGATGTTTCTCTATAGTGGTTAAATGAGAGCAGTTTCATTTTGGAGACATTTAAGTTTACAAGCCATTTCTTGAGTTAAATGTAATTTATAAGTGTAAACAAAATAATAACAACAGGAATGTAAGTTTTTTTTTCTTTTTCTCGACCAATGCCGACATACAAAATTGCTTCCAGTGTCACGCGACACATGAGACAATGATTTTTGTCTTTATTTTTCGGACGATCTACAGAAGCCCAGTTATTGTTGGCAGCAATTACAAATTTTCACAAGGTCAGAGTATTAGCTTGACGCTCTGATGGACTACTTTATAACGTAAAACGGTTCCAGCTACGCTATTATTTAACTATATCGGACATGAAAAAATAGATTCATGCATTTTCTGAGGGCATTAATGCGTAGTGAATGGAAACAACCCCAGTCGAAGTTTGAACTTGGTTATGCCAATACTATTCTCGGTGACGTTTACCTTTAAACTCTGGCACCTCCACATTCCACTTAAAATAGAAATTGCAATCCAGTATTAGTCAGCAGAATAGAATATTTTTTGTTGTTATCTCAGTTACAATTCTTGTTCATACCAACAGCCAAATAAGACGTATTTTTCTATATGTTATATATTGAAACTACTCATATAGGGCTGCATGGCCGAGTGGTTATAACGCTAGTATTCCGAATCTCATTATAGTTAATTTGTCAAAGGGATAACTTGGGCAGATGACACCAGTACTGTTGGAAAATGCCTGAAAACCATATCACAAGTTAATTCGACCCTTGTGAGTGAAATTGAATTAGACGAAACTGTTTGTAAGTCATCGATGGTTGTGCTAGCCGGAAGTCACACGCCATCGGGATGACTTCGTTCAACTACTGATCATGATGGGTTATGCCCTCACTCCCAGAAACAGTAACTCTCTTCAGTTTAGATGAAAGCCACGGGGTGACTGTGTGGGTGTTTAAAAAAAATACGTGTCTGAGCGAGTGTCTGTAGCAGGGATTTTCCAGCTATCCGATGCAGATGAATATATTAGGAAGCGAGCAGCTCAAGTAATGCCTTAATAAAGTCAACAGTACAGTTGCAAAATAGGAAAAAGTTAAGAAGTATACAAAATGAAAACTCAAATAGAATAATGAAAATATATAAGTTAGAAGTGTGATTATTATAGGAAGAAGTGAGAAAAAGATAATTGGAACGACACGGAGTTGTGGAGAGCGGATTCAGCTTACCGATAACGAGCGAACGTTCGCCATTTCTCTTCCAGGAGACTAAATATGATCCCGTCCATCATGAAAAGATGTTCCACTTTGTCCTGTCAGCAGAAGATACAAGAATAACAACGTCACAATTTTTATGTCGAATCCTTATTTTTTTTAAATATACGTTAATTTATATTTTGCAGAATTTTTAATAAGTATATACTGAGAGAGAAAGAGAGAGGGGGTAGTGAGAGAGAACGAGAGGGAGAGAGAGCGAGAGAGGGGGGAAGAGAGAGAAAGAGAATTGCCGAATTAAATCCATACTTACTCCATATACAATGAGACTTAGTGTGGAATTAGTATTGATTTCTCCAGTTTCTGAAATCGTGTCAATTTCTTTTAGCGGGTACCCAGCACACGTGATATCACCATATTCCCAGTATTGCTGTCTTTCCAGATTTATTATATGCTCATACATCTAAATAAAATAATAATCATTTACCTCAATAAAGATATTAATCTAGATAATGATACAATGGAAAATGAATAACCAAACAACGCATTTCTCTTTATTTTTATTATTATATCGCCCAGTTGTTATGAAGAAGGTT
This sequence comes from Acanthosepion lycidas, assembly GCA_963932145.1. Classification (NCBI taxonomy): domain Eukaryota; kingdom Metazoa; phylum Mollusca; class Cephalopoda; order Sepiida; family Sepiidae; genus Acanthosepion; species Acanthosepion lycidas. The sequence continues at coordinate 14,324,660 of OZ010581.1, read as the reverse complement.
GATGCATTTTGTTTAGTGGTATATCAAACTCTATGCCAAAATCTAAATAATTCGATAAAAATTGTATACCTTCAACTACAGAAAATATTTTTATATAAAATTGTATTGCTACTATTTTTACTATAGAAACGTATTTTTATACTTTCCTCGTGTTTTGTTTTTGGTGAGATGGTATCACTACTTGCCTATAGCTGGGACCCTAACAGGTGCTACCACCATGAGTCAGAGTGGACCTGGGAACAACAACAATTAAGATGTGGTACCACGCTACTCAAAACCTCCAATCTCTCAACCAGAGGCCTTGCTGCCGTATGGAGTTTATCATCATACCCTAGACTTATGAAGAAGAAAATTGATACAAAGTAAATTATAGTTGGCACTTGATTTCTCCTGCAACTTTAACTGATTCAATCCACCCAGAAAACAAGTGGGTCACGAGAAAAATTATTTTATACTCACAAGCACCCTGTTAAAGTTGATAAAAGGTATAACAATTTTGAATTTAATTTTTGTTTTACTATCGGGCAGCCGCCCTAGATGTGTGATATAATCACTAATTAGTGCACGTGGCCGAGTGGTTAGAACGTTCGCATTCTGACAATGAGACCCGGGTTCGAATCTCACCATAGTCGATTTGTCAGGAATAAGACTTCCTGATGTTATTGGATTGAAGGGGTCGATCCCAGCGTTGCGGCACCTTTGGGAAGTGCCTTAAAAATCATACCACGTGTTGATCCAAGCCTTCTGAGTGAAACTGGGTAGACGGAACCCTTGGGGGTCCCTCGATAGCTGTGCTAGCACGAAGTCACAAGTCATCGTGACCGAGGGTTTGAGCGTCCTGATCTTGTTCAAATTGTTGATCACGCTAGATAACATGTTCGTTCCCAGAAACTGTAACTAAGGTCTGCTCAGCATAGTTCAGTATAAACCACAGGTGGGTCTGTGGGTGTTGAATAAACACAAATATGCCTGAGCAAGCGTCTGCAACAAGGATTGGCTAGCGAATACGAGTGGCCAGTTATACTCACAAATTAATTCACTATTTTTGTTCCAATATATATTAAAATGGGATAGAGCGATATGTGAATTGATGCCTTTCCCAAAGACATGAAAGCTAGGTGAACAAAAGCAGCCTCAATCAGAATTTAAACTCGGGTTGCACATTCCGCTTTCATTACTCATAACTTTTATATCACACCTCCATTTAGTTTACCTTATAGATATGAGTAGATGGGTTTGCCTATTGTCCGGTTCACAATCCTCCCCAGTCTTTTGAACAGGAGTAGAGGATTATCCCTTGATCTCCGTTTCCAGTCCCTTTTATATTTCTAACGTCTCTCCGTCCTGGGTAAGACGATAAACTACGTCCAACAGCAAGGCCTCTGATCACGAGGTTTTGAGGAGCATGGAATCACCTCTTAATTGCTGGTGTTCTCAGGTTCACCCTCACCCGGGGTGGTAGCACCAGTTAGGGTCCCGGCTATGGGTAAATAGTTAACGCTCCAACTGGAGTAAAAACATTATGAAAGTGTAAAAATAGGTTTTAGTACCAGGAATACTTTGTAAAAAATTATTACCAACAATATATTACCAGCTATACATTTTTGAAAATAAAAATATTACCAGTAATAAAAATCTTATCGACATGAAATAACACATTAAAGTTGATATGCTGTAAAACAAAATATACCATACCATATCTAACGTCTCTGCCTGAACTTTGAAATTTTATTCGCTAATCTAAATCTTGACCTCTTCAAGAATTAACTATCTTTCCTGTTATCTTCCCTTTTCTTACGCTAATACAACTCCACACAGTAACCCTCTGCCTTGAGTGGCACTTGGGCCTTGTATTTAGTGAACATTAGTAAAGTATAACCCGATTAGTTAATTGTTAGTTCAGTCTGGCAACCTTAATATTGAGTAAATTCGTTGTCACTCGATAAGGCCAAATTGGCAGCTGGTCTAAAAAAAAATGACCTACCTGCTAGTAGAGGCTGCAGCATATGGCCTCTCAAGCTTTTATAAAGCAATGATTTTAATTTTATAGAATGTGACCAGCCATTTTTCCTCCACTGAGCTGTGAGAATAGAGATCAGCTGCTGCCAGACTCTGGTCATCTAGACATTTTGGAGTTGCACCCATATGCACCTTGTTTCATCAGCATATATATTCACAATTGATCGGATATATTCTTGATGATCAGAGATTGGCAGCTGATCTCTTAGCCGATCTAGCACTAACTACCTAGTGGGGAGAGGGGAAATAGCTGGTTACATTCAATGACTCGAAAACCGAACTAGTTACATTCCATCATCGCCAATCAGACACCCAATCTACCGTCAGTCACAATGAACGGATGTCACCTCGAGGAGGCTCAGTGCGTTTAGAAACTATTGGACCTTAAACTCACTCCTGACCTCGAGTGGAACTCTTACATACACTCCATCGCCAAAGATGCAGGAAAAATGGTCGGATTACTGTACCTCACTTCTAATGCTATCATCTACCTTTACAGTAGCTAGTTCAAGCTGAAAATGGAGTATTGTTGTCATATTTGGGTGGGAGCTGTCCAGTCTTCACTTTCCAGTCTCGATAGCGTTCAAAAGTGTCTCTGGGTCCTTTTGGGTGACGAATTCTTTGGTACCGCCAGGTCTAACCTTCACGGCTACGACCTGTGAGGCCACTTATATTGTATCAAACCAACCATATTCATCCATATTCAATCGGGAAGAATTAAGTTTCACTCGAGCAGCTTCTTCCCGCGAAACATTGCTCTATGGAACCGACTCCCAAGAGGATGTTTCCCTGATCACTATAATCTTAATCTGTTCAAGTTTAACCATTATCTCCCCCTCATATAGTATACAGTGGACCTTACTGTAATATATATATATATATATATATATATATATATATATATATATATATATATAAAATCCTCCATGCTGACAGTACAACTCAGTACAGTATAATTTAAATACTCTGTCATACTGTTGGTATTGGATATTAAGTATATTTATTAATATATATTTAATAGCTCTGTTGTTTTGTATTGAGCACTGTTTTATTTACACCAAAGGGAATGCACATACATATACACATATGTATTTTTTGTCTCTCTCTCTCTATATATATTTACGACTGAGTAGTGAGTTCGATCCTCACTGGGTGCCCCATACTTTCGGCCTTGTGCCACATCCGAGCTACGCTTGGAAAATCACTATATATATAATATGTGTGTGTATGTGTGTGTGTGAGTGTGCGCGCAGTGCTTATTGGAAAGTGCTCAATATCAGTGATAGAGCTAACATAAATATATCACAGTTGTTTGAGGTTTCCTATAGCCCCACTGAACTTAAATAAAGTCAATTCAGGTTTGCTATGGTAAAGATTTTCTATCCCAAGTAAAAATCATCACAAAAAATGGCAAAGGTTATTTTGTCACCGCTTATTTTCTCTGAAGAAATGGATTTTAATACTTTTATAGGGGTAAAATATTGAAGAATGACTGTTTTATCATCACCTAAACAAATATCAAGGAAACTGGCATTGGATATTAAGTATATTTATTAATATAAATTTAATAGCTCTGTTGTTTTGCATTGAACACTATTTTATTTACACTAAACACACAAACACAAACACACACAAATATATATATATATATATATAATATAAGTATAAGTAATTATACTCGTCTGGAAAAGCCTTAGGTGTTTTGGCTTGTAAAAGAACAAACCAATACCCAAGGAAAAATAAGGAATAAAAAAATGAAAGAACTAAGAACATGTAATTCAGGGGAAAACAATCGTCCAGAATCCAAGTTCAGAGTCCAAAGAAAAAAACCTCCAGCACGAGTAAAGCAAAAGTAAGCAAAGTGCTCAATACACTAAGTAGAGCAAATCTATGACCTAAAGAGACAGGCAAACTTACCTAGGTTTCATCTACGCGGATCGTCAGTGTAGGTAGGTTTGCATGGCTCTTTAGGTCATAGTTTATATATATATATATATATATATATATATATATATATATATATGTGTGTGTGTGTGTGTGTGTGTGTGTATTCTGTCAGAGAGAAACGTTCTATTCGTAGAAGCTGTGCAAATATTGAATAATTAATTGAAACATCTATTTAATTCAAAGTTTCCTACGTAATTGACCGCATCGCCAGTCAGTGTCCTGAACCCAGAAAACTTCGATTCTCTCTATTACCTGATAGCTGGAGACGCTCCTTTATTCCGTGGTTGGTTGGAAAATGTCTAATGATTGATCAACAAATATATTTTTTTTTTTTGGGTTGTTGTTTCTTTCTTAGCTACCAGCAGAATCTGATACTCTAGAAGTATGAATATCAATATTTGCCCACATGTCCTTTACATCAATATCATTTTCTGTATTGCTTCAACAGTATTTACCATGAGCGAATGTTAATCGCATGAAACAAAAAGGTCAGCATGGTTAAATAGGAGTGGACTATTACTAAAAAAAAAAAAAAAAATTTTTTCAGAGAGAGTCAATTAACATTGTTGGGATAAGAAACCTTTATCATCTCACGCAAGGGAATTCATTTCAATGTTGCACTTACAGCAATTATTATTTAACATAATTAGAAAAGAATAAAGGGAATTGATTTCTTGATTATGAAATTAATGTAGATAGTAAAAAAAATCTGGAAGAAACTAATGACTTTTACTAAGCACAGCTCAGCTGTGGTACAAGTATGGGGCACCCAGTTATGGATCAAACTTGTAATGATCTGCGAGATCAACTTGCTAACTATTGTAGCAATATTAAAAATTTAATAAAATGCTTAGATGCATATCAAAATTGGACTCATCAATATTTGCAGTATTTCAAACCGAATTTAAACTGAATTTATTTGAAATCTTGTAATTGATACAAAATCAACCATATTAGCGAGTTAAAACAACATGATTCTTATTTATTATTTCAAAAATAAAATATGCTTTTCTGAAATTTTATTTGGAGAAGATTAACTGATCTAAAGCTTAATTAATCTAAATTGAAACAATATTATTTATTTTTAGTTTAAAATGTCACAAAAACATTTTAAATTCGATAGACTTATGTTTGGGAATTTTCTGTACGAAGGATATAACTGAAACAATTACTCGAGAACTATAACATGAGTGCCTTATATATATATATATATATATATATATATATATATATATATATATATATATTAACTACCTAGTAAACTTAAAAATTTAAGAAAATCTTATAAGTAATCTAATATTTTATCGAATTTTTGGTACTTTGACTTCATAGTCTTACTTATGAAGAGGTTTGTTGAATAAATGCTAGAAATTTACCGATAAATTTTCATTTTACTATCGTTACTGCTCTTAATTTCTGATAATGTGTATGGACGCCAGTATTAAAATAATTGTTACGTTTATACACACACACACACACAAATCTTTTTAAAAAAAATACTGAAGATCGCTGAATTGTAGTAAACTTTTTCAATTATGAATAATAAGTATAGTTTTTAGTTAATAACAATATCACCCAACCCGTACACATTAATACAGAATTTTAAGATTTAAATCTTTATAAATTACTTTAATTAAAAAAATGAAAACAGTTCTTGTAAATATTCATTATTTATCAAATTTTTTTCTTATGACAATAGTGTCCATAAAATATCTTATTAATAAAAGTAATTAAAAGCTTTTCTAATTAAACAATGTCTTAGTTGTATTGCATTTTTTTATGATTCGGAGCAGATTTTCTGAAACTGGAAGTCCTGTTTTACAAAAAAAAAAAAATTGACGATTTAAATTCTCCAATAATTTGTGCTTATAATTAAGCGCTATAAAAACGAATTTCTCGAAATTTCATAAAGTTAAATAACTGTGTAAGAGATAGCAGATGTAAAAAAAATATTTTTGTCAAGATTTTTTAAAAGGGAAACTTTCTAAAATAATTTCATTTATTTATGAATAAGTCCTTGAAAGTTTCATTAAAATCCAACAGTTATTTGATTTTTGCAAGAATTTCCAGATCAAAGGGTTTTTCACTGCAAGAAAACCGCTAAAATTTCCCTTAATGAATTATGGTCATGCAAGACAAATAAAAATTTTAACCAAAATTTTGAATATAGATAAAAAAACAACAAATCTTTTCCGTTGATCGGACTGAAAAAGTAATTAAGGAAAACTCTCTTCTTTTGTTAGATTTGCCAGATTAAAATTCCTCTCACTTCCTTCTTGTCATATAATTCCGAGAAAAATGGTGGTATGATAGTAGCGTAGTATTTAGCATCATAAAATAGAATTAGCAAACAGCTCGACTTTTGCTGAAGTTTTTTATATTCACTTAACACTAAATACCTCGCGAAAGGTATAAATGCAATACTCCACTTTGTCCCATTGACAGATATATTGATTCGTCACTGTCATATCACAATGGTAGATGGAAAATAGAGTGGTTCAATTAACTCTCGAACAAACCGCGCAGTCTGTAGCAACAACAACATTGTGAACCTTGACAAAAGCCATTAAAATCTATAAAACAAATGGAACTCTTCATTCAACATCTTGTATGCACTAAAACACGACATATTTCAAGGGCACCTCGCCGTGGTGTAATGATCAGCAAGTTGAACTTGTAGATAATAAATAAAGTGTTCGATCTTCACTGGGTAGCCACATACTTGTGGCTTTGTGTCAAAACTAAGTTATGCTTTGATAATAACTTTATGCATTTCAAGTTTCAATGACTAGAATTTTTTTTCCTGAGACATGTCTAAGATTCTGACTAGCAAAAAACTAAATACTTGTTTGATACTTACCTCTTTTTTGGCTAATTTGGCAGCAAGAGACAGCGGTGACAAACCTTGCCGGTTTCGAATGTCCAGGCGAGCACCCAACGAAAACAAAAGAAGGAACATTTTCTGCGAGAAAAAAAAATAGTAATATTGCCAGAAGAAAGAAAAACGGTTTTATTTTAGTACATTGCATGCTTATACATTTTATCATGAATCACCGTTGGTAAAATATGAGACCACTCGCAAGTATGTTTTAAAACCATTACAAGGTCGTAGAAGCTCGATAAAATAGAGTAGTTATAAAAAATTTGTATACAGTGTAACCCGGATATAAGAGATATAGTCTCTGGTCCCAAATTAGAGACATACTTACCTAAACAAAATAGACCAAACCCGGATATAAGAGAAACCCGGATATAAGAGACTTCTTATCCGGTCCCGACAACTCTCTTATATCCGGGTTACACTGTAATAAAAAAAAAAAAAAGTAAACATATAAAAATAATTAAATGAAAAATAAAAATAATAATGCAATAGCTTAGCGTTGTTTATTACGCATTCTTTTGAGGGGAGTTTTTAAAAACATTTATTAAAAGAAAAACGTTACTAACCTGTATTCTTTAAATAAAAACCTACTATAATGAAGTTCAGTTATAATGGTTACTAAAAAAATGGCTTGAATAAAATTTGTATATGTGAGGCTCAAATTGATGTAAAATACCGCCAAAAGGAAGCCTGACCTTTTATAAAAAAAATACACGTTTAGTTTTCAAAGCTTGTAACCCACCAAAATAAAGTTTGTGAATTGGCGTGGTTTAAAGAGATACATTTTGTGATTTTTAACAAATTAGGAAAGTAAAATAAGACCCCCATGATATCGAATTTTCTGATTCAATTCGGAGCCGATTTATGACGATTTAAGAAACCTGGCTTGTCAGGCAGAAATTCACTTTCACAGGCGAAGAACGTCGGCTGGCCCTCGAAGATGAACTTAGATGAAAAAGAAGAAAAAATAAAGTAGAAGGGTTTCGGCATTTATTTTTTGTTGAAATACATTATTAAGAATCTTAAATATCTTAGCGGACTTACCAATTTGTTTTGAATGACAAGAATGTGCATCACTGTATTTCCGTTGCTATCCTGTAAATTTGGATTAGCACCTTTGGCGCAAAGGATTCGCACCGATTCTTCCTGCTCCACACTCGCTGCGAAAGCCAAAGGATATTCGCCCCAATATGTGTACCTAATGTGAAGTAAATGTGTAATTAGTAAGACGTATACAACTCAGCCTTTATAACTTTATACAAGTTGAACCTCACTAAACCGGGATTCACTAATCCAGTAGCTTTCATGCTTCGGAATGGTGATTTTTAGTGTAGTGGTCATTTTTTATAAGCAAATATTTCGGTGAGAAATCGACATATCGAGAGAGGAAAAAAAGCTTTATCTGAAAAATTTTGTTCCATTACCAAGAAGAAATATTGGAAAAAATTCTAATATAAAACCATTTGTCCGAACTCAATAGAACCAGGGATTTTTTTAAAGTTATAAATTAGTTTACTTGTAAGCAAAAACAATTACAGTAATTACAGTATCTTCTTACTCAAACGTAAGAAGATACTTTCGAAAAAAGATCGCCTTGATTTTCAAATTCTACAAACAACAAATTATTGGATTTTTAATAAATCGGTAACCTGAGTTCAAATATCTGCTGAGGTTTTTAATATTCACTTGACTAAATAGAAAAAGTGGGAATTCTAAAATCTCGAGGCAACAGAAATTTACAGTAACGAATGCATCATTGCATCAGTTTTTAGCCTATAAGACAGTGTTAAAAATTTACTCTGCAAACAAAGCACGATCTTCACGTTCGAATTTCATTGAAGGTATTGAGTTGCTTTCTTTCTTCAAAATTGAAATCTCTCTTGTGTTCGTGATACTCATAAAATATGTAAAAAAAAAAAGTGGTAGTTACGATGACATTAATATTACAATTTCATTATAGCATGAAGAATTTGAAATATTTTGATAATTACTGTGGAAAAGGAAAAAACATTATGTAAATCCTTTCCAATTTTGAACTGTGATGAAGCTTAGATTTCGAGATGCGTAAATCGGAAGGATCCTACTATCAAGGCAGAGCTAATGGAAAGCAAATGAAAAACGTGTAGATCTCAATTTTCCACATATTTTCTACAGTTTATTGATATCTTCAATCTCAATAATTATGTATCTTTTCTCGGGTTCTTCACAGTTCAATAACTGAAGAGGATTTACACCACTTTTTCTTTCCTAACACGTGAAATTCTGTGATCAAATACTGTTTACTGGTACATGGATTAAGTTTAATCCAATATAACACGTGGACAATTGAAGAAGTGCTTAATCCATAGCAGTATACGAAAAAACTTTAGATTACGAATTTCATTTTTTATATATATTTTAAGAAATCACGTGGTATGTACATATTTTCTTTCGGGTTCCGTAGTGTGATAAATTTTTCAATGAATTTACACAGCAATCTGGACCTCTTTTAAAGTTTTTTAAAATTAAATAAAATAATTTTCGTGATTTTTGTGATCTGGAGTAATTAAGCTATAGATGTTCGCCTATCGTCCGGTTCACACACCTTCCCTGTTTTTTGAACAGTAGAAGTTTATCCCTTGTTTCCTGTTTAGGGTTAGGTTTCCCGTTCCTTCTCCTAAAGTCTTCTAATTTTCTATCACTCCCAGTAACCTCTTACGTCTTAGTAGCATTATCGCCTTGCTTGGGGTGAAATGATTAAAAAAAAAAAGAAGAAAAATATGAAAATATCATTGAAAAGAAAATTATTATTTTTGGTCGGATTGCCTATTGAACAAATCCTCCTATTTATTTATTTTGTGATGTCAACGAACACTCGTTGCCACTTTTGCAATGCCAACGAATACTCGTTGTAACTTTCGTAATGCTCGTTGTAGTAGAGACTTTGTAATCGCAGATACAACTATAGTAAACAATGCTGGTGTCAGACGCCTTCGAATAACACTCGCACTAATAGTACTTGCTCGATAATACTCGCTCGAATAGTAATCCGTATACTGATTCGAATAGAGAAATAGTATAGTGAATAGAGTAGAGAACAGCGGTCCGTATAGTAATAGAGGATAGACTAGAAATAGCGATCCGAATAGTAATAGAGAATAGACTTAGAAATGCAGAACAATTAGACGCCACGTGACTTCCTATTTATGCGTTTCCTCTATTGTCACATGGTCTACTTAATTCAATAATGAGATTAACTGTGTTTGCTCACTGGCGATCTATGTTCAAACTCAAGTATCGGCAGCAATATTTTATTCCTATGTAACAATTTATTAAAAGAAGGAAAGATTGTATGTATAATATTATATTCCTGTATATGTATATTAATAATAAATATACATTTTTCCTCACTAGGCTTGTACTGCCGGTGAGGGAAAATGTATATATATTATTAATATAAATTATAACTTTGTTATTACACATCCATATTACTTTATTAGCAACGTTCGATATTATATATATATACTTACATGCATACACACAAATATATAAATATATATATATATATATAATTTTGCCTTCAAAGGAATCACTGCGGTTCCATTTAACTGCCGCCTCGTTATTGATACAGATATTTAAGAAGTTCAGTTTATTAAATTGAAAGTAGATGCAGGAAAATTGTGGGAAGAACCTGTTTACCTCTTATTTTGGCCCGAACACTGACCTCTCACGCCTATGTGAAATATGCAACTAGCTCAGCCACATGATATTTCACCCCATTGGCCTTTCTTATGACGTACGGCAGAAGGAAAACTGATGCATTATTTGATGAATGGTGCGTAGGAAGATTGCGTTGAACTAATTTTACAAATGACGAGCTCTTTCTTGTCTGTCTTGATATACGCATCTATATGAATCACGAGGCAAAAATCCGGAGGCGTTTATCACTTTCGGTATGGTTGGCAATTTCTTTTACTTAATCGATTTTGAATCAGAAGCTTGAACAAGTAACAGAAACTTATACCCTTGCCCTTTCATAGCTCCCCGGAACTTCTTATCCTTTGTAGCGCTAAACAATGCCCACCCCATACTTGAAATACTCTTTAGAAAAGAAAATGTAAAAAAAAGTATCTGCCTCTATTTTCTACGTCGTAAAGATAAACTAGGATATGCGGAACAGTTATAGGTGCGAAAAGAGGCATCAGTGAACTAAGTTCAAATTCTTTCAGTGATACATTCATTTTCGCACTAATGGCCTTGGAATAAACATAAATCCATCATTCCTCCCAAACAACTATGGATTAAATAGCAGAGTAGACTAGGCTCTCCAGCCTTGAGTGGCAGCCAGTCTATAAGAAAGATCGCTCTTCAAAGTCGTTAGTTAGTATGAGAATCATTCTTTTCCTTGCTGCTGGTACCATATAACCCAATAAAACGTGAAACTTGGAAAAGAGATGGGCACTGCCGAATAATTGGCATTGTACTAACAAATGACATGAAAGCTCATCATGGTACTCCGATGATCACATGAGTCATAGGTTGTTTAGATTTGGATTAGAAACGTGTTTTTTAAGGCAATGTTTGTTGCTCGTTTGTCAGGAAAACAATATGCGAGTGGTTAGCAACTTCGGAAAAGAAATGGGCGATCTGAGTTCAAATTCGTGCTATGTTCGTTATATTCACTGTCGCGCAAATGACACTGGGAAAGCTATGAATACATCTTTTCTCCCACCAACATTGGGTTAAATAAATGGGCTGACTTGGCTCACTTGCTATGAGGTAGCGACCAGTCTAGTAGGAGGAAAAATTAGAATTAAAAATCCTCTTATCTTGCCCTAGACACACCACTGCAACTATGGCTGCAGTACATGTTGCACCTCTACGACCTTAATAGGTTAAGGGACTCGTGAAGTGACGAGAAACAGAATCATTAAAGAAAGAGAAACTTTGGTTTTGATGGCTCGGGTTGAAGCAAAAATTGGATGTGTCTCGATTGTAAGCAGCTTTAAAATTAGTTGGAATAGCAAATGAAATAAAAAGTTGAATTGAAGTTGAAGTTTTTCACAAATAATAACAGAATAGTCTTCGGGTCCTCGTTATGTTCGTTGCTTCCCTGATCGGTGAAGTAATGGATAGTGGCTCGGATTAAGGAATCGGAGAGCCGAGTACGAAATCCAGTCGAATCCATTACATTCACTTACGTGCTAATACCCTTGGGAAAGGTATGAATCCTCTTCTTCTCCCCCGCCCCAGCTATGGGTAAATATCAGAACAGTGAGAGATCGGGCTCTATTGCCTTGGATGGCAACAGATTAGGTTCTATAGCTTTGGATGGCAACTGGTCTATCGCAGGAAGAAATGGCAACCTACTGCGGGAAAAAATCTACCTCGTCAGTGATGTATCGAAAGTTACATGATCGCCTAAGCGTGTATCACGTATGGCACATAACTGAAATACTGGATGTTTGTTTTCTTCCCGAACGCTCAACTGTTTCTAAGAATAATGTTGAAATAAAACTAATGGAAAGTTTATATCATAAAATGGACGTATTTTGACATCAAGTACTATAATACATCAATGTACGTATAAATGTTTTCCTGTTCAGTAGCTGTGCGCATGCGTTCGTTAGCATGTAAATGTAATAGCAGCTGATAATTTTAGACAAAAATTATTAAACTATATTTGAGTTCATAAAAATTCTTCGGGTTTTTTCATTATTTTTTGCACTCTCTCTCTCTCTCTCTCTCTCTCTCTCTCTCTTTCCATAAAAAATTTGATGTATTGCAGTTGTTTATGTCTCTCTTTCTTTATCTTAACTTCTTTTCAAATTTTCCCCCATTGTCTCTTAATATACAACTAGGAATCCTCTTTCTTTCGTCGTCATCCATGCCCCTTCTCTATATATGTATAGTTACTTTCTATTTTTACCCCTAGTTTTCCTTACGTTTTTCTCTAGCTTTATCTCCCACCTTTTCTCCTTTAAATTCTCTTTTCTTCTTCTTCTTCTCCTCCTCCTTTTCCCCCTCCCATTGCTTTTCTTAATCCCTTCTTGCATTATGTAGATCTCTTCGTGAGAACGCATAACTAGTTTCATTTCAAAATGGCCAAGGATCAGGTAGATACTGTACTCTGATCATAGGTAGAAAATTTTAACGGTTTTGCATACAAGATTAACAGAATATTAGTAGAGATTATACGATATATGTTTGTAAAAATTATAAGTGTATAATTATTTTTTGTGTTGAAATATTGGTTTTGTATACTGACATACAAATTATGAGCAATGGCTTAAGTACCGATGTTTTGTTCAGGGGTATTAAGAACTCAACAATATTAAAACTTTCCTGCCTGCAAAAAAAACAAAACAACAACAACAAAAAAAAAAAACAATAAAAAAACGTAGTGTCAAAAGGAGGTTATTCCCTTGACACCGCTATTACTATACACACTCGGCAATGTTTATTTATAAGATTAGAAAAATATGTGAACCAAGTACAATGCGATATTTATTATTTAACTTTTATAAAGATTTATTATTTACCATTTTCTAAAGAAATACATTTGAAAAGAAAACTTATTAATATATATATATATATATATATATATATATATATATATATATATATATATATATATATATGAGGTAAGCAATTTGTTAGTGTTGTATGTTCCAACCAATCGTCACGAGCGATTCACTATTTTTTTACAATGGTGTTCACTCTTTTTCTTCACTCTTTACAAGACCCAAGAGCCACTCGTGGTAGAGGGTTACAGAGTAAGAGGCACAGTTTCTGGTGATATGTGGGGAAGATGACGGTTAAACCTAAACTTTGAACACGTTGCAATTATAGTGATCGGGGAAGCATCCTCTTGAGAGTCGCTTCCACAATGCAGCGGTTCGTGGGAAGATGCTACTCGAGTGGAACTTACATCTCACCAATGGAATACAAAGGGGATCAAGGTGGTTCGCTACAATGGGCGTGGCATGGTGGGTTTTAGCCATGAAGTTTAGAATTGGTGGATCTAAAGAATATAGTTCGTCTGAACAATCTCCATGGAAATAGCGATAGAACAGCGAGAAACTTGCGACGTTTCGTCTGTGAGTAAAGGGGTTGTAGGGTGGAAGAATAATTCGTCACCCACAAGGACGCGGAGACGCTTTCGAACTCTATCGAAACGGGAAAGTGAAGACTAGGCAGCTCCTGCCCATATATGGTAGCAGTAATCCATTTTCCGCCTGATCTGGCTCTTGTAAAAATAGAGGATAGCAGGAAGAGCCAGGTACTTACTAAAGCGATGCAGTGAACCGACCATTTTTCCAGCATTTTTAGCGATGGCTCGTTTATACGAGTTCTACTTAAGGTTTGGGTTGAGTTTAAGTCCCAATAGGCGTTCAAGGCACGGGGTCCTCCCTGAGGGAACGCCCGTTCGTTGCGATCTTTGAAAGTTCTGGGTCTGCTCCTTGATGATGGAATGTTACTAGTTTGGTTTTCGATATATTGAATGCGACCAGCTAGTTTTTTTCCCACTGAGCTGTTAGAGCTAAGTCAGAGGAGAGATCAGCTGCTCTCAGGTTCTTGACATCTAGAGATTTGGGGCCGCACCCATATACTCTTGTATCATCAGCATAGATATTCACAAATGATCGGAGTAGACTCTTCGGCATGTCATTTATGTAAAGAAGAAAGAGAGTTGGACCCAGAAGCTAAACTTGGAGGACGCCTGCGTTGATCACTTGGGCCTCGGTGGACTGGCCGTTAACAACTACCTTCAGGGATGGCCAGATTAATTTTTACTTAACAAATAACTTTTGACCGCCTCGATGCAAGGGAATAGTTAGTGAGACATCATTAATACAGGAGTGTTCGATTCTTCATGGTTGCTCTATATTTTAGCCTTGTGCCAGACTTGTGTGTGTGCACGAGTGCGCGCTTCACGGCGTTACTTAATAATTAAGAATATCTGGCGGTGATAGTCCACTGAATTATTAATATACTCGGGAACGTTTTTTTTTTTTTTTTTTTATAATAAAAGGCTTAAAATAAGTTTCTCTTGTCTCCGCCATCGATTTCTGTTTGCATAGTTTCTTTTAACTTTGCAGGCCCAGAGACTTTGCCAACAACCGCATTCGAGTTTGGGAACAAACAAAACGAACCTGAATCATTAAACACAACAAAGGGAAGTTGATTAATAATTAATTCACGGTTCATTCGAGATGCTAAAGTCTTGAATGCTGCAGAGAAACATTCAGTGTCCTGATCTCATAATACTTTATGATAAGGTTAATGGTAAAATTATCTGTTTCCTTATAAGGAAACAATCAGCATTCATTGACCGAGCAGCCAATGCTATCGTCAGTTAAAATTTACCAATCCTTTCTTTTAAAACATATTTTCAGGAAAATAGTTTTCTCAAAATCACTGTTATCACTCTTTCTATTACTGAAGGGGGCTTCCTTCTTAACATTGTTTGAAATAATGTGGAACTTTAATAACTTATTTTCTTTTCTAGTTACATGTGCTATCCATTTTAGTTGTTGCCGTTGTTGAAAGTCCTCCAGTGATGAAAATTTTGTTATTGGGTACAGTTCTGTTTTTTTTTTTTTTTTTTAATTTTTGTGATTCGGTAACACCAGTACACAAAGTTCGCGGAAACCCTAGAAACTTCATTTGCTCGAAGCCATTTTTTAATCATTGATCTGAAAAAGCGATTGTATACAGCAAACAGTTTAGATATTTCTGAACGGGTTTGGCGCCATGCATGACATGCATATCGATCTGACGAGGTTATTTAATAACATGACTGGAGGTTTTATGTTTTGTAGCCATTTGCAGTGTTGGTGTAAAAACATCTCTCGCACTGTCTATTCTATGTTCAATTTCTTTATCATCTATACTAGATTTATTATAACTAACCCATACACCGAGGTATTTGAAGTGTTTAGCATTTTCGACATCCTGAATTTTTATGATAGATTTAGGATAGGTGCCATCACTTCTTTCATTCCAATTCCAGATCATAGTTTCTGTTTGTGAAAGGTCTACCTTGAGTCCTATATCTTGGAACACTTGATAGATGATTTTTCTGTCTGAATTTCTCGGATGTGGAATTGTCATTATTTTCAAGCAGACTATTGTCCTCATCTTTGATGTTGTTAGCACAGTGTGTACTTGAACTCAGTGGAAATAGAGTGATCAATAACTGAGCAGTACTGAATAAGAATTAGATGATATATCTAGACATGGGCAGTGAAACGAGAACAATCTAACCCCGTAGATTAAATAAAGTGTTCAGTTCAAAATTCTCTGTAGGTTATTCGGATCAACATGCAATGGATGTAGGCCGAAGAGTACAACGACTGAAACGTTGTGATAACAACCAAGACGAGAACAACAGACCGAGGTTTCGTTTGGTTTGTTTTACGGCATATCAACCTCAATGGGTTATTTAATAGCGAAAAGATTTTTATTGCAGGTATTATTTTTTTTCTTCAAAAATTCATTGCTGGTAATAAGCATTTACAAAAATGTATTGCTGGATTTAAAACCTATTTGTACGCTTTCATAGTGTTTTGACCCCAGTTTGGGGTTCAACTATTTACTCGAAGCTGGGATCATAACAGGTGCTACCACCCAGGGTCAGGGTGGACCAGGGAACACCAGCAATCGTTCCACGCTCCTCAAAACCTCCTGATCAGAGGCTTGTTGCTGGATGAAGTTTATCGTCTTACCCACGACAGGATAGACTGAGTGTAAATAATATAATATTAGTAGAATGTTGATCATTTGATTCAAGATCATTCTTATCCCAACTGTGAATAAATACCTATGTCATTTGCATAACATAAGGCCACTCCACCACCACGACAAACATATTTAACTTAGAAAAAAAGTAAAAAGTACAAGCAAAATTAAACGCTGCATAATACGGCCATGCAGATACACGATGTATATTATTAGTTGATGAATGACAATTTAACGTCAGTTTAAAAAGAATTTTTAAAAATGGCGGATGTTGAAAAAAATGGCAGAGGCCACAACGGGGCCACCAAAAGCGCGTCCGGAAGTAAGACGCGCCGTCCCTGGAAGTTTAGAATTTCTAATATTGATTTAAAGCAGAAAAGTTCTTACTTTAGACGTTGGCGCAATAAAGTCTAACGCTTTTTTTTTACAATAATGTTCACTTTGTACAATGCCCAAGTGCCACTCAATGTAGAAGTGTGCAGAGTAAGAGGTACAGTTTATGGGGATATGTGGGAAAGAAATAAATAAAACAAAATGTTTCAGTATGTTCGAAACTTACCCTTCGTAATTTGTTTTGAGGCACACGTCTACAGTTTCATGATCCCAATTGTCAGTCCTGGAATCTTTTTGGTCATCTGGACAAAAGAAGTTGCCGCAGCAACGTTGATGATAGTCGACTCCTTTATCCAATAAGAACTTCACCATAGCTGCGTCTTCATTCACGATGGCCATATGAAGTACGTTTTCACCTACAAAAGAATTCGAAAATATTTCTTTTATATACAATTTATCATCTGCATAATAAGTGCGAATGCCAGTGTGTAACTTTTTCAAATTAAAGGGACACAACCCTCACTTTCAATAGCTTATTTCAAGTGAAAAATAATACAATTCTCAAATTAGTGTTTCAAAATAAAATTGCCCATGTTTTCAACTTTACTCTGAGAAGCCGTAGCCCAGCATAACATACCATTTTGGAATCAGGCCGATTCCGTGAGCAAATTAAAAACATTTCGGGCTGGATCTGGACCCGCAATCCTGGAATTTATGATTTCCAATTTTTCATTACTGCGATTGTTTTCGGCGATATTTTACGTGATTTTTTGCGATGAATTTTTCTGTACAATAACAATTTTTATAACTTGGAAATAAATTTGGGAATAATCGAAATTTATTACGAAAGTCAGCCATGAAATAAAAATAATTTTAATGTAAGGAGCTATGTACATCAAATTGTCTTTAAATTAAGTGGCGGCAGAAGAATTATCGTTGAACTTTTAAAAGGTAAGCTTAAATATTAATGCAATATTTAAATGCAGCGATCAATTTTGAGTTCTGTAGTTTATTGTTGCCTATCGCATCTACTCCTCCCTACTTATTGTGATGAAGGCCCAATCAAGAGCCATCCGCAGGTGCTAGCTTTAATGCTGCCCGAAAAGAACAATATTATTATTATATAAATGCATACTTAAGTTCGTTTGCAACATCGGTGATATGCTTTTGTCGGAGTTAGCTCCTCCTTAATTCCCTAATTATCACTAGGGGTCGCTCTCTTCTTACACTATAAATACTGGGCAACTTCTTTCCTCGTTCTCTTTTTCACTTTACATTTCTTATTTTTTTTATACGCACATACACGTACGTACGAACATTCACCAAAATATAAACTCTTTATGTTCACACAAAAATGTTAATGTGTTTGTCACTTGTAAATTGGTTGTTTAATACATATATTTGTTGATATATATATATATATATATATATATATATATATATATATATATATATATATATATATATATCGGTTTTGTTTGTTTTCTTTACATCTTCAGTTGGACTTAATTCAAGTCCGCCATTTTCTTGTATTTGGACCTTCTTCTAGCAGGAATAAATAGCACGTGTTTCTAATTCAACAACACTCAAACCCACATGGTCCACTACAATTTAATATATTTTAGAAAGACACGTGGTAATTTTTCAGAACGTCTTTGCTTTTAAGGACTAAAAGAAAATAGAGTGTGTTCGGAAAGTTACTATGCACTTATATTTTTATTAACAAACATGTTTCAATATAGAATACAGGAAGAGAATATGAATGAAAATTATAGACAATGATGTCCGTTAGCATCAATTCAGGCTTGGATCCTTCTTATTTCGTTTCTGAACACCGCTATGAGTTGCTCGCTTGAAATTAACTGAGTGGACGCTTTCAAATCGTCCTGTGTGCGCGGACAATCTCAATACACTGCAGATTCTGCTGCTCCGCATAGATAAAAGATCTATTTAGATATATTTAGATCTGGAAAGTGTCGGGGCCACATGTCTTTGGAAATAATGCAGTCTGCAAAAGTTTTCAACAAGGTGACGAACTATATTGCGATGTGGAAAAGGTGTATCAGAAAATTTATCAGCAAAACGCTGTCGCACTAAATCTGTGTATCTACCACCTTCTCGAAATACATGTTCGGGAGAAATACACGTTCTTCAGTTGTTAAAACAATATTGGAATCTGAAATATAAAAAATATAAGAAAAGTACACAGTAACTTTCTGAACATCATGTATAATTCATGCACCGTAGGACCTCTTTATTCATGGTAGATAGGCTCCAATAATCTCCACGGATGATGAAGTCTGTGCGTAATAGTGAACTATTTGGATATATGTTCAAAATCTTATGACATTGATACTGTTTTTAAAACAAAATGCTTAAAAATCTTTAACAGAAAGAAAAAAAAAAGAAGCTAATGGGACCTGTTTGCGTTAAGGTCAGATTTGAATTCAGAGTTTTCCTACTAGACTTTTTTCTGATAGATTCCTGTCCTTTCATGTCAACGAAACAGAATCGGCCGAAATTTGAACTCGGTCCGCCGATTCCATTTTCCGCGCCGATAACTGATACGCTACCTGTACATCTTCAAAGCTAACTAGTAAGGAATTAAATCAAATTAGCAACTCAAGCGATAATTATATGCATATCTTAAGAAAAAGAAATTAAGATCTCTCAAGCATGAAGGAACTGATAATTCAGGGCTCTTTATGAGAAATAAATTTAATATCAAAATTGATAACAAAAATACGCCATTTGCACAACCGCTGTCCGTAGGCGGTTACCATAATTAAAAATCATTGGCTTGCAATAATTATCCATAATATATATGTTTGACAATTTCCCTTTTTCTTTTTCTTTTTTTTAATAGGGGGTTTATCATTAATGATTTATCGTTCTATATATTTACACGCGAGTGTGTGCGTGGTAAGGTTGTGTTAGTCTATATGTTAGTCTATTCAGAGGTATGCTCAAGTCTTCTGTGTTTTTCAATCAGTTATTTCATGTGTCCGGGATAATGCGATGGTTTCAATTCGACCTTTTCTCCGTCCTTCATCTGACACGTTAGGGTCTTTTTAATGATTTCGGTGAATATAGCATAAGTAATTTCGGCCATTTCCTTCCGTTTTCGGTCAGTTTTTGGTCGTCACTATGGTGAAATAACAAGAATCAGTGATGCGTCAAATTAATCAATGCCAAAAATATAAAGAAATCACGTGATGCCAATATGTTGCCTTCTCTCTAATCCATATCTTTCTCACTCTTTCCTCTATCTGTCTCCTCTCTATCTATCACTACCTACCTAGCTTTCTACAAATCGAAAGGGAAAAGACATTTTATTGCACTTGATGTCTCTATTTCTGTTTGTCTGTCTGTTCGCATGGCTGTTTATTTTAGAGCACAATGTATCCCACCTAATCTCACATAGCGTGTCTGCATTGTCGCAAAATTTGGATTCGATCGCAGATTTTTTTTTTTTACGAACTAGCTTCTGAAGTACACAATTCATCAAGATCTCATAAAAATAGCTTATTTTTTATTATTGTGTTAATCAGTAATTTAAACGCTATTTTCGTCTACCGGCCTGAATATTCGAGAAGCCTTATTAAAGAAAAACATGCGCTCACCCTTTAATAAGATTTCTCGAATATTCAGGCCAGGAGACGGAAATAAATATTATGTTTAAAATAAACGGAGCGTCTACTCAAATATGGGTATCCACTAAAAATAACGTTTAAATGATAAAATCTGTCGGATTAATAAATAAAAAATCCATTAAATCTTTAGAAATTAATCAGTAAACCTTTTACTATCGTACGGCATCGATAATATTAACTCTCTCTAAAATCCCTTATATGAAGTAATATTGTGGCCAGTCTAACCAACATGAAGTGATTTGGCCTACATTATGGATTCAAGGTAGCAATCTAACTACCAGAGTATTATGGGTTAATTATTTTTATGTCCGTTTTCGAAAAATAAATGAGTCTGGTTTCAAACCAACGTAAAATCATCCCTCATCGCAGTTATGCTTGTGTAATGGGTTTTCTAAGTTCGCAGATGTATACTGAGTTGAAAACTTTCCAAGAACACCTGCTGGACTAAATAAATAGAATAATAATAATGTTAATATCGGTTCCCGTTGGTATTTCCATTTCCGCTTGACAAAAAAAAAAAAAACAAAAAAAAAACACACACACACACAAAATACTCTAATATTTAAGAAGTATTATGGACTTAAGAGAAAAGTTAAAGAAAAAGAAAATGAAATCTTGATAAAACTAGAAAAAGAAAATGAATCGTTGAAATATATATATATATATATATAAAAAAAAAGGTTTACTGAAAGAAACAGGAATCACTTAGTAGCCGGAATTCGGTGCCTACCAAAAATTTACATTAGTAGACGGACACAAGGTCACGTCACTTGAAATCTTCCACTACAATCTTAAGTTGTTCAAGTCTAGGATTAACAGTTATCTTCCCCCACATATCTGCATAAATTGTACCAAAAACATAGCTCGAGTAGATCTTGCGCCTTGTGCAGGGTGTACATTATTATAAAGAAATTTTGAGTTTTGCTATTTTTCAGAATAATTTCGAATAACGTAGATTATTGATGAGAAGAAAGTCAAAATTCATAATTTAGTAGCATTGGGATTTCAAGTGTATCCGATGCTCCATTTGTAGGCCCAATCTGACAACTGTGCTCGTTTTTCGCCAATTCAGTTCCGGTAGCCTTTATGTCACCTTGCACCGCCATTTTAATTAATAGAACACCTCGAATTTATTTCTAGAGTGCAAGAGAAATATTCTTATGTTTCTCTTGCACTCTAGTGCAAGAGAATGTTTTGATGTTTCTAGAGTGCAAGAGAAACATTCTTATTTATAAAGAAGGTCGAAAATAAAATGTGGCGAATGAGTAAAGTAAATACAACTACAAATATTTTCTTCGTTTATCTTGCCAATTCCTTGTAGCGTATAAATAATAGTATATTTATAATATTTATTATGTTGATCATAAAACTAATACAGTGAACATAGCTGATTAATACCCGCTAAGGAATTGATTATTTTATCGTTGGCTTTATTGGAAATGATATGTTGGACCAATGTCATTAATGAAGTCCTGAAACATAATTTGCCAACAGCCCTCTCTTTAAATTCCTTTAGTGAATCGAGTATATATTTCACACACTCAAGCTTTATTAAAATATCGTTTATGTAGAAGGGGTGTTTTCATTGCGCAGAATCGTAAGTAAATGACAACATCAATAGAGTTTTATTGCTTTTAAAGGATCGTTAGGTATATCCGCTATAGCCAATTATGTGAAAAGAAAATCTATTCTAGTTAATCGGTTTTCACATCCTCATTTACAGTTATAAGTCCCATAACCTACTAGGGTCGTTGGGGCACCACATGTACTGTAGTTGTGGCAGAGGTGGGTGTGTCTAGTGAAAAATAGAAACTTATCCTGCTTCAAGCTTGTTTTGAATTCAAAGTTCTTCTTCTGGACTGTTTATCCTTAATAAGGTTAAAAAGTCCAGTCTGTCCTATTATTTACGGAAATTCCAATTCAGAGTCTGACCTGCTATAATATTTAACTCGTAACTGGAGGAAGATGGGTTCATGCTTTTCCAAGAACATTAGCATGAATTGAACGAAACAGAATCGACCAGAATTTGAACTCGAGACGCCGATTCCATTTCCACACCAATAGCCGTTACGCTAACCACACATCCCGTTTTCACATAAGGAGTGCAAAAACCGATAAAGAGTAGTTAATTTTCCATAAGCCATGTCTAACTCAACTAAACTTAGATGTCTTCACCAACTCAGGCGCGATGAACGGTCTCTCAGCAACTCGCCAAACTAAGTTAGTAAATAACTAAACCAGCTCAGATAGTTGTCTATATACCACTAGTGTCAGAAGTCATTGTTCGAATCCATGTAAAATCCAGGACTCCCACAGCTTGGAAAATTGGCATAAGATAATTTTCTTATGCAAATTTTGTCTTGAATCGTTTAAATTTTACTGAAGACAATGTTTATGACACAGGACTAAATACATTTGTGCAATTGTAGACTTCAATTGAAGATAATAATCGCACAATTTTAATAGCTACGTTAGTTGATGTTTGCAACTCAGCCTCTTGATAATGCCCGCTATACTTTGCTATGAAGTAAAGACATTTTGAACTCTTTAAGTAAAGCGGTGGGTTACCCCACTTGACTTTCCTAAAAACCGTCGCTAGGGGACGCTCCCTAAGCCTATGAATAGGAAATAATATTCTCACTGCTCTTTCCTTCTTTTGCAACTTCAGCTATAGGATGTAGTCGCACGTGAGGGGAAAAAAAGTGTCCTCTCCAAAATAGTCTTATCTTGAAACCTGATCTAAACATTTGACTTTATAATTATTTTTCATTCTTAATGTTAACTACTATTGACGTAGTTTGTATGTTTTGAACACCTTGCAATAGAATGCGTATCAGAAAATAAGTGTTTACCGTAATTCCCCATGTATAATACGCATTTTTTCTAAAAAAAAATAATAAGCAAAATCAGGGGCGCGTATTATACACAGCTACAAAAAATCTTCAGACAATTGCCGTTTCATAGGTCAATTTCAGTTGCGAAATGACTACTCACCACATACATATGAAAATTTGATTCGGCAATAAGGATGCCAAATACAATCACATGTACCTAACAATGGTTACAAATGTAAAATAAAATAAGAATTATCATAAAACTAAATTAGAATAATATTCTGTTTAAAACCATTTTTTAAAATAAGAGTAGGAAACGCTGGCCGTAATGAAATTGGAAAGGTACGATTTATAGGGTTTGATTGCCAAACATGGAGTGCATATTATGCGTGAGTAGAAGCATTTTCCTACATTTTCAGCACAATTTCAGAGGTGCGTGTTATGGATAAAGGCATATTATACATGGGGAACTACGCTATTTGGTAAAGTGTGTGAGACAGAGAAAGAAAAATAAAGACCTATCGTTAGAGAGAGAAAGGAAGAAAGACACATAGAGAGGAATGCATTAAAAAGAGAAAATGAAAACAAATATCGAGGTGGTATAATCCGAAAGGTAAGACTGAAATCTGCGTCAAGAGGGGTTGAAGGGTTGAAAAGAAAGAGAAAGTATGTAGGAGAATAGAAGAGAGTGAAATTAAAACAGAGTGAAAAGAAAAAGATACGAGGGAGAGAGAGAGAGAGAGAGAGAGATGAAGGTACTCAAAAGAGAGGGGGAGAAAAACTAATAAAAGCAAATGTTTAGTGATGGAAGAAAAAACGTGAAACCTTGACAACAAAAAATAATTTTCCAAAATAACATGCAACAACGAAGCAGGGTTGCTATTAAGAGCGACAGGTGCTAAAGGGAAGCTGACAGTTAATCATGCATGACTAGCCATTACAACCCACTCGAATACCCATCCCACTCATTCTGGCCTCCTCCCATTCATTCTCTGCCTCACTAGCATAGTGTGGCTGATGGAAATGCAAATTTCATCAACCACCCTGTCCATAATTTGGCTGGTGGCTATCACCTCGAACACACGTTGACTTACATAAGCACTTTTTCCGTAAACACTCCGACACGTGGCAGTCGATTTACACAAATCGCATAAAAGATTTTTATTCGTTTTTTTTTTGTTTTTTTTTTATTTTTTTTTTTTTAGTGCAGTTGTCGTTTGTAAGGATTGATGTCTTCAAATAGAACCGGGCTTTAATAAGAGGGTTATTTGCACGGCATCGCTGTTAGTCTCTGTTTTATTGTCCCCTATCAATAACAACATTATGTCAACAAAGGGAACGAAATTAGAAGAAAAACGGGACTTCAGGTCGATTTTAGTGAAATACCCACTGCAGGGAAATTAACATAAAATATTAGTTTTTCGCAACAAGAAATGGAAATGGTGTATCAATTTCATTTTCTAAGGGTCATTTCCAATACCGGATTTACCTATCGGCTTAGCAGGCTGAAACCTAGAGCCTTAAAATCTAGGGTGTCTTCAGCCAAGGTGTAATATTTTTGACACTGTCATAAGCCTTTCTCACACACGCTGTCATAACGCATTGTAGAATTTAAAGAAACCTTCAGTAATTTTTCTTAGATTCCATTTCAGAAGAATATTGTCTTAAGCCGATAACTCGATGCTTGATTTCTTTATAGATTTTTTTTTAAATTTTAACATTCATGCATTTTTTCAATCATATACTGTATTTAATAATAACATCTTATGTCCCTTTGAGGAGGAATTGTCAACTGTGAAATTTTAAGCACCCATCATCATCCTCCATTTTACTCAAATTGTTTAACACTCTTCCATTTTCCTCTACTCGTGAGAATGAGGCCTCACAAGTGGAATAGCTTAGCATCTAAATCCGGTCCCGCTCATTTTATTAAGTCTTCAACGACACCACAATAGAAAGACTCACAAATAAAATATAAAACAAATTCATCAATCATAGGCATTGGTTTATTGGGCCGAATGGTAATTGATATATGCACGGATTCTTCTTCTTCTTCATCATATCATTTGATCCAATTAGATTGCACAAGATGCAACAGATTCAGAAAAATACAAACATACAAAGGTAGGTCAAAAAGCCAAGTACTTATTCACTGAAATTTGATCTGAAATTTTCACTGTATAATTTTCGATCTCTACAGCTAATAATTCAGTATTGAATGAAATGCATTAACAAGGAAAATCATGTTTAAAAATAAATATTTATTGGTTAAATAAATTATTTTATGATGTGCCACAGTATGAGACATAAAGTGAAAAATTTATTAGTTTAATGTAGGCACCTCCACAGATTCGCGATAACAAAGCTTTGAAATGAATTTTAAAAAATGAAAAATCTTTTTTAAAGCTTTTATTTTAGTTTTATTTTCAAGTTAGTAGATTAAATTTAATATTTCCAATAAGTAAAATTATTTGTTATATTTCAAACTAATTTAAACTGACTGGAAGATGTTTTCGTTTTGAACTCACTAACCAGTGCTGATTTTAACGGCAATTTTAACCCCCTATGTAATTTACAATGTAATCCTCTTTCTTAAAAATCTTTAAAAAATAAAATATACTTTTCTGAAACTTATTTGATGAACATTAGCTGATTTAAAGTTCAATTAATCTGAACTGAAACAAATATTACTTACTTTAAATTTAAAATATTGCAGAAATGCATTTTTAACACAGCGGTACCTGTTTATTTTAGGTATTAACAGGTTGACAACTTCAATGACAGATGGAAGCTTATCTAATATTTTTTCTACGGTGGTCATATCTGTAAAATTTACTTGAAGAATATAACGTGAGTGCCTTTTAATATCATTTTTAACTACTCAGTAATCTTAACATTTAGGGAAATATTCTCCGTTATCTATTGTTTTATTGAATTTTAAGTACTTTGGTTTTAAATTTACTATAGTTATCGCTCTTATTGTAGTGTATTGACGTCTCTATTTACAAAAATCGGCACGTTTATAAATATACAAAAACAATTAATAATTATTTATAAAATAGTGGGTATCGCTAAATTATACTAAGCTTTTTCATTTATGATTAATAAACATAGTTTTTACTTAAAAACAATATCACCTATCCTGTACAAAGTATAATAGAATTTTAATAGATTTAGAACTTTATAATTTTTTATAATTAAAATTAATAAAAAATGAAAACAAGTCTTGTAAAAATTCATTATTGATCGAAAAATGTTTTTTTTCTTTAGACAATAGTGTCCACAGTATATCTTATTGATATAAGCAATTAAAGGCCTTTCTAATTAAATATCTTTGTTTTATAGAATTTTTATTATATGATTCAGAGCAAATTTACGGTTACTGAGCATCCAGTTTTACAAAAAGAAATTGAAGATTTAAATTCTTCATGGAGTTCTGCCTTTAAGTAATATAAATCGGTGTAATACAGTGTGGCACTGGTAAATGAAAAAAAAAGGGATTATGTTAAAATATAACTTGGAACAAGAGGAAAAGAGTTAAAGAACGGAATAATAGATAAACTAAGAGAAGAAGCAAAATTGCTTTTATTTTTTAAAGTCTATTTTTTTAAGCAGAGGCGGCTTGAAGAAAGTGACTTAGTTTTTTTGTGAAAAGATATTACCAAAGAGGCCACCTGGAAAAAGCTGGACTGACGATTGATGGTGCTGCCTTAAAGTGGAAGTTACAAAAAGAAGGTTGATTGAGGAGATAAAATTTGGTAATTTTAAAGCGAAGGCAAATGGAGAAAAACTGACTGATGATTGCTGTAAAAAATCAGAAGACTGTAAAAACAATCTCATAGAAAGGATTTTATACTTCGCCTAAGAGAAATATGTTAATATGAGGTTTTTACGTTAAAAGGGAAGCAGCTGGTTAATTTCTGATTATAAAGACCCCAAACTGTAAAAAATGTGTTGACGACAATTAAAATAATAAATACGATTAATGACCAAAAAATAAGTCCAACCCGTTCGCCCGCGGAATTTTAAAATCAAATTTGTCAAGGTAACAACCGAGGGGAGAGACTTAGGTGAAATACCAAGAGAGACGGAGAGATTGCCTTAGCCGATTGGCAGGTAATGGTGCGATGCACAAATAAGAGAAAGAAGAAGTTATTGGGGCTGGTCAGTACTTACGACCACTGCTCATGGAAAAGGGGTCTCATAAATTTAGAAGGATAATTAATTTTCCAAAACCAGACATCAAAGAACTCTTGTTGGAAGACTAGGGAAACCACGAGTCCCCAAACACGTCAATCCCCATGTCTGTCTTGGGCAGAAGTCAATATAAGCAGATCACTGACGTGACCAAACCAGTTGCAGCAACTTGGAGAAGCAGACGAGCCTACGTGACTTGCTGCCAACGAGGACTCCCGACTTTAGCCTTTTCAGACTAAAATGAGCAGTTTCACGATAGAATTCAAAATGGGAAGAATTAATATTTATCTACAAAGAACGATATAAGCCACACGAAAAATTGACCCGAATAATTTTTTGTATCCTTTTTATTTTGTCTGCAATGAACATTGTTTATTTTTCCTTGTGACATAGTTTCGCCGTGGTTCGAATCAACACTATGATTGCTGATGACAACTAACAATCACAAAGCACAATGTGGCGGAGCAGAGCACAGACTGGAACGGCCACTTCAACGACCAGCGTCACTATTTGACCAGCCTAGGAATTGATCAAGAAGTGTTATAAAAAAATTAACTATAACTATTTTAATAATCCAAAAATCCTTCGGTCTTCACTCTTAAAAAATAACATAAAGATTTTGACGATAAAATTTTGTTTTTATGAAGATTTGGGCATTTTACACCATGGTATGCTAATCTTTTTTCCAGAAGTATTTTCTATTCATCAAAGGTTTTATGTTATATTCAATAATAAAATTAACCCATTACTGTATAAAAGTTCCTGTCTATATTTCTGAGATGAGGTATTATGTACATTATTTGGATTATTGTCCTCATCTTTGTCGCCATATTTATTACAACGTTTCGGCCGTTGTACGCTCCGGTCTGCTTCAGGTGGTTGGAATGTCGAACTGAACCCTTTATTTCATTCACTGGGGTAGACTGTTCTAGTTCCATGTGCCATGTTTAATGGATGTCAGTTATCAGTTTACCGAACTGATAGAATTTTAATAGATTTAGAACTTTATAATTTTTTATAATTAAAATTTTAATTTCCTTCTGAAAGTTCTCCACTGCCTTAACCAGGTATTGAACTCATACTCTTTGGGTCCTGTCACTGCATCTAACTAACGCCTTTATCCACTGTGCCATATGCCCTCAAACGTTGATATATATTTTAGAATTTCCATTGCTTTCATTTGTTAAAGATTTACATTGATTTAAAGTTTAAATTCTCAAGTCGATTTGCTATAGACAATAATTTAAAATTCTTTGAAAAAGAAGATAATTCAGTAATTCAAAATTTATAATATGTCCAAATCATTTCAAGTATTTGTTATAGATGGTATCAAAGAGTGAAGTCAAATATGTTACATTTCTCAAAGTCGTCATTTTCACATCATATGGTTTTGGAATATTTCAGTTTGAGCTGAAAGCCTTGGAGTCCATGCCATATGATTTAAACCATATAAAACAAATGAAAAAAATATATAAAGTTTATTTTCATTTTTTTACGGATTGATTTTAACATAAATTTATGGTTTCCAAAAATAGTCTATCCAAGGCTTATTTAGTGTTTTACTGCAGCTTCTTGTTTGTTCTTGCAAGATAGTAATTGATTTTGTATATCTTGATTACGAACGATTTCTTTGTAATTGTGGGAAAGTTAGCTCCAGTTAGATTGCTGTTTTTTTAAAAATCAGTTCCTACCAAGAAAGGTAATAAACCCACTAAGATACAAAGTGTGAAAGAATATCATCTGCCTATGATAAATTTGATATTATTTGACTAGCAATAAAGAAACCATTCTCACGATACTTTTGTTCAGTTATGAACATTACAGCTGACAATACCATAGTGGCAAATAATGTGTAACCTTGTTTAACATTCTTTTTGATAAAAAAGAATGGCTAACAAACATCCTTTTTGATAAAAAAAAAAAATGGCCAACACCAAGCTCAATTTTATAGCTGACCTAGAACAACCATATACAGAGTAAAAAAAGTTTAGGTCATTTTGGTTGATGGGATACATATTTTTTACTTTGACAGGAAAATGTTAAAATAAATGTAAAACAGAATAATGTATGAAAAATATTTTCTTTTGATATACGTGATTTGTTTTCGTATCAAAACACTTTTTTCCTCGATCCTATATTTTACATCATTTATTTTAGCATTTTCCTTTGTACAAATTTAATTGACTATTCACAGATATGTAATTAATTCACAAATATTTTTAATGTTATTAACTATTAAATTTTATTTGAATTATATTTATTTTCAAATTAACCTCAGCGTTACGATGTAGCAAGAATACCAGGGTAACGATTTTTAGTTCATTTTTCAGTCGTCCTGATGTTCTGAATGAAAAGTTTGTAACAGATTTTAAAGAAATTAAACATCCAACGGATTTTCATATATTCTATCTTACAAACTTTATTCGGATATTTCATATCAGTCCTTATATCAAATATATGAATTCTCTAATTGTTCTCTAGGGGTCGCTCTCCCTACATTATAAATACTGGGCAACATCTTGCCTCGTTCTCTGTTTCATTTCTTCATTTCAGTGAACACATCTGCAATGTAAGCTCTCGCAGAACATAGCGTCTTCCCATTGGTGGGAGACGCCATGAACATTATACACACATACACATACGTAAGAAATTTCACCAATATACAAATTCTTTACGTTCACACACAAACACAAATGTTGATGTCTTTGTCACTTGTAGATTTGTCGTTTAATATATATATTTGTTGATATATATATATATATATATATATATATATATATATATATATATATCTGTCTTGTTTGTTTTCTTTATATCTTCGGTTAGACTCAACTTGAGTCCGCCATGTTCTTGTAGTTGAACCTTCTCGCAGGAATAAACAGCATGTGTTTCTAATTCAACAACACACAAACCCATACGGTCCACTACAATATATTCGTATATATTCTTTCGAGTGCAGCACTTACCATAGTATTCTTCGGAATGGTATATATCGTTTATGAGGTTTGGAAAGAGACGTGTCAAGCGCTTCGCCAAATCGGCATGTGTGGAAGTAGCGTTGAGAAGACAGAGGTGAAGAATCGTTTCTCCTACAGACCCGCGTTCATCAATATCCCAGCAAATATGACGATACATGTCTGGAAAAGAGCAAACAAAATCCATATAAGAGATACAAACTTAAAGATATATAAACTTGCGTTTAACTTATACAGCTTTTCTGTCTCCTACTGGATTTTATGTTTCTTCAATCTATTAATTAGAGTTCAATCGTACAATGAGATTATCAACATATTATTTGTTTCAAGTTTTAAATATTTTTAAATGAACTGACATTATTATTATTATTGTTATTATTATTATTATTATTATTATTATTATTATTTTCTTTGATTTCTAGTGTGTACACATTTCTTTCCGGGTCCCGCCAAGAGACCTAAGGTTAGAATTGGCATCATGACATTTTCCACTGACCAATAAAAAAAAACACACAAACACATTTTACATAGATAAAGCCCTTGGCGTGGGCTGTACTCGTGAGAACAATTTTTTGTATTTCTTTAAGACATGGACTTCCAGGAATCCCTTCAATTAGTCTACTGGAATCTTTTCCAATCAATCCGAGGCCTCCAACTACAACAGGAATTGTTGATGCTCCTATATGCCATATTTGTGAGATTTCGATTTCAAGGTCCTTGTATTTTGATAGGTTTTTGAAGATCTTCAAAGATACATTGCAATGTGCAGGTACTGCTATATCAATAAGGAGGCACTTTTTTTTGTTTGCGGTCTCTGATAACAATGTCTGGGCGGTTAGCTTTGATTGTTCTGTCTGTGTGTATTCTGTAGTCCCATAAAATTGTAACAGATCCTATCTTCGTAATCGGGTGTGGGTGGTGTTCATATCAATTTCTTTCAGTTTCCTTCCCTTAGAAGTTGCAGATTTTCTAGTGCAGATATTCGCCCACCCTGTCGTGCCGGGTTTTATATTTAGTGGGTGCCAATACCGTGCAACCTGATACAAGATTATCAATTGTTTCTGGATATTTATCACAGAATCTGCATTTTGGGCTAACACAATATCTTAGTGTGTGTGCTTGATAATTTCTAGTTAACAAGCATTAACTGTGCAACAAGGATAAAACCTTCAGTTTCAGCTTTTAACCCTGCACAACGTAGCCACTGATGGGTAAGGAGTTTGTCTACATCAGATTGTTTGGTACGGGCAGGGTATTGGCCATGAAGTAGTTTATCTTGCCATTGTTTCTGTATCTGATCGGTTGCATTTATCTTTGCTCTCTTTTTTAAGTATTTTGAAGCTTCAGTTGGTGTATTGTTCTTATTTGTATTTTTGCACCCATTTGAAACTCCATTTCGAACTTGTTGGCTTACTACTTTCATGTTCTTTGACACATATTATCATCCAGTCTTCTGTAGTTTCCAATTTTTGTAGTTTTGTAGGAGAGTTCTAGGTTCTAGTTGAACTAATCCTTTGTCTCCTTCGGATCTGGACACATACAGACGGTCAACATCAGCTTTGGGATGATGCATGTGAGCAAATGAGAAGCTTTCTCGCTTTGGCGTCCATTCGCTTAATATCAGCTATGGTCCATTTAAGGATGTTAAAGCTGTATTGCAACACAGGGACAGCCAAGGTGTTTATGGTTGATATCCTGTTGTTCGAGTTGAGCTCAGTATTTAGTATCAGACGCACACGCCTGTAGTATTCCTTTATAACCTTTTCCATTTGGAGTTGTTACATACTTCGCTAATTCCTAGGTACTTATAGGCTTCATCTTGTTCCAGTTCCTTATTATTATTATTATTATTTCCTTTGATTTCAATTGTATACACATTTTCTTCCCAACCAGAGATCTAAGGTCAGAAATGGCTTCATGAAAGGCAAAAAAACAATAACAAAGATCACACATATTTTAAATAAAGATCTTCGTAATGTGTGAACTGTACTTGTGAGTCAATCTTTTGTATTTCTTTAAAGTATGGGTTGCCAGGAATCCCTTCAATGAGTCTATGATGTCCTTATGTGACACATTTTTTGATTTCTACTTCAAAATCCTAGTAGATTGATAGTATTTTGAAGATCTTCAAAGATACATTACAATCTACAGGGACTGCCATGTCAATAAGAAAGCACATTCTGCTTTTGTGGTCTTTGACCACGATGTCTGGGCGAGAGTTACGGTTAGGGTTTCAATGCCTGGTTAGGGTTTCGCATATTATTATTATTATTATTATTATTCCCTTGGGTTTCTGTTATATACACATTTCCTTCCGGGAACCAACCAGAGACCTATGGTCAGAAACGGATTCATGACATCTTCCACTGATCGTTTTTTGTAAAAAAAAAATACAACCTAAGATTACATACATTTTATATAGATAACGCTGTTCATAATGTGTGAGCTGTACTTGTGAGTAGAACTTTTTGTATCTTTTAAGGCAGCAATCCCTTCAATGAATCTACTGGAACCTTTTCCAATCAATCCGAAGGAATTATTGATGTTCTTATGTGTCATATTTTTGCGATTTCCATTTCAAAATCCTTGTATTTTGATAGTTTTTTTTAAGATCTTCTTCTTATTGTTATTATTATTATTTAACACAAAAGGCAAACAAAGTGATTTAGCAAAAAATAAATAAATGAATAAATAGTAAATGTAACGGAAAGATTAACCGTTTCTATGCAGCAAACATTCGACATTCATTGACTAAATAGTTAGCGTTAGTGTCGGTTGAAATTGATAGAATCTTCTCTCTTAAAACAGTTTTTTTTTCAGGGAAATGAGCTTCTCAACTCTACTGTTATCGATCTTTATATTATTGACGAGAGTTTCTTTTCTAATTTTTTGCATGGAAAGCCACTATCTTGATTATAACGTTATTTTTTCTTCTAGTAACATATGCTGTCGATTTTAGAGTCTTCAAGTGAAAGCCAGACAGCTCACCAAGAAGGGAACCTCAATAGTCCGCCAAGAAGGTAACAAAGTCACTTCACCGCAGAAAACAAATGGCAACCTACTGCGGGGAAAAATCTGCCTCGTCAGTCATGTATCGAAAGATACATGATCGCTTAAGTGTGTATCACGCATGGCACATAACTGACTGACATATGTGAGACAAGGATATCGTAGGTAGCACTTATTACCCACGACCCACTGGTGTGTCGTTCGTTACCTGAGTCTATTTTACAAGCTAGAGTTCCACACGACACACACACACGAATGCATGGTACAGCTCTGTGTATATAATTTTTTTTAGAAATTTCTCCATAAAACAACAGTAGATATTCCAAAATAAAAGACAAGAATTTCAAAAATATTTAATTTTTGGTGGTGTGGTGGGGGAAGAAAATTGGTTCTGATGTACCATGCTCTCATAAGCATAGCATGCCGCTCCCAATAAACCTCATAGAAAAGAAATTGGAAATCGACCCACGTGAGAGTCATGTGGGCCTTGCAGACATACCACCAGGACCCTTTTGTTGGTCGCGTAGGAGCCAACGTGTTAAAGAATTAACGGCATAAAAAAGCTGAAAAAGTATCCTGACTAAACTTTTATTTCATACGATTATACTTTTTTGATACGAGCCTTGCGAGTGATCTCGAAGTTTTTATACAATTGTACAAACTTTGAGGTTAGTTTTGTTAAACATATAAGATATGATTATTATCGATTACAATGATGCATTGATCTACACACATACACATCATACAATATTAAAAATCGATACTGAATGGCATATCGACTCGGATCCTATCCTGTCCCATCAATATTGTGCTATTTTGAGACAAACTAAACTAGAAGAAACTTATGCGATATTTAATTATTTAAACTTCGACCTTCAAATAACTTTATATAGAATTTGATGCCTTTACTGATTTCACTGCAATTTTGTGTAATATGAATTGGACTGAACCAAGATGTTACGGAAAGAAGAGAGTTTGTGTTTTTTTTTTGTTTTTTTTTTTGTTTTTTTGTCCAGTCAGAAGATTAAATTCGATAAATTTGAATCTTAAATAATATTACGACTCCCAAATGTTGAAGCATTTACATAATAATATTGACTTTCCAAGCGTAGCTTAGATGTGGTACAAGGCCGAAAGTATGGAGTGCCCAGTGAGGATTGAACTCACTGCTCAGTCGTAATTGTTCTTGCGAGAAAAACTTACTAACCATTAAACCGCCTCGAGCTACGCCATTTACATAACAATATATAAATGTCCTTTTAAGACACACTAATTTGATATAGCTATAATATTATTCTGTTTGTTTGTATGCACGAATGTTATCCTTTTATACTTTTTTATACTAATGTTCACCCAATATTCAAGTCGAATTCGTTACATTGACTTACACGTAAATCCCCTTGGGAAAGTTATAAATCCATCTCTTCCCCATCCCTCCAGCTAAACTATAGCCTTGGTTGGCAACTGGTTTAGGAGAAGGTTAAACTCTGCATTCAAACAAGTCTGGAGAAGATTGGGCTCTTTCAGGCTATCTTGCCCAAGACACTTGCCACGGCTGCAGCACACTTGGTGCCTCTACGACCCTAATAGATTACGGGAGTCACGATTGTGATCACTCAACAAAAGGCCGAAGAGCTAATTAAAGTAGAGGCTTGCTGAATGAGGTGTGTGAAATGACCGGAAGAGGATGAAGTAGGAAGATGTGGAGGATAAAAAAATGAGCGTCCTTAGACTTGAAATGTGTTAAGATTATAGATTACTAAGATTATAGTGATCTGGGAGGCATCGACGCGGGAGTCTATTCTAAAAATGTCGCGTTTCTTGGGAAGGCGCTGAGTGAATCACCCTTCTTACCAATGAAATACGTAGGGAAATGAGGGTGATTCAATACCGTGGACGCGGCTAGGCGGGTTTAGGCTGTACTAGTCTGAATTGGTAGCTCTAAAGAATGGAGGGGAAAGGGGTAGTAGGCTGGGAAATAAGTCATCCTACACAAAGCTGCGCGAATACTTGTCAAGGTTGGAAAAAGGATTGAGCTGCTCCAGCCAAGATATGACAGCATTAAGACATTTGTGGCTAGAACTGACTTTTATGAAGATAAAGCATAATAGGAGTCAGGTACTTTCTAAAGCGATTACAAGGGATCAGGAAGAGAGTGTAATATATGCCCAATATCCGGGCCCTTTTGAGTTGCCATCTGTTATGCTTTCTGGCGGAGAAACCTACATATTAAGTAGGAAGGAATTAGGGGAAAATGACGCGTGAGAGGAGATGAAGAAAATGGACGTGAGGGATGAAAAGCAGAGGTGGTAAGCCGAACACCAGAAGAAACAATAAATAAATTTACATATAGAGAGAAAGAAAAGACTGGAGATAATGGAAAGACGTAGGGATTGATGTGCTTGTTGGTTGAATATCAAGAGACGATGAGTGTAAGATTGAAAGGCTGGTAAGACAGGAAAAGCAGACAAACAATTCATAATATTTTTTTTTAAGAGAAAGAACAAACAAAAACAAAATGCAGTAGAAAATATATATCTTTCATATTCCTTTTCCGCATATGAAACTAATCCATGTTTACCTAACATTTTAATCAAAATATGAACAGCTAACGAAGATGGGAGGGATAAGGAAAATAATGGAAGATACAGACAAAGGTTGCGAGAAAAGCAAAGGGATGAGTTAATGAATACACTTAGTTGTCAACATGTGTAGAATTTCCTCGGGTCGCGCTAGTTAATTTATAAGTATACATATAAATAGCCTTATTCCGACAGAAATACTTCAAGACATTTGACAATCCTTTTCTGTCTCATGCATTTCTTTAGTAAAATCATTAGTAAGGCATTTGTGTTATACATATAAGAGTCATCTTCTGTCAGCCATGTTTGCATTAAATCCTTACAACTGACAATTCACTTCTTTCTGATTTTCAATGCATTTTTACAGTACAGACAAACCTCTCATCAACGGTCTAATAGGGGTGTGAGTGGTCCGTTAAATCCGATTGTCCGTAGATGGGAAGGAATTATTTTTGAGTTATAAAACCACTATAGTAAATTCCAGTAGTTATGATCATAATGTAAATACTATAAACATGTATATATGGCATAAATAAATATATACTTAATATAGATATATTAATCAAAATAACAAAAATAATAGATTTCTCACAGCTACATTCTCACGCACGCGCTAATATATCGTACTTTATATACTGTACATCCGTCTCCTTTAACAATTGCAAGGGCCTCCACCGCCGCCAAGCGGTCATTTTGAGAACGAAGACGACTCGTTCCACTAAGCCTGAAAATTTTGAAATACATCGAATTTTTTTTCCTGCAGATTTTTTTCTATTTTGCCTGCAGATGAGAGTTTTGACTGTAAACAAATTTTCGATGCATTTCTATATCTTTTATCAATGCATCTATATTATAATAGCCCAAATTCTGTCATAAATTACATTCATGTTTAACTATTGGTATGACTTTCCAGGTTTTTGATTCCCAAAACTTATAGTTGCAGTGCTGTTAAAATTATAACAATAGCTATTTAATTCAGAAAGTCCCCTCCTCAAACACTAAAAATATTTAGTTAGTACAGAAAATAACTAAAGCTAAATCAGAAAGTGGCAGTACTTAGCGATAAAGTCAGTGGGTGAAAAACTGAAACCTTGTCTACTTATATCGGGCTCAAATGTAGTAAGGGATAAAAATAGAACTAGTTTCAGTTTTCCATTCTACCAGAATTTATCGTGTTATTCTATCCAATAATATGACTTAGAAATACGAGTGTAATGGCTTAAAAATTTAAATTATTTTGTGTGTGTGTGTGTGTGTGTGTGTGTATATATATATATATATATATATATATATATATATATATATATATATATATATAGTCATCCACAGACAGACTGTTTCGCTGTATCAGCTCATCAATATATATATTCTAAAACAGGTACAGATTAAATTATATTTATCTCTTAACTGCTGTATGTTTTAATGCTAATTATTTAAGCATCATTATATGAATTAAATAGAAAAGTAGACAGTATTCTCTAGCCTTGGATGGCAGCCAGTCTAAGAGAAAGACTATTCTGAATTCCAAACCGTAGAAAACTCAAATCATGGCAATTCACAGATAATAAAGAAAAGGAAGCTGTGAAGAGCTACAATCGTCTATGTCCTGAAGGAACATGGCATAAAAAAGTATGTTAATTTGTCAAAAAAGGTATATGTCAAAAATAACATTTTATTTATCTGCTGTCATTTTTTTTAATAACAAGCACACACAAATAATGAAAAGGAGTCAATGAAAGAAGAAAAATAAATATCTAGCAAGCTAACCGAAAATCTTTTTAAGGGTCATTGACGCAATTCTATCCCATATTGCTTTCATTCTTCAACATTAATGTAGAGATCATTTGCATTTCTGGGCTTATTTTATCGAATATGTTCCATTCGGGATTGTGGCCTGGCGAATTGGTCGGCTAGCCAACGCCTTTGTTTTATTGTCTCCAATGTAGGCTCTGACTAATATGGGGGTTAGTTGCTGGTTATCACACGAAATGAATGACCAACGTCGGACTCATGATTTGGGGTGTGCATTAGCATAACCTTACTGAATAGCTTTAGTTAAAACTTTATATCAATCCATTAATTCGATAAAACCGAGTGACATCGTTCCCAGACATACGACACCACGCTATGATACACTTCCTTCGTGCTTCCGTTGTTGCTATACAGTTCTTAAAATGGCTGACAACAACGTTTACGGCGGGATATTATTTAAAAAGATTATGTATTATTAAATTTGAATTTATACCTTCAAAAATAATTCCTTGAAAGCCGCATGATTGCATCAAAAATATTATTTTAAATTTCGTAAATTCTTGTCTCTCTAAATTTAGTGACGCTACTGTATGTAATCCTTAGATTGAATGAAATTGTTGACATCTTAATTTATTAGGTTGGTGCAAAAATAATATCGTTTTTTACGTTAAAAAATACGTCAAAAAACGATATTATTTTTGAACCAACCTAATAAGAACTTCCACTCATTGGATATTCTTCTTCTGTGTACCATGCATGCACTTTTATGACGCTGGCGAGCATGGCTCTCTACAATTCCATGTCCTTTGTAGCTCTTAGTAACGTATTTGCTATCTCAACGACACCCTGTTCTGTCATTCATTTACACAAATTCGTACAGTGCGCTGTTTCATTCTGTAATTCTTACCTTCAATATATTCTGAGTGTCATATTTTCCAAGTCCTCTTTCCTCAATATGTGCCTTAGACATTTCAAGTGTCTATTTTTGGTGCTAAGTGACGTTTTTGCTTCGATTTTCTCTAAAACTTCGTAATTGCTCACATGTTCAGGCCATGGTATTCTCAGCATGCTTCTGTAGAACCGAGTTTAATAAATTAAAAGTCATATGTTCAAAGTTATTTTACTATCGACCAATTTATTTCATACATTGGGATGCCCACCCCCGTCACAACTGGGGTTCAATATTAGGAAAAGATACCAACTTTTAAATGCCAGTTATCATTGCTAGAGTGACATATGTATATGCCACTCTAAGTTTTATGATTCAAGTCTTGCTAGTTCTATGCTTATGCCTTTTTTGTTTTTGTTTTTACAAATCCCTTAATTCATGAGTAACGTACGTTGCCTTTAACGTGTCATAAATGAATAATTGCCAATGAGTATAACATCTAACGCAGACTTGTCGACAAACATGAATAATTGTGCCCGCAATAAGACGTAGTGTTAAAAGGACGGTTTTTCCCATGACACCGTTTTTTAACTGCCTTCACTCTTCGGCAATGTTTGTTTTCTTTTAAAAAGCGATGATTAGGATTGAAATAAAACCTAAACACATGATGAAAATGAATCATTCGAATTTCACATCGGAAACACTTCAAAACGTTAAACGCTTTGGCTTTCACTGAGTTCCTGTCCACTATATATATATATATATATATATATATATATATATATATATATATATATATATATATATATGGTAAACATGGATAAACGTGCCCGCAATAAGTCGTAGTGTCAAAAGGATGTTTTTTTCCCATGACACCGCTTTTTTTTTAACTATTTTCACTCTTTATCATTTTAAAAGGAGGTGATTAGAATTGGGATATCTGTCTATATTTCTGAGATGAGGTATTATTTACACTATTTACATTATTCGGGTTATTGTCCTCATCTTTGTTGCCATATTTATCACAACGTTTCGGCCGTCGCATACCCTGGCCTTCTTCAGGTGGTTGGAATGTCGAACTGAACTCTTTGAACATGAGGTGAAGTGGAAAAATCAGGCGTGGTTAACCACATATGGAGAGAAAAGGGAGTTCACCGTTCTCAGTGGGATAAGGTTGAAATCATAGACAAAGAACATCATTAGAAAATTCGTAAACTTAAGGAATCAGCACATATGCCGACCAAGCATAAAAATGAATACAATATGAGAACCAGTAATAAGGAGTGTCAGAGAAAAGCAATAATAACAATGAAAATTGCAATATGAGCTTTGTTAAAAAAATGCAATGATAACAGCAAAAATTGCAATATAAGCATTGGTGAAAATGGTTGCTGAAGATATTAAGTTTATAAATCCCAGAAATTCATACACAGATGTCCTTAAGGACACATGGCACAGTGGATAAAGGCATTGGTTAGATCTAGTAACAGCACCCAAAGAGTTGTGAGTTCAATACCTGGTGAAGAACTTGGAGAGGTGAATTAACAGGAGACCTGGCACGTGAAAGTAGAACAGTCTACCCCAGCGAGCGAATTTCCAACTACCTGAAGAAGGTCGAAACGTAAAACAGTCGAAGCGTTGTGATAAAAATGGCAACAAAGATGATAAAAATAGTCCAAATAATGTAGAATTGGAATAATGATGAAAATGAATTTATACATTTTTTTGTTCCTGAGAATTTACAACAAAAATATTTATTTATTAGATTGTTTATTTTTACAAGAATAATTTTATATTTACAGCATTCTAAAAACTAATACATTTAGAACAAATGCAGTGCATTTACAAGTTTATAAAGAAATAAATGTGAAAACGATTTTTTATTCATAATTTTTTTATTATTTACCATTTTATAAAGTTTGAATCAATTGGCAATTGACCGATGTTTTGCCAACCATTCCAATAAGCAATTTAATAAATAAATAGCGTTCATTATTTTTGATATCAATTCTCAAGAACAAACAAAATGTATAAATTCACTTTCATCATATGTAATCATTCCACAGCAGGCACCTTGTGATACATTATTAATGCTTAGTGTTGTGAGTTCAATCTTCAGTGGATTCTCCATTACTGCAGTGTTTGTAAATAACCAGTTTCATAAATATCAGTGAAGCATGGCGTCCACTAAATGAACAGAACTTTTCTTGGTGCATTAATCAATGAGTGGACATGCACGTGAATGAAACGTAGCTCGTATTTCTTAATGGGTATAATAATTATTTCATGAACAAAATGCCGAGGGAGAGAAAGAAAGAAGGGAGAACAAGAGAAAAAAACGAAAACGTGACCCATGTATTGTATAATTTAGTGTTTTTTTCGATATCGATGCTTATCAATAGTTTTTTTTTCTGGTTTCTGGTGTCGCTTCAGTGACTAACTGCGCTCAAAGTTTAACAGGTCATTCTTTAAAATTCAGTTATTATTACTTTTATACTATTTCCAAAATGTGCTAGTGATAAATAAATAAAAGCGAAATATGTCCACAGAAATATAGAGAGAAAGTTTGATGTGATGGAGGCCAGAAACGTTCTATGATCCCCAGAATAGACATCACTAGGGAAGCATTTTGGTGCGCATTAGCTACGTATATAAAACGATAAATCATTGCAATTCCCCGTTTATCGGGATTATTGCTCACACGGTTTTAATTATTCGCGGAGTAAGCAAATCATAAGCCTTCATTAACAATAATCCTAAAGTGAAAGAGTAATGACAGGTAGTTCAGAAAAAAAAGTTAGCTTTTTGTACAGCAGAAATTCAAATAGGAATTGGAAAGTAAAACGTTAAAAAATTCACACCTCAATAAGGAACGGAAAAATCGTATGCTGAGGATCTATTGTATGACTGAATCAATTATGTCACATTATTGTTCTATTTTATTATTACTAGAATTGTTTGCAACACGCTAACGATTGTTGAAATCCTCAAATTATTTAGCAT
Organism: Acanthosepion lycidas; assembly: GCA_963932145.1. Classification (NCBI taxonomy): domain Eukaryota; kingdom Metazoa; phylum Mollusca; class Cephalopoda; order Sepiida; family Sepiidae; genus Acanthosepion; species Acanthosepion lycidas. The sequence goes on along the minus strand of OZ010581.1, from coordinate 14,282,863 downwards.
CGTTGAAATTATCGCTTCCTCTGTCCATTTGAAACTCACCCTACTGTGTCTATATTTACAGTGCTACTATTGTGCATTATATTTTACCAGAAGTAAATATGTATAAAAACTTAAAGAAAAGATATGCAAAAAGCATATAATTTTATTTAATAAGTATTTGTTATTTTAATCATTAATTTTTTAAAATAGTAGGGTATTTTGTATGTTAAATAATAAAACTTTTAACTTTACCCCCCCACACCAAAAAAAAAATAATGAAAATTTATTGTACTAAGCTACGCACCCGATTATAGCAAACTGTACTTTGTGCTTCCTTCCCTGTTTGCATTTTAAATTTGGTTTCGGTCGGTCGATGTATGGCTATTTTAGAGGGTTTGACGGATGGACTAACAGAATTTTATATGTAGATTTTTTTTGTTAATTTCTTATTGTGCATAATTTATGAACTATAGGTATATATGGATAGGTGAAAGAAACGTTATAGGATACGGTATTATCTGTGATTTTAGGCGTCTGAGGATAAGGGAGCTACTGTAATTTGTTCTCAGATCGGGTGTGTAGGATCAAAATAATCCTTTCAAAAATCTCTAGATACGATATAAATCTGATGATGATGATTCGGCACCAGTCGAAAAGTACAAAACTAAGTTGATGTTGTGATAACAAGATTGTTGTTAGTAGTCGTCAGGAGATAGAGCGTTTGAATGAAATTAATTGAAATAAAGGAGATGTGTAAGATTGTGCGGAGAGAAAGCTCAAAGCGAAAAAACGGGAAAAACGAAAACTCGATTTCAACACAAATTTTAAACTAAAACCTCCCTCAATTTTCAAGCAATCTAATAGAGACTTCACAATTGTAGCTAACAATAAGTTGATTGTTTAACAGTCATTTAATTTGATAATTGTGTCCACCCATATAGTGAAAACCTGCATAAATAGAGAAAAATGTCGATTTTTAATGGTTTCTTTTTTATTCTTCGTTGATCTTTCGACCAATTTTCATCAAACTTAACAATTGCTTTATAAATGTACCCTCTTTTACATCCCTGGTAGCATACTGACAAATTGAATTTAAAAAACTCTAAAATAATTGTGGTCTGAAGTGGGTCTTCATGTTGCCTGTTTTACCCCTTCATGTCCTCGGCTAACTTTGATTGAATAAATACAGACGACTTCTGTTATATCAGTAACGGCATTAATTCAAAATGTTTTTTTAATGAAAGTACTTTGAAGTAATTGAAGATAGACTCTATTACATCTAAATATGATGCTGTTTTTGCTCCATTCTAATTGAACGCTTTTTCTGATCGACCAGCTGGGTATGGCTGTTAGTCTAAAATAATTGCTCTGAGATGGAAATGACCTACACTGTTCTGTTCAAGTTGAAAATGTATGCAGATGGTCCTATTGTAGCAGTTAGCAGAATAATTTGTTTAAAAACTAATAAAAAAGCAGCAAAACTGTCCCGAATCGTGTCACGATTATATTTGGTAATACAAAAATAGAAAGGAGCGTAAGGCAAGGATATGTTTTCTCACCGGACTTATTTAGCCTATACAGCGAGGTAGTATACCAGGATTCATCATTTGCAGCCACAATCTTAACAACATAAGATATGCAGATGACACAGTACTGATAGTAGACACAGAAAGGAAACTACAAAACAGAATGCATGGTCATCAGCAAAAGAATGAATCCGCAAAGCGATTTACCGGTCGAGGGCACTAAAATGAAACAAGTGCAGAAATTTAAATTTTTGAAAGTGTTTTCACAGAGGATGGTAAGTGCGACGCTGAGATCCGAAGATGTATTGGGAAGCTAGGCAGAGTATTACGAGACAGGAAGATTTCGTTGATAACAGAGAAAAGAGTACTGGATTGCTACGTAATATATGCCCGCTTTTACGGCAGCGAATGTTGGACGGTCTCCTCAAAGATGAAGAAGAGACTCAAGGCAACAGAGGTATGGTTCTACAGAAGGATACTAAGGATATCATGGACCGAACATGTAAACAACGGTGAGGTTTTGGAGAGGATACAAATAAAAAGTAAACTTATACTTAACAACAAGAAGCAGCTGAAATTTCTGGAACACGTAATGAGAAAGGAAAGCTTGGAAAGTCTGATACTCACAGGATGAATAGAGAGAAAGAGGGACAAGGGAAAGCAACGCATGACATACCTAGCGGGCTTAAGCAAGTGGATGACAAAACAGGGTCTGGGAGAAGTAGCAAAAACTACAAAGGATAGGAGTAAGTGGAGAGCTATGATCGCCTATGTCCTGAAGGGGCACAGCACATAAAGAATTGTTCCCATGCTTTTAACCCTGAGAAGTGTGGTCATACATCAGCTGGAAGTTTTACTTCTTTGAGAACAAAGCGATAAGAACCTGAGAGATAACAATAAAACTAAATCTGCCTGGATTTCTTCAAATTTAATGATTTGGGGCCTGGGTTAATTTTTTGATGTTATCAGCGTGTAACGTAGAAGCCGCGAACCGAGTCCAACTTCCGACCTAATCTGTTGCATTCACTGTCGCACTAATACCCTTGGGAAAAAAAGGTTTCTTCTTAAGCTACAGGTTAAAAAGCAGGTTAGACTTGGGTGGCAGTCAGTCTCAGAAAATTAAAATTCTGATCACAAAATCGTCGAGAAGGCAACAGAACAATCCTCTGTTTTTCCCAAGAAGTTATGACAACTTACGCATATGAAAAAAAAAGAGAGCTGATTAGAATTATGCTTACCTACGTCCTGAAGGAAAGTGAAATTTAAAAATTAAAAAAATCTATTCCTAAGCAAAGAATGCTCCATCATTAGAGGTGTTTGTTAGATTTTTTTCCTAATTTGCCTTCATCAAGTCCTCCAGTCTATTTTCGAATATGTGCTTCTTTGTTTCAGGAACATATTCAGGATTGTATTTCCTCACATTTCTCGTTTTAATATGTGTCTGCCTTTAGATCATCAATATCTAAAATAAACTTTTCTGCAAAATGTAGCCGATAAACTTGCATAAAACGATAGTCTTTTTACAAATGATATATACGATTTAATACTTCTGCCTCAATGAATACCTGTTAACGCGTTAGTCTTGTGACTGTAAGAGGTGAAAATTATTAATGTTTGATTGAGATTTCGGAGAAAGATAATTTTGAAAAAAAAAAACCTCCCACCCTTGGAAAATACCCATTCATTTAATTGTATTTATTCTTTACTAAATGTCAAATTCCTCATTTACACAGTTTTTTGTGTTTTTTTTACAGTTAAGAGCCCACAAGTATTGACGTCACTTGGTGTTACAAACTTGTAGACAGCTTTAAAAACGTGTCTGTATTATTACTGATTCAACGCATGAGATCAGGCCTTAGAAATTTCGGGCTTGATTTTTCAACAATAACATAGGACCACGTTCTTCTGCCAGAGTTTATATAAGTTCAGCAGGAGGGATGACAAAAGAATATATTAATAAATCAGGTAAAAAGAAAGAAAGAAAGAAAGAAAGAAAGAAAGACAGTAAGACTCTATTTTTCTTTTTTCTAAGAAAAAGAAAAATGTTATGAAAATTTAGAAATGAATAAAAAATAATGAAATGTTGGTAGATGGCAGGAGGAAAAGGTGAACTAAATCAAGAAAAAAAAAGAAAATAGAAAGAAAGAAGGAAAGAAAGACGCTCAGAAGATGAAAGTAGAAAGGAAGGTTAAAGAAAAGAATGTTAAATAAGGGAAGACATGCGATATTAAAAAAAAAAAAAGAACATAGAAAAGAACAAAAGAAGCCAAAGTCACCGAAATTCGATGGCATTTTCGTCTCTTAGTGTGTATGTGTAAAATCATTGCTTCGATAAGAATGCTTCTCTTTATGGATTTTTATGTATTGACTTTTATATCCAGAAATGGTTCGTATTTGTCAAAGTTAGAAATTCATTTTTGTTTTTTTCAATCAATTCACGCCAAACAAGGCGATAATGACAGTAAGACGCAAGGGATTAATAGAAATAAAAGAGAATGAAGCGACTTTAGTGAGGATAATAAAAAAAACAGGTTTCAAGACAGAAGATGGCGATTGACTTTGTATCTAAATTTTTGAAGATTGTAGATGACAGGGAATATTCATCGGGTGGTTGAAATGTTAGTCAAAACATGTGGAAAACACAAAGATGAATATTTATGAACGCTCTCAAATTTAAAAGCCTTGATAAACCAATGATATCCTTGCTCTTGTATATAAAGACGTGCAAAAAAATAAATCCTACATAAAGATCAAGGCAAATGTAGGATTTATTTTCCCTCAGAGGACGAAACGCGTCGGTTAAGAATTGTTTTTCATCTTGTCTTATTCATTTTGTTCCTTTACAGATACACTCTATCGGAAAATTATTTACACACACATATATATATTAGGTTGGTGCAAAAATAATGTCGGTTTTTGACCTATTTTTTAACGTCAAAAACCGATATTATTTTTGCACCAACCTTATATATATATATATATATATATATATATATATATATATATATATATATATATATATAGAGAGAGAGAGAGAGAGAGAGAGAGAGAGAGATATGAAACCTCCATGTATACTGGGTTGGTGCATAATTATCAGGCTTTTCTTTTAAACAGTATTTATTATGAAAAAATGAAACATAATTCAAGAGTAACATTTTTAAATGATTATTCCGGAGCGTATCGACACGCATTTTTATAAACTGAAAAGAAAATAATATTCTCAAGGACACATGGCACAGTGGATAAAGGCGTTAGTCAAATCCAGTGACAGGACCCAAAGAGTGTGAGTTCAATACCCGGTTAAGTCAGTGGTGAACTTGGAGAGGGGAATTAACAGGAGATAACTGGTAATTGACATCCATTAAACGTGAAACTAGAACTCTCTAAACCAGTGATCGAAATAAAAGGTTCAGTTTGACATTCTAACCACCTGAAGAAGGCCGGAGGGTACAACGGCAAAAATGTTGTAATAAATATGGCGACAAAGATGAGGGCAATAGTCCGAATAATGTAAATAGTGAAAACATCAATTTTTATTAACAAATAACTCACCTACGAAAACGCCTGATAATTATGCACCAAGCCAATATATATTGGCTTGGTGCATAATTATCAGGCGTTTTCGTAGGTGATAACATAATTTATATTGCAATAACTGTAGAGATTATTTAATTCCATATTACTATTACCCTATTTCTTCTCATAAATAATAAAAGGTTAAAAAAAAGGTAAAACTATTGCGTTCTATTTTTCAATAACTTCAACCATAAACATCAATAGATTAGCGTTTCCTTCTTTAATGGTAAGGGGCAGAAATGTGTACATCATGATTATAAGATTGTTAGCTTTTCTATCAATTTTAGGTAACAAGTCTCAATTAATTATCACTTAGACAACAACCAATGCTTTCAAGTGCAACAGATAAAAATAAAATAATGAAAATTGTATTTCAAGAAACATTGCTTTTAGGATACAAAATAGCCAATAACATGGAAAATCTTAAAACGAGGCTCTTTTAAAAATGACTTGCTCAATATTTTTGTGTTTGACATTCATTCAAGTAAAGATTCATAATTTTGTTGATACATTTGAAACTGACATTTCCAAAGTTATAAAAAAAATGTCATTGTAAATATGTTTATTTCCAAAGCGGAATTTGATCTATTTTATATCCGAGGGGGGTGGGGGTGAGGGTAATGAAAAATACACAACACGGTCAGAATTCCCTTGTATATGTATCACTCTTACTGTCTTGTTGAAAGTGTTGCGCATTTCTCGAGATTTATTGCGTAAAAATACAGCAATTGTGGCAAATAATTCTCTAAGCGTAGCTTAAATGTGGCCACCCAGGGAGGATCGAACTCATTATTCAGTCGAAATTGACCTAGAGAGATATGGTTGTTAATCATTACACCACACCGAAACGTCGAAATGATTTTAAAAGTGTAGCTTATATGTAGCACAAGCCCGAAAGTATGGGGCACCCAGTGAGAATAGTATTTATTCACTAATCAATCGTAATTTATCTAGCGAGAAAAGCTTGCTAACCATTACACGACGTCGAAGTGTCTGTGTTGCATCGATTTTAAAGCCCAGGTATGATTTCGAATACTGATTTTCTAGGCAAGTAAATCTCTCTAATTGAAAAATTTATGTAATACAATCTTCTTATGAGCAACTTTCTCTGTCGTATTTGGCTTTGTATCGTAATAAGCTAAAGCTTAGTAAATCCGTATCATCCCATTTCTGATAACTAAATGGTAGTCATTGAAAATTCCAAACAAGGAAGAAAAATAAACGCTAAAATTCAACTTTTACACTTAATCTATAATAAACATAAATGTTTTTTTTTTCTATTTGTCGAAGTATTGGTTTAGTACCAATAAACGCTGGATTGATCAAGAAAAAAAAGAATACGAAAGAATGCCTTCTCCGACTTGCGATTTGATCGGCTACCTCCGACAACCTCCAGGTCTAACGGGCGCTAGAAAAGCAGAAAAAGAGAGTGTTTATTTTGAAATATTACATCTCAGTATCTGTCTATGTACGCTACATTATTCAAAGATACATAGCACAGTGGATAAAGGCGTTAGTGAGATCCAGTGACAGGACCCAAAGAGTGTGAATTCAATACCCGGTTAAGGCAGTGGAGAACTTGGAGAGGGGGATTAACAGGAGGTAACTGATAACTGATAACTGACATCCATTAGACATGGCACGTGGTACTAGAACAGTCTACTCCAATGAGCGAAATAACGGGTTCAGTTCGGCATTCCAATCACCTGAAGAAGGCCGGAGCGTACAACGGCCGAAACATTGTAATAAATATGGCGACAAAGATGAGGACAATAGTCCGAATAATGTAAATAGTCTATATTACATCTCATGTGACACAAGGCCAAAAGGGAGAGTGAAGGAAAGGCTGGTCGCCACCTAGTTAATCTGGTTCACGACCCATTCATCCATTACAATTTACTCATGTATCACAAGAACTCATTCATCGCCATTCAATCCAACACATACCATAATACCGCATATTCACAGGGGTCCTACTAAAACACCCATTACATGAAAATATATACAATTGCTTTTTGTTCTTTTTTTTTTTTTTTTTTTAATAAAATTATATAAAAATATGACATGAAATGAGTGGGAGGGGATGTACCGAATGACGAAAAAAAAAAAATACAACAAAACATTCAAAAACAGAGGGTGAATTTTTAATTTTAAAAATGTCTTTTGGTAAAAGTGACGTCAGCCTTGACGTGGCCGTCTTTGATCATGTCACTTGATCGAATATGCTACAGTACAACTCCAACTTTACGCAAACCAGAATGTCACTATTTAAAATCAATGTGAGGAGTAACATATCTTCCAGACGCTTGAGAATCAGTACAAAAAAGCGTCTGTCGGAGACTGTTTAATCTTACAGAGCATTATTCGTGAATTCAATCATCGCGACTTCTATTATTGTTGTCTGGTGCCAGGTTAACCTTAAGCTTACCGCAGATCTATTACAAAAGACTTAGAATTGCTCATTGCAAGTTCCTGTCTGAACACGTACTTTTTCAGTAATTCTTAATTATCTTTATTTCCTGATCTTGCACTGATTAGTTACAGCCATATTAATAAATTAATATTTACTCCATCGATCAAGCGTGTTGTAGTGTAATAGATATCGACTCGAAATGAGATACTTGGAGAACCGAGTTCAAATTCCCGCGGAATTCGTTATATACATTTATACATGCAATACTCTTTGGGAATGGTGTGGCGCGTCTTTTTTTTATTAATTCACCCTACATAATGTAAAGTTACTTATTGCTAATATTACTTAACCGCAAGAAATTATATCTTTAAATCAAGGTTTGTTTGTTTTTTTGTTAAATTTTTGTCACTCTTTTGAAATTATAAATTTTAAATCAAAATTTCTTTAGTTTACCTCGCAACAACTCCAACACTCAGAATGAAAAAATACCAAATATTCACTTTTCGTAAATGCGGATAATAGCTATTCGAGACACTTACATGGAATTTTTTGCAATTTAAAAAATAAATGTTTTGGGCTTGTTTATCGGGGTGAGCGCAAATGTAGACCCCCCACTTAGAAATAGAGCACTCGAGTCGACCACATTTGGGGCGATCGCAAAGGTCAACACAACCGGGGCGCAATGGAAGGGCCTCGCTCTGGAAGAATTTGGTGTGAATTTTAGTAAATATAAATTCTTTTTATTTTGGGATGAATTAACAGAAAATATCCGGTGTGGATTAATCTCTTCCCCACCCCCACAAGCTATAGGCTGAATTGCAGGACAGGCTGTGTCCTATAGTCTTGGTTGGCAGCCAGTCTTCCGAGCCACGAATCGTTTACACTATCCTCACATCAATTATATATTTATATATATATATATGTATATCGCACGGTTCCTTTGTTTCCTGTTTAGGATTGGGTTCCCGGTTCCTTCTAAAGCCTTTGCATTCTCTTTCACTCCCAGTAGTCAGTTAAGCAACATCGAGCTGGATCAGGATCTAGTTGGGTGACCGATTGGAAATAGTAGAGGTTTATCCATTGTTTTCTACTTCGGATTAAGTTCCCAGTCCTTCTAAAGTCTACTTCAACTCTATACTACTGACGCCTCTGTTTGAACTTTGAAATTTTTACTTACTATTTTTTCTCCTCAGTAGATGTAGATCGGTTCGCCTATAGTCCGGTTCACATTCCTCCCTGTACTTCTGGAGTAGAGATTTATCCTTTATTTCCTGTTTAAGATTGGGTTTATTTATCAAACTTTCCCACAAGGTAGGTTACGGCACAATACCAATTTTTATGTGGCGCAAATCCGTAGGTTCCGTTAAAAATTATCCTTACACGGGTTCGGGTTTGTCTACCTCTTCAGACGAAACTCTGCCCCTTGGCATAGCCTCGTCTGGGTTTCTCTCTGCCCGAAGTCAGAGTTAGACAACATCCAAGAGCTCCGCGAGCGGCTAGCTTTCGCTGCCGACTTGCTCTCACTGCTGATGATTCTGGGCGTCAGTATATATGCTATTTGGACGAGTCTAAGTCATATTCTGGAGATGTGTGCTCATCTCCTCAACAAAAATGTTTGTTAAACTCAAGAAATTGTTCAACTTAACTTTTATTTATGAGGAAGGGAAAGAAAAGTAAGCCGTAAGACGAGCCAATATAAAAAATCGTTTTTATTGGTTTGTTTTCTTCTCTTCTTCCAAAAAAAAACACCCAAAAAAAACACCCTGTCTTGGCCGTATGTAGGAAGATCAGTACAACCAAGCATACCCGATCTATAACATCGAATATTCCAAGTGAAGTCTTGATTAGTTGCCGTTTTCTGGGGGAACATATAATGCACGTCCTAAAGCTAGTAGCAAATTTTATTCTGGGTGCGGGCCGAATACTGATCATATTCAGTCGGGTAGCTCATCGAAGAAGTCTGTTGTTTATTTAGACCCGAATCTTCTAGTGACATGGGAGCAACAACACTGACGACGCACCTAGATTCGGCAAATGTGTAACATCGAGTAAAAGTAAAAAAGCAGATGCTTACGTCTTAAAAAAAATTCCAATTCGAATTTACTGGGCGTCGATTGTCTAGAATTATTTGAACTCTGGAATTGGCCGATTAATTCATTTTGTAAAAAAATTAATTGTTCGTCATAGAAAATGATTACAGCTAAAGAAACACTGAGTAAATTGAAAAATAAATTCATGAATATTTTCTCAGAGGAGTTGGGAAAATTTACAAAGTCAAAGGCATTTTTCAAATTAAAAGAAAATATGATATCATTTTTTTGAAGCCTAAAAGAAAGATACTCTTTGCTGTGCGAGTTATTGGGAAAATAGATTATTCAGAATGTTCCACGCCATTGGTTTATATTAGAAAGAAAAATAAGATTCGTTTATGTGGAGATTTTTTGACTGGGTTGAATGACTGCCTCATACGACATATATATCCCTTGCCAACTCAAGAGGATATATTTGCCAAATTAAATGGTGGTAATTTTTTTCAAAAATTTGACCTGTCTGAGGCATATCGAAGTGGATGAGGAATGCCAGAAGTATTTTACTATTAATACGTATAAAAGACTCTACAAGTTTAAAAGATTACCCTCCGGTTTAAAAGTATCCCCAGGTTTTTTCCAGCAAATAATGGATACGATGTTGGCTGGACTAGACGGTTCCGTCGCTTACATAGATGATATACTTATTAAGAACGCTACAAAAATACAGCACGTAAAACTGATTCAGCAAGTATTTCAGAGACTGTATGATTACGGTTTGAAACTCAGTGAATTGAAATGTAAGTATTTTCTGGATAAGACTAAATATTTAGGTCAGATAATCGACGAAAAAGGAAGAAGACCAGATCCAGCTAGAGCAAGTACCATTAAAGACATGCCTCCCTCGACAAATTTGGTGATCCAACAATCATTTCTCAGATTAGCAAATTATTATAATATTTTTAAGTGCCAGATATGTACAAATTGTGGGCACCTCTGAATAATTTACTTACGGGTACGAAATAGAATTGGTCGGCGGAATGTCAAAAAGCTTTTGAAGGAATTCAAAACTACTAACTTCAGTGTTATCATTGATACATTACAGCCCGAACCGACAGACAATAATAGCGCTGGGTGCGAGCGAATGCAGCATAGGATCTGTAATAGGCCATAAATTCAAAGACAGCACAGTGAAAGCAGTCGCCCACGCTTCAAGAATTTTGACAAATACAGAAAAAAATTTTACAGCCAAATTGAAAAGTAATCGTTTGCTATAATTCTTGCTGTAAAGAAATTTCACAGGATGGTATTAGGAAGAAACTGATCAGCGTCCATTATTAAGTATAGTCGGTTCTAAGAAAGGGATTCCAACGCACACTGCAAACAGACGACAGCGTTGGGCTACGATTTTATTGAACTATGATTTCAAGATGGAATTTCTATCACCAGAAAAATTAGGACATACAGATGGCTTCTCCAGGTTGATATCGAAATGTAAAGATTTTGAAATTACCATGATTGCTTCGTTGGAATACGAATGCGAATTTAAAAGCCTTGTGTGTAACACTATTAAAGAATTGTCGGTCAGGTTGGACGATATCAAAATTCATTCTAAAAAGCATACGTTTATTGAAAAAACTATAAATGACATTAAGTCAAAATAGAGTAAGACTAAAATTAAACCTGGTAAAATAATACAGCATTTTCTATTTGTGATGGAGTACTTTTGTACGCGGAAAGAGTAGCAATTCCGTTATCACTACAAAAAGGATTTTGATACAATTCCACGTATGACATCCGGGAATAGTGAGGATGAAGGTCCCTGATAAGAAGCTACATATATTGGCCAAAGTTGAACAAAGATACTCAAAATACAGTTAGAAAGTGTAATGATTGTAATTCAGCAGCAAAATCACCATATATAAATTATCAGACATAGCCGAGCACTGATAAACCGTGAGCAAGACTACATATGGACTTTGCTGGACCACTAAACGGTTCATACTATTTAATTATGGTAGAAAGTTTCACAAGATGGCCTGAGATATTATAGCGTAAATGACCGCAATAAAGATTAAATTCTTACACGAACATTTTGCAAGGTTTGGAGTACCTGACAGTGTGGTATCCGATCATGGAACTCAATTTACTTCTAGTGAGCTTTACAATTTCTGCCAAAACTACGCAGTTGAACAGTTGACAACGCCGATTTATCATCCGAGGTCGAATGGTCAAACTGAGCAGTTTGTCGTCACCTTCAAAAGGGTATTAAGAAAAGCTAAAGTCTTGTAATGTGAAAAAACGGCACAACAAGAATTTTTGAGCGTATATCGAATGACGTCAAATGCAAACGTCACTGCCAAAATGTCATCTGCAGAGCTCATATTTGATAGGAAAATTAGATCCATTGACAAATTATTGCCAGCGAATAAAAAGAAAAGTCAACAACTTGCAACTAGCAGATCATCTGAGATCAGCGATAAAGTCTTCTTTAAAAGCTTTAAGGCCGAAAAGAAAAATTGGCAGAAAGGAAAAATTATTCGACGCCTTGGTAGTATGATTTACATAGTCGATGTGGGATTTCAGCATAGAAGACATATAAATCAACTGAAGTCTAGATATGCACAGAATAAGCAACCAGTACAATTTATTTCACCGATGAACACATTTTACGATACCTTTTGAAGTAGCTATTTCTAAAACTAATATTACAATACAACGCCAGGGTAAGCGAAAACGCAATCCGACTGAAACGTTGGAAGTGGACCCATGTCGGAAAAAGTATCTACTAAAGAAAGTGTATATCTAAAAAGGGCGATTTTGTGGAGATGAACACGCCTCTCCAGAATATGACTTGGATTCGTCCAAATAGCATATATCCTGACGCCGAGAAACATCAGCAGAAAGAGCTAGCTGAGCGCTAAGCTCTTAAAGCTTGTCGAACTCTCTGCCTTTGGGCGGAGAGGAACCCAGACGAGGCAATGCCGAAGGGCAGAGTCTCGTCTGGGGGGGGGGGTAGACAGCTTCTCGACCTCGTATATAAGAGGACCACGGGCAATTTTTGCCCGAGCCTATGAGTTCGTAACGCCCCACGTAAAAAACCGGTGCCACATCCCGCTTTGTGGCGAAGTCTCGGATAAATTCCGAGAACTAGCCGGGAACGAGCCTTAATTCAGTAAGACTACATCGACTCAAAGCGACATTATATTTCATGAGTGTATCAATGGTATGAAGACATAAAAATATATTATTTTTTTGTAATATATATGCTGAATACAACTAATCGTTTGTTAAATTAAAATTGAATAAAAATTGAAACAAATTCTGTTAAAGAGGTAAGGTAAAAGGTAAGAAATTTCTTTGATCAAAAAGGAAATAGTGGAGATCTACGACAGTTTACATTTTGAAAAGCCTTGACGCATATAAGAACATAATATTAATTCATATAATTATAAATGTAACAACTGAATTATTCGTATTTACACTATTTTTATGCAGACTATTATCCTCATCTTTGTTATTACCGCAACGTCCGGTCTTCTTCGGTTATATGAAGTAATTTCAAACTAAACCCTTTATTTAATCTACGGGGATAGATTGTTCCCATTCCACTATCCACTTCTAGGGATATCTTATCTAGTGTTTACTTTAATATTGCTCAGTTATTGTTTGCTTTCCTCTGAGTTCAGGTACATACTGCACGGCCCGGGGATTGAACTCGCAATTACTATGTCACCAAATTCACGAAACAACGCTTTAATCCACTAGGCTAATGTCCCGTGGAATACCTTGAGCCTTAAATCTAATCTGCCTGCAGATTACTGATGATGCTGCTTACCTGCACTCACTGAAGCTTTCCTCTTTTGTTACAACTGCTGCTGTTAAAAACCTTCTGTCATTAGACTTTCTTTCTTTATTAGCGGCTCCAATGTCGTATTTATTTCTATGCTAGGCCTACTAAGGAGATCCTCATAGACTAGCATATACGTTGATTCTTTCAGACGTCTAACTCTCCAGTGTTTTTCCTTGTCCAGTATTTTCACTTCATTCCACGGCGGTCTTTTTTCATCCATACATGATCAGCCATACCTGATTTTACTGTCACACCTCTTATGGCTTTTCGTTATTTCCCAGCCTTACATTTAGGGTCGGCTTTTTCACCTTTGAATTCTTTGCCACAACTGCAAGGAATGGAGTATACACGATTGTCATATTCTCCCTGTGAATTGTCTGCTTCATTTGTATTACTCTGTTGAATATTTAAAACTCAATAGTTTGGAGGAGTTTAACACGTGAATATTGTTTAAAAATAAATAAAATATATAGATGACTCGAACCTTGGTCATTGGCGACAATAGCGAATACGAAACTACTTCAGTCATGAGACATGCTATTTATCGATATTTACTAAACTTAGTTGATCACACCCCAATATCAATTGGAAGAAATGAAGTTAGGAAGATTGTTTTGCGCCAGTTTTCCAAGTGGTTTGGAAAATTTGCATTAATGCTTTTTACTTGAATACGAACACTAAACACACAACTACCTCAGCCACATTGCATGCCATCTGGCTAGTGTCTTGTTGCACGCAAGTACAGCCATATATATTTACTTACTTTAGTCTGGCATAAGGCGACACCATTGTTACACTAGCAAATTGGTCGAAGAGACAAACTTGCAAACTACGGTACTACGACCGGTGCACCGAAAGATAGTGGAGCAGTATTTAAAAGAAAAAAAACGTTTTAGTTATGTAGAATACAAAATAATTTTGGGGTTTAGTTTAATGTGAATGTAATTTTGAGTTGTTTTTATATGACAAATACGAAACGGGGATTGGCTGTGATGTATTACTGGTCAGACAAACAAAGCGGGAAATACTTCAAACAGAAATTTCAGATAATCCTCCATTTTGTATTTTGATAAAATCTTACTTTGGAGACCAAAGGGAAGTTGTTCATTCAACGGTGAATGCACAAATCCATATACGGCAAGTCTTCACTTATAACGTTGAGTAAGAAAAAAGTAAATAAAAAAATACAATAAAATAAAACTTCGTAAATTGTAAATAATGATATTATGAAGATTGTCCCAGTCTTATCTGCCAGGACACCCGCTAGGTGGCATTCTACTGAAGACTATAAAACGAACGCACATACGTCTCTTATTTTTTCGAGCCGCCATGTAGCAACAACACGAAACTCTTCTAGGGACCGCTCAGTCTCCGACAGACCGACTAATTAATTTCAAACAAACCATATGGACCTCACGCACGCACTCTGGCTAAGTACACGAATCTTTTCTTTCTCTTTTTTAAATATCTGTATACACATAATATCGTTTTCTTTCTCTTTTTTGTGAGTTATGTTATTCTATATGTGCAAAATTCTTCCCTGTAACAGAACTCCTCATCCTAGAAACTTGTGATCAAAAGAAACTTTGTTCAATACGAATTGTGGCACTAATTTGATACAATATAAACGCGCGACAATAAATGATACGCCACGGTTAGCGAACGATATTTTTTTTATTGTTTGACTTTGAATGAGTGGTGGTAGGAGGCATGTCATATATTTTTCGATTGCAAATATTTATTCCTCGATCTGTCGTTGTTACAATGACGGTTAAAGATACATAGTGTATCACTAATGTCTGTGGATATTTAGCATCCCGCTACCACTTTTTTACCAATCTCAATTTCTGTACAAAAAGTGGATCACAGAGCTTATCAAACTTTATAATATCTTCAGGAAATCTCAACTTCTGATTGGTAACTTAATATTTAAATCATATCCAAATATCAATGTCGATTTCTGTGCAAAAAGAGGATCACAGAGCTTATCAAGCTTCATACATATTTTCAAAAAACCTCAACTTCTGAGTGGCCAATTGATATTTAAATTATGTCCGAATAACATCGACCTAGTTCTTGACCTAGCCAAAAAATAATTCCACCAAAATCTGTCAATTCCTTTTCGACCTTGTCACGTGATTAAATTAATTATAAATACCAGACACGAGTTTGTTTCTCCCTCTCTTTCTTGATTTCCTTCGCCTACGAAAATGTAGCCTTAAAGGAAACTCCACTCCGATCCCAGTTCGGGCGGACGCTGAAAACATATTCACACACGCACACATACATGTACGTACGAAATTTTCCAAACTACATTACAAACATACGAAACATTTCAACTTTTTCAATTCAACCCACCTCCAACTTGAAGCAATACCTGTACAGGTAACTGCGTAAATAATTATTAATCTTTCTTAAATGTACGAGGGTAAATCAAACAACACCTTTATTTCCGTTGTTGAAGAACAAACGCATATGTCACTTTTTGACATAGTCCTCGACTCCGTACGGCAATTCACTTTTGGCATCGTTCAATGAACTTCTTCATCCCTTCCGATAAGAAGCTTTTCGGCTGCTCACGTCAAGGCATTCTGCACTATGGCTTGTCCATATCCATCGCCGATTCAATTCCCACCCTTTGTGCCAAACAGATTCATCGGTCTTTCCTGATCAAGGCATTCATTCTCTGATGTGTTCTTCCATATGTGATGTTGATAGCCGACCAGATCGTCTTCTACTCCCCGTTACACTTGTTCTTCTCGCTTTAAAATGTCCTACCCCCCTATCATACACCTTTTGTCGATTCATGGTGCGTGCTCCATACTGCGCCAACATCTGGCGATGGATTTCTACAGGTGTAACTCCCTCTGTCCACTAAAAGCATTTTACGGTGTGTTGTTCCTCGATGGTGCAATCATTGAGTGGAGCGTCCATATGTCTGTTCTCGTTGCTTTCTGCCACTCGACTGAACGATGGAATGTTGCGAGCGGCTAGCTACACATCATCTCATGCGCACGTGTTGTGTCGAGCGGCAGCGTCTCCTTCCTTTTACTGTGTAATTTCAAAATTGCTTTTCCTTTCTTACTTATCCTCGTATGTACGGCACACATATATTTCAGTCTTCCATATTAGAAGTGTTTTTAATGTCTTTAGAAGCTTGTGAGGCTTTTGTAATAAAGAATATAGCCATAGGGACCTTATAACAGAGCAGTTTCTGTAGAAATATCTTCTTTTGCTTATTTATTTTCGTTACACGTACCGTCCTTGGTATGACGATAAACTACATCCGCGTCCAGGGTAAGACGATAAACTACGTCCAACAGCAAGGCCTCTGATCAGGAGGTTTTGAGGAGCATGGAACAAATAGTTAACCCCGAAATTGAGGTAAAAAGTATTATAAAAGTGTAAAAAAATAGGTTTTAATACCAGAAATACTTTGTAAAAAATTATTACCAGAAATGAATTTTTTGTAGAAAAAAACTATTACCAGCAAAATATTTTTGAAAAAGAATATTACAAGCAATACATTTTTTAAAATAATATTACCAGCTATACATTTTTTTGAGGAAAAAAAATATTACCAGAAATAGATTTTTGACAAAACAAAATATTACCAGGAAAAAAATGTCAGCATTAAATAACCCATTGAGGTTGATATGCCGTAAAACAAAACAAACCAAACCAAATCATTACACGTCATTTCGTTATACCATTGATAAGAAAGGGTACATAAAACTTCGTGAATTGTAAATAATTATATCGTGGGGATTGCCTGCTAGCACACCCGCTAGGTGGCATTGTATTCAGGACTATAAAAGGAAAAGTGGTGGTTAAATTAATTTGGTTCTAATTAAGATACGTTAATTGAAAATAATGAAAGACGTTGTCACCAGTGATAGCGAGCATATACACGAAATACTTCGAAGAAACGGTTTTAGAAACAGCACCACTAAAACCAACAGCAACGAAAATGACACCTTCATACTCTGGCTGCATCATGAAGCTGTATAAATAATGCTGGACAATGTGAATTCAATAAGCCCTTCGGTCCAGTTCACGGTGAAAGAAGAAAATAATAATCAGCTATCCTTCCTGAATGTACTAATAACTCGCACGGAGAATGTGTTAAAGACATCCGTTTATCACACGCCAACCTTCACTGGACAATACCTCAACTTAAATTTTCACCATCCATATAATGTGAAGAAAGAGATCGTTAGATACCTACAACATCAGGCAAAAATCTTGTGGCGACCCAGCCACATACGAACAAGAAATGAACAACATAAAACGTACTCTCCAGAATAACAACTCTCTAGCAAACATAACATCAGCATCTATATGTGGGAACAGAAAAATTGCTAAATTTTATCTACCTTACCTTATTCAGATGAAAAACAATTTTTTTTTCTCGAAAAAAGCGGATGAAAAGAGCGTAGGAGGCTGACACCTGCTGCTAATTTAAATAGAGCATTCTTTAAAAAAATCTGAAAAATTCAGGAATGGGTATCTTGAGGATAACCAATTGCTTTTTATTGGAAAACGTTGACATAAAACATTAGATCAGTTCAAGAAATCCCCGCAGCCTGATCAACTGTAAAATCTCCACCCCAATTTAACTCAACTGTAGAAACTCCTCCTAGACTGATCAAATGTAAATCTTTGAAATTTGTTAAAAATGAATGCTATTTTTTTCTTTTCAATTGCTTCTTTTCGTAGAAAAAGATTGGAGATTCTTTTAAATAAAGAAAAACATTCGTAGTAAAGTAGAACCAAAAATATACGCGATTTAAAGTTTGTTTACATTTCGAAAGTTTTTACTAAACTTGCAATTTTTAAAGTTCAAAAACTGTATAAATATCATGCTCTTCAGAGATTTCAATAGATTTTCCATAAAAATCACTATTTTAGAATTATTATGTGAAAATAACAACATTCTACATTAAATTTTAATTTTTTTTAGAGATTTTTAAACATTTTCCGAAAAATCAAATCTAGTGCATATTACAAGATTAACGTTTTATTGGTATTAAAAACTAAGAATCTTAAGTTTGTAATATAAAAAGGTAAGTTAAGATTATTTAGATGTAAAATTTTCAAATAATACACTTTAAAGTCTTCCGGAACGATTTTTAAAATATTTTAAAATATTCATTTAGGATCAACTGTAGAATCCGCCCATGCACGTCTGGGGAAAAGAAAGTCTTCAATTGATCCAAATTATTTTTACATCGAGTAGTAGAAACACAAAAAAAAATTAAAGATTTGTTTCTCTAAAAAATACAAAAACAAAGTCAGAAGTGTAATTATTTAATATTGACTATTAATGTTTATTGTTTTCAAAACTATATTTTAAAACACGAATATTTTTTTTAAATAACCGGCTGAACTGATGGAAATAAATAAATTGTTATTAAATATTTCTGTCCTTATTAGTTTAGCTTCATTACCATCTTTCATAACGCCGTAAGGTTAAAAACGCCGGCAAAATAATGAGAGGGTAGTTACTTTGCCTAAAAAATTAATTTTCAGTCAGTTCTCTGGAGAATAAGTTAATGTTTAATGCAAGTATCAGAGGTGAATGTTTCTTTTAAAATTTTAATGATTTTTTAATACAAATATTCATCGTTCAGTTATTTTTATTGTGACCATTATTATGCATTAAATTTTAAATTATTATATTGAATATAAGAATGAAATAAAAAGAGATAAAAAAATGTATAAGAAAAAAAGGATAGTAAATTTTAAAAATTGAATCCAAGAAAAGATTTAAACAGTCATTGGCTGTATAGGATAAACTCTTGTAATTATTTACTACTATTTATAAGCAACACTTCCCTATGCCACTATATGATGCGAATGGGTCACGAATATATCTAGCTAAATTTGGGATAGTTTAAAAATTAACGACCCCACTTTCAACCTTATGTCAAATTGTATCTTAGTACAAGAAATAAAAATTTCCTATGCAGTTGAGTATGTTCTTTTCATATTTATTTCTTTTTCTATTTTTTCATCGATTAGAATGAGTAAACAGCAAAAACAGAGTGGTACGGCTTCTTACCGCAAGTTGAAAGCTACCAGTGAACGCGAGGAAATAAAAGGTGCTGCATCTTTACATGTTTTACTACAGAAGAAATATGTAGCTAAAGCAAAATGCAAAAACGGGGATGCTGAATATACCTCAAAACTTAGGAGGGGAGGAACATGGAGAAAATGCGAATATGGTGGAGACAAATATAGAAATAAAAGTTGAAGAAGAATTTCCTGCAGGAATTAACGTTGTTAAAGAAATTGATGGTGACAATGATGATGTACCAAAGGAAGAGATCTCCTGCGCATGCGGTAAGGACGCGTATGAATATGAAGAAGGAACTGATGAAGTTACTGGAAGTAAAGAAATAGAACAGGCAAACACAGAGATTGCTGTGTACGAAGACATCGCATGTTCAGGGCATTTGCTTGTTGATCTTGTAGCATTGAGACCTAAAAATTTTCAAAACAAAGATGAACCGTTTGCTCCGACTGTAAGACAAAGGAAAAATAGTCCGAAGGTAATGCTACAACACTGGTTTTACAAATCTACAGAAAATGGAGGGACTGTTTTGAGGTTATGGTTGCTGTACTCAAAGACGAACAAATCTCTTTATTGTTACTGCTGTTACCTTCTTTCAGAAGACAGAGAATCGCAAATCAAGTCTAGCAAGAAATCCAGGATTTCAAAAAGTTCTGGAAGGTTAATTCAAAAATGCCTAAACATGAAAATTCACCTGACCACCAAAGAGCTTACAAGGAATGGAAGATATTGGAAATTACCCTTAATAAATTACAAGAACAAACTATGAAAGAAAGACAGATTTGGAGACAGGTTTTAACACGGTTACTTGATGTCGTGAAGTTTCAGACGTAACAGAACCTTCCTTTTAGAAGTCATAGAGAAGATGTATATAGTTCCAATAAAGGTAACTTTATAGAACTTGTTGAACTAATGAGCAAGTATGATCACGTTCTTGGAAAGCATTACTTGAAAGAAGTAAATGTTAACCGACGCACTTATCACCGAAAATTCAAAATGAATTCATTCATATCTTGGGAAACCACGTAAAGGAAAATATATTGGATCGAATGCGAAAATCCAATTATTTTGCAATCATACAAGACAGCACGCCGGACATTTCTTATACTGATCAGATGAGTTTTATTTGTCGATATTGTTGAAGACAAAGAAGTGGAAGTGAGGGAATCATTGCTTAGTTTTATCACTGAGCATTAGGAAGACAGTTTATGATATCAAGAAGATGATTTTGGATCGACTGGAGAAAGAGAAACTTGATTTCAAAAAATGTAGAGGGATAGTATTTGACAATGCGGCTAGTATGGTTGGAGTCCATGGTGATGTTCAACGTCTTCTACGAAACATAAATGGGAAAGCTAAATTTGTGCCATGTTCTAATCCTAGTCTGAATTTATGCAGTGTTAACTATGAATGCAAGTGCCATTACATTTTTCGGGGTGATTTTTTCCTCTTCCAATCACCGGTTGGAAGTTTTAACTTCGCATGTGAAGGTCATGATAAAACGTTTTGTAACCACCCGTTGGAGTGCACGTAATGAAGCTATTCGTGCAGTGAAAACCGAATTTCAAGGAGTGATTCAGGCACTCGATTCATTAAACTCAGCTTCAGAAAATCTTCAAACGAGAAGGGATGCACAAATCATTTTGTTTTCAACTGAAAATTTCTCCTTCATGTCGCATTTGTTTTATTGGGAAAAAAATTCTCGGACAAATAAATCTTATCGAAAAGAAACTTCTAGAACCTAGATGTGTGTGTAACCCACATGAATGAGACCAAAATTTTCTTTAATCGAAACAGGGACAAGCTGGTGTCTGAATCGGTTAATGAAAGTAAAAGAAAGTGCGAGGAAATGGAAATTCCATTTGAAAAGCGGATTAGAAGAAAGAGAAAACTACCGGGGGGAAAGGAAGATGATTTATGTCAAACACTTGTGCAGGAAGTAAAGAGAGATATTTACGAATGTCATGATCGATTTGTAAATTAACTGGAAGCACGATTTGACGCCATGTCTCATCTGCAAACTGTCTTCACTGGATTATCACCGCAAGCAATCCTAGAAGATACTGAAGACGAGTTGGAATGAAAATTTAAAATTCTCGGTAGCGAATACGGTTGTGACTTAGACATATCTAGGCTGCCTTTGGAAGTTCTACGACTTCAGGATTTTATAACGGCAGCTTCCGAATTGGAACGTGACATGGCCATGATGACCAAATCATCGGCTGTCGAATGGCTGAGATGTATTTATCGATGGCAAGTTCAAGAAACAATGCGCTACGGCTATTTTTGACGCTTACGGTTTCTGTTGCTATTGCAGAGAGCAGCATCTCAAAACTGAAGCTCATTAAAAGTCACTTGAGATCGAGTATGTAAAAGATCTCTTATCCAATCTGTCCCTCATTTCATTTGAACATGAAACTGTGGAGAAGATAGACTTTGACCAAGTTATTAGTAACTTTGCTTCTACAAAAGCTTGAAAGGTTATAAAAATACGATAACGTTTGTTCAGCTAATTTTTGAATTTGTTGTTTTTCAAATACTAATCAACGCCATTAAGGATATTTCGTTTATATTTTTCCTCTAAAAAAAAAGAAAGGTGGCGGGTGCTATTATGAATACGGGCCCCGGGCGGCACTTTGCTCGGTAAGCCCCTGTATACATATAATAATAATCCGATTTTCTCAGTATTAGTCATGCTTGCATTAATTCCTATATTGAGTGCTGAATTTCGCTGAAACTAATTTCACTTAAAATATTCTACAACATCAGATTTTCCCAACAACCACAAATATTTAATTTCTCAATGCAAAAAATGACAGACCTGAATTGGTAGATTAATAGTATAATTAGTTCGTAGCAATAAAAAAAATATTGCCGATGTCCACTGGATCCAAACGTAGTCGACAATCAAATACAACCACGGTTCCATTTTTACTCCAAGAGCCAAAATTTTCTGTCAGATGTAATCATTAGAGCTAATGAACCTATATTTGTTTTTACTTATTTATTTATTTTTTGCTTTTTATAAAAAAAAAAGACAAAGTTTTGTACGGTTTTCAGTCTTTAGTTCCAAAAAAAAAAAAAACGAAAAAAGGAAGCGCAGGAAACTTTGAAAACAACGTATAAAAATTCCTATTTTATTACATAAACAGAGAATAATATACGAATCTGTGTGCGTATGTGTGCGTGTGTGTGTGTGTGTACATCCTTAAAATGGTTGAAATTCGTCAATGATTAAAAAACTTCTTAGGTAACTTCAAAAATTCGTTAAAATGGAGGATACATTATGAAAAAATGCCCAAAACATAATTTTATTGTCAAAATCTTTTGTTAGTAGGAGAAAAGGTTAAATGATTTTTTATGTAAAAAATTGTTTTTTTAACCTATTTATAATCTTGGAAATTTTGGTTAAAATTTTTTTTCGTCAACGCGGGCACTCAAATTCGCACGAGGAGTTTGAGCGTGTTTTTGCTTTGAAAAACACACTGATTTGAAAATTCTTGCAAAAATCAGATAATTGTCAGATTTTAATGAAACTTTCAGGACTTATTGGGAAATGAATTAAATTATTTTTTTAAATGTTTTTTTGCAAAAATATTTTTTACATCTGTTTCCCCTCCCCTTACATACACACTCATTTAATTTTTATAACATTTGAAGAATTTCTGTTTTGCGTCGTTTAATGTTTATAGTTGTTATAAGAACAATTCCTCGGAGGATTTATTAAATCATCAAATTCCTTTGGTCAAAAAGGACCTCCAGTTACAAAAATCTGCTCTGAATCGTAAATAAAAAACAGAAGTTTGAATTTTTTGATATGTTTATAAACGTGTCGATTTTTGTAAATACGGACGTCCATACACGACATTATCAAAGAATAAGAGCGTTGCCATTAAGAAATTTAAAGCTGGTATAAATAAAACTATAAAACCAAAGTACTTAAAATTCAATAAAAAATTTGATTGCTTAAAATATTTTCTTAAATTTTTAAGATTACTGGGTAATTAAAAAAAAATTATATAAGAAATGCGTTCATATTGTATTTGTCAAATAATTTTTTTCAGTTCTGTCCTTCTTTATTTAAATTTCCCAAACATCAGGCCCGTGTTAAAAATGCTTTTCTGCGATAAACTAAAGTTTTTATCAACTCAGATTAATTAAACTGTAATATTGCTCAAATAACGTTTCAGAAAAGTATATTTTAATTTTGATAGATTTTCTGAAAATGAATTGTTTTGTTGACAGATCTATCAATATGAAAGAATTTGCAGATTTTACTAAAAATAATAATTAAAAAAAAATTTCAATCAATTTAGTTTCAATTTAATTTCAGCTTGAAGGTATTTTGCTTATTGGCTACATTAAATTTAATCAATTAAAACTAAGATTAAATAATCAAGAAGCGATAATCATTTTTTTAAATGAACTTTAAACTTAGGTATCTTTTTTTTTGTAGGGGATATCTACACTTTATATATATATATATATATATATATATATATATATATATGTATGTATGTATGTATGTATGTATGTGTGTGTGTGTGTATGTATGTATGTATGTATAGATAGATAGATAGATAGATAGATTGTGTGCGTGTACAACAATTTTCCCAGAGTCCACAAACCCTAAGTAAATGCCCTGGGGGTAGCACATTGATCCTAGGCAGAACGCACAATGATTCTTATTGTAATCGAAAGGGTCGATCCTTACATAAACATTCCCTTTATTTTCTATCCGCACAATTCGAATATATATATGTGTGTGTGTGTGTGTGTTTAATTTATTTTTATCCCGCATTATTTTATAATACTATAAACGTTATTTTTAGTGGAAACACATATTTGAGTGTTATCCCATTTCTTTTTTTTTTTTTTTTTTTACCAGTAAAATCTAGGACTGTTGTTTTTTTTATTTCACTTTGTACGAAAATTAAAAAAAACAACCCAAAAAACCCTCCAAAAAACAGATAAAGTAACTCAAATACGTGTATCCACTAAAAATAACTTTTATAGTAATAAAAAATATATAACACATATTCTTACTTACGGTCGTTATTCTGGCCTTCTCCCATTTTCTCTCCATTCGCCTTTTTCCGAGATTGACTGTCCTTTGAATTAATAGGTTTACGACCGCCTCTCTCCTCGTTCCTCCGCTTGATAAGTTCTCTTATAGGAATTTTTTTCCCTTTACCGCCATTGTAGAGAAAGGGTGTAACTTCTTTTACAATCTTTTTGTCCAATTCATTGTAATCTGTCATGTTTTTCATACATTCCACCAGTTCCCCGCCGCCCTTAAGATCTACCAATTTGTAGAGCTTTTTGCCGACGGTATTTGCCTGTGCTTTGACCCCCACGGGCACTTTCGAAAGCTTCACACCCATGGTTTTGAGTCTCCTTTACTTAAATTCACTCAGATATACAAAACTTCAATCTTTTCTTTTATTTATTACTTGCTATTGATTATCGGAAACAAGAACGACATGGAATCGTTGCTAATATCACACTTTTTTTTCAGTCTTGTAAATTTCCAAAGGAAATTATTAAATTGCTAGTCAAAATATATGATTCTGTTTTAAATCTATTGCCTGACTATGTAAATGTTATCATTTCTCTTTTTTCCGTCGGCGCCTGTATGCTGTAAGGCGCTTGAACCGAACTTTATGAAGTGAAAGATAGTTGATATTAAATTTATCTTGCCCGCCGCTCAACCTACGACAATGTCCACGCTTATTGGCTAACGCGCCAAGCACATGGTAACCAACCACGCCCTTAGCAACGGCGTGGCGCGTCGCTAAACTCGCGCAACGCTCCACCGATTAGCGACCTGCCATTTGTTTTATTCGTTGGGTTTTTATTTTCGAAGTAGTCTTGAAATTATTTTAAGGCTTAAAAAAATTGGAAAGACGTTAAGAAAATTCCAGTTTGTTCGTCGACAGAAAATGCATATGTAAAGTTCACAAGACTTTGTTGCAAGTGAAAAGGGGAGAAGAAAGAAAAAATAAAGAAAAAGAAAGAGCTAAAAAATATCGAAAAGAAAAAGAAGTGGCAAAAAGAAAACAGTAGAGAATTCAGGTTACAGAAAGTAATTAAATATTAGAGCGAAAAAGAAAAGAACAAACAAGAAAAAGGAAGAAGAAAAAGAAGAAGAAATAAACGTTGATCGCTGAAGTTGCAGAGTAAGAGATGGAAATTGTGTAAAAAAAAGTAAGGAAAGATTTCTGAAAGAAGCAATGAAAGAAAAGAAGTGAACGTAAAAACAAAAATTAAATTTAATTAAAAATTAAATATTATTGTCGAAAAACAAAGCTTAAATTCCTGCAAACGTATAAAATACAACATCGATTGACAACGAGAACTACGATCCTTTCAAAGAATAACAAGGTTTTGTTTAAAAAAAAAAATAATAATCAAGAAATCTGAATTGTAAAAACTAAACATATTTCGCTGATACATCTTTCTTGTGCCAAGTAAAATGGATGGCATCCAGGGATCGACTCTGCAGCAAAGACAGATGTTCTGCAATTTGCGAAAGGGAGCCCATGTCCCCGGGTCAGTACATACCACATGATGCCGATTTTTATTAACTTTGTAACTGTTAGTTTTAATTAATATATTGTAATCTAGTGTTACCCGTTCGTCTGTTTTGATATTTTAAATTTGCTTATCTTTATTGATATAAATTTTTGTGTCTCTCTCAAACGCAATAATAATGTTATTTCACTACTACAAGGATATGCTTTATGCAGAAGTGTGTGTGTGTGTGTGTGTGTGTGTGTGTGTGTTTGTGTGTGTGTATGTGCGTGTGGCCTAGCCCCTTTCAAGATTGACGATGGGTTTTTAACAGCTATTTTCTTCTGCTACTATTACCTGTGTAGTTAAGGTAGATATGAAAGTGGAGTGTGATAAGATATTTGTCAAGAAGGAATATGTGTGTGTGTGTGTGTGTGTATAGTCTGAAGATCGCTTGAGTCGTGAAACTGACAGTCACCACGAAGTGTTGATTTCTATGTCCACGCAAAGATACTTACATATTTCTCATTGATATCAGTAGTCGATGTTCGAGTCCTGGTAAAGATCACGATTTTGACAGCTGTTCTATTTTTTTTTTTTTTTTTTTTAAATAAACCCTCTCTATTTAGAAAATTTGGTGCAACACACACTTTTTATTCTACACTTATTTGGACGAAGTTGATCTCAGTCCAAACCAAATCTACGGCGTTCTCACCCCTGTTGGGGGAAACCACTCCCTGATTGACCGTGTCTTCAGGAGTGTAGTCGTTCTCACCACGCTTGACCAATTGCGAGTTGGCAAGGCTATTTAACCCATAGGTCAGGAGGATATCTGTTTTTTGTGCTGCTGGGGTTCCACATGCCCTCCTCACCACACCCTAGTCTGGTGGTGGAGCCGGTTTAGTCACCGACCACTGATCTCAGTATACATTAGTATATGCATATATATTGTACACGTTTTACATTTAAGTGATATCAGTATCTGTGTGCGTCTCTCTCTATATGTGTGTGTTTGTAAAAATTCAGAGATAATTAAAATATATCTGTAAAGGCAATATAAAAAAATGTCAGAAGGAAGAATTTTCTTTACCAACGCATTTCGTCCTTAAGGTAATTGTTATGTTCCATGTGTTGGTAAAGAAAGATTTTCTTTTTGTCTTATATATATATATATATATAATTTTCTCTTGTCTGTACAGTTATTTTTTTCATTTTCTTTTACCCCTAGTTTTCAAGCTTCATTTTTGTACACATTTCTTTAAATTGAAAATGAAAGAAATATTTAAGAACCACTTATTTTTTTTATTTTTTATTTTTTTTTGCATTGTGTTTGAGCGCGAGCTCAGTACAGTCATTAATTTATTGAACATGTATAGCCGAACAGTTTCAGTTTTTCATGAATCTGCTGAAAAATAGCAGTTGTCATTTTGGGGATACATGCGCGTCGTCACCATTACATGCATGCGTACAAAAGGGTTAGTTCTGTGTCGGAGTCGGTTAAATTTAGTAATTATTATCTACAAACATGCAGGCGTACGTTGTTGTAGAGTAACTGTTAGCAATTTAGTGCAGTTTATTCGATCCTCACTTGGCTGACAGTAGTACACTAAATTCACATTAAACACATCAGTTAATGGAAAACATGAGACAGTTTCAAAGCAATATTGAAAAAGAATTGTTCGTTTGAATTGCAGCACAAAACCCTTTTCTTTGTTCTCAGTCGTGATCTACGATGGAGCGGGAGGGTCACTGAACGAGATGTTGAAAGACCCGAAACTATCAATGAACTCTGCATAAGCATTACTAATGTCGTACCCCAACGTATCTTTGCGATGTTTCTCGAGATTGGTTCCTGTCAAGGTTGACAACAGTGTAACTACTTTTTGTTACTAGTCTCTAAGAAGGTAAAGTAGTTAAGGGAGAGTAATTCGCCAAACTTCCATTCACCCACTGAATTATTTATCACTATGTTGCCAAGATATCTGACGGAGGGATAGAATACAGTCTGAAGTGTTATTGTTGTTTTTCGCTACGGTATTATTCGATATTTAACCAAACGCCCACCCGAACGGAATACGACAAAAGGGGCCTCACGCGTACAGGGGACGAGGGACAATAACTACTGAAGCCCTTTCTGCATTTCCCTTTTTGGAGAAGCCTTAGGCGCCAGGGATTAACGCTAGTCCCTCCCGAATAAGAGTTATTGCTTGGGGAGTGGTTGGCCGCCTGGGGTTCAAACTCATTATTCTTAATTTTAGTACGAAAGGAACAGACAACCCATTGATATCCAGAAGTCTGATTAAATTAAAACCAGAAATAGCTTAAGATAGAAAATTAGGTTCTTCATTGCCTAATAGAGTGATTTGAATAAATCCATAAAATGTCTGGTGAGACACGGGAAATGTTGCATGAGGTATGTGTGCTTGGCACAGTACGAACAATCAGAAAGCTTGATATCTAATAATTGCAAAACCAGTTAATAACATCCTATAAACTGTGCAATGCAAAAGACACACGCAGAAAACACGACAATCTGAATGTATTTCTAGTCTATTAAGTTTACTAAAATCCAGGTTGATATACATAAGTAGATCAGTTTAATTGATAGGTAAGTTGATAAAATGAGTAACTGAAGCAACGGTCAAGGGTTTTTACATCCCCTTGAGTTACCAAGCATAACAATGGCAGAGGCCCAAAAGACACCCGCATAGATATTGCGTTCAGCGGTATTTTATGACGTCTGGCTTAATGGCATTTTTTTTTTTTTCAAACATGGACTCCATATAATCTACCAATATACATTATAAGATGAAAACTTATATTTTTGAAAAAGTTATTTCAAATATTAGCGATCAAGATATCGCACATAAAATTAGTGGGGGTAAGAAACATGATAATTTGTTACTTTGATGGTAAATTAATTTTTGCTTCTTATTACTTAGTTTAGCCTAAGATTGGCTGTGGGGAACTCCAGTAGTAATTGGTATTGGCAAAGGTTAATTTAGTCTGGCACAAGTCTACTAGTATGGAGCAATTGGTGAAATTGGTGGTATTTAATTCGGTGAAATTGGTTCGTTAATCATGTCTGCTTATTATTATGACTACCTCAATAATTCACTGAAGTTATTCGGTTGAATTTTAGAGATTAAGCCACCAGTCATGATGAAAAATTGAACATTCCGTCTTATGTCCATAGAAGTCTTTTAATGATAAGAAAGGATTTGTACCTCAAGTGTAGAGACTTAGTTAATCTCTTGTCAAAAAGTCACCGGGTTATAACCTGTCGTCGAAATTCCATACACCCAATTCACCCCATTCGTTTATTTATTTTTATTTATTTTTTTTTTTATGACTGGTTTATTGAGAATAAAAAATAAAGCTAAAATTGTATGACGAGAATTTCCCGTTTTTTATTGACCGACATTGCAAAAAAAAATAAATAAATAAAATAAAATAAATTTACATATCTTTTGTTAATTCTGAAAAGTTCAGGTGACTCTGTTTTATGAATTGAATATGAATTGTCGATTTTGAACCACGTGGGATTTTTCGATTTATAACATTCACTTTTAAATTTACGTATATATTGAAAAACTTTTTCTTACCGTTCATATTGTTTCCTTTATTTGTATTTTGATCATTATGTCATATTTAACGCCGCCGTTACAATGAGTTAGTTTCCTGACTGTGTGAAAAATAAAAGTATTTGACGCACGTACAAAAGACCAGATTTGTAATTTTGTCGTACCTATTATCTTTGGTTATTCTAATCACCATCTGTCAAGAGTTTCATTTAGTTAACTTCAAAGAAGAGGTTTAACAAAGACTGGTTCTTTTGAATTTGTTTATCGAAGAAATATGCGTGTTTCTGGGGGTTCGATTTTAAAATGACTTTTATTTGAAAGAACCTCCATTAAAGTTCTATACAGTTATCTGCAAAAAGAAATGTACTGTCCCGATCGATGTGAATGTTTCAAGTCTATTAAAACGGATATCTTGTCGAAATTGGTATTCCACGCAAACCATATCCCTTCAGGAATTCGGCGATCGTGGCTCTCCACAGATTCCGTTTCTTTTTTCTGATAATTTCCATGATTTAATGGGAAAGATAATGGCATATTTTCTCCTTGGACGTCTCTACGGTTTTGAATTGTGTCTTCCTAGACTGGCTTCCACCCAAAGCTAGAGTCCTGTCTACACAGCTATTTAACTTATGGGAGAGAACAGAGGATTGTAGATAGCAGTTTTAAATTAACTTTTCTAGTCATTTGTTTCGTAGGCTTCAAAGAACTGTGACAAAGAGTTTCCAGTCGAGTAACAGGAATTTGTTCTGCCTAATGTTACAATAACGAATAACTGTGACTAAGGTGAGTCATAAAGAAGTGTTTAACCAAACTGGATCATCCTGATTAAAAAAAAAAACAAAAAAAAAAACAATATAGGATAGGTAATTATTTAAATCCTTTCTGCTACTTAACGAAATCTTTAAACTAGTGAAAATATTCTGACCTTATTTGAAAGTTGAATGATGGTAACAAGCACTGTGAAATTATGCACTTATGAAAGTTTGCTCAGAAGAGATTCCAAAATGGATTCTGATATTTCAGTGTTTGGTCAGATTTCCGAGAACTTTTCGGCACCCTCTCGCAAAATCATACCTTAAATATTTTTTTGTCAACAGTTAAATGTTCTTCCAATATAGAGTGGTGTTCAAATTCCAGTTGGGTTCGTTATATTCAATTATGCGAAAGATATGATTCCACCCTTTCTCCCCAGATATGGGTTAATTAGTAGAACTTTTACCAGTAAATCATTATTATCTGTAAAAATTCTAACAAATCTAAAATATTTTCTGGCTTTAAATAACCAGAAAAATGTTGATAAGCCGTAAAAAAAAAGGAATCAATCAATCCAGCAATGGCATATGTCGCTACAATAATAGCATTTTGTCATTTAGGAGTTTAGTCTTTGGTGTCGAATAGATGTGAATATTTATTTTTTCAAGAAATTTTCCGCCTTCACCCGCGAGGTTATAAAAACCACCCCGTTTGTTAATCCTGTTTGACCCTTTAAATGATTTTCTGATGTTTCCATATTACATATGGAGAAAAATGTCAACATCCCCACCCCGATTATTAGGACAGCTAATAGTATTAGTTTTGTACTGGATATTACTGCACGTATGACTTTAACTTATTCTCTTTTTTAATTAAAATATTTATGTCGTTATCTTGAGCAGCACAAAGGATAAATTCAACAGTTCGAAAAGTATGACAATATAAATATGAATTTACTGCAGTATTAGTCACTTGTGTTTTCCAATTGGTCTTGTGCTAATCGATAGATATTTTGCACTGTCCGCGGATTTTTGTTTGTACGAAAATCGCCTTGGATAAAATGTCACGAGTGCTCCGATTTGAAATCGGATTTTTTTCCTTTCTCATACTTTCAAGCGTTTGGAAGTGATGAGCAGGCTAGACAATTACTAATATATGAGGTTATATCTTCACTGGACGCCTTACATTTGATAAATGCCTAACAGACGCGAAGTAAGAGAGGTCCTAGACCTTTGATTTCTAAAGCTCAACAACATCACTGTTCTAGTAATTAAGAATAAATAGCATTAACCAATCAATCAGTGATGTAAATAATATCCTCCCCCGAATGTGCTTTGATGATATCGGCTGAACAAGTTCTAAGGCAATTTATATATCTGTCTTCTATTCCAAATATTACTAATTTCAATTAATATCTATCTCTTTACACACACACACACACACACACACACACACATATATATATATATATATATATATATATATATATATATATATATATATATATATATAAAGTGATTCAATCTGCTTGTCTGAATCATCTTCAAGAAGCGAGAGCAAGATCTAAAAGGTCAGTCAATCTAACAGTGATCTCGTCCCACAATCCTTACTCTTGCCCCATATGTGGCCTCCTTTGTAAAGCGGGTCTTAAGTGCCACTTAAGATTATCGCACAAAATTTCATAACTGAATCAATTAAGCTGTCAGATCGTCATACGTCGAAACCGACGGGAGATTCCATTATATATATATATATATATATATATATATATATATATATATATATATCATGTACACATACACACACGCGAGTTACAGATAGTGTGACACTATTTGTTACTGGTAATCATAAGAAGTTTTTTTTAATAGAAGGAACGATATAATGACAGACCCCTGATAAAAAGTAAGAAAGGTTAAAAATCGAAGATTTTAATTCTCATGTACGCAGCCATCTGAATTGAGTGTCGGGGTTTTGAACAATGAAACTCATAGGGTTGGCATGAATTTGAACTGCGACAGGTCAAGTGGCAATAATAATTGACACTTGGTCGATCACACAAAAAGCTAAAAATATGGTCTATGGTTAGGAAACTTTTCTGCGTAAACAACGAACTTGGAATTAATCTTTACTGGTCGGAGGGTGGCCGAGGTAGCGAGCACAGATGAGACACCAAGGAAGGTGAAGGAGCCACCCACACCCACTGGAAAGGATTAGTGGGATATGATAAGAGATAGTGGAAGTTATGGGGCAAATTAATGCCTGCAACCATCACCGGGGAATTCCCCGAAATTATGCAGGATCCAGACAATGCAGGCAGGGGGAAACACCGATTTCCCCAACTGCGTCGTGCCCCGCGCCGGTTTAGGCGAATGTCAATAAATACAAATGCCCCGAAATAAGAGAGAGAGAGAGAGTGTGTGTGTGTGTGTGTGTGTGTTCCAGACACCGAACGCGAGACACCCCACATTATTATCTGCCGACGAGAACCTCCGACACCAACTTTGTGCCGAACTTTACCAAATCAGTAAAACAAACTTTACCAAGTCAACAAAGTACCACATCCGAGTTAGAAGCTGGTTGGACCGATAATTGTTTTCACGCGAACTCTTGGATTTACCAACAATTAACCAATTACTGTACGAAGGACTTGATATAAAAATCGTGTTTATTTTTTTAATTTATTAGAGTATTATTTTCTTTCTTTGTGTCTTCGCCCTGCCCAATACGAAGAAACCTGACGACGATTCGATCTTGGCCGCCTTATGATCAAAGCCATTCACAACGTGGGATAAAAAGCGATCACTTCATCGATCAGTCGCGGTATTGGACGTCTTAGATAATCGGGGTGTAGGACGACAATAGCAGCCGAGGGGTAGTCTGGTAAAGTAGTGTCTTACATGAAAGTGTATACGAATCAGAGATGTGTCACTGAATTTCTCCCTGTCGGAATAAAGTTACATCCATTGATATTCATAGACGTTGCTGAACGTTTCCGAAGACCAAACACTGAATGTGAGCACAGGTGGTGGGCAATGCATTTCGGCAGTGGCGGCAGTGATGTGCTTGCAAGTGTGACATGCAGGAGAAAATGCATAGCAAATTGTGGTGACTGTCGAGAAAAAATAGTGTTCTGTAGCTAAAAACCTGCAGTTTCCTGGTAAATAATAAATAGGAGGTAATGCTTAAAAGTGTTACTCGGATATATCTATCTATATATATATATATATGTGTGTGTGTGTGTGTGTGTGTGTGTGTGTGTGATGAAAACTTTTTGCAGGTTTTGATGTCATTCTCAGTTCTTTTTTTTTTTTGTTCAAATCAGTGAATTTGTTTTTCTCATGTTTAGTCTCTAAAAACACTATATAAAATTCACTATTTTTTATCCATAATGTTGAAGGTGTTAAATTCTACTTTTTAACAAGAAAAATCTCAAGTTGATGTTAAAAATTGCCGCAAAACATTGATTTATTTAAGATAGAATGATCTATTATGACATGTCTCTAATTTGTATTTAGATATATTGTATTTACCTTCAATTTTTCTAGGTGAATTGTTCACCTATATTGCATATGATCCACTATTGTACATAATTTGGTTACAATAAAATTTGTATTTTATATGAATACTACCTTATGAAAATTGAAATGTAGTAGATTGGGAGAATATCATAGATTCTAGTGGGTAGGAGACCCTTGCACAGGTCCTGCCTATTCATATCGGCAATATGACTGTGAATGCTTTTGCTATAATCTGTTCGCTTTTGAAATTACCTCATATCGTAGAAGTTGAACCTAAATAATACAGAAATCATTGGTGAATAAGGGTCGATAAATTTATGAAAATACGTTTTAGTTCATTAACCTGTTATACTTGTTTCAGCGCAAGACGATGACTTCAAGGTATAAATCTAAATGAGCTGCGATTATATTAGGATAACTTGGAGCTCTCCGCAGTGGAGTAATAAGTAGCAAGATAATTTCGAAGATTATTATTACTATCGTGGCTTCTATCCTCACTCGGTACCCTACATCTATGGTATAATCTTAGTAAATACCACTTGTTGAATCTGTAAAGTCAGTGAAATAAACATTTGGAATCTCCGATAATTAAGTCAGATTAACAAACTGCATTGTTATACTACTAAAAGATATGTTGCTAGATCCCCATTCTCAGTGGATGCCTGAAACTATGGATAGTACCGGACCGTAATAATTTAATTGACAAATTTAGCACAATAAAACATATAAAACAATAACGAATTATAAAATCGAACAATTATGATAATTTACTAATTCCAAATCACGTGTGGGATAAAATGATTCATTCTTACCATAGATCATAGCAACCTCAGTATACGATTTTTTCCTTCTTTCATAAGTTGAGAATTTTCATCTGTTCACATAAAAGAGACACTTTGTGGCTTCTCTTTGATATATCTGAATTGCAAGCATCACTACTCTTTGAAACCATTATTAAGTAAAAATTGAATATTATTTATTTGTAGGGTGGACTGTGGGGATAACTGAAATTGCGGAACGTGAGGTCACGAATAGGAATGCATTCGAACAAATTTGTAAAAATTAAACGCCTCTGTTAGGTTTTTATTGTTTATGAAAGCATAAACTGTGGTTAAGAATTAAGGAGCAGAATGAAAAAAGTATTTGTATTTTAATTGTACATTTTTAAATAATTCTATTTTGGTCTTTGCCATGGATCACATTGTGGTAATTATTCGTGCAGAATCAAATAAAAATGAATATTGTAATTTAAAATTCTAATTTTGTATGTTCTACTAACAAAAAGAAAATCCTTGTGAATAAATCTCAGACTATATTAAATCATATTAAACAATGATCCTTTTTCTTTTATTTGTAATTTTTGATTTAAAATTCTAAAAAAAAAATGAAACTGACAGTTCGACTGACAGCTAGATATCATTTGAACTACCTTTCCAGATATCAAGGCTACATACCGCAGTTGAAATACAGAATATCAGATACGTATGGGACAGCTACACATAATATTGCTCAAGTAAGACACATTTTACTCTAATAATTTAATTTAAATTTTGTCTTTGTATATAAATTTGAAGATATTTATACGCAACTGTAAAAATACCTGACTCTGCATTCGGAGCTGCAAGACAATGTAACGGTTATCATTAGAAAAACGGAGTCGACAAACCGAGTTTGGATGACCAACGCGACTGTTTGTATTCACTTAGCATTAATAAAACTTGAAAAAAAATAGAACGTCACTTTTTTGCTGGGCCCTGTCCTACTGTCAAATATTTAGGTGTATCAAAAGTCGCTTTGAACTTTTAGAGATCTTTACTCTAAAATTTGTTTTGTGTACACAACTAAAAATCCCTGACTCCACTATATTAATAATAATAATAATAATAATAATAATAATTATTATTATTATTATTATTATTATTATTATTATTATTATTATTTCCTTTGATTTCTGGCGTTTACCCATTTCTTTCCGGGTTCCGCCCAGGGACCTAAGGTTAGAAATGGCATCATGACACTTTCCATTGACAAAAAAAAAAATTACATAGTTAAAGCCCTTCGTAAAGTGTGGGCTGTACTTGTGAGAACAATTTTTTGTATCTCTTTGAGGCATGGACATTATTATTATTATTATTATTATTGTTATTATTATTATTATTATTATTATTATTTGGAGAGGGGAGACGTGCTGCATAGGCAATCTCCGATCTCTCATAAAACCCTTTCCAGGCCTGCGCTCTGGAGAGAACACGCCAGCGTCGCCTCACCGCGACGGTAAAACAAGAAACAACAGTCAACTGATGGGAGGGTTCCGAAGGTTCTTCTGTATAGGGAATTTGCTAGTGGCAAGCGGGCATGAGGGTGACCTTATCTTCGCTTCAAGGATGTCTGCAAAAGGAAGATGAGGGTGATGGACATGGACATCGAGAGGTGGGAAGACGTCACTAAAGATCGCTCCAGCTGGAGAAGAGTTTTGCACCAAGAGAGAGAAACGGATGCCGAGAAATATTTACTTTGTTAGTATAGAAAATGACTAACATTAAGCGGTAGAATCGTGTAGCCATAAAATCAGTGGGTAACAATAAGAAAAGCCAATGGAACTAATGTCTATATTTACCGGATTCCAATGTAGTCGGCGTTAAATTATAATCGTGAATATTATTCCAATTTTGTTCCTACCGCCGAAATTTGTTGTATCACGCTATATGTAATCATTACTGTGAATGAATGTTTTCAGTTATTTGTTTAATAAAATCTATCCGTTATATCACAGGTTACTTGAACAACTAGTTGCATATTACTAATCTATTGCCAGGATATTCCGTACTTCCGTAGTCCGACAATGGGTCCTGGAGATTTACAAAACTCTGAGGAAATGACTGCTCCACCCCTTCCGGAAGGACATGGAAATTTTGCCTCGCCATTGGTGCCTGGATATACAGGTAGGCAATTAAAAAGAGACATAGCCATTTGGCTAAACATGTAAAGGAGGTTCCTCCGGAAATGACTCATCCATTTAATATTAACGAAAATGTAGCCTACTTAGAACAATGACACCTTAGTTCTCTTCAAAGTTCTCCCTTTAGACTGCATACACTTATTCCGTCGTCCTTTTAACTTTTCAAAGCAGTCTGGAAACTTCTCCTTCAGGATCATCACATACTGCCTCGTTGCATTCTCCTTAAACTTATCCATGGTCTTTTATTCTAACAGCTATTTTAACTTTGGAAATAAGAATCCGACAGACCTGAATAAAACGCTATCTTGTCAAAAATCTTTGTACGATACACGAAATTTGGGCAGTCTAGTAATTCAAAATAGTCAAATACTTTTCAGACAGCCGACAGAACCCAAATATCTAATTCTCGCACTGAATATCGCCGATTATCTTTGATTGCAGCTTGCACGAGTCCAACATTTCTGAGTGTTCTACTTATCGAAGCCTTTCCAGAACGTGAATCACATTCAATGGACGCCCACCCAGCCAACTTTGAAGCATCATTAACAAAGTTTTATCTGGGCTTCGTTGATTGAATCATTTTGATCATTCGAATAGTTTCTACGGGCAAATGTACAAATCACACACGACACAAGCTCACTTAATTGTGCATCCTACTGCCGACTAAGTAACCTTCCCGAAAGATTACTGAATGCAACACCTGAGCAAGGTCGAAGAGCACAGTAATTAAAATAGTGTGTGATAAAAGCAGCAAAGACAAAAAATTAGCGCGAAAAAATCAGTTCACGTGGAAAAATGCATTTATTTTTCAATATACTTCTCTTCCTATTGAAAAATACTTATTTATATGGTGAATATTAATTACAACAATTATACAGTGAACATTTCAGATCAAATTTCAGTTAATGTCGAGCTATCGATTTATTGATCTACACTCGAATAAAACATGACCAGTACCTCGTCTCAGAAATTCAGACAAAAACAAATGCCAGTTTATCTGCTATTATTTACAAGTTATTCTCTTCCAAAGAATTCGAATTTATTGCTCTAGCGAAACATGTCAGCTCTGATCTTTATAGATAAAACGGATTCGTATTGATTTGATGCTTCTGCTAAATCATTTACATGTTGCTATAGTAGCAAAGAATTGGATTCATTCAGCTTGAATATAATTCTCATACTATATAATTTCCGTACCTAAGTCAGTCGCACACATAACTAAAATTTTCTTTAAATTCTTCCGTCTCTCCCAATAAACATACTTTCATTTCCGTCGAACATTTATAGACTGAAAACTAGGCTTCAACAAAATATACAAATATTGGCCAATCAAAAATAAACAAAAAAATCACGGGACGATTTTATAGCCAATAGACATTCACTTCACTTTGCCTGTCTCGTGATTCTAACAACTTGCACAAGACAAGATTCATATTCAACATTTTCAGTTGTTCTTTCTCCCCATGAGCCAATTGCCAATTTTCTCACAGAAAATATGATACCTATTCCACTTCCATTCACTGATCTCTAAGGGTCACTCAGTGAACTTAAACGATTGTCTGAATTAGATCATCATCACAGCCAACTTCAATGAGTTTATTGTGACCTTTGTTCATCTTATTATTAAGATAGTATTCATAGACCGATACAGGAAATCTGTATTTGCACTAAATTCAAATGCTTAGAGCGAACTCCTTATCGCGTAGAGTCGAAACTAAATGACGACCCTTAAAAGATTTATTACTTTAAGTAGAACCTACTGCACTCTCGCTGGCTCTGGTCAATCGACATAGTAAAAATAGTTCCATTGTCATTTCTATACCAACAAAGTGAGTCCAAGAGAAGAGTTAAGCGCAACGAAAACCAATTGATTAGAAAATATATTTTTACTTTGTCGATTGACCAGAGCGAAAAAGAGTGCAGTATGTTCCACTTAAAGCAATAACACTTTTAGGGGTCGTCATTTAGTTTCGACTCTTCGAGATAAGGAATTCACTGCAAGTATATGAATTTAGTGCAAATTGACTAACCTTTTTTTACCTGCTAATCATCAACAGACAGATGTCATCTTATTGTTCTTGTAGTTTAGAAT
The DNA here is from genome assembly GCA_963932145.1 of Acanthosepion lycidas. Classification (NCBI taxonomy): domain Eukaryota; kingdom Metazoa; phylum Mollusca; class Cephalopoda; order Sepiida; family Sepiidae; genus Acanthosepion; species Acanthosepion lycidas. The sequence continues at coordinate 14,243,994 of OZ010581.1, read as the reverse complement.
GAATAATTATTTTGGACTTTTAAAAGTGAATTGTGTTCTATGTTCGCAGAGCAAATCCATTCCAGAGGTTTGTAGAAAGAGAGAGTCAACAAGTAATATTTATTTGGATTTATATTTTATATTATATTTATTTAAATTAACCGTTAGTTCCCTAAAAAAATTCGGCAAAATATTTTACCATTTGAAAATAAATCGATACAATACATATATAGATAAACAGAATAACAATAGCAACGATTTACTATGTATAGTTCAAACAAAACAATTGAGATACAAAAGAGGAAATTAAGTTGGTGCAAATATGTGTGCAAGTGCGTGAAAAGAGATAGAGAGAGATTTACATACATAGTGTGTAAGAAGAGTTCGTTGAATCTGGCTGTGAATTTAGTCAGTAGAAGTTGGATAGAAGATTGAAGACAGTCTCTATGAAGTTGCTGGTAGCTGAAAACAAAATCCTTGTGAAAGCGAGTGCGTCTACCGAATTTTTCTTTGCCAACCCTTTTTATATTTATTTTAAGAGGCTTAAAGTTTAGGATTTTTCAACATTACAATAAAAATATTTGATTGGCTTATTATTTTTCCTTTATCATGTGATATGGTTCTATAATACGTCTGCTGAGAAAAGTATTCAATGAAACTGTTTTTGCAATTTTCAAATTCGAAGGCACGAGTGTTGTTTGTGTGTATACGGGCGTGTGCGCGCGTGTGTATACACACAACTTCGTTTTTCATTCGCTTTTTGTTTATTCAGGCTATATTCCGCGATTAAACTTCAAGTTTGGCTGTACGTACGGAAGAGACGCCACAAATTCCATCCGCGATTTTCTGGAACGCAAAAATGAATACGAAGCTCAACAGAATTCCCTCAACGAGTACATCATCGTTCAACCACCGATGATCCAGTCATCAACGGATGAGTACTTCCGAGAGCGGCTCAATTCTTTTAAGGACAAATATTCGGCTCAAACTTCATACCTTCGTAAGTATCTGATCGTTTACACTTCAATTCTTGAGATCGTTGTAGAGGACCGTGAATTTACGTGTCGTTCAATTAGGAACACGTGCTGTTTATTCCTGCTAGAAGAAGGCCAAGCAACAAGAACATGACGGACTCAAGTTAAGTCCAACCGAAGATGTAAAGAAAACAAACAAGACCGATGTGTGTATATATATATATATATATATATATATATATATATATATATATATATATATATATAAACAAATATATGTATTAAACGACAAATTTACAAGTGACAAAGACATCAACATTTGTGTTTGTGTGCGTAAAAAGTTTGTATTTTAGTGAATGTTTGTACGTACGTGTATGTGTGTATAATGTTCACGGCGTCTCCCACAAATGGGAAGACTCTATCTTCTGCGAGAGCTTACACTGTAGATGACGAAATGAAAGAGAACGAGGCAAGAAATCGCCGAATATTTATAGTGTAGGGAGAGCGTCCCCTAGTGAACAATCAGGAAATTAAGGAGGAGCTAACTCCGACATCGTTATTCTACGGCCTTTAAATAAGCTGCTTGGTTCGGAAATAAAAAATAAACCTACTACGAAATATTTTATTAATAATAATTATATATTTGCAATAGTCAACAGAAGAGCGCGATTTAAGAAAAGAAAAAAAAAAGAAAAAACGCAGTATTTGACAATATTAAACAATATTTCGATAGGATGGTCTGTCTTCAAGCATATTTATAAAAAAAATCATGTATAAAAATATATAAATCTACAAAAAATATATTTATTAATATTATTAATAATATAACAAAAACATTTTATACGATGAAGAGAGAGTCTCTTTAAATTATATTTTGCGAAAAAGTTGTGATATTATATGTGTGTGCGTATGTGTGTGTACGTGTAGGAAAATATCTTGATATAATTTGAAGTGAAGACGATCTAGTGGCAAAAGACATCAACCAGATTGGACGGGGTGGTAATATGATTCATACTTATGAAACTTGACCCGCACATGTTAATTAGCATTCTAGTAACCTTCTAATTAACAAAATAATCTACGGAAATGAACGCCTAGAATATCTAATTATGATGTATTTTTTATTTTAAATTGTTCAATGCCACCATTGACATTTCTTTCTCGAACGCAGGTTGAAAGACTAAAAAAAGAATCGAAATGAATTTATGAAAATTTGGAGAAATTATTGGAAATTATTGAAAAAATCTCTATAGTGGTACTAATGTTCATAGAAAACGATTAACATGAGTGTTACAAAATAAAGAAGTTTTTATTTCCGTTTTTTTGACAACACAAGACCTTGTGGAAATATCCGATAACAAAAATTAATCGTTCGTGTTTTGTTTTTCTTTAAAGTCTCTGCGAGTTATAGAGAAATATCAGTAGCCGCATTATCGCCAAGTTTAGAATCTTAATTTGATACTGTTCATTCAGCGGTCAAAGCAGCGGGTTGCGGTAAGGCACAGTAGTTTTCATCTTGCCGGACAAGTAAACTGTTCTGAAGCGTTTTGAAAATATTCTCATTATTTAAATGTTCTAATGGAATCACGCATACACGCGTTAGCTCCACAAATTTCTTACGAAGCGACCGCGTATTTTTTTGCACACCCGATTGTTCAAAAATATATGGTCGAGTGTTTTATTTATTTTAGAAAACGTGCATAGGCGTTTTTTATATATTAAGAATTGCGCTAAAGTTGATCCGATTTTTTCTCGGACTTTCCTTGACGGTAAAGTGCATCATTTCCTAAAATCTCCATAAAACATTTTAAGTTATCTTTTCTAAAGAATTATTTAAAAAATAAAATTAAAATTTGCCAAGTAAATTATTATTTCATTTAATTTTTGTGTTTAACGTAAAACATCTTTTCTTTTCTACTTCATTACTGTTTTAAATAATGAATTTATTATTATGTAAGTACAGTATGCCAATATAGTGACACTGGAGTACAAATATATAAAGCCCAATAGATCCATCATGGCACCTGTTCTGATAAGAGTATACCCGGCACATGTATCACAGCCAAATCTGTGTGCCATGGTGACATATTTTGATAGCGCATGACCTTGATGGTTAGAAATACCTTCAGGTTGGGTCACCATCTGCGATTGAGGGTGTTTCCAAGTTGTGACTCCCAAGTCGCCTTGCATGCCTCATTCTTCAAACATAAAAAGAACAACCCTGTCGATACCCTGCCCTCATGATTCTTCCACCTCTCCCGCTTATAAACAGAGATTCACAGCACATCATCCTCTTGGGGACATGTATTGACTGGTTAAGGCCAGTTAGGTCTGTGGTAATGAACGAGACATTTATTGTAGCCGATCTCAAATCATCAAAACAAAACATGTATATATTAAAACCTCCTCCGATCAGTTAAGATTAGAAGCCACGAGAGTCATGTCAGGTGTAAGATCAGAGCATTTATTATTATTATTGTTTTATTTCCTTTGGTTTCTGGTGTATACTCATTTCTTTCCGGCTCCCGACCAGAGACCTAAGGTCAGAAATGGCATCATGGCATTTTCCACTGAGCAGTTTTGAAAAAATATCGCACATATATTACATAGATAAAACCCTTCGTAAAGTGTAGGCTGCACTTGTGAGTACAATTTTTTGTATTTCTTTATGACATAGGCTACTAGGTATTCCTTCAATGAGTCTACATGAATTTTTCCAATCAATCCGAGGATTCCAACTACAACTGGAATTGTTAGTGTCCTCATGTGCCCCATTTTTAAGATTTGTATTTTGATAGTTTTTTAAAGTTCTTCAAAGATACATTGCAGTCTGCAGGGACTGCCATATCAATAAGGAGGCACATTTTGTCTTTGCGGTCTCTAATCACGATGTCAGGGCAATTAGCTTTGATTGTTCTGTCTGTGCGTATTGTAAAGTCCCATAACATTGTTACAGTTCTTATCTCTGTAACCGGGTCTGGGTGTTGTTCATACCAATTTCTTGCAGTTTTTTTTTCTTCTTCTTCTTCTTCTTCTTATTATTATTATTATTTAATCATTTCACCCCAAGAAAGGCAATAATACCACTAAGACGCATGGCGTTGCTGGGAATAAAATAGAATGAGAAGACTTTAGTGAGAAGTTAGAAGGAAGGACAACAAAAGAACAGGTTTCAGGAAGATAGAAGACGGCGATTGGTATTGCATAGAATTTTCTGAAATTTGCATGTGGCAGGAATAAAAGAAATCGGAAGTGCTAACATACGGTTGCATCTGGCTAGTTCAACAGTAAAACTGTGAGACCTAGTTGCTACTCTAGTAGAATGTTTAAATTCATGCAGTCGAAACACCAAGGGTGGAAGCTTATCAGAACACTTGCCATGAAAATATTTGTAGAAAAGACGGTTACTAAGTGACTTAAGTCGAGATACCAGACCAGGATCAATAACATTAAACCAACTTTCCTAGCAGTAGACCTATCAATTGGTTCAATGTAATCACTCCACTTCATGTCAGTGGAAAATGTAAGCCGAAGAAGGCTCAAAGATTTGCTCTCCTAGATGTCAGCATCAATCATTATTACATATATCAGGAATTTGAAACTGCAAGGTCATGGTTAGAAATCCCGACTTGCAGACTAATTCGTGATTGTGATTTCTATCCTTCAAGGTGTTCCAATCCAGTGGCGTTGTGTCAATCTATGCTCACTTGTGTAACGATAAGCGAAAATAATGAAAATATCGTCGTCATTGTAGTCGATCTGAAAGAGCCATTTTAATTGTGAGTTCGAATCCGAGTATTGTTAGCTGTGTACATAACTATTCTCAACATATATAGGTGCTTACGAAGAAGAACAAAGCTAGAGATGTTTACGCAGTAAATTTTAATACTTCTGAATGCTTTTGACACATATCTGAGGATCAGACAAAGAGATTGTTTGCCTGTCTATACATGTCATTTTGTATAAAATAAAAGACATTCATTTATGTGTAAATAGCAAAAAACGACATCGACAAACAAAACTGAATTCAATCACTGTAGTCTTCATGAAGTATTCAGTCGTGAAACATTCGTGACATTCTCTGAATAGAATATAACAACAGTTTCCAAACAAAATTTGTGTTTAATGTTGTAAAATATTAAATGTATGAGTTTGCAAATAATACGCGACACCATTAATGCGGTCACGTGGTCAGCCTGGGCTTGGTTACGTAAATGTCGACGAAAATCTTGGAGTTTACGTGAGCGGAAGTATACGGTGTTTTCAGGTTTAACAACTAGGACTCCAGGTACCAAATATGGATTATATGGCGTCCCTTTTGCACAGACAAAAGTTTCCTGCCTAGTCAACTCCAGGAGTCCTATTTAATGAACCTTCAAACACCATTTACTACCATTCAAGATGAATACGTTATTTAAAATTTACCTTCTTTTTTTTCCTCGAAAACCGGTTTAAATGAATGCTATCATAATAAACACGGTTATTTAAAGATTAACTGATCATTGTCATTTAAAGTGAAAATGCCTGTTAAACAACAAATGTACATTCAAGCAATAACTGTACATATAATATCAGTAATACTTGCGTTAATATCAAATCAATGAAGATTACATTATTTATAATGCATTTCTGTAGTAAATTTATTTACAATACTTTCTATAGAAAGTAGTACATTTACAATACTCCATTCTATTAGTAATGCTTGCCTTCATTTCTAATCAGTGACAATCCCTTTCGTAATGATTTTCAGTGCATTATTCTAGTAAATTATTTATAATACTTTCTTATGGTAAAATGATATCCAGTACATTCTATAGTAGTATCATTGAGAATGCATTTACATTATAATTACCCTATTCTCTTAGTACACTGCCTTTCCTGCGATTTTAAATACACAACACCCAAACTTTCAAAACTTGTTCGAACAAATTTTAAGTTAAAAATGAAAAATTCTAGTGATCAATAAGATTTTTCCCTGCCAAATGATTTTTTAGTTTTCTTAAATGAATAAAGAGTAGTGAAGTAGCGGTAGAGTCAGTGGGCAGCTCAACTCTTGTTTCTAAATACCAAAATTCAAATGCAGTCAACACTATTGTGGTGATCATCATCTTCATCACACACACATATATACCCTTACAAATTCAAATCTTCAATAACAATCATTCATTGGATAAACACACAAGTGGGTGTCGCAATCCACCCACGCACAATATTTTTCCAACACGTGACTAAGTCAAGTTTCCCGCCAAAAGCGCTGTGATTCCGTCACGTGACTACTATCTATAAAAACAAACACGAGTTTGCCTTTCTTTCTCCTTTCTGCTCTCTTCTTACTCAGCCGAAATGTGATCTTCAAGAACTCTCGTCTTGACCTTGCGGTCAGACGTTAAAGAACATTCCATACTAACATATACGCATTCACGTACGTACGAACTCTTACGAACTTCTCCAAAATACGAACGTTCACACACACACATATATGCTCACACAACCACAGTGTTAACTGTCTATGTGCTTTGTAAATGTTTTGTTTAATACGTATATTTGTTTATATATATATATATATATATATATATATATATATATATATATATATATCGGTCTTGTTTGTTTGTCTTCCTTATCTTCAGTTGGACTTAATCCAAATCCAACATTCTATTGTTGCCGGACCTTCTTATAGCAGGAAATATAAACACACGTGTTTTCTTTACATCTACACCTCCGGTCTTCTACACTAAAACACAGCGGAGGTTAAAATTTCTTTTTTTTTCCCCACTTCGGTTAGAATTTACTGTCTCACTAAATAAGTAATGATATAAGTGAATGAATGTTGCGTTTGTTTACTAAATACTTCCCATTATATCAGATTACACTATGCCAAATTTTATTTTTAAAGTTAACGTTTTCACAATAAAATTGTTATTAATCAACTGATGTAGTTAAAATGCTCAAGTTATATTTATATAATAAATATACCATGCAAATTTCATTTTATAACGTCTATTTATATTACAAATATTTTGCAATAACTTATTTAGTGGTGTATATTATTCAAACCGAGGGTTGTTCAATTGGAATAAATATTATAATTATTGATATTTATTTTATTAATTTCCAGTATATAAAGATTGCCATGTATTTTATAAATAAATTAATTTGTTTTGACGGTTTATCAACCCATTGAGATTATTTAAGCCGAAAGCTATTTTGGATTGTAAGAATATTTCCATTTTTTGCGAGTTTACAATGTTTTGGATATATGTCTATCCTTAGTGTTACTACGGTTGGTACTTTCAATTTTATTTTGAAAATGGCATAATAAAATCTAACAGATTTTAGTATACAAGCTGATATTGGCTTCTTCGTTCTCATTTTCATCAGTCTTTCATTCATTGATTTTGTTAATTTTTCTAGAGTTTCTACTTTAAAACATTACTCTCAGTAGCTTTTGATGTTTTCAAAGCCATTCGTTGCTTGAATATTGTTTTCAATTCTCATACACATCTCTTCTAATAAGATTAATATCTGTAGAGGCTGAGAGCCATTCCATTAATTTTGGTGTCTTTGAAACCATTTTAGGTAACGTGAGGAATAATCAGCTTTGCAGAATGGGAAGAAGCGTTGCTTTGCATGAATAGACATTTTAGCTTAAAACTTTCTGATTTTCGTATCATTGAAAAAATGTCATATCCAAGAATTTACAGTAGGAATGTCCAAAAGTTCGCTAAAAAAGAGCATACCCTGATGAAAAAAGCCCCAAATTTGATTAAAAAATATTGTATTGTCTAAATGTTTATGTCATTATTAAGTGGAAAGACCAAAGTATTTTTTGAGTATTTTAAAAATTTTAAATCCTTTGTAGCACGTCCGAAATTTTAGCTAAAAAATCTTGTTTTTTTAGTCATCTAAATTGACGTAAAATCAATCATGTCTTCCATTATTGACAGTTTTATAAACAAAAGTAATTCTCTGTATATACCGTGACACTATCATCAATTTTGAAGGCGTCTATAATTGAATAATATAATATCTGCATTATACACCCGAAAACATTACTCCAACTCCTCCCTATTGTCTTCTAAGTTATGTTGGTTAACTATTTCAATAAAGATCCCAACCATAAGGTCCATTCAATATAGCCCTATATTCATTATTAAAATTACTATTGAGGAATCAGTTTTGACGTACTTCTTCATCCAATTTACACGCTTCTGTTTCTAATGTAACTTAAATGCAGGAATTTACTTGCTTTCATGTCTTTAGCAAACCTTCTTAATATTCTACGTTTTCTTCTTTCACATCAGGTTTTCAAAGATTTTCTAGATGATCAATCCATTTTTCTTGCTTTTTTCCCTTCTTAATTTTGTGTAACATTTTAATAGCCATCTTTTTCTTGCTATTATCAATGTTTTCAATTTCTTTTTTGATTATTCTCTGATCTCTGTTAAACTTTTCCACAATTTCCAATGTTTTCAATATCATTTTTTTCTTTTGAGGTTATATCTTTCTTACGACCCATGGCAATCTTTAAAAAAGTAAATGTCAGTAACTATACTATTGTATATATTTATTTATAATATGCTGAACAAACCTCGAGTTACATAATAAAATCTCACATAGTTTATTATATAAATTTCTAATAAAAACATATTATAAACTGAAATTCATGTGGTATAGTTATTATATAAAATTAAATATATCCTGAAAATTTTACCATCATTTGTTAATACCAGTATTATTGTGAAAAAATGACTTAAAATAAAATTTCAACAAAAAATAAATGTAATCAATTAGTTTTCGAATATTTGGATTTCTTTTCGTTTCATTGCACTGACAAATATATATTTTCCTTCCGATTCTCAGATGCTCGACGCCCCATCACTGAACCACCGATTCCAGGTTATAATGGTTATATTCCGTTGATTAAACCAACGGAGACTGGACTTGGTGCAAGATTCCATCACATCAGCGATGCTGCTTTGAAAAAGTTCTGGTCCAGCCGTGGTGCATCTGCAGATATTCCGACTAGCGCGTAAGTAATATTGATTCATTCCATTTCAAATGATCCCAGTTTTATAAAGAAGCTGCCAAATAGATTTGAATAGACTTAATGGACTAATGCTGATCTGTATATTATCATGATCCGATTTCTGTTTGTCGGTGTCTTTGTTAACATAACACAGCAAAAAAAAAAAAACAAACAAATAAAAAAAAAAAAAGAAAGAAAAAAACAGCTCATTGTTGTAATGGGGACGCCTAGCAAGAAGGGATATTTACAGTTTGCATTTCCCCTGTAGTGGCCTAGCCAATCTGTATCGGCGAGAAAATACAAATTAAACTGACCCTCTACTATTTTTTATTAAATCAAAATGCAACAAAGATAACAACAACAAGAGAAATAATCAAATAGACAGATATTTGGTTTAACAAAAAATATTTTTATATAACACACGATATAATAAAGTTGTTTAAAACTTAGAGTTCTTGGTTGTGTGATCAAGGGTATAAAAGGTGTTATGTTATAGATCTGGTAAGGAATTAACCAGTTTATGTTGATGGTGAAATTGAATAAAATAGATTGCTTGACTTACTGTAGAGTTGTCTCACTTCGACTGATATAGTTACGATTTCCTTTATGTTAAGATATTGAGTGAGTTGGTTTCTGAATCTCGTCTTGGTTGAATTTGTCACTAGATGAGTTGATGTTGAAAAGAAATTGAATTCCACAAACCGGGAATTAACTTTTAGTGATGAAGTTGGGTTTCATGGATTCATGTGATGAGTTGATTATTTTAAAGAGTCACTAAGTCGCGTCGAAGTTTCATATTTATGAATTTTCTTTATCACGTGGGAGGCTCGATAGAATGTTTACCAATTTCTTGGCGCGTTGAACAGGTCAACTAGAGGTCAACCGTGTGGACGTAGGCAGAAACATGATATTATTATTTATGGACCAATCAGAAAGCTTTGTTTCATACTGAACTATGGAGCCAATTTTAATGGGTTCAGCACAAACTTAGAATACTTAGCCGTGATCTTCTTTTAACAGGTTTAAAACAGAATGTAGAAATCTAATTCTACAGCCCAGGCATTAGTATATCGGTGATATAGCAATACTTTAATACAACGGACGGAACAGAATTCCATGAAAGAAAGGAATTACAAACATGCCTTGTTTTCAAAGAGATTTTTTTGTACTGATATTGTCACTAATTTTTCCCACATAGATAAATTATATCATACGAATAAGTAGTCTGAAGGGGAGAAAAGTGATAAGAGCTTATTTGTAATATTTCCCGAATGGAAAACGGGAAGGCTAGTGCTGACTTTTATGTATCTGGTGAGACCATATGGTTTTGTTGGGGACGTGCAGAATTTATTAATTATGCTTGAAAGAATCAGAAGGAATTTGTGTAGGTTGCATGACTTTCTGCATCCACAACAAATAAATAAACGAAATTTAAAATACGATTAAGAACTAGACATATTCAATTAGAAACTAATAAAACATTTATATAGAATTCAAAACAATATACAAGCAGGATAATTGGTATATGTTATGTTGGCAAAAATGTGTATGATGTTTTAGGTTTCAGAATGTCTCTCTTTGTAATCGTTCGTTCATTTGCAGTCCGTTTTAGATTTGTGTTAGTATTAGAATTGTCAATATTAAGTGTCTTTTTAGAAGGAGTTCTTAAGGAGTGATCTACCTTTGACTGTAATGTTTTTAAGGTCGTTCGCACATGGATGTTTTTTACTTAATAGGTAGTGAATATAATTCACTTTGGATAAGCAATGTTCGAGAATCGGTGTTCACAGAGTTGGTTGATTTTTAATTGTGAGTGAGTCAGCGTTGATGTACCTTTGCGCGGTAAAATCGTGATTTCGAGTGACGTGGAGTATGTTGACAATTTCTCTGTGGGAGTTCGTTACTGACTGCTTGGGTCAGTCGGCGTCTTCTTTTATAAGTTCTGAAAGTCCGAAATTTGGCGCAATTACGCTTTTGCACGTGAACTTTCAGATTATCGTGTCATTAACCAATGAAATTGGTTGATTCGCCTAGTACGGTTTTTATTGGTTGAAGTTTTCCGTACGTAGGCGTACTGTTCAGTTGCTAGGGGTGATAGGTAAGAAAAAGACGAGTCTACATTTTTCTTTGCTCTCTTAACTGTCATGGGCAGCCCTGTCTCACTTTTCTATTCTTTACATGGCAATTTATGTGGATAGTAACTGGCGTTCGTCATTCTATGAACTGATGTCACTCACTGGCCATTACGTGATCCTCGTGATTTCATCTCAACCAAAGGGAGATAATCACCATTTGCATCCCTACAGTAGCGAAATTTTTGTTCTACTTTTAATATTAATAATATAATGGAGTCATAGATAATCTTAAAATGTCTACATGAAATAAATCTTGGCATAAAATTCTGCAAAAAAGTGAAAATACTTTTGATACTCCCAAATAACGAATGAAAAACCCCAAAAGTGAAACTTAAATTCAAACAATTCTTTTTATCTTCAAAATATCGCCCCTTTTGGACAGCAAGACAAAAATGCTTGTAAATTCAAAATGGACACGTACATAATAAATCATCCCTATTTAACTTAAAAACGTTCCCATCTGTGTATCCAGACCTGAAAGCATGTGGATCAGAGAAGGGTTCAAAGAATTGGATAGTTTGTTCTATTTAGCAATAACATACCCAAAAAGCAATTTGATCTGCAATAAGAAAACATCATAAACACAAAAGTGTTAATTATAGACTGATTAATGAGAAGAGGATATAGAAATCGATACTTTATCGATATTGATAGTCGCAAAGATTTTCAGAGATTTTCAGACTTAGAAACAATTCAAAATATTTCTATTATAAGAACTTTAATAACGTCAACACAAAAATATTATTTAATCCAAGTCGAATTTGTTCTAACATTTCTGACCGGTGATTCAAAGATTGCAATAGTCACATAATTAAAGAAGTTTATATCACTTCGCTGATTATTATCTTATAAAGTATTCTATTTGTTAAGAGAAAAAGTGTCGATTCTATTCACCCACCCATTCTAATGTAGTCCCTTGGATGCATTTATTCATACCACGTGGACATCTCGGACTTGTAGTGGATGGGTTGATTATGTGGTAATATTTGTTGAGAATAAGTTGCGTGTCAATTAACTATTCCCACTAATATCAAAATAAAATACAAAATTCAACTGAATTGTTTTAAAACGTAACAATTCTATGCCTAATTTATTTAGGTTGGTGTACAACATGCAAAGAAAAGGTAGGACAGAGTCGTGTCCCTTTGATTTGGAAATATTTGTACCAGAGTTCATATTACGAACAAGACATATTTAATTAGAAACTAATAAAACATTCAAAACAATGTACAAGCAGAATATCTGGTATATGTTATGTTGGCAAATATGTATGATGTTTTAGGTTTCAGAATGTCTTTCTTGTAATCGTTCGTTAATGTTGATATTAAAGTTGTTAATATTAAGTGTCTTTTAAACAGAAAGTTCTTAAGAAGTAATTTACCTTTTACTGTAATATTGAACTTGTAATTCAGAAGAATAAAGTTTGGAATTGTGAGTTCTAAAGTTGATAAAGGTTCAGGAGTGATTTCAGAGGTTGGTGAGTGAGTGTATTGGAGTTGTTTCGTGTTAAATAAATTTAACTTTGTAACTTCAAAAGTATGAGTGACGTGGAGTTGTTTGGCAGTTGGTTATCCGTCACGAAGCTCACTATATTTATTATTGTATATATACAATAAATGCGGCACAAGGTTAAAAAGGGGGGTTGGGGTAGAGGACGGTCATCACTTGTCTTAATATAAAACTTAGCTAGCCACAACCACTGACCCTATCATAAAGAACAATATTCTTTTCACCAAAACAACACATTTATCCATACCTTTCTTACTACATCCACCAAAAAACCTCTTTGACTCAATGAAAATCCTAAATACACCCCTTATTTACAAATATCGACTGTGGTGGGAGGGGCATAAAACAACAATTTTTAAAAAGAACCCCAATGAATATATACAATATGACACATGAAACTTTTACATGAAACTAAACAAAAAGGTGTAAGTAATAAAAAATCCCACAAACTTTAAATGTGTCAGAAATATCAGTTAACCGGACGAAATCGATGCGGGACTATGAAAAATAAAGGAAAACATTCAATCCTCCAACCATTCACACAGGCACACACTCATTCATACTCAACAACAAATACGAAAAACACACACGTGAAACGAAAGGCGCCCCGAATCCCCCAGAGAACTGACATCACTGACCACCTAAACGAGGGAGGGGATGGGGAGTTAAACTAAAGGAAAAAATGGGGACAGAAAAAAAAGGGACCACTGAGCAAACACACCCTAGCTAAGTTTACAGAAAAAGAAGAGAAACTAAAAAGTCAAAAACCCCAAAAACCTACTCTAGCCTAAAACCAGGGATGGGTTGCCCAAGTTCAACCCAGGAAAAACAATATCCTAATCCCTAACCGGCATCAAGATGCCCCTTTTACTTGGCACATACGCGCAAGCTTCACCCACCTTTTGCCAAATTCCGATGAGGTGAGACGCCGCCTTTCCGTCCTAATCTTGACTTTAAGCTGATGCTTAAAGAACAAGATCAGTTGGAAAGAAGTGAACTTCTCGCCCTCATAGAATTCCTTCTGACGCGTCGTCCAAATCACGACTCTCATAACCCCTAGTAAGCAACAGAACACATAGTGTTCAGCCTTCGTCATCTGCGACACCACATTGCTACAAACAGAACTGGCTTCAAGGACAAAAAACTTTCCCTGCAGCATGCGAACCATGAGGCCTTCAACAAACCTGCACAACGGCACTACCGCCCTACACTGAAAGAAGGCGTGACCAATGGTCTCGACTTCCCCCGTACAGCGACGACAGTTTGGATATTTCTCCAAGCCTGCTGAACAAAGTCTCTTGCCGACCCAGAGGGCTTCACGAATCACCAGCCAGGTGAGTGATGCCTCATCGTTATTGAGGCATTTCAACCCAGGCGCCTAAGGCCATATCGAGCGAGCCTCCTGCTTCGTAAGACCGAGCTCGCCAATCAGATCATCTTGAACGGCCCCCCTAACTAACACTTGATACAATGCCTTACGAGACAACGCCTGGGCGTTGAAGAGGCCATCCGAAGCCCGTAAGAGGAGCTTCAGAGCACGACGACATTCGCGATAGAAGGAGCACTCGGCTCGGGGTGTACGGCGGGCCTCTTCCTCGCACGAGTTCACACTTCTCAGGGACGGGAAATGTTTGCGGACGTCTTCTTTCCAAAAGGCACCCTCCTCATCCGATCCGCGACACATTCGGTCTAGAAAGGTGATGCGAAGCATATGTTGACGAATCTCAATGCTAGGCATACCCAGGCCGCCCCAGAGGGATGAAGGCAACAGATCTCGCGAGATGCCATAGAGACCTTGTCTCTCCACAAGAAAGAGAACAAGGTCCGTACTAATAAAATTAGGCTGGCATACGGGAGTGGAAGTACAGAGAGTCGGTACACGAGTATCGGATAGATGTGTGAAACACACACTTCCGCCCTTCCCTTCAGGGAAAGTCTCCTCCGAGCCCACAGATTAACCGCGATCTCGGCCTTCCCTTGCACCTCCGACCAATTCATTTCCAACTGGAAATCAGGACCGAACCAGACGCCGAGTATCTTGATCGGCCCATCCGTCCAGAGGAAAGGTCTGGGAAGAGAAACTCCCTTCCACTCACCCAACCGCAAGCCCACAGACTTATCGCGGTTGATCTTGGCCCCTGTCACCATCTCATAGCCACTGATCTCTTTGCTGACTTCGTCAATCTCGGCTCTGCTCGACACAAGAACCGAAACGTCGTCAGCATAGGCAGAATACCTGGCTGAGGTGGTAGCCCCAGGCAGGGAAATTCCGCACAGGACCGGATTCGCCTTTAACTTGCGAAGGAAAGGTTCCAACGCAAGAACGTAAAGCAAAGGCGAAAGCGGACAACCTTGACGAATGGAGCGAGACAATACGAAAGGCTTCGATCTTACCCCATTCACTTCTACCAGCGCACCGGGGGTCGCATACAAAAGTCGGATCCAGGAGCGAAAGTCGTCTCCGAAACCGGACGCCGAAAGGACAGCCTCCAGAAACCGATAGTCAACCCTATCGAAGGCCTTGAACTGATCTAAATTGATCAGCGCGGCTTCACTGTCGACTTGTTCTAAGATCAAGCGTACCATATGAAGGTTATCCTGAATAGTCCTGCCCTTCACGGCACAAGTCTGTTCGGGGCCAATCAGACGAAACAGGACAAGCTGCAAACGGCTGGCTAAGATCTTCGCCAAAATCTTTAACTCTGTGTTTAACATGGTTAAAGGGCGAAAGTTCCCTAACCCATCCCCACCGTTCTTGTCCTTACGCAGCAACTTGATCACACCCCTGGTGAAGCGTTGAGGTATAGACCCCCGCTTCATCCAGTGGTTGAAAATCAGTTCCAGCAAAGGAACAAAAACAGGCGACTGCCTCAAGTAAACTTCGTAGGGAAGACCATCTAATCCCGGAGACTTATCCAGGCCAACCTGCTTCAGCGCTTCCCAGATTTCCGACTCTGTAATGGGACCCTCGCACCTAGCCGCTTCAGCTGCCTCGAGGAAGGGAAAGTCAGCCAAATAGGCGTCGAACTGAGCAGGGATCAGACCGGGCTCCCTGTTGAAAAGATCCTGAAAGTAATCTCGAAAGGCCTCGCATATGCCCGCGTTTGTAGTCACGGTCCGCTTATCCGGCAATGTGACGCACGCTATATGTCGCCTAGACGCGTTCCGATTCTCCTCTACACGCAGTTCAGCGGCCATGTTTGTCGCCTCAGAAGACATTCTTTTTAGCCTAGCCCTAACTACCAGAGCTTGATACTTCTTGATAAGCAAGGAGGACAACTCTGCCTTAGCTAAGGCTATATCCCCACTAACACGGGATTTCACGGCCCGATCAACTTTATCTTCTAAAGCCGTTTGCCTCGCTAATCTATCTAGATTGAGTCGACGACTAAAATCGGCAGCAAACGTTCTAATTTTGCATTTTAAATTATCCCACCAGGCGTTTCCCACAACCGTCCCCGTCAATTCCCTCTGAATCATTAGTAGCAGCTGGTCCCGGAAACCCTGCTCACCAAATAATGAACAGTTGAATTTCCAGTAACCAGACATTCTAACCTTAGGCTTATCTAAGTTTACACGGACCCGGACAAGCCTATGATCCGTATAAACTATATAGTGGAAACTTGAACACCCTAAGAGCCCTACATCGACTCTCTTAACTAAGATTCGGTCCAGGTAGCTCGCAAGCGTGCCAGGAGCCGAGATGCCACTATTTGTCCAAGTCCATGCTACCTCCCGAGGGTGCTCATTCCGGAACTTATCGACAAGATCAAACCCGCCGATAAAGTCCCGAAATGCCTTCACATCAGGATTGTTAGTAGCCGGATTTTGCCCTATACGATCTATATCGGGGTCAAGGACGGCATTTCAGTCCCCTACTAAAACTACCCGACGAGAAGTCATCAAAAACGGCTCGATCTGCCGAAACAAAGCAGGCCGCTCAGCATGGTTATTGGGCGCATAAACCCCAATGAGACGTAAAGCTTTATCCTTTATGGTAGCATCCAGCACACAAAGCCTGCCCGCCGGATCTGCGAAGACAAGGGTACATGCAGCCTTCAAAGACCTGCTCACTAGCCAAGAGACACCCCTCGAACGACCATCAAAACAAGCTGAATAAAGGGCGAACCACTTAGACAGTATATCATCACGGTCATGAGAAGAAAACCGGGTCTCTTGCACACAACAAACATTCACCCCGAGGCGCTGAAGGTCACGAGAGAGCCTCGCTCTGCGAGACTCGGACCTCAAGTCCCGCACATTCAAAGTAGCTAACCAGAGCGCCATCGAGAAGTCCGATTAGGCTTGTTTACCTGAATTGAACATGGCCGGGGTAAGGATACCAACAGCATCTCCCATGGACCCATGGCCCATCTCAGTCTTGATGGTACCGTCATGGGAGATTCCGCCGATATCCCAGGGAAACGTTAATTTTAGGGCTCTATACAGGGAGGGGTGAACTAAAACGGGGACCCTCCCTGCACAAAGTTTTGACCGCTGTTTTAATTTTTCATTTTGCACTATGGCCATTTTGAAGGACATAATAGCCTCGTCAATCATTGTCCAAATTGGCTTGGCTCCAGCTCCCGTCCGTATGACTGTTAGGACCCTTTGGGCGTGCGGGAAATTTTGGGGAACTTCTACGTCCAAGTCGGCATATTGCCTAATCGAAAGAAGGTATTTTAATTCCTTAATTCGGTTCCCATAATCACGGGCTCTCTCTGCCTGAGCTGTTGAAATTCTGCAGATATCTTCCCCCGAGTTAAAAATGTATTTTTTTTTCTTTTTTTCATTTTGCGCTTGAGTGTGGCTTCGCTCCCGCTTGGAGGAGGGTGGAGGCAGGAGGCAGGAGGCATTTCAGTTTTTTTGACGGGGGAAGGACTGGGAGTATGCAGAGGGGTGTAGGATGAACATTGTTTAACAGGGGAAGGGCTGGGAGTGTGAAGGGGGGTGTAAAATGATCTATGTTTATATGGGCTGGGATCTCTGCTGAGAGGACGGGCTTTTGTCGGTGAAGATGGAGGGGAAGGTTTATTTTTGGGTGAAGGTGCGGACCGGGCAGAGGACGAGGAAGGAGTAGGATTTGTGTGGGATTTTGCCTGGTTGTCCAACTTCTTTTTAAGTTCTTTTATTTTTTCAGATTTTTCATATCCCGGGTCGTATTTCTTTTGTTTATCCTTGAAATCTTGTAGAGAGGCCGGAGCATCGCCCTTAACGTTGCCAGAGGGAGTGGGGCTGTGCGTGCTTTTTGTCCTTGGGGCTTCAGGGGACTGAGGACCCGCTGTCTGGCGCTTCCCTCTGGCCTTACCAGCCACCAGCCATTCCCCCTCCCCCTTCTCCACAACTGCACTGGCAGCGGTCGAAGGCTCTTTGGGGAATGTGGTCTTAGATGTTATACCAACCGGTGGTTTAACCGACCCGGTCCCGGAAGCTGGTACGCCCATTACAGGCGAGGCGGAAGGTACAGACGCGGTCAGAGGGGGATCTTGGTCAACTGGAGCTTGACTACCAGAGGCCTTCTTCTCTGGGCAGGAGGAGGAGGGATGACCAGTCACTCCACACCTCCAGCATACCGGTCTTCGGCCCGTTACTATGACCGGTAACTTCAAGCTTCCAACATCCAGACAATTGGGGATGGAGCGGAAGGCTTTCTCGTCCAACATGATATCAAAGCTCCCCCCCCGCTCAGGCTATCACAGGAGGCGCCCAGAATTTCGCCGTACTGAGAAAAGAAAGCATGTTCCCCGATAACTTGAGGAGGGACCTCATATACTGTTCTAAACTCTCTCTCTCTCTCTCTCTCTCTCTCTCTCTCTCTCTCTCTAATCTAAAATAACACCAATGTTCTAGTCTTTTACCGTCCTGAGTATGACGATAAACTACATCCACGTCCTGGGTAAGACGATAAACTACGTCCGACAGCAAGGCCTCTGATCAGGAGGTTTGAAGGTGCGTGGAACCACCTCTTAATTACTATGTTCCCAGATCCACTCTGACCCGGGGTGGTAGCACCTGTTAGGGTTCCAGCTATGGGCAAATAGTTAACCTCCAAAACTGGGGTCAAAACACTATGAGTGTAAAAAAAATAGGTTTTAATACCAGAAATAGTTTGTAAAAAATTATTGCCAGCAATAAATTTCTGAAGAAAAAAAAAAAAAAATACCAGAAGTAGATTTTTGAAAGAAAAAATATTAGCAGCAACACATTTTTGGAAAAAAATATTAACAGCAATACAAATTTTGTCGGCATTAAATAACCCATTGAGACTGATATGCCGTAAAACAAACCAAACCTAGCCTTTTACGGAGGTTCAAATGCAGACCATTGGCCAATACGTAAGTACGTACGTACGTACGTACGTACTCTCTCTCTCTCTCTCTCTCTCTCTCTCTAATAGCTTATAATGAGCCTTACCAACACGGTTTGTATTGCCAACACTAAGACGGCGTTATTTTGAGGTCTAAAATTATCATTTTTTTTTTATGGGATGTTTATTTCATCTAATGGATATCAAATAAATATCATTTCACTTCCTTTCAAATTATAGTCATTTTTTTCTTGGTTGACCAAAAGAGGATTCAGAATGGCACCGCCATCACCACTGACATTTCGGTCATCATTCCTCTTCTCGCTTTCCTTAAGTTGAATCTATTTGTGCACGCTGTCGTTTTGATACAGTTACCCATTGACCATTTAAATAGGTTTCATTGATCGTGACCACAACTGTCCTTTTGTTATTTACCCGTCGCTATCATAGACCTTCATATTTTATCAAAGAGAGGTTCGTTGATACTTTGTTTGGTGTAGATGCTATTTCCGCATCGGATACAAGCCAAATCGCATCACACCTATGTCACCTTCAATGTAGCTACAGTAAGTTATAATCGAATAGCCATTATTACATCAGGTGTTGAAAATGGATTTCAACATGGCCTACTGGGCTATTTTAAGAATTGTTTCTCCGTTTATTTTATGTGGATCCATCAAATTAAATGTGTGTGTAGGAGCTTTGTTACTGTTACAATGCTTTTGGGTAATAAGGTTATTAAGGGAGGGTAGTTGGCTCCAAGTATTCACTCGCTTCGCTTCTCCGTCGACCTGTAAAGGACAACACACACACACACACACACACACACACACACACACACACATACATACATACAATATATATATATATATATATATATATATATATATATATATATATATATGGTGTATTTGTGCAGACGACAAGGACTGTCATGTGAAGACATAAAATCACCATATTTGAAAATGAAGTAACTGACAAAAGCAAGTCTTTTATAATAGCCGAAAGTACGCAGATATTGGCTAATTTATATCTAAGTATGTACCGGAAACCAGGAAAATTAACCGAAATATGAAAATAAATTCTTACCAATGAATTCTCGTTGGTTTTCAACCAAGCTTTTATTTATATATATATATATATATATATATATATATATATATATATATATATATATATATGTGTGTGTGTGTGTGTGTAGGGCGATTGAAAAATAACTCCCCATTTCAAAAAACTTATAATTTATTTATTTACTATAATTTTTACAAGAAATAGATATGAGAGGAAAACGTTTAGCATGAGGATATATTTAAAATTCGATATGGGTACCAGATTTCTCTACTAGCTTCTCGAGCCGCCCAGGAATCGCGTCAACTGATTCCGCCAAGAACTCTTGTAGTATGGAAGACCTATCTTCTTGTATTCGACCTCAAATTCTTCCAAAGTTTTTGTTTGGTATAGTAGACATGCTCCGTTAACCAAACCCAAAGTCAAGACTCCTGGTTGACCACTCATACATAAAATAAGGAGTTACTTTTCAATCACCCTGTATGTATACGCACCACTCTG
Organism: Acanthosepion lycidas; assembly: GCA_963932145.1. Taxonomy (NCBI): domain Eukaryota; kingdom Metazoa; phylum Mollusca; class Cephalopoda; order Sepiida; family Sepiidae; genus Acanthosepion; species Acanthosepion lycidas. The sequence goes on along the minus strand of OZ010581.1, from coordinate 14,223,492 downwards.
AGCCCTCTGGCTGCTGGCGTTTCTATACATTCATATATATTACATTAGAATTTCCCTTTCTCTGTCGTGCGCCGATAGCTTAGCGGTAGGATCTCGGACAGATGCCAAATCGGTCGGGTTTCGATCCTGGCTTGAAGCAATCGGATGTCTAGCCACACTTATGAACTGTGATACTGCGAAACAGGATTGTATGTGTATGACTATATTATGTTCTCGTTATCCTATAGAGAAAAGGGTAATTTCAAAACAGTAGCCGCCGCTTCTATTAACGCACCGTTCTTCATTAATGAATTGAGACCACTGGCGTATTTCAAGTTTAACGTATTATATACATCCGTATATAAGTTAAAATTTCCCTTTCTCGTAGCTTATTGGTAGGACTGATGCCAAATCGGTCGGGGTTCGATCCCGGCTTGAAACAATTAGAATGTCTAGCCACAGCGAAAACAGGCTTGTATGTGGATGACTATATATATATATATATATATATATATATATATATATATATATATATATATATATATATATATATATATATATATATATATATATATATATATATATTATAAATTACCGTTATCTATCCCAATAAGAAAAAAGAATAAGTACAAATTCAGCAAATGACAAGATTTTCGATGACCATATCAGTTCCTATAATAAAGTTCTAAAAGTGAGTGGCTACAAAAACCCAAAACTAACTTAAATGAAAATGGAAAGCATAGAAAAAACAGAAGTAGAAAAATAATTTGGTATACGCCCCCATACAACCAAATGGTAAAGAACAAATTAGGACAAAAATTCCTCGCATTAATAGTCAAGCATTTTCCTAGTGAATGTAAACTAAGTACTATTTTCAATAAAAATACACTAAAATTGAGTTACAGCTGTACGGAAAACACTTATACCAAAACCAAAAAAATTTAGACAATGGAAAAATAAAAACTGATGAGGATAAACAAAAATGTAACTGTAGAAACCCTCATAATTGCCCTCTACAAAATAAATGTCACACGGAATCATTAGTATACCAATACAATATCTCTTCGATTGAAAATCCTGAAAACGTAAAAATATATATAGGTTGCACTAGCCATGAGTTCAAAAAAAGATTCAACCAACATCAAAGTTCATTTAAGATAAATAAATATAAAAATCAAATATCTCTCTCGAAGTACTTCTGGCACCCTTAGAATTAAATAAAACACCTACAGTAAAATAGAAGTTAATAAGAAAAGCTAGAATATGTAGGTCATTAAATGACCCATGTCCTTTGTGCATACACGAGAAACTATATATTACTAAATTTATAAAAAATAAAAATTTACTGAATCAGAGAAATGAAATAGCTATTTTATGCCGTCATTGTCAATAATTTTCCTTAAATAATATTTAAAAATAAAATTAAAAAGGGCGACCTGATAATATATATACTTATATTTAATGTGAAAAAATAATTTTATATACTGTAAGTAATTCTATTACATTTACTTGTTTTATAAATAAAAAAATATAGTCTATTAAAATTAACAGTGAAAATATTTTAAGGTTGTATTTAAAATTGTAGTTAAAACGAATTCTAACCTAAACATCTTTTAAAATTGTAGTTAAATAAAACGTATTCTAACCTAAACACCTCTCTCAAAGTACTACAAGCACTTAAATGAATCCAATAAAACAACTACAGTAAAATGAAATTAAGATGAAAAGCTAGAAGATGTAGGCCATTAAATGATCCATGTCCTTTGTACATACATGAGAAACTATATATTACTAAGTTTATAAGAAAAAAAAATTTACTAAATCAGAGAAATGAATTAGCTATTTTTGCAGTAATTGTCATAAATTTTACTTAAATTATATTTAAATATAAATTTTAAAAAAAATTGTGACCTGGTAATGTACATACTTATACTTGATGTGAAAATAATTTTACATACTGTAAGTAATTCTAATATATTTACTTATTTTAAAAAGAAATATAGTATATTAAAAATTAAAAGTAAAAATATTTTTAAAATCGTAGTTGAATAACGTATTCTAACCTAAACACCCCAAAAAATCTTTAAGTATACAAATAGAAAAAAATACCGTAAGAATTTTTGCCGTTAACAATAATTTAAAAAAAAAAAATTCAGACGACATGCATTTAACGGATGTCAGAATTCATTGAAAAATACATCCCTAGCCCTACTAAAGCGTAACTAATAACTGATACAAAATACAGCGATAATGAACATGCAAACACCCCTTGTCTGGATGAATGGATTTCTCTGTATCCTTGGAAACGTGAATTATGAATTTTTGCAGTGCCTTTAAAACCCAGTAATTTTAAAAATAAGTTACTCCAAAATTCGCTTGAGGATGAACTGGAACTAATGTATTTAATTTAATTACAAAATTAAATTCGAAGCTTTTAGCTTACATTTTTGAAATATGGTTAGAACTGTGTAGCGAAAAAACCATATTTTAAATCAGTTAATTTATAATATTAATGCTCTGTAAATTTACATTGAGCACTATTTCGTAAAAATAAAAATATCTATAAGAACACCGGATTATATATCTTACTGTTCTTTCTTTATATATATATATATATAGTGTTCAGCTTATATTTTATATAATAAAGAAACGATTTACACAAAGAAATAAATAGCAATATTAATGTGATTAATGGCAAAATCACCTCGCTAACAAGACTTAATGAGACATTAACTCAGTATTAATTCCTTGAATAATAAGATCCTTATATTCGAGTTGTCAGATGGAAGACACATGTCAGGTAATTTCGACAATTTCAAATTGTCATCTTCAGAGCGCAATTTTCCCATATACAGGCAAACACTAAGATGAAATATGTGTAGACCGAAAGATGTTTTTTTTTTTTTTTTTTAATTATTTGGATCAACTTCTTTTATAAGGAGTAAGATAAAGAAGAAAACACTTTTAAGGGGAAAAGAGAAAAGGAGAAGAATCAGCCTCGGTCTGAAATAATGAAGAATTCTACTGCAGGGTTACCTTGTGTTAAATTTTGTTTATTAATTTTCATTCATTTTATACAGAAAAGACGTCAGAGAATTATGCAAACAAATAACTGATGAAAACTTCGATGGATATGTTGTGAAAGTGTCCACTGCAAGCATAAAAGTTATCGTAAAAATATATAAATATTTTATTCGCTGCAGATTGAAACTTGAATCTGAAAATCGATTCCAGTATGTGGCAATGAGGCGTGATTATTCCTAGTTTAAAATTACATTTATTGCTTACTTCTTTTATCTCCATGATCAAGAAAGAAGAGACGCTTAAAAAAGAATATCATTGGAGGTCACGCATGGCGGTGGAAAAGAATGGCTTCAAACGAAGTGTGTACGAAACTAAATACACAAAATATTCGTACGGCTTAAGATCGTCGCTAAGGAATCTGATTCATTATTCTTGATATTTTTGCTGTTAAAAAAGCTTTAAAAGTGGAAACAGACAATTCTATCCTTTCAGCATTGCTTCCGTTGATTCCTGACCACTAACAATACCTTTGTTCTTGCTTTTCAATGTATTTCTGCAGTAAAATCATTAACATTTCATTTATACAGTTCTGTATTTGCTTGCATTCATTCCTGAATAATGATATTTGTGGCCATTATTTTCAATAAATTTCTATTTTAGTGGGGCGCTTACCAAGTTTTGAATGAGCTGAGGGTTTTAGATGGGAAAATGCCACAAGATTTTGGGTGGTTTTTGAACATCCGCTAATTTTGTGAAATACGCCTTGTTAAGTTGAGACTTTCGTATATGTTTATTTGGATAGCAAAAGTAGAAGGAAAAAAGTTCCATCGACTAATAACAATAAATTTATCTACATATGTTATACACTTTTCGATTTTTAAACAGAATAAAGAGAAACGTATGAAAGTTTGTCAATATTCCTTTCTTGTGTGTACAAAGACAAAATACTTTTGTATTAATTCGACTGGTAAACTTAAAGTCCTTGAAATAAGATACATTTAAAAGTACGTTGAATCGATTTGGAAATAATACGAAGAAGACTACAAGAAAAGTCGAAGTTATTTGTTACTCTTATATTATATAAAAGGGTTTCTTTTGATGTTAGGTTGACCTTTCCTCTGGTAATAAGAGGATCAACTAGACGCAGGTAAAACGCCGTGTTAACAATCTGGTTAACTGTGCATCTCTGTCTATGCAGTTAAATGGCCTTTTTTTTTTTTTTTTTTTGTAAAATAACCTTCCCAAAGAGTATCGCATATAGATGTGTATATTTAAGTTCTTTCTCAAGTTTTTCATTGTCTGAAAAATAGTTTTATTTTTTATTTAAAATTTGGACGGTTGTTATATGCTGTGTTTTGAACCAGAAATGATTTCGCTAACGGGTCTTTGTTGGATTGTAATTTCCAGTATGTTACAAACTATCAGAGCTATAACTTTCGATAGGATTTTTAAAATATGCATCAAGGCAGCGAAATCTTAGCCGTTGATATAATGGGTCACTTAAACATTTTAAAGACACTGTGCGGTGAAATACAGATTTGTAATGCTAAATCACTCATCAAACAGCTAAATTCTGGAAGTTCTTTCTAATATGACTGTTGAAGGACATTTTCTTTCCTTATTAAATATTCAATCTTTAAATATTTAATGAAACATTGAAGCTTATCGAACAACGTTCTGGTTGGATGTGTAAATATTTCTATGTTTCGTGTGGATTCTGTCAGACGGGATTTTTACTGGGAAGGCTCAATGGAAAGGGATGATGATAAAAGTGGTGCACAGATTTGTTGATTTAAATGTCTCCATAACAACCTGGGCTCCGAGCCATCTTTCTCTTGATCAGTTATATAAAAATAAACATGAACAATTAATGTTTGGTGAAAACCTATCATGCTTCATATATTACTTGAATCAGAAGATTAGATATGAAGTCAAGCAAAACTGAACATATGTCTTGCGTTAAAAGAATAAAACTATTTTGTAACAAAAGATTTCTTAATACGAAACATCAATATACACAGGTTGTCATGGAAGGAAAACTTTACACTTCTATGAGTTTTAGTAAATCAATAAAAAGATTTAAATGAAGGAAATAAAATATTTTAATATTCTCTTCTGACAAGAATAACAAAGAGAAATTTTAGAAGGACATGCATGCATAATAAAAGACACTACTTTGATAAAAAAAAAAGTTTTCTTATTGCAGTTTTTCCTTAACCAAGCATTTCAGCACTGAATTTTTCGCAACCAGTTCGTGGAACTTTAAGATCTTCCCACCGAGAGTCGAATTCCCATAAGCACATTAGAATATCTAGCAAAAATCCTATATATAACTTGATCCCAAAGCTTGCTTATATTTATTTATTCCCTGGTGGCTTATGGGAAGTTCCCCTATACATTGATGGACAAAAGAAATGAACCGCCGAGCTAAGAAATAAATATACAAAAAGACTGGACAAAAGAACATCTCTAAATAAAAAAGAGAAACAGTGACATTGAATGACAAAAACTAAATTGCATTATATTCTAATTCAAGAAAGCGAGTCCAAATAAGAATTGTTACTAGAAATAATCCAAGCTATAAAAGAATACTGTGTAAAATTTTGTTGTGGGGGTTTAATGCTTCGTGGCTACATCTAAAGCAACGGCTAAAAAATAGATAAAAATCGATGTAATAGAAAATGGCGAAAAATACATTATTTTGCTAAAGTCTCACTTGTTACTTAAAGATAGGTGAAATATCGAGTCATATTCAACATGACGGATTACCTTGGAATACATTGCGTCAAATTTGTCACTGATGAAGTACGTTGCAATACTAATTACAAGATTGACCTAACGAAAGCCTTGATCCTAATCCTCTTACATTGGATTGAGGCTGTAGTTTGTGCCAATGGGAACCATATTAAGTACCGATGATAACTTTTAATGTCCATAAATACATAAATCAATTTAATTCTTACATATCATCTGGTATTTCTATAACTGTTGCATACCTTAACTTCAGCATCGCCATACATTCATATTTCCCTTCATACTGTGTCAATGTGAAGGAAATGACAAGAACTACAGTTCTAAATCTCCACAAATACAACTCCAGTTCTTTTGCTCGAAACTCTACAAGTTGTATACAGGTAGTATGTGAATATTTCGAGAACTGTTTCGGCAGCTTTAATGAATTTGATAATCAATCAGAAAGGACCTTACAGAGTATTTGCGGACACTCTCCCGTTGGATTACTCAATCAGCATTGAAACGCCTTTTGAGTGAAACTTTGCACTGTAATGCGTTTGCTAATTCTTCATCACTCCATCTGCAGGTTTCTTTTCATCTTACACCGCATGACCCACGTATGCTGCCCGGTTTTAGCTCCCTGCGAGTCCTTGTTCTTTCCAAAGCAAAAAATCGCCGTTGAAAGAAATTTCAGACTGTGAACAAGATGAAAGAGAACCCCACAAGGCATCTGATTGCAATTCTGCAAGAGAAGTTTGCAGACTGTTCTGAAAATTGAAAGGGATACTGAAGTGTGTGAGATCCCAAGGGTCGTACTTTGAAGCGAAGTAAAGCATCGTTGTCCTTTATTTTATCTTCATTAATATTAACTGTCTGGATGTTTTTTGACAAGCCTTGTCAAATACAGGAAGACCGCACTGGTTTATATAATGAATTTGTTTTTCATTCGATAAAAAACATTATAATGAACTCAGTTTTTCTTTAACAAGTGCATCTGTATAAAGACTTATAAACTGAATGCGATATTTACCAACGTTTGTTTTGTTTGAAGGTTTGTTCCAGGAAGCCGAAGCGATCACAGCAAAAGAATTTATAAGCAATCGGGTATGATTCCTCTCTACACCGGTTATGTGCCACGTGAGTCATTGCTTTTTAATCACTTTTATTGCTTAGATTCTTGTCTCGTTTATATAACTTGGGTGAGATTTTCCTCGTTGGTGGACGTTGTTACATGTACTTCCGAAGTCAGTTGTCACTTCTTCCTTTATCGTTCCCCTTTCCCCCATGACTGTTGCTTGCTAGATAGAATTTCTGATAATATAGATAAAACCTTCTCTCTATACTCGTCTGAAAATATCTTTGTGTTCAGCGACTTCAATACTCCTCATCTCCAGTGGCTTCATCACTCTAATGTCACTGACTTCTCTCACTTTGAACTTCTCAGTTACTCAATCTCTCACTCAAATAGTAGAATTCCCTACGCGTTTCTCTAATAATTCCGATGGACACGCTTCTCCTGGATTCATGTCGTGCTCTGCAGCTCTGTCTTCTTGGCAACTCTGACCACGCAAAGTTACCAATGCCTGTTAATATCTCTTTCCGCTCTCCTATCAGGCAGGAACCCCAGTATTAACAATATTAACAAGTCATCTTTCTATTATTAACGTACTGACTGGGGCTCATATATCATTCCAATGGGGGGTATTGTGATACCCCCTCCCCTTGGAACGATATATTTTAATCATCCTGTTGAGAGATGTGTGCCACTGAGGTCTCTTCTTGGGTAAAAGTCGGCATCAAAGTTTTCATGCTCACATGGAAATACCAAGTGAAACCACAATCTTCTTTGTTCTCTCCTGTCTGCTCAGGAATCGCTTTTTCCGGTTAAACCAACGCGACAGTCCCGATGATAACAAACGCCACTGTAACCGATCATAATGAGTGTAAGCGTGTTCTCAAAAACGCAGTCACTATTCGTTGATAGAATGAGAAATCACATAGCCTCTCACAAGTTTGGTTCTAGAGATTACTGGCCGCTCTGTAAGAGTGTACTGAACAAGTGCAAATCTACAGCCCCTCCTCTCTTCAGTCAATTTGAAGTGTTTGCATCTACTGCAGATAATGTAGAATGCTCTGCTCGGAAATTCTCTTCGAACTCCGCTCTCGACTCATCTCTAGTTTCTGCTATTATTCCTAAACTAGATTTCCATAAGATTTGGGTATTTGACGGTATCCCTGCAGAAATGTGCACCTGAACTTGCCCCAGTTCTCTTTAAACTTTACAATAAATGTCTCGCTGCCTTTTGCTTTCCACCTTATTGGACGTCCTCCTCTGTAATCCCTGTCTTTAAGAACTCTAAGGAACCTTCTGGTCCCTCAAATTATCATCATATTAGTCTCTTAACACTTTTATTTACTTTCTCACCGACGTCACGTGGCTCCCCTCCGTCTTTTCGACAAATATTTTTATGACAACTTTTCTGATGAACTTTCCCCGTTAGTGCTTCGACTGAATGAATTTAAATATGCTACTAGATTGGCAACTATTTCTCGTCGTTTTAATGTTGTACTGGCTAGGTTCGACCGTCTGTTCTATTCTAATAGTAATTTTTTCTCGCCTGTGGAACTCCCTTCCGATTTCTTGCTTCTCTGCCAACTACAATCTTCAAAAATTTAAATGCATTGTCAATCATCATCTGTCTTCCTGAATCCTGTTCCTTTATTGTCCTTTTCCTCACTTCTCCTCACTAAAGTCTTCTCATTCTCTTTCACTTCCTATAACCGCCTGTGTCTTAGTGGTATTATCGACTTGCTTGGAGGGATGACTAAAAAATCAGTATGCAACAATACCCTCATCATATCGATGGAAGTATATTTCGTATATAGATGTCGATTTGACATTCTCGCCTCTACCACTGAGTTACAATTGTATTCATTGTATAGACAATACGTGCAGCTAATATGTAACGCTCCTCCATACTATTAAGTTTTAACGTCAAAAAACGTCATTATTTTTGCACCAACCTAATAACACAACTGGTCAGAAGAATGTTAAGCGATCAGAACATAGTCCTCAACAAATACAAACGTACATCATTTTAAAATATGAAAGCACAAAACGAAACTATATTGCCTTTTCATTTTCTGGTGACTAAAGAAAAAGATATACGCATGTAGGTATATTTCTTTAATCCTCTAAGTAAGGAACTGATCGAATCAATACATGATCAAGTACGGTATAGTACCAACTTCAGTAATTACAATGGCGTCGTAAAGCCAAAACATTGGTTTCAAAAAATAGAAAAAGAAAAATTTGTAAAGACTGTTCTACTTTTAATGTAACAAGAAAACAACTTACAAAAGTTGAATTAATCTGATTCTTAACTTTACACATTTAAAAGTCACTTCTGCGTCCCTATTAAAGGTTCTGATCAAAAGTTGCCTCTTTTGAGAATGACCTTCCTTTCGGTGAGGGTTAAGAAGCCTCTACCTTCTCAGCTTCTACTACCAAAAATCATGTTGACCCAGGGTGATCTCCACCCTTTTAGCCAATTAGGGGAATTTTCTTCTTCTTTTTTGAACCCCAAAGAAGCATATATACTCCGCTTATAGATTTTTAACATTACCTTCTATTCTAAGAAAACGCCACCAACATTATTATCAATAATAATACAACAACAGTCTTCTCGGAACGTATCCAGCCATTGTAAATATCTCCAGAATCGCTAGAGTTAGTCAGATGACAGTGAAACGCTATTGTCGGAATTAACTCCTCATTAATTGTCCAAATCGTTCACTAGGGGACGCTCTCCCTACACTACAAATACTGGGCGATTTCTTGGCTCGTTCTCTTTTTCATTTCTTCATTTTCAGTGAACACATCTACAATGTAAGCTCTCGCAGAGGATTGCGTCTTCTTATTTGTGGGAGTCACCATGAACATTATACACACATACACATACGTACGAACATTCACCAAAATACAAATTCTTTACGCTCACACACAAACACAAATGTTTATGTCTATGTCCTTTTTAAATTTTGTTGTTTAATACATATATTTGCTGATATATATATATATATATATATATATATATATATATATATATATATATATATATATATATATATCGGTCTTGTTGGGTTTTTTTACACTTCTTTATGGTGGATTCAATCTCTGAGTCCGCCATGTTCTTGTAGTGGACATTCTTCTAGCAGGAATAAACACACGTGTTCCTAATTTAACAACACGTAAACCCACGGTCCGCTACACCATTATGTAAGCTTATGCACTGTGTGACCGTTGCATTCACAATAACCGGGCGAGTAGATTCTTTATCTTTGGTGCAGGAATTTTTGGTAGACCATCGTCTGTTAGAAATGCCTTCGACTAACTTTCACAGTCCCGATTTGGTTCCTTACTAACTTCTGTTTTTTCCCAAAATTGTGGAAATGCTATGAACAAGGTTAAGGGAAATAATGATCTGAAAAAAAGACTTTGCAAACTGTTTTCAAAATTGAAAGGGACTGTACAATAAGTGTGTAATGTCCCAAAGACAGTCACGAACGCCATTGCACAGGCTAAGCTATTTACCATTATTTAATATTTCTGTGTATTTTTCGAACAAACGTCGTATATAAGATGATGAACATTTTAGAATAACTCTTTCATTGAGAAACTATGGTATGATAGTGGTTGTGGTACTTAAGAGGTATTATGTATTGTGTAAAATGTACGATTGAGTCAATAGGTACGACTAAGTTAGAATTGTTAACATGAAGGCCAGATCCTCATTCTTTTCTCAAATTTAGTTGACCTTCTACCATATTTTTCAAGATTTTTAAAAATATTTTTGAAAATAAGATACAAATTTCATGTCAAAATGTTCATTTATTTGACCAGCCACGATACGAGCATTTTTAGTGCCTTTTTTCTGGTTTGCTTTTTTATTATTATTATTATTATTATTATTATTATTATTATTATTATTATTATTATTATCTTGTATATTTTTCTACATTTTTTTGCACTTGACGTATTTTTCTTCTATTGATTGCAGAGAAAATATACCACCATGGTTACACTTATGGAGAAACAACCCGTTCTCTCCCAGTTTGTTCGCATAACGAACGTAATTATGGTGAATTTGTTAAAAAGACTAACCCAATTTCGGCTTAAGTTGAGGACGACTGGTCAGAAAAAACTAAGTCCTTCAAATAATGATAAAATCAACAAAAACGAAAGGACGGAATAAACAGAAGTAGACCTGACCAGTACCGGAGGAGGAAACTTGTCATCTACATTAAGAAATAAATAAAACAAATATATAGATGTGTGTAATGCATGATATCATACATGATATTGTAGTAGCAGTTGAAAGAAGGGCCAGTGAAAATTGCGAAAGATGGTATATGTGACGACAAAGTTAGCAAGTGATAAAATATTTCAGCTATAAAAGACTTTGGACACACCTGTGCCTGTCAAAATCAAAATCAAAACAACTCACATATATGCAGACATACCAAAGCACATATACACAAATATATTATGCGGTAAGGAATCTAATATAGAAGTGCATATATACGGAGGGGGATGAAAAGTTCTTACCGAACCACTTCCTAAAACCAGTATTTCAATCACTAATCATTAAAAAATTGTAATTAGAAAAGGAAATTGAGGAAGGATCTGTTAAGTCTGTTAAACCTTTGGATTTAACAGTGGAAAAAGCAAATACATTTTCCAGTCGTAAGCCATTCTTAGGACCGAGAACTTTTCAGTATCCACTCGTGTGTGTGTGTGTGTGTTCACATGCGGTCACAAAAGCACATATGGACATGGAATTCAGCAAAAATTAGCCCCCATCTTACAAAAAGCAACGAATATCGACGAATAAAATTAAATGTTCAATTTACTAAGAGTTTCGCGGATATGATATCTACCCGTCATATATACGCACACACACACACACACACATATATATGAAATCATTGTATACATCATCTTTTCTAAAGAGATTACATAAAAAGTTTAAGTAATAAGTTCCAATAATTATACTGAAACATCGCAAATATAAAACTCTTCGTTTCCACTTGATTTGCATTTACTTCTCACTCCAATGATGATTACTTAAGACGACACATTTTTTCAAATTTGTCTATCGGAAGTTAAAAATTTTCAAATAAGTCAATTGACACCTTTGATTGATGTCATTGTCATTTTATAACATAATATACAACTAAAGGTTTGTTTGTTTTTTTCGTAGAATTTACAATCCGACTGCAAGAAAACCGTTTTTATAAATTACGTTAATTCTGGAGCCTTAAAGAAAAGTATTTATATCTGATATTTTTCTTATTTTCAAAAATTAGCGATTTCTCATGGGAAATAATTTCTTTTGAAAATATATATATAAAATATCGCCAAGTTTTTATCGATTGTTAGATTTTAAGTTAACAAAGCATTGACTTTATCTTATTTGTTTCGACAATCATTTAACCAATTTTGTTGCGTCTTCCAGTCTATATAAAATTATTGTTGCTATCACGATTTTTTTGCTATAAAAGTTTAACAGAGTATCTGTCTATATTTCTGAGATGAGGAATTATGTACACTATTTACATTATTCGGACTATTTCCTCGTCTTTGTCGCCATATTTATTACAACGTTTCGGCCGTTGTACTCTCCGGCCTTCTTCAGGTGGTTTGAATGCCGAACTGAACCCTTTATTTCGCTCACTGGGGTAGACTGTTCTAGTTCCACGTGCTATGTTTAATGGATGCCAGTTATCAATTATCTCCTGTTAATTCCCCTAAGTTCTCCATCGCCTTAACCGGGTATTGAACTCACACTCTTTGGGTCCTGTCACTGGATCTAACCAACGCCTTTATCCCCATGTCACATGACACAGTGGATAAAGGCGTTGGTTAGATCCAGTCACAGGACCCAAAGAGTGTAAGTTCAATACCTAGTTAAGGCGGTGGAGAATCAACAGGAGATAACTGATAACTGACATCCATTAGACATGGTACGTGGAACTAGAATAGTCTACCCCAGTGAGCGAAATAAAGGGTTCAGTTCTACTTTCCAACCACCGAACCAGCCGAAACGTTGTAATAAATATGCCGACAAAGATGAGGACAATAGTCCAAATAATGTAAAAAGCTTAACACATCTTGACTGGTAAAGGATTTTACTTCACCAATTCTATGTTAAATCAGTTTATGTTTATTCTTAGATTACTGCGAATTATTTTTACCAGAAAAATGTTCGGATCAACTTTAAAGATCCAAGTTGAAATTACAAAAAAATATATATAATTCTACAATTCCCAGATTTCATAAAAGTTTTAAGTAGATGATTGGCCAAAAATGGACGCAAATCGACTTTTCGCCGAAAATTAAAAATAAAATGAATATGTGGAAGTTGGGTACGTATTCAGTATGCAAACACAGAAGCATACAAAACTAGAATTTCTCCTACGGACGATTATTCTTTTTATGGTTACTGTATTGAAACAAAATTCTCAATGTCTTTTGAGTATGTCCATTTTCCTTTTTGATTAAAATGGTTGAGCTCAAGTCAGCTTTGCGCTGAGTTGGAACGTCCAATTCACTTACTGCATGAGTTCGAACGATGCCGTTGGAAGGTGGAAAAGAGAAAGATTCTGTTCTTTCCAGAAGTAGGGTCACAAAATCGCGTATGTAACCAAAAACCCTTTCCGGTTTCTTTATAACTTGCATCATGGAAAAATGATTTTTCTTGTTATTCTTTATTGTTGTTTTATTTATTGGTTTTATTTCATTTTCCCACAAACACATCAAATCTCTCTGGACATAGATAATGCAGCTAGATATTTTTCTTAAAGACTAATCGCTTTTTAAATATAAATTTTAAGAAATAACACGTAAGTTATAATATATATATATATATATATATATATATATATATATATATATATATATAGTCATCCACAGACAGACTGTTTCGCTGTATCACAGCTCATCAGTGTGGCTAGACGTCCGGTTGCTTCTAGCTAGGATTGAATCCCAACTAAATTGGCGTCAGTCGGTGATTCTATCACTAAGCCATTAGCTCACGGCAGGGATGAAGTTGAATTTAAGTGCATTTTTTTTTTAGATAAACATACAGAGGACTCGATAAAGAATTTTAAGACGGTGGCTTTATTTTGCTGATTTCGATGCCCGTGTCCAGCAATGATATATTTTAATTACTCAACGTCGTTTTCATGGCTCAGTGAGATAATCTTTGATTATCTGACGCGTTTAAAATCATTCCTCCTTTTGTGTCCAATCATATTTTCGAACTTTGTTGTGATAATGAACTCGTATTCTGTGATATATTTGTTGGTACTGTACTATTCTCCAACAATGGAAGCCTGTAAATGTTATGACGTCACCGGCGAACGGACGTGTGACGAGGATAAAGAAAATAATAATTTGGAAATCTAAAGACAGAAGCAAGATATTTTACACTGTATCCTATTTTTATACTGAATACTACGAGATCTCAAAGTAAGTGACCTTATCTCTTTTCTATTCATTTTTGACTTTGTATGTTTGTAATTTAAATAATGTCAAAGGATATACTTGATTGGTCGTGATAGAGGAATTTTACTTTTATTTTGTTTACAAGGATGAGATCCAAGTAAATATGAACTAAATTTAACGGATGCTTCTTTTAAAACCAACCATTGATACAGATTTTTTTTTTTTAAATTGCATATATTGACAATGGTTTTTAGTATACGTAGACAAATCGAATATATTTTCCAAACTGTGACGAATTAACCAACTAGAAAACAAGCCATTTTGTTTGTCGAGTGTTTTCATTCCATCCATCAAAAAAATGGACCGGCGTCAAAGTCATGAATTATTTTTCTTCATAAGTGGTCACGGACATTAACACGATCGACTTTGTTGTGAGTGAGTCTTATATCATTTGATCAAAAAATTATATCAAAATCAGCGCCGTGTATAAAAATGTGGTTGGCCATTGAAATTGTTTTTACATTTATTTACTATGACAACAATTAGGATCCGACAAGTGGATAATTTTCATCGTCTTCTTTTAAAGTATCAGGTTAATGTTGTTATAAACACGTGTATGGTAGCACGAAAGAACAAACGAAACAAGTACTGCCGATGAGGCAGTGGGAAAATAAAACAAAAATATGTTTACATTTCTGAGATGAGTTATATTGTAATTATTTACACTATATACATTGTTCGGACTGCTGCCCTCATCTTTGTTCCAATTACCTGAAGAGGTCCGGAACGTACAACGGCCGAAACAAAGATGAGAACAGTCCGAACATTGTAAATAGTGTAAGAATAGAATTATTAATATAAAATTCTTTGTCTTGACGATACAGCCTATGTCAGTTGAATGTTTTTAATATGGGCAAGGGAAGCATCTTTTGAAAGAAGGGTAGAGTTGGTATGGCCTGGAGTTGATGCGTTTGTCAGGATCGTTTGACGGAAGTCCTTGGTGGTGACGCTGTGAGGTTGCCAGGTGTCAACAACTGGCTCGTTCGCCGCGATTATGTTTTTGTCGATACAGAGGGTGCGAGTGGAGAGCGTCTATGTGGATAAGGTGTAGTGATTTGGACGAGGAGAGTCTCGAGTGGATGTGTCAGTCGGGTCGGTTGACCGAGGTAACTGCTGTAACGTCAAGAGCCAGTCGGGCAACAGGAGGCTCGTTCACCGTGATTCTGCACCTGTTGATTATGACCGGCTTTCGTAAAAGCAAATTGTAAAAGCTTATGTTTTGTTCAGGCTTTATCTCTGGCGGCAACGTTCGTAATTGGCTTATTTTAAGATGTTATTTCATATTTTTGAGGGGATTTATTTTGTGGACTGAATGCGATGATCAGAGTCCCTGCGCAGAGAACGACTTTTTTTATTTTATTTTGGGTTTTGCTTTCTTAGCGTTCGGATGTGAACGACAGAAAATATCTAAATTGAAACAGAGTATAACAATGTGAAGGGTCAAAAGGAAAATAGCAAGAAGAGAGACTAAAGAACTATATTGCTCATCATTACATTACATAGTTTAATTTTAATTGCTTTATAAAATTAATTTGATCTCTTCTCACAAATATGGGATATAGTGTTCATAAAAAAAAACTGCCACTTGGTGTATATGATTAAGCCGTAGATCACCAACTTTCTCTCTACCCCCAAATCATTTGGCTTTGTACCCCATTTTGTGTGTGTGTGTTTTAATACGTTTTTTTTTTTTTTTTTTGGTAACAGAAAGTTCTCTGCAACAGAGCTTCAAACGATGGGGTCACAGTAAACGTTGGATTGTATTTTAAAGAATAATTAAGAAACTAAAGGATATTTTTATCCCTACAAAAATATATTTCTTATCGTGCTGATATATTTATTGTAAACTGTTTCAAGAATTTAATAATGTTTTAATAAATTTGGTTTTTGTAATTTATTTAAAACCTTTTTTGTTGACAATCTCCGACTGAATCATTATTCACTGTTGGCAACTTTCGCTAACTTCTTTATAATTTTCAAATTGAACCTGTTGTAAAATGCTGTAATAAAAACATTCGTCATAGATCAGCTTATTCGATTTTAGCTTAAAATTCAACGTTCGATTTAAAAAAAAAAAAAAGTTGCTGCATTATGCATTACATCAAATTTGTATTTTTTTTTTAAATTTGACAATGCTGCTGTTATCTTAACACGAATGTCTACATGATTTGTAATTAATTTTTGGCATGTGACGGCATGCATTCCCATTCAGTAAAGAAAGGCATCTTTAATACAAGACATTTTTCTTTTGTAAATACGCCTTCGGTGTTTTTGTTCTTCAAGGTTTACTGAAGTCTTTAAAAAAAAAGCAACCTCTTTCAATGGCTTATGTACAAAAGAACATCATATGAAGCGTTGCACTGAATTGAGAAAAGCATAAATCATAAAACAAATAAGTGAAGTTGCCAATAGCAAATAGGACACATTATTCATGAAAAGAAATGCAGACAAAATATTATTTCATTATCAAATGAGCTAACAATTTAGCGCTTTAAAAATATTCAATTTCTTCTATATAGTAATAATACATTGTCATAAAAGATATTTCATTTTAAAAATGCTAAAATATAGTAATGATAATAAATTTATAGAAAATTAAGACGTATGTAAACAAAGATAGAAGCAAAGAAAAAAACTGAGTTTCTGCTACGAACGTTTATTCCTTTTATGTTGTCTGCATTGCAATAAAATTATGTCTCTTGAGTATGTTCGTTTTCCCTTTTGGCTTGATTTATAGAAAGTAAGGATAAGAACGGGTAAAGATGGTAGAGCTCAAGTCGGACTCGTTCTAACCTCTACTTCATGAGTAGACTGCTGAAAAAACGTCTGGCGATGTAGTTGGTAAGTGGAAAAAGTTCAATCGTCAGTGGACCAAGGAAACTAACATTCCCATTCGCTATCACTGCGTGGTTCACATCTTGTAGCCAAGAGGAGGAAGAGGAAGATTCTGTCTTTTCCGGAAGTGGGGGTCATAAAATTGCGCATGTAACCAGAAACCCTTTCCGGTTTCTTTATAACTTGCATTATGAGATTTATTTTTTATTTTTTATTCTTATTTTATTTATTGGTTTTTATTTAATTTCCCCACAATATGCAATAGGTGAAATGGAAAATTTAATCATTTATGGGAAAAAAAATGAAACCAGGAAAGAAACTTGAAAATAACTCGTTTGAAATGTTTTTATATAAAGATAATTTTATTGTTGTCACTGAGAAGTAGAAATTAATCTGAATAAACATATAATTGATCATTTGGCTTGTTTGGAAAAACCGTACGGACAATTCAACCGGAATTAACCAATTAAGATGGATCCCCAAACTTCCTGTTGTCAAAATGAAGCAATATCTCTCACTGATTCTTATTCTTGGAAATCTAAATTGTCTTTCTTGGTGTGTATCTTGATTTCTTCTTACAGGAGACCTCGGTGTGTATTCATTTTCCTCTTCTGACTCTTTGTCAGATTTCTGGTCATTAACATCCATAGATTGTTCAGTTTTACTACTAGATTCATTAGTCTCTTCCACCCCTTCATTTTCTTCACATTCAGATTCTTCATCCATTTCTATATCCTTGGGTTCCATTCTGCTTCTGAATTGATCCAGATGGACCAGTACATTTTGTCTATTTTTTGTTAATATTGCTGTCCTTTCTGTACTACAAAGTTTGCCTTCTCTAAATCAGATTGTCTTTTTTATATCATACACTTTCACTTGTTGAAAATGACATTGTTATGGGAGCTCTAATCTGTCTACCCATTAATGCAGACAGCTTTGTAGTCTGCTGGCATTTGGAATTGTCCTATAGCTTAAAAGTAATCTTGGCAAATAGCTCTCTATATTATCATTAAATGAAAAAAATGCTTTTAGTTCCATCTTCGCAGTCTGCACTATTCTTTCTGTGATTCCATTCGATTGTGGGTGGTAGGGTGGTGTTTTATATGGAATGCATCTAATATGCTTTAGCCACAGCACAAACTTTCCTTGCAAAATTTTGGCGCATTATCTGAGATCAAAGTTTTAGGTACCCCATTTTCTGAAAATATTGCTCTTAATATTTATTTTACAGTGGTGGCTTTTCTGTCAGCAACCTTAGGTCCACTAAAATTAAAAATAGCCCCATACCTTTAATCTTTAATATGGGCATAATCCACATGTACCTGAGCCCATGGGTTTTTTTTTTCAGTACATTTGGAGCATTTTTTTTTTTACATAGTTAAGAATACCTCTTGAGAATATCCTGGCCACCATGCATGTAATTTAATCTCATTTGTGTCACTGTTATACCACAATGTACATAATCATGTATGCTTTTTAATACTTCCTTTCTTTGTGGGGGGGTATTATATCTCCATTGCATATTATACCTTTCTCTACCACCCACAATCAAATGGAATTGCAAACTTTTACTGTAAACTGTTTTTATTCACTTCAAGTTGCTGGAATATACATTGATCAGACACAACCTGTACACTAAAAAATTTAAATTTGCTGAAAAAGATCATGACCAAGTAATTAATTAACATTTGATTCCTGTAGAATGAACAAATTCTCTTAAACAGAATATAAAAACAGGGCTAATAACAAAACAAATTTTAGCATTTTATTTACAAATTAGAGTTGGCATACACAAATAAATGTATGTTTATACCAATATACAGTTATTTATTCATACATATATATATTACATATTTATAGACACATCTCAATGTTTTCTTTTTTGTTTATTCATTTTGTCATCTTCTTTTTCTTTAAAGCCTTTTCAGGCCGAAGCAATTCTATTTTCCTCTTTTTTGCTTGCTTCTTAACAAGATTCCTTTTAATTTTTCTCTTGTATGCAATTTCAGGGTTTGTTATCACCTATAAAAGAAAACAGAGCTAGAATTAACATGGAAAAACTTATTAAAATCTATTATATATTAACACTATCTGTCTGTCAAAAGCAAATTTAGTCAGAATGGGTCTCCAAGTTAATAAACTTAAAGCAACACTAATTATATTATTTACTATTCAGTATCAACAATAGCATAATTTTGCCATGTCTAATTTCAGCCAAATGGCATGGAAATTCAAGCAGTTATCTCCCTTAAAAAATCATGTGATATTTATTGACAAGTCCAATCACCCTGATTTACCACATTGTTTCTAAAAACACTATTTTTTCCATCACAACTATTTCAGCCAGATGTAAAAAGTAAAATTTCTAGTGACATTTAAATTTATATCCATCAGCTTCAGAAAACCTAGTTAATCATAAATAGATTTGTTGTTCTTCCAGCCAAGAGTTCAGATAGTTGATTCGCACCAAGAGTTTAGATAGTTGATTCATGCCAAGAGTTCAGATAGTTGATTCATGCCAAGAGTTCAGATAGTTGATTCGCTCTCAATTGGCAGCGCAGCTAATTTGATTAACTAGGTTCTCTAAGACAAAGGAATGTAAGTTTGAATATTAGTCCAAAATTAATAATGGTTGTCATTGCTACATTTAATAAAAAATATAATATTCTGCTATTTTTATATGCTAGAATTTTTTTGCAACACACTGACACATATTGAAATCTTCACAATATTTAGAATTGTTGAAGTTATAGCTATCATTTTTGGTAGTTTAATTCAATAAATAAACTTAATTTTCAAAAAAAATGAATGAAAATATATTGTACTAAGCTATGCAGCCTAGTAAAACCAACTATACTTTGTACCCCCTTAACTGTCTGCACTTCTTCCCAAATTTGGTTTTGATCGGTCAATGTATGGCTATTTTAAAGCATGTGACAGATGGTTGGACAAATGGAAGTCACAGAATTTTATACATAGATAATTGTTACACTTTTCAATCTGAAATTATTACCATGCTCTCATCTGCTACCATGCTCTTCTAGTAAGTAAATAAATTTTAAAACAAAATTGAATTCTACAGAACATTGCCTTAATCCCAAAAACATTTCTGTGATCTTTCTGCCATGAAAGATAGGCTTCCAAATTATTAGATGCAAGTCTTGTCAGAAGATTTGTGCTTGAACAGAACAAATAAAATGTGCATAAGAAACAGCTAAGAATTTTTCAGCCCAAGCGACTTCCAAAAATCTGACCAAATTTTTTTTTTAAATCCCTTTTTGATTGGGTTGATAATAGAGCTTCCCCTCATGGTAATAGTGAAAATACTTTTGTAATTATTATTATTATTATTATTATAATAAATTTAACTAATGTAAAATTGCTTACCTGAATAGCTTTCTTTCTCTTACGGGATTCTGATCTTTCTTTCCGGTCTCTGTGTACAATAGCATATTTGTATGAGAAGACTTCTACACCAACCGTGTTCTTTAGCAGTTCCATGACTTCTTGTGTCAAATTTTTCAAGTTGGCATCTGTGAAGAAAACAAAAATTAGTAGCAAAGAGCTTAAGTAATAAATGTGTAGAGTATGTGGTTCACTGAGAGAAGCTAGGAATAAAGATGACCAAGGATGGAGATTGGTGATTCACACAGAATCAGTGGCAACCCCAACAGTAGACACATGATTGAACCATCTGTGCCTGAGGTATGTATGCATGGGGAAAAAAACCACATGACCTATATAAAAATACCTGTCCCAGAGACAGATCTTTTAAACTGTACATGAGAATAGAATATCCAGATGAGGGGCCTCTAATGGTAATTCATGAAGTCCAAAGTTGATTTCTTTCCTTTATTTGTTTAGCGGCATATCAACTCTTTATGGATCATTTAAAGTTGAAATTTAATTTTCTTGAGAGCATTAGTAATTTCTTTTACAAAAATGTATTGCTGGTAATTTTACTATAAAAATCTATTTTTATACTTTCGTAGTGTTTTGATCCCAGTTTAGGGGTTATGTATTTGCCAATTGCTGGGACCCTAACAGTGGCGACCATCCCAGGTTAGGGTGAGCCTGGGAACATCACTCCTCAAAACCTGTCAATCAGAAGCCTTGCTGCCAGATGTAGTTTATCATCATACCCAAGACAGTCCAGAATTGAATAAAATCCAATGAGATTTAAATTTTGTGTTTTCATTATTTGCTATGATGATAATATTACAAACATATTTGAAAGAGAAAAAGAAACAATGACACCTGTGAAAAGGTGGGCATGCTTAAATTACAAAATATGGTTATCATTATTTTATGCAGCAATTATTAATTTCTCTCTTGCAATTAGAATATTATAACAGTATTGTTCTAACAAAAATCTCACTACGATGTGCTATTTTTGTTCTGTTAAGCAAAAAGCATGTAATTAGAAATAGTCTCATTGGTGAATGTTATTTTAACTCACATCTGACACCCTGGGAGGCCGATTTTCATGGAACATCGCTTTAATTATTGAAGCAGTTAAGTGGAGCACAAATCTATAATCAATCAAGCATCTAAATGGAACACAAGTCTATAGTCATTTTATACAGTATATAAGCTTGCCCCCCCCCCACACACACACACAGACACACAAACACCAAACTTCCATTTATATATTATGACATTAGGTGATGTGGAAATACTACTAGATTTTATTGTTGGGAGAAACCTGAACTTATAGTAAGATGCCTCAAATTTGTATATAATACTAAAAAGATTTTTGGTGAGAGAGAAGTGGGGTAGTCTTGTATGACATTAAATATGGTATTGTTAACAAAAAGAAAAAAAATTGAATACATTCTAAAAGTTTTCAGTGGCAATAACACAAAATTTATAAGTGGTAAGATTACATATAATTATTAAACATTACTTCTGTCCCACAATATTTGTTACATTTTAGTGTCTGAAATGTATATGAAAATGTAACAACTATTATGAGAGAGTAGAAGGATAGACATTATTTAACTTACCTTGAGTACGGACTGTATCATTGAGCTCTCGGTGTAATGCAGGAAGCATGATGTGTAACACAGAGGCTAAGAGATTTGCTCCTAGGTCCACAGCAACAGCAGCAAACCATTTAAATACAAATGAACGCTGAAATAAATACACAATGAGAAAAAAATAATATGCAAATTTGGGGTATATAGTTTTTTTTGGTGGGGGGGGTTGCTTTTTTTCTTTATCACCACACATGCAATGTAAATATCTAAAATTGATTGGCCTTCTCAAATGAAAAATTGCAATCTAGTCTCTTATGTGATAGACAAGAACACAAAGCTACTGGGGATATAATTGCCTGAATTTTTCTGTTTATATTAGTAACTAGGTTCTGCAGGAAAGAGATTTTCTTTTACCTTATAGCAGGCCTGTTATAAGAGTGTTTTTGGTGGGAGAAGAGGCTTCAAGTAAGAATTTTCGGAGAGGTATGGATGATTTTCTAAGGGGTGCTCTTGTCATGGCAATGGGCCTACCTTATGGATTGTCCAGACTATTCAATAAAGTTCAATAATGACTGTCCCCAAGATTATACACAAAATATTTCTACTTTGTCTCCTCCCAAACTGTCTGTATATTGAACCAGACACACTGATAATGTTTAAAGAATCTAGACTGAACTTAGAAAATCTTTTTATTTTGGTTTTGTGTTCTTTAATCTCAAACAGTGAAAACAATGAAATTACTGTCCATATGATCCATTGGTTAATAATACAAATTCTGCCAACTTATATGCAAATAACAACTTAATCAAATCAGAAAGACTTAAATATTAACTGTACAGTTTAATTTTAGGAAATATTTTCCTTTTTAGGTCATAACATTACAGATTTACATATCAATACTGTAAAACTAATTTTTGTCTAATTTTCCTTTTACAAAAATAAAAAACAATTTAATTTTAACACTTCAAATTTTAAACTTGAAATGACTATTCTTTAATGTAGATACCACCAAAGGTTTATTAAAAAAATGAGCATAGATGATGAAAAAAAAAATGACCCAAACTTAATAAAAACAAACTTTTGTCATCAAAATCTTTATTATTAAGAGGAAAGATCAAAGGATTTTTGATCATTAAATCATATTTTTTGGTCTTTATTAAAACATCTGGAATTTTGAGTAAAAATTTTGTTTTTCTTACGTCAACAGGAGGACTATAAATTAGTATAAGAAATTTTAGCATCTTTTTTTTGCAATGAAAAACACATTGATTTGGAAATTCTTGCAAAATTCAAATAATTGTCAGATTTTAATGAAACTTTCAGGACTTATTAACAAATTAATAAAGTTATTTGAGAAACATTTATTTTTTAGAGAATCTTGGTAAAAATTTCTTTTTACATCTGTTACCCCCACTTATTTAATTTTATGAATTTTTGAGAAATTCATTTTTGTACCAGTTAATGCTTAATGCTTACTACAATTCAGCGACACCCAATATTTTAAGAAGAATTTTTAATTTTCTGTGTGTGTGTATGTGTGTGCGTGTTTATGAATGTGCCAATTTTTGTAAATACATATGTCTATATACAACAATTATCATAAATAAGAACAGTAACTATAGTAAATTTAAAGCCAAAGTACCTAAAATTAAATAAAATATTAGATTACAGAAAATATTTTCCTGAACTTTTATGATTACTGGGTAGTTAAATATTCCTCAAGTAATTTTAACAGATATGACCACCAAAGAAAAAAAAATAGATAAAATTCCATCTGTCAATCAAGCTGTCAACACCTTAGATAAAAAAACTACCTCTATGTTAAAAGATGCATTACTAAAAGTATGTAATATTTATTTCAAATCAAATTAAATTTTAAATCAGTTAATATTCCTCAAATAAAATTTCAGAAAAGTGTATTTTATTTTTGAAAAATTTTAAAAAAATAAAAATAAAATAAAAATTACATTGTATTGTCAGATGGCCAAAAATGGTGCTAAAATCAGTGATTTTTAGCAAATTAAAAAAAAAATTTTCCAGTCAATTTAAATTAGTTTTGAAATACAGCAAAGTATTTTGCTTATTGCAAATATTAAATTTAATCTATTAGCTTGAAATTAAAACTAAAATGAAAGTGTCAAGAAAGATTTTTAATTCTTAATAATTAACTTTAAACATTAAGTATCACGTTTTTTGTAGGTACCTCTACTTTAATGCCTTTGTTCATTTTGTGGATCTTAAGTTATTCTATTTTATAATCCAAGAAATCTAATATAAATATTTTTGTTATAAAATCTTTCATTTTTAACCACTTCTTAATGTCAGAATAATACCAGTTGTTAATTTCTATAAATAATCATATTTTTAATATAATAACAATACTGTTGGGACATTTCTTTAACCCTTAAAAACACATTGGATGTAAAAAGAATAGGGCTCATTGAAAGTTTCATAAACTCATTAATATAAATAAATACATTAAAATATTCTTTGCACAAAAGTCTGATGAAAAGAGTTAAGAGCGATTTTGATCATCATTTTTTTATGAACATATTAAAAAATTTAAGACAAGCAAAATGAATGAAAATGCTGCCTCGTTACCTTTAATGTACACTTGGGGTTATGAATGTTTTCATAATGGGCTTCTCTAGTCATTTTACGGACAATCCAGGGCAATGTAACCTCAGAACTTTCATCTTCATCATGGGTTTCATTTTTCCACATCTGTTTTTTCACTTCATCAGATATATCTTCTTCACAAGATATTAATTCTTCATATTCTACCTTTTCTTCAATCTCATCAGTTTTTTCTTCTTCAACCTTTTCTTTTTCCTTCTCTTCCTCTTCAACATCATTACTGTATTTCTTCAGTATTTTTTCTAAATCTTCCTCTTCCTCTAAATCTTCTTCCTCTTCCTCTAAATTTTCTTCCTCTTCCTCTAAATTTTCTTCCTCTTCATTTCCATCAATCAGTTTCTCTTCATATTCTACTGTTTCCATTTCTTCTTCCTCCTCCTCCTTCTCCATTTTAGACTCATCTTCTATTTCATGTTCTGTTACATCTTTTATTTTACTGTTCTTTTCCTCAACAACTACTAACTCACTGTTTATCTCTGGCACTGATGAAGGATCAATGATACCTTGTTGTATATTTAAACGTTTGATAACTTTGGCTAAATACACCAAATTCTTTACAGCCTGGAAAAAAAAACAAAAAAAACTAAGCATTTCTGAATCAAATACAAAGCATAAACAATACATTTCCACTTATCAAAAATTTGCATACATTTTTAGAGAAAGTAAAAATATTTTCATGTTTTTTCATTTTGGGGGAGAAACTTTTTAAAACTTTATTAAAACATTTGACACAGAATAAGTCAACATTGCATAAAAATGTTAGAAAAAAATTAAGTTAAAAGTAAAAATAAAAGCTAAAAGTAAAAAAAAAAAAAAAATAAGCTAAAATAAGAAAAATTAAAGGCTAAAAAGAAAAAATTAAGCTAAAAGTAAAAAATTAAAGGTAAAAAAAATTAAGAAGCTAAAAACAAAAATTAAGAAACTAAAAATAAAAAAAATTAAAGCTCAAAAAAGAAGCTAAAAGCACAGAAAAAAATAAGATAAAAGTAAAAAAAAAAATTAAAGCTAAAAAAATTAGGAAGGAAACCTATGACAATGGTGAATTCTTTGAAATTATTTGTTTTAATTCTTTATATAGCAGATATCCAACATATTTATGAAGAATATTGCATCCCATCAATACTAATGTCAAGAATGAGAATTATGAATTGATAACAATATTTAATACATTAAGTTTTAAATGTTAAGACTAACACAGAAAAAGAAATTGTGAAAATCTTTTAAAATTTTTTTTTTATCAATACAAAAAAAGGAAAGTAAAAATGGAAGGAAGGTATTGGCAGTGATTTGCATAAACATCTAAAAATGAAAACTCAAAACATTACTCACTTGTTCAGCTTGTGCTTTCTGTAAAAGAGGAGATTGTAATTGGGCCACAGAATCCATGACCAAACTGTGAATCTAAAATAAATGAAATACATTCAGTCAATTTGTATTACCAAATGCTGCTTATAAAAACTGTTACAGTTTAACAAAAACACTTTGGCCTGTCAGATCTCATATTTTCTAAATTCAATAACAAATAGGTCACAAGTCTTAAAACATTTTAATACTTCAGAATACAAGGTTAGTTAATTATTAAATAATTGTATTATATTATCATAGTTAAAAGTATCCATGTTATTTATTTCAATTGTGTATGAGAGCAGGACCAGAAAAAAATTCACAATTTTCCTATTTGAATTTTCTCATGAATCGTAATTTTTAATTTAATGATTGATTAAGCTCCTTACAAATTCTACAACTATAAAATACATGTGGAAATTCTTCCCCACCCCCATGGCATTGTTAAATATTTGATCTTAACAACATTAATAAATTATTGCAATAACAACCACATGTGTGAAAAATGCTGGTCATTATTTAAAAGGCAGTAAAAAAAAAATGAGAGATTTGAAAATGACATGGTTTTCCATTTCACAGAAACAGAAGTTAAACACATCAAAGTGTTATCACCTCTTTTATCTTCTCTTACTTTGTTTTTCTCACTGAAACCAAAAAGTGTCTTTGTGTCTTTTTTCTGTTTTTACTCGCAATCAAAACAGAATAGTCCATAATTTATTGGCAGGGTGGTTGGGGAAAAATATTTATTAGCCATTAAAGCTTTTAGATCCTTTGAGCTTATTTCTCTGTTATAAATATGATGACGTAAATTTGCAAAATTAGTATTCAGTTTTTAGATTTTTGCTAAATCTTTGACTCACGGTTGTTGTTTTGTGCACAACTGAATTCTTTCACCTTTCGTATAATTATTTAACATTTCACATATTTTATCAAGTAACCTTCTATCATAACCTTGTGAATTTTAAGGTAAATTAAGCACACTTGAAACATACGAACAGAGTTATGTAAACAATATGTTAGTGGGAGTCACAACACAGCTTGACATGCCGACTACTAGAAAATTACACACATTCATAAAATAACATAAATACATGACACTCTCCTTATACAAACATTCTGTTTCTGCTAACATACTAACGCGATTTATTCTGTGGTGGTGTAAATAACAAAAACAAAAATGTTTTTGTCAGACTATTTTTTGATGACATCTGTAATTTGTTTCTTTCAACTTGAAAGAAAACAAATAATCAATAATAAAATTTATTTAAAATTTGTACAGCCATGTTTGAAGATTATTTAATTTCTTTGCTTCTCACACACTTTTTCCTCTACAATTAACTATGGATTATCTTTTCTTAATAAGTATTCACTGAAATGTTAGATGCTGACCTGCAGTCACAGTAATACAATTTCTTTTCATTGTCACCACAGTTTTCGATCTAGTTCAGAATATAATAATCATTTTCTGTTAGTTAACCATGCAGCAATTCCTGAACAATTAACTCAAGGAAATGTTTATCATCAATCGAATGTGGTAAAAGAACTGCAAAGGCTAAAGCTTAATCATTAAATTTATTTTACCTGATAAAAATAGAAATGTTCTTTGTATCAGATACTTTCTAGAAATATGTATTCTGCATCGGATATTCTCTAGAAATATGTATTCTGCATCGGATATTCTCTAGAAATATGTACTTTGTATCTTAAAGCCCATTTTTGCTAACTTTATTTTTTACCCAAAATGTAAACATAGTAATTTCTGAAGGATTAATAGATTTTATTTTTAATCTGACATTATTTTTTATTACTTTAAACGTTTAAATTAAGTGGATACATGTTTGAGTAGACATCCCTATTTTTTTTTTTAAGCAGTGTAAATTCACATTTACTGACCTGTGCATTAATAAAGAAAATATAGCTTCCAGTAGGGTTCAAACTTTTCCCCTACCAGAAGCGGGGGGGGGGGACTATCAGAAAGCCTGACATGCTTTAGACTGCTCAGTCACTGATAACTTACAGTTAAGCAAGGTTCAATTACTCCATTGAAGAAATGCACATCTCTTGATCAGATCTCTCAAGGCCTGTTTCTGCTAAATTTATTTTCATATCCAAAATGCAAATCTCTTAGGACTTAATAGATTTTGTTAACCATCCAACATTATTTCTTATTAATTTAAATGTCATATTTACAATGAATATTGCTTAGACTGTCTAAAAAAAATTGCATCAAAACTCATTTCATGGCAACCATCTACAGAATGAAAGAACAGTGGCCAGCAAGCCATGATGTTCCCAGATAGATTTATGTAAAGGCATCAAAAACAGCTATAATAGAATGGGACAGTTAGAGACAACATATTGTGAGTTGAGACTTGGCCAAACTAATTAAACTTGGATATCCATGTTTCAGTAGACATCCCAATTTTTTAAACAGTGTAAATATACATGTATATATTTTAGGTTTAATTGCAACTGACACTAAAATACAATTTTGATTATTTTCATTTCCCATCACCTCTCAGCTGTGTTATTATATATGAAATCATTACATTGAATGAGTTTTAATGCATTTGTTCATTAAATCTTACCCATGATATATCAGGTTAACTAAATAATATAAAAGAAATAACTTCAGTGGAAAATACTGACCTTTTTCTGACCATTTTTTACCAAGTAAGGCACAGACTGCTTTGATTTTTGTGAACTGTTTCTCAAAATATCAGCAACTAATTGATCTGCAGGATATGAGGTGAACAGCAAACCAAACAATTGTCCTGACATTAATTGTACCCAGGTGTGTGGATACCTTAAGTACTTCTGGACATGCTCTGCAGAAAAATAATATTCAAGAGTTTTTTTAAATTATTTTCTTGCAATAATCTAATAACAGAAATTTTTTAAGCATAAAAGCCTTAATTAATCATTAATTGGGATTAATTAATCAAGAATTTTATTCATTAATAAAAAAGATTAATTTAAAATCTCAAATTTAGATGATAATTGAAGTGTTTATTAGCACTAACAATAACACTAAGTTGGCATTTTTTTGCTGTTTCTAAAAATTATTACAAACATTTTATTATCATACAGCAAACTGCTTGCAGTTTTTAAAATATGTTAGGAAAATGTTTATTTTTATGGAAATTGCTACTTTTTATGTAGATGTTTTTTTTTGTTTTTAACATAAGTAAAAAGCCAACATTTGTTAAAACGTGTATGCTATGAAGAATAGCTCATACCCCATAACTTGTTCATTCGTTCAATCCATTTGGAGTTTTTGGCTACATCACAACACCTCAAAATTTTGAGCATGGTATTCAAGTTGTTGTACAAAAAGTGATCTTGGTCATTCTCATTAGCCAAGCTCTTTGCCTGAATATTAAAAAAATAGAAAAAAGTTTCAATAAATTCATCTTATTAAAGGAAATTAGTATTTATAATGCTTATAAAAAGATAGAAAGAAGCACTGATAAACAAATCAAATTTACAGTTTGACACAATACAATCTTCCATGTACAGAAAAATCAACATTCAAAATCCTGGCATTTTTTTAATAAATAATAATAAGGAAAATAATAATAAGGAAAATAATAATAAAAAATTGTAGGAATTATGTAAGTACCTTACAATAACCACAGTAGATCATATGTATAAGTGTGGTTGATAATGCAACGAATACTTACTTCAGTTTTAATCTCTTCATATAGCAATAAGGCATAATTTATCATAAAATTTACTCAACTATGACAAAGAGGAACTACATCTTGTTAATATCTATATATTAATACACTTGTAACTACTGTGTCATGCTTGGCATGACAGATACTGTGAGGGGAACACAAAGAGAGAGGCATAAAAAAGTAAAACAGAGAGAGAGAAGGATGTAAAGAGACAAAAAGAGAATGCAGAGGGATTGAAGGTGGGGGGGTCATCTTAGATAAAGGCAGTTATTTGTAGTGAGGGGTTAAATCATGTTTTGTGACTTAAAAATCTGTTGAGGACAAATTTGCCACTAACTTTAACTGACCTTTTGAAATTAAAATCTTTAATAATTATAACCATTTTGTAATATAACAAAAATAGATGATGTCCTTCTAATCAAAAATCCTATTAAACACAGACTGTGTTGAGCATCCGAAAGGTAAACAAAAAGAGAGAGGACATAGAAAAAAAGAGAGTGCAACACAGAGAAGGATAAGATTGGCGGAGGGGGGGTCTCATTTTAGATAAAGGCATTTGTTTGTAGTGAAAAGGTTAATTCATGTTTTGTGACCTAAGGACATTTCAGTATTTTTAAGAGAAACTACGTCACTTTTCTTAAAAGCCTGGGAATGGTCATGGGTTGAAAAGTACTGAGTGCAGCATTAAAATATTTATTAGTAAATACATGTAATTTATACAGGACCTGCTAGTCATTATTATTATTATTATTATTATAGCTTATATAAAAAACAAAAACATATTTGCCCATTGGGATTGATCTATACATTGGAATTGTCTTTCTTTACTTACCTCCTTAATGCTGTTACTCAACATGAAACTTTTATTGAGCAAAGGTAACACTGTCGTTAATCTTTGACTGAATTGCTCTTTCTCTACCTCTACATAAAGACCCAAGAGTTGAGCAGCAACTGTCTGTAACTGCAACTAGAAATTAGAATACAAAAGAGACATTAGGAGCCTTTTTTCTTATTTATCAGATGAGAAATCCTGTCTGAATTTCCTTTATCATTATTTACAATTAGATTAATATCTTCATCTTTGTTGTTGTTATCACAATGTTTTGGCCAGTGTGCTCTTCAGCCTTCTTCAGATATCTGCTGATCCAATAACCTTTAGGGAATCTTAAATTGAACCCTTTATTTAATCAACACTGGTAGACTGTACATGGAAAGTAAAATGAGAGAAATCTACTAAAGGGCTCAGTTCAAAATTTCCTTAAGGTTATCTGGCTTAACAGATATCTGAAGAAGGTTGGAGAGTACAATGGATAAAACATCGCAATAATAACAAAGATGAGGACATTAGTACAACTGTAAATAATGTAAATACTCATAAGAAATTTTGAGTCAATGTTTTAGTGAGCATGAAAACCAGGCTTTTTAATGCATAAAAATTTTAATGGCTAGGCATTCGATTTTTGAATTTAAAACAAACATTTATTTCCTTTTGTTAATTGGTGCTTTTGCTATATAATATTCTGTATAACTAATTCTCTTATAAAATGTTTACTTTTATGGAAATTGCTATTTTATATATAGATATTTTTGTTTTTAACAACTTTTGTTTTAATATGTAGATTGTTTTTTAGTAATGAATTATCATATTGAAGGATAAAGACGACATTTGTTAAAATGTGAATGCCATAAAGAATAGCTCATACCCTATAACTTGTGTATTTGTTCAATCCATAAAAAGGAAACATTTTATATGATAATTACTTATACAGAAAATTTTAATATTTTTGGAATATGTATAAATATTATTACTTTACAATGAAATTAAAAAAAAATTTTTTTTTTTTTTTTAACTCTCTTTAAAACAGAAGTATTTGTCTCTGATCAACATTACGTATTTATTTAGACAAGGGGAATTTAACGAATGAAAATATTTAAGGCTTTCAAAGACTTACCTTTTTGTCTTCATACCATTTGACAACAAAAGTAAAAAGTTCCTGTCGCATTTTAGAATCCAACTTTAAGAAAAAAAATAAATCAAAACTGAAAATACTTGTATATGCTTTTTACGTATAATAAAATAAATTTTTCATAATTTACAAATAACTAAATTAAATCAACTCATGGCCTACATTCACTAGGCATCATACCAATCAGCTTACTAGATTACTCTTATATATGGTGTCTTCTTAAAAGATGTATACATATATTGGGTGTGTTTGAATTTCTCAGATGAGGAGTTATCATTATTTACATGCAGATTATTGTTCTCATTTTTGTTGTTATTATGACACTGTTTCAGCCAGTTTTTCCTCCAGACCTCATCAGTAATTGCTGTGTTACCAAATTCACAAACCAACATGAAAAGCAGCAGCAACAACAGGCAGGTTAGATTAAAAGCTTTAAGTTTTCCACTCAGAATTGTCCCATGGGACAATAGCCTGTGTTAAAATGTCAGTTCATGAATTTTGGTGAGTTCAATCCCTGGGCTGGGCAGTGTGTACTTGAACTCTGGAAATTGGTGTAGCAAGCAAGATCCAATTATGAGCTTTTCTTAAATAGGATAATTGGATCTTGCTTGGCTCTGAGAGCTTTCTATGTGGCGGTGTTACCCTATTGGTGGGGCCTAGAACACACTATCGCCTGCAAAGAGGTAAACTCATCTCAAAAACTGGCCACCTACCAGATGGATCCATGCAGACTCTAGTATAAATCCAATCTATAGGCTGAAGTATAAAATAAATCAAAAGAAATAACAAATTTTAATATTAAATAACCCAGCAGAGGCTGACATGTCTTAAAATCCATCAATCCAAACCCAGTATTACTTATATTTGTCCTCATCTTTGTTGTTGCTATCACAATGTTTCAGCTGTTATGCCCTCTGGCCTTCATCAGGTGTTTATTGATTTAAGTAACCACCAGGAGGGAATTTTGAACTGAACCCTTTATTTAATCTACAGAGGTAGATTGTTATTCTGCTGACCATGTCTAGGAATATCTCATCAAGTTGTTATTTAGTATTGCTACACCAAAAAAATTTATTTCTTTGGGTCATGCTAGTCCTTCCTTACATCTCACTAAGGTATTAGTTTATTGTAGATATACTAATGCCTGTAATGGGCCTTGGTGAGTAGAGAAGGCCAAGATATTTCCTCTCTGTTTCCAAGCATCTCATTACTGCTATTAATGACACCCTGTATCAGTAATAATGATTTTCCAAGCATAGCTTAGATGTGGCACAAGACCGAAAATATAGGGCACCCAGTGAGGATCAAACTCACTACTCATACGTAATTGTTCTAGCGAGACAAGCTTGCTAACCATTATACCGCCTCGGGGTGCCCACCCTGTATCAGTATTACATAGTGAAGTATTTTTAATAAAATATAATTTCATTAGAAACCTAATGATTTTTGTACTCCTTTTGGAAATAAAGCATATATTTAAGGGAACATTTTAATGCCATGTGTGTGGTATGTTTAAAGCATTTACTAACAGGACAGTAGACACATGAGGTAACTGATCATCAACAAAAACAATTCTAATAGAGGATGTTTGTGTTCATTTAGCATTCATGACCTTGAAAAAGGCATGAGTTCACTTTCCTTATATCCTATATATGTACTAAATTGGGAATCAGCCTATCAGATGGAATAGGCACAGGATTCAAATTCTGGCTGAAGCTATTCAGGAAGCTTATATGAATGGAGAAATGAGAATTTGGGAAAACCCACTCTCCCATAACTGTAGTATAAAGTGACATGTTATATTAGTATATTTGACAACTTATTTTCATCCCTTGACTTGTAAAATATTATGGCTACTTTAGAAAAATGACTTCTATTAAATGACAAGCTCCTTACAAATGATGTGCAGGTAGGGTAATGGATATCAACAAGGAAAGTAAGTAGCAGGTCAAGTTCAAATTTTGGACTAGTCTGTAGTATTCACTTTCATACAAATGCTCTTGTGAGAGGCATGAACCCAACTCTTCTCCCTCTAGCTACGGGTTAAATAGTAAGACAGAGTAGATTGTCTAGCCTTGAAATCTAACTCTGCATTCCAAACCAGTCTAAAGAAAGATGAGCTAGACACACCCACTGCTTCTCCAGCTGCAATACATATGGTGTCCCTATGACGTCAAATTGTTTACAGGACTCATGACCTTACAAATAAACCTTTTAACAGAAAAAAAGTGCCAAACAAAGAGAAATCTATTTTCTTATATCAGTTTTTTTAATTTCTCTATCAGTTTTTAAAATTTGGAAGTTTTTAAAACATGTGAAGATTTTCTCTTTAAATAAGAAAATAGAATAAAAAAGAGCAAGATGTCAGCTGCAATTTTCAAAACTCTTTCTCTGAATATTCCATCACCCATCATATGCAAAGATCCAAGCCACTTGACAATTTAATTTTTTTTCTCTACAATAAAAAGAATTCTCTTAGACTGCATTTTACTTTTCTTTAATGTTTATTAATATGAAAATACATTGCCAAAGTACTGTGAAGCATATATTGACAATATATTAAAGAAATGTTTAAATTTTTAATAAAATTAATAACAATTAAGTATTTCTTACCTTTTCTATTAACATTTTAATTGCACCGGCCGTATTCTTGCGGCAAGCTGCAGATTTATCATTAATTAGAGAAGCGCTGAGTGGTAAAAAAAAAAAGACTGCCTGATCTGCAACAAGTTCCTGAAAATATAACAAAACAGAAAGACAGCAGCAGTTAAGGCTTTGAACAGAGAGAATAAAGAAACGTAAGGGAAGCAAATATTCTTAATTTATTGTTTCTATACAATTCAATGTAAAAATAAGAAATGTACCTTAATGTAAACAATGACAACATATTATGAAATGGATTAAGTCCGACAATTGAGCAGATATGATCATTCAGGAAAGATCATTGAAGATTTGTTGTTTAAAAACATTAATTTGGATTTTGCTAACCAGACACTTCTCTATAGTTAAGTGGTGTAGCATGTCAGATCAAATGATGGTTCCGTATAGGACACAAGTTCGAATCCTGTTGGAGAATGCATATTTTCTACAAAATTTCTTGAACATTCAGACCAGTAAATGTAATTAATACTGTTTGATTAAAAAGCAGAGCATTTACTTA
The DNA here is from genome assembly GCA_963932145.1 of Acanthosepion lycidas. Lineage (NCBI taxonomy): Eukaryota > Metazoa > Mollusca > Cephalopoda > Sepiida > Sepiidae > Acanthosepion > Acanthosepion lycidas. The sequence goes on along the minus strand of OZ010581.1, from coordinate 14,188,585 downwards.
AATAAATTGTATCTATTAAAATAATGTAAACAGAAAATATATTAAATAATTGTCTGACTTAATCCATTTCATATATATATATATATATATATATATATATATATATATATATATATATATATAATTTATTTGAAAATTATAATATTTTGGCTATTTTTGTAGTGATTTTATAATATATTTATGTTATATTTTCAAATAAATTTGCTCTACTCTGTATTGAGCACTCTTTTAAGAATAGTATTTTTTAGTTATTGGAATTTATTCCAGATGCACCAATCCTATACTTGGGTGTGTGTGTGTGTGTATATATATATATATATATATATATATATATATATATATATATATATATACACACATACACACACAGAGCGATGGATAAGTTGTTGCCATTTTATATTTTTCATTTTGTGCATGTGTATTGACAGTTTTTGATTTTGTCGACTGTACAGTAGAGTGAGTTGGGCACTGTCTGTGAGAAAAAGAGCACCATAACATAATTCACTCTGCTGGAAATTTGGAAATGGCATGCAGGACTGCTTGGTATTTGCACTGGAAGCTCCAATACAAACATTATCAAAGTGTTTGGCTGTTACTAGTGATGACGACATTATGCCTCCATTTATCTTCCCCACAGGGCCTCAACATGGAGGCCAACCTCAAGTGCCGTGGGAGGTAGTGCTGCCCTGGGTGAAGATGGTAGCAGCTGTGAGACACTATGTCTGACAACAGGACTCTGCACCATACCACACAAACAGGAGAACACAGTCATTATTATGTGTGGGGCACAGTTGAGTGAGAAACCAACAAAACTCCTTGTCACACCAAAGATGAACTGAAGGCAAGGATTATAGCAGTATTCACCAACTTAAAAGAAAGAGGCCATCCAGAAAAGTCGCAGGAGATTCCAAAGTTGTCTGTAGGTCATGGTTGAAGCTAATGGCAATTTTATTAAATAAATTCACTCTTTAGTATTTCAAGATATTTTTGTATAATTTTGGTAAATATATCTATTAAAATGAGATGTAAGTGTTAATTTTAATTTTTTGCATAATTTAGACGACAATTTATCCATCGCACACTCTGTGTGTGTGTGTGTGTGTGTGTGTGTGTGTGTGTAAGAGAGATATTTAAATAGACTGTTAAGTATATTTACAGGTGGGAATGTCCTGATAATTGCTGTTACAATTTCAATGGCTGATAATCGTCCTTCTTCAATAGAGAAATCTAAATGCTTTACAAAAAATTCCACATAATTCTGTCCTGCCATTCCAACAGGATAATCCAGCAAGTATCGAAGAACAACCTGCAACAAAATGAAAAGAAATTCCAATTTAGAAACATTTAAGTTAACTTCTTGGGTTTTAGAATAGTCTTATTTCAAATTTACCATTTCCATAGAGTATTTCTATATTTTTAATCATAGTGATCAATTAACTACTGCTAAAATTTCCAGTTTACAAATCTAGAGATCTACAATGATAGAAATTCACATTGTCCACAGTTAATGAGTTTAATATAAGTCAAGTCAGAAAACTATATTTATAAATATACATAATGACTGTGAGTTTTAGTAAGTTTAAATTCCATACTTAGTATTCCATCAATTTCTACACATAACGTATATACTTGAGTATAATGTACATCTTTATGACTTGCTTTTTACGCAAAAAAAAAAATAGGTTATACACAGGTAAATTTTTTTGAAAAGCTTAAAAATCATGCATTTTTAGTGACTGGTTGCACTATATACAGGTAAATTTTTTTTCTGACGGTGTTAAAATTCATGAAAATAAAAAAAATCTGATGTCAACCTATATATTAAATCAGCTTATACATGAGTATATATGGTATGTAACAGATGAAAACTGACCAAAAAATTATCTCTTCTTGATTAGATCATGACAAATTCCACAGTTATTCCAAACTTATTTAAGAAATTTTCTTTTAAGTCTTTAAAAAAATGAAATTTCTAAACTGCTTATTTATCAGCTGTTTAATTTTATATCATTTATATATTTAATATATAAATTTTATGTTCATGCACACATTTAAACTTGTAAATTTGACACATTGAAAACAAAAGTTGTGCAATCGGTAGGTATTTCAATATGTATTGGTGCAGAAAATAGAAGTCACTAGACTGACTACACACCAAATCATTTTTTCTTCCTTTTTTTTAACCTAAGCAGTCTATGTTTATAACTGTTACTGCAAAAAAAAAAAAAAAAAAAAAAAAACAGTAAAAAGATTTGGTAACAGTCTGTAACGATTTGAACACTAAATTTAAGGAAACTAAGTAGTATACAAATTAATTCTAAAAATCCCCATTACATCAACCAAATCTTGATTATTTATTCATGACACTTGAGAAGGAAGACTTATTTTCCACCCTGCAACCTCTTTCACCACAGATGCAATGTTGCACATATATCACTCCACTGTTGCTATTTCTATGGCAAATGTTCAAATGAGCACTCCATTCTTTAGTTCTCCCAGTTCAGACATTTACAGCTTAGACACACCATGCTACATCCACAGATCACTCACACATTTTTCATATTCCAATTGTGAGGAGGAAATTCCAATCAAACAGCTTTCCCCACCCCCAAGAACTCTGACTTTGCAGAACAGAGACTCTGAAATAGATGCTTCCCTGAACACTATAATCTTGACCTCTTCAAGTCAAAGGTCAATTGTTATCTACCCTCCTTATCCTTATAGTCTTCACGTCCTACCACCTCCTCTTCATATCACACACCTCATTCTTTAACTCTACATTAACTTTCGAGACTTGTATTGGGTGAACTTTAGTAAAAAAAAAAAAAAAAAAAAAAAAAAAAAAAATTCTTATTCAAAAATCAGCAGTTACATTGGATTTAAAAAAATAAATAATTCCTTTGAATATTTTTCCTATTAATCTTACCAAATTGTAAGTTCAAAAGATACATTTCAACAACTGCACATCTGGATATCACACAGTTAAGAGCAATAAAAATATTATTGTTTGTCAATTGATATAATCAGAAAAAAATTCAATAAAATGTTATAAGCAGAATTCTCCCTATTATTTAGTCTAAAGGTTTTTACCTCTCGACATTGCTTTCGAATATGTGCTACTTCGGAAGTTATAGCCATCTTTTTCATTAAGTTCATCATTTCTGTAATTTCAGGACTCTTGAGTTTTCGGTACAAAATTGCCTAGAAAAAAGAAATTAAAAAAAGATTTAGTACAATATGAAAACTGGTTAAGCAAGAGAAAAACTAATGCTTATTATTATTTCAAAATCAATCATCAACTTTAATCATGTTTATAAACAAACCATTAAATATTTCTTCTGATTGAATGATCAAATTGTTAAATTATATTTAAATGTTATACATTCAAAAATGAAAAGACTTTACCTTGATAAGTGTGAAAGCACTGGATTGTCTTGTGTAATCACAAATGTCCTCTTCACAATACATCACCAACACTTGCAGTTGTTCCGGTTTTACATCGTAATAATTGATTTCCCGTACCAAGATGGTCACAATCTGGAAATATAAAAATAAACAATTCAATCTCCTGCACTTGTTACTTATCCTTTGTAATAATATTTTATAGCAGAGCATCTTAAATCACCAAAATGTTATTCAATTTTTACATGGATATTAAACCCTTGATTCATATGAATGTGTATAATGTAGGTTTTTATTTTATAAGCAATTTTATTAATGTAGCTGTGGCAAACTCACTTCAGTACAGAAACAAAAGAGGCCCTGGACCACGTGCGGACATGTTTGTCAACACCAGTTATATCCAATTTTTCCCCACAAAACAGCAGGACAGCATCACAACATGGTGGCTTGTCTCACCCTGCTGAAGCCACAATATACCAAGGCATCTTTGTTCTTTTATTACTGCCATCATACTGATTGTCTTTGTGCATTTTTTGGTTTTATATTAAAGACAATCCATTAGTGTCAGGATTCTATGCCCATAGGATACAAACAATCCCCACTCAATACAAATCGTCCAAGTTCTGACCAGTATTGTAAGTTTTGCTATTTTGGGTTAGCCTATACATTCTGTAACACTAGTCAAGGCTGTTTAGTTTACTTTGCAATTATGTCCTTGGAAAAAGCAGGAAACCTTTCTCTTCTCCCTCCAACAACTACAGGCAAAATAGTAGAATCTGAAACCTCTAATCTTGGTAGGCAGCCATTCCATGAGAAGCAAAACTGTAGAAAAGGTAACAGAAAACCACTCTACTACCTATCCTTAAAATAGTCCTGACAACAATTTACAGATATTAAAGTAAAAGGAATTTGTGAAAAGTCATGAATGAACATGATTAAAAGAATAAAATATAAAGATATTTCATTTTTGCAAGTTAAATGTATAAATCCATCTAATGTGCATAGACAGTATGAACTTGATTAGCATATTTTATGGGATCAGTTAAGCAAAAGTTCAATGGATTTAATTCTCTGTGTTGGATTAAAATTAACCCTAAGAAAAATTTACCAAACTTAGTTGGTCATATGACTGATACAGCCAATCAGAAGGATGATATCAGCTTCAAGTCATCTGTTCCCTTGTTTTGGTACTGTTTGTCAACATACAACAAATCATAAATAGCATTTTTGTATGTTAATATGAACTCAAGCATTAACCTGTAGATAATATTGCATATTCTTATTTTATACACCATGTTTCATGGAGATGATAAATTTATATTATTCTCAGTTTTATTAGCAATGCTTAATAACATTATTCTATCATTATTTTAATGGGAGCGGTATCTTTAAGACTATACACTATCTTGGTGTCTATAAATGATGAGTTAGAAGCCATTGTGAAAATGCAAGATAAATAACACGAACATAATAAAGTTTGCAATGAAAAGAAAAAAGGTCAAAAAAGATGAAACAGCAACAATCATGCAAGCAAATCAAACAGGTAAGAAGCCAAAAGAATTGACAAATTATGAGTTAGAGTTTGTACGCAAAATCAAGGTTGGATAAAAAAACACAGTAGGTCTGTCTAGTAGATAATGCAGATCTGGGCTGAGTCATATCAAAACGCTACCCAACCCATTTTATTGGCTAAGAAAAATATCCCAGCATGCATTCTGTGTATTTCTGACTGACAGGAAGGAGGAAATGTTTTACAATCATTCCCAGCTGTTGAGAAATCAACAATAAGACTACATTATCTTGGAATTTATAAGACTCCATCTATGTATTATGTAAAATGAACCTGGCATCTTTACTTCAGTCACTTTCCTACTGTCGTAACGTAGCTTTTCTTTGCCTCTTCTATAAATATTTTCACAGCAATTGTTCTGATGAGCCTATCTCAGTACCTCAACTGCACAAATTTGCACTATAAATTCTATGATGACAGTTTCTTTTCAAAAATTTAAATGCAAAGTCAATCGTCAGAGTCGTCAGTCTGTCTTCTTACATCCTAGTAGCTTGCTTGGGGTGAAATGATAAAAAAAAAATAATAATAATAATTTATATTATTAAAAAATAATTCTAATCATTATACAACTGAACAACAAGATTATTTTTCACCATTTTGTTTTGTAATACTCTTACAAAAATGTAATAAAATACTAATTTAGAACTATTTTAAAGAAATGAAAGATTAAAGATTAAAATTAATGTGCTTCCATGAAGTCTTACCCTAAACAGAATGAAAACAAGTTCAGCATTTTCCCCACGAGCTGCACCAGAAGCTGCAAAACTGTTTAACAGAACAAACAAATTGTCTGCAAGTCTTTTAACATTCCTCTTCATTGCAGGCAGCGGAAATTTCAACATGATGCACAAAGATTTAATGGCACAGATGATCACCTGCAAATATAGAAATTTAACAAAATATTTGATAAATTTTGAAATTAAAATAAAAAATTTAAAGCTAAAATGGTATCACATATACAACTTTTTATACAAAAAAAAAAGAAAATAAGCATTTTCAATCTATTTATCATTTATAATGAAAATGTTGATATTTGTAACCTAAATAGATATTAACTAGATTTTTAAGAAAAACAATTTTTAAACAAATTCTTAAATCTTTATTTCCAGAAACCAAAACAAAAAAAAATAGATTTTGTCACCAACACAATAACAAGTGATACTTTCAAAGAAATTTTGAAAAAGTTAAATACAAACCTTAATATGTTTTGAAGCTAAACAATCAATCAAAATACTGACAAATGGATCCAACAACTGCAGATGGTCAACTTCACTGGATTTTAATCGTGATTGCTTGAAGATGTAGAACAGTAACTGCAAAGAAAAAGATTATTGCTGAATTAGGCAGAAGTGCTATAACATACTAAACAATTACTTACATACTACAATAAGAATAGTAAATGATGATTCTTTGGTTGCCTCTTATCAGCAACTTAAAAAAATTTTAATAGAAAGCAAAAGATGAATTTTCATAAATGTTTTAGTACTTCAAATCAGAATTTAAGATTGACATTATTATTATTATTATTATTCAAGAAAGATCAATGATGAGCACAAGAAACTATATTAACCACTTTTTTCTTTTTCTTTTTAAATTAAATTCACCCCAAGCAAAGTAGTAAAGCCACCAAAACACAAGGGGTCACTGGGTGTGAAAGAATTAGAAAACAGAAAACATTATGAAAGAGCAAGAACAATAGAAGAGTAATCAGGAAAACAGTAGGTAGCAATTGACATTGCATTTAAATTTTTGAAAATCAAAGTTGGCTAGAAAGTGAGCAAATAAATTGCTAGCATAGAATTTATGATTAGATCTTGCAATTTCAACAGTAAATTGATGAGATCTTGTTGCTAATCTGATTAATTTTTATATATTTCCATGTTGTTTTAAATGTGCACATATGGAGCTTTGGTCTGAGAGATGTAGGATTAGCCATCTTGATAAGTGGTGGTATGTTTCTGAACAGAGTTCCATATACCAAATATACCACCCTCAATACAGGATAACACACACACACACACATATATATATATATATATATATATATATATATATATATATAAATCTGGTCACAGCAGGCCTGAGAAGGGACATGATACAAATTTTAAAAGAAAATGGGACAAACAAACATCTAAATAAATTTGTTTCTTAGTGTAATAGCAATTGTAAAATCCTTTCTGATTTTAAGAATCATTGCAGAACCCATGAGCATGCATCTGTTTCAGATGCATAGTTATTGGGTCGACAGGCAATTACTATTTTTTATGTAAAGTATTGTTATGGGACCTTACCCATAATAACATAATGGACTATTCCATACGTAATAAATACTGCGCCTCCAAAGAGGAAGCAGGGAGTTCAGTCTGAAGTCAGGAGTGAGGTCTGTCAGAAGTCCATCAGGAGTCTGTCTGTCAGTCAGTCAGAGTGAGTGAGTGAGTGAGTCAGTGAGTCAGTCAGTCAGTCGAGTCAGAGGCAGTCCGAAACAGAGTCACGTTCAGATAATTACTACAAGACATTGGAATAGTGATACTGGTCGAGACTACATTGTTCTCCCTACTAAACCTGATTGTTCGTACTAACACTTTCTACTTCTCTGTATATATTCCTGTTTGTAATATATCTGTGTTATTCCATATCTGTGTTTGAGTTCTTCTTTACTGGTTCTACCTTGGACTATCACCATGGTACAAGGAACCAGACCATAACAAGTATTTAAAATAAATAATAATTAATAAATGTGATACTTGCTAATGAATTCAATTGATGATACAGGATAGGAAAAAGTCAGAAAATAAATCCTCTGAACTTAATATATATATATATATATATATATATATATATATATATATATATATATATATGCGTGTGTGTGTGTGTGTGAAAATATATAGAAAATAGGAAAGAACTGGTTAGGTAAATAATCCAGAGTTCTTTAGTATTTTTGTTATTATTTTAAAAAAATAGTGCTCGATACAAAAGTAGAGCATAAATATAATTATTTAAAAATATGATTCCAACACGCTACATAAGAGGTCTCATGTTTCAAAACAAGAGCCGAAAACTTCAATATAATTATTTGAATTAAATTGAATTAAAGTAAGCTCTGTTCCATCTTCAAGCAAAATTTTTTTTTGGAATAACTTATTTCTGAAATTTACGTGTTTTAATAGCATATTCATAATTGAAATCAAAATTTCCATGGTAACAGCCAGGGCGAATTGTTTAAATAGGTAGGGGTGTTGGGCATTAATAATTTGTATCAGTATAGAGTTACTTTCATATATGTCAAGTCAGGGTAAGGTGGAGGTGTCTAAATTTAAAACGGAAGATGTTTTCACCTAGTCTGATTTACGTGTCTATGGAGATTTATTTATTTTTTTATTTTATTTCTGATATGTGAGAAAACAACATTATTTTTGCACCAACCTAATATATACACAGTTGTGTAGCATGGACAAGGCCAGAGAGGTGATTACCGCAGGAACTAAATTTTCAGGGGCGCAAAAAAGATGAATTAGGTTGAGAAAATATGTACAAAACCAGAATTTATAACAGCTCATGGTTAAGGAGGTGGCGCAAAAGTTTAATTTTTCCAGCTGCTCAAAATCCAACCTAAGCTTCAGAGAATTGAAGAGATTTATCAAAATTTTCATCTGTCAAGTTAGGCAACATTCCTCTGCATTTTATCAAAATTTGATACATTGCTCAAAATCACTAATAAAAAAAAAAAAAAATAAAGAACCTCTATTTTTATTTTTTTTAAGGAAGCCATTTTGTGCTATGAGTTGCCTAACTTTAACTCACCTTTAACCCAAATTCTACCAAAATATGCATATTTGTCTTCTTGGATACTTTGGATTTTTTCCCTTCACGTGTTGGGGCTTTTGGCAAAATCAGACAACTTTCCACTTTTGTTTCCAGTGGGTGAACAAGTTTTTCTGAATCCCTGAAAAGAAAAGAAATAAAAAAAAAACATCAGTGTGTGTGTGTGTTTATATATATATATATATATATAGATATAAAATGTTTGAATTTCTAAAAATATATTGTTGCTATTATACATTAGTTCTTTCAAATTGATTTCCTCATCTTTGTTGTTTTTAATAACATTTCAGCAACTGCATCCTCTGATGATAGACACTTGAAGAAAACCAGAGAGTACATCAGCCAAAACAAAAATGAGTAAATTGGTTGACAAGAATAGGAGTAATCTCATATAAATATACTGGAAGAATTAAAGCCTGAAGAATACAAGTTTACATCAACAACATATTGTATTCTCATTCGGATGATCAATAAATAAAACTATTTATTCAATTATTAAAATACAACATTTAAGTTTAAATATAAATTGTCCACCACCTTTCAGTTTTCATTAGCTATTTTCAAAGAGTTCCTAAAGAATTTGATAATATCTTATGAAAGCCAAAAGATGCTAGACAATTTATATCAAAACTTTCACTGGAAAACAGAAAAAGGGTCCCAAATATAGAAAATATCATTTTTTTTAAAAATCCTTAACAATGATTTTTCATTTGTCTTTATCCAAACTTATATATATATATATATATATATATATATATATATATATATATATTAAATTACATAACAGAGAAATCCAAAAATACCTCATGAGTATAGACTATTTCAACTAATATCAATGTGTTAGTTTTATTCAACTCAAATGTTGGAATGTATTCAGTGTTGGAACTAGAGATATAAAATTTAATATTTAAAAGAAACAGCAGTTGAAAAAATGATGCTAGCCAACCCATAACATAGCAGACAACACAAACAGCCCAAGCAGTGGTAAGAGGAGGGCAGATGTTGTCTGGCTTAAATGGAAAGAAGCTACACAAATTCAACCCAGATATTAACCGTAACACCCCAAGTTGGGGCTATAAGAAAGAGGAAAAGAAACTGAAGGAAGGCTGAAAAAAGTTTTTTAAAAAAATGAAAATTATTAATTATTACATAACAAAAAAAAATTTGTTTTTATATATATATATATATAACAAATTTGCAAGGTTGCATCAATGTCTGCAGCTCAACACATATTCCTCTATTTTAAACAAACCTATTAAAATGTCAAAAATATGATTGCATAATTAACTTTTTGCCACAAATCATAGTTTACTATGTAAACTGATAAATAAAATATATTTTCAATTAAACTTTCTTTGAATAAGGAATCTAACAAGGCATTAAGAAATCTCAAAAGTCATTTAACTAAATAAAAAAAATGCCCAGACAGCAAAATAATTGTGTAAACATAAAAGAAATTGCAATTGTCTTTGTTATACCTGTTCTTGATTTTCCATTCTATTTTTATCTGTAGCATGAAAATCTTCACAGAACATTGTCTAGCAATCAGGCCTCAATAGCAAGTTCAATGAACCAAACTGAAGTGAATTTGTCAAAATACTTGTTGCAGAGTAGGACTCAGTGTATTTCCTTCTCTTCCCTGTTACTAAGACAATGGACTGCTCCTACTTATAAATATGGCTAATAGAGTTGGATTTGAGCAGCAGTTGATTTACTCAAGTTTTTTGTTCTATGTATGAGTATTTAATAAAATTCTTCTTTGTTTTCCCTACCTAGTTTTCTGTTCCTTCAATATGCTAACTAGCACCTTCCTATTTTTCAGCTAATGTGAACAAAGACAACATTACATCAATACTTACATTGATTCTAAGAGTTTATACGAATCAAATACTGCATGAATAAATTTTAATAATTTTCACTGTTTTGATGATTTCCCAATATGTAAACATTATTTTAACAATTTCTCAATGTATAAACCTTACATGAGAAAAAGATGAGCAATAAAAATAAAAATTAATGTTTCTTACATTTTTTTCTCTACAAGGAGAGGCAATGTTTGACAGACCAAACTGTAAATAAAAATCATCAGATTGTGGACTTCCAATGATTTATTGGCAGCAAGTCCAATAATCAATCGTCTGAGGACTAATTCCACTTTCTGGGAAACCTTGTGGCTGTTTGTGTTGTCAAGTATCTGAAAAACAAAAAAGATAAAATGTTTTTCGAGAGGCCTTAAGTTTTAACCAGATGAAATTATTTGATAGGAACAAGATTATATACTATGTCCTTGCTATCAATATATTTGATACATTAAAACCCATCTTCAGCATATAATCACTTTTAGTTCAAATTTTCTTTTATTTCTTTCTTTAACTAACATATTAGATTTTAATAAATATAGAATAAGATATTTGGTAAGATCTTAAGAAAGCTAAAAGATGTTAAACAATTTATATTAAAACTCTCACTGGAAATCAAGAAAATGGTCCCAAATATAGAAAAAATATAATTTAAAAAAATCTGTAACAATGGGCTTTCATTGGTCTTTTAGATTTTAATAAATATATTTGAAAAAAATATTACTGTATTTAATATAAGTTTCCTACATTTTCTTAAAACAAAATATATTCCAGCTGTCCAGTTGGTGAAATACTGAACAACTGACTCAGTTGTATATTCACATATGTAAAGTTAGGTTATCTGGCAAACTAATAATCACCAAGATGCTGTCGACTAATTCGGCCATAATACATAAACAGGGAGAGTGTTGTATAAGCCATCAAATACTGGAGGTTTATTTAAAAATAATTATTCTTAAAAATGAGATACCATATATACTTGGGTATAAACCAACTTCATGTATAAGTGTGGCCCCTGAATTTTTTGGTATGAATTTTAACTCCCACAGAAAAAAACTTTACCTGTGTAGAGTGCAACAGGTCACCAAAAAGCATGATTTTTTTATACTCTTCAAAAAAGTTTGTCTGTGCAACACCCTTTATTTTTTGCATAAAAAACATTTTGGCTGCAGTAACACTCTTCTAGCTTTCTTCAGATTTATTCGAGGTGGTAAACTTCAGAGAGTTTCAAACAGAACACTTTATTAAATGCACGGGCGGTCATTTGTTTCCCTTCTGCTATCTGTTCTCGTATCAATTAATTATATCAGTTTGTCAACCATCTCAATCAGTTGTCTCTTTACAGTCAACTAGAGTACATATCTTTTCCCCCCTTTTCATTCCAAAGATTGAAATCACAAGTACATATACAAGTAAATAGGTAAGAAGGTACTAGGCAGGCTTTTCTGAAAGGGTTCCAAAAAGACTGCCATTTATGTTCCTAGATTTTATATGAGAATTTTTGACTTACCTGTTTTAAGGGACTAATCAAAGCTGTCATGCAGTTTGTACTCATATATTTGGCCAGTACTTGATAGGAATTGAAGCTTTTACAGTTTTTGGCCTCCATTAATTTGGAAACCAAAGCCTCAACTGTTTTTTCTTCTGCAACTTCACCAAATATATCTTCATTGAAAACCTTATGAAAAACAAGAAGTAAAATAAAAGATGAAAGAAAAATACATTTTTATAAGTGAAATTTTAATTCTCAGTTTATCAAATATTCTTTTATCTACTACCTCTTTCCTATAACAGATGTTACATTTGTCTACTTTTCTTTGGATTATTATTAAAGAATGTGGTTATGTAGAGATAAGTAAGGCGATTATCTCCCTTTGGTGGAGATGAGTCACGTGACCACTACTTAGTGACATCATGTGATGTGAATAGCTAATCATTCAGTTTGTTTACAGCAACTTAACCAAGTAGTTGCTTTTTTAGCCTTGGCCAAGGGTTCAGACTGAGGCTAAATTTGCCTCCTCCAGCAAATGCTACAGTTTACAAGTGCTGTTTCCCTTTGAAAATATATCTTTCCCAGACATAGAAAGAAACTCTAGCTCACAGTCCTGAAGTTGGGAAAACCCAAGACTCACCATTTCCCTTTCATGGAATATATCCTCACCTGGGACATAGTAGATGAATCCTGCTCATTTTAATCTGGAGTCCTAAACATGGCTTCTCCAGAAACACAAAAGAACCTCCATGTTATATATAAGACCCTTCCTTTTTGTTTCTCCTTGCATGCTGCTCACTGTATGTGATATATTGTTCTTCATGTAGGAAATGTGTATATATGTATATATAGTTTTGTGTATGTCTTAGTGGTATAAAGGCCTCTCTGAGAACAAAGTATGTTTGTCATTCCTTTTTCTTTCAGCCATTCTGTTCCATTCGTGAACTTTGGTTTGGTTTGTTTTACGGCATATCATCCTCAATCGGTTATGTAATGCTGACAAAATTTTTATTGCTGGTAATATTTTGTTTTATAAAAAATCTATTTCTGGTAATATTTTTTCTTCAAAAATGTATCAGTGGTAATAATTTTTTTTTTTTTTCCAAAAATAGGTAATAATTTTTTTTTCTTCAAAAGTTTATTACTGGTAATAATTTTTTTTACAAAGTATTTCTGGTATTAAAACCTATTTTTACACTTTCATAGTGTTTTTACCCCAGTTTCAGGGTTAACTATTTGCCCATAGCTGGGACCCTAACAGGTGTTACTACCCTGGGTCATGGAAACACCAGCAATTAAGTAGTTCCATGCTCCTCAAAACCTCCTGATCAGAGGTCTTGCTGCAGGATGTAGTTTATCATCTTACCCAGGACACGGATGTAGTTTATCGTCATACCCAGGATGCCCATTCATGAACTATAGTGTTGGATATAATAATGCCTATAATGGGGGAAATACAAATGGGAGAATAAACCTTACTTCCATAGAAACTCTCCCGTTACAGTTATATGTTCTAGTAAGAATCACTTAAACCTGACAGCTTTTGCTTTTTTTTTTTTTACATGCTATATCCCTTCATGTTCTATTCTTTAACATTTGTGAATTGACATGACTTCTTAGGAAAATACTTGAATAGTTTCTATTACCATCTCCACAGTTTTTAATTCAGAGTAACTCTACTCCTAGACTGACTGCAATCTAAAGCTATTAGGTTGGTGCAAAAATAATGACGATTTTTGACGTTAAAAAATACGTCAAAAACCGTCATTATTTTTGCATCAACCTAATAAAAAACCCAGTCTAACCTGCTATTTAACCCATACCTAACAGAAGTAATTTTTAATAGTGAGTTGTTTTAAAGTGAATTGTTCCAAAACAGCTAAATTTGAAATTTTTCAAATTGCATCTGCAGTGATGATATATTTCAGCAAATAGTATTTGGTGGAAATTTAAGAATACTTAAGGAAAACTTGAAATAGTAAATGATATTTGAAATTATTACTGCATTTGTTACAATGTTCTAAAAATTAAAAAAATGATTCATAGTATTGTAACTTGAAAAGAATTTAAACTATTAATTCCAAAAAATGTTTGAATGTAAATTCTTTAAGTGTTCTGAAAATGAATAGTTCTAAGCAATGAATTCATCAACTATTTCATTTTCATTAATTTTACCTTTTATTTTGTTTTTATTTACAAATGTACAAACTATTTTGGGACAGAAGTGATTAAGATAGACATACTCCAATGTATAAACATCTTCATTATGATATAAACAGACTGAGAAAGACAATTAAGGAAGGAGGCTATAATTTCAGTTAACAGATTTACAAACCATCCTGCCCATGACATTTGATACACGTACGTTAGAATTATAATGTTTTTAAAAAAATACTGCAATGAAGTTAACCAAAAACGTTTCTCTATTGTAAGTAATAACATAAATGTTCTTTATAATGACTAGTGATGGTGGAAAATAATCAAACAAAAACATCAAAAACTTTGTAGATTTTATTTCCACAGGTTTGGTGGAAGAACAACAAGTTCTTTAACAAACAAAACAAAAAAAATTCTACATCTACATTTTAAAAAATGCACACACATTCCTATTAGCCATTTCTTTTACTTACAGAGGAATGGGTGAAAGGGCTCTATATAAATTTAAAACCATCAGGTGAAAATCAGAGTGAGCCTTCCTCAGTACCAAGAACATGTCATGGTTTTGGTTCTGACAAACTGGTAGTTGTTTAATATACCTGTGTAGAATGGTTTGTAAGTGCGTACATTCTTTAATAGATTTAATACATGAAATGTAATCCATAATATATAATCACAGACAACATGAGACAATAAGAGTGAAGAGGAGAAAAAATGATATTTCATTTACCTCAATGAGACTTTTCAGGCAAGAGTCAAGGTCACCAATTTTCAGTTGACCTGACAATGCCTGCAGCAAGGAATGAGTTGTAAAACCCAAAACATGAAGCTGAAAAAAATTTTTTAAAAATGTAAATAATTTGAAGTAATTTTTTCAATCACGTGCGAGATAAAAATCTGCAAAAGCAATATTAATGTACAAATTCTTTATAATTAACCTAAAAAGTGACTTAAGAATGAATACTAAGCAAAATAATTCTTGAATTTTTGCTATATTGAAGTTTTTAGAAATATATTTATTTTAACTTTTCCATAGGATAAAACAGACGTTCTTAATAATAAAAACAGATAAATCTGTAATGAGGAACAATTATAAAATATTTTTTGATTGAATAAAACTTATAATGGATGTTAATATTAAATAATATCAGGAAATATTTATCAGAAATTTCTGGGGATGTGTTTTCCTTTTTATTTTATTTTTTTTTCTTCAGGACAACAAAATCAAGTAATGAAAATAGCTTACTTGGTAACCCCTGGTGAGAGCAGATTTCATCTCCGACAAAATATATGGGAAGTAGCCGGGTCCAAGTGACTGAGCTATTTTGACCAAAGTGTCACGTGAAGATTTACGGATATCCTGAGACCGTGACTTTAAAAACTGGCACACACGCAACAAGATGCTAAATAAGAACAAATTAAAAACGTCACTTTAGAATCAACACGTGTGTGTGTGTGTGTGGAGAATCTTGGAAGTAGTGTATTAATAACTACACATTCAATATATGCCTGTCTGTGTGTAACTTTGTATGTGTGTATGTAATGTATATGCACATGTGGCATTTAATGTAAACACAAATACACACACATATAAATATACAATTTACCCAACATTCAGGTAAAAATGGTACAAGTGGAATGATAGTAAAAAATGGTGTAACTAATTTCTTGATGAAAAATCTGTTAATTTTTGAAACCCTAAAAGTATCAGATAATTATAAAATTTGATCGACCTATTTGGAAATTATTTTTTTAAAGATTTTCTTTTGCTTTTTTTTTAGTTTTATAGAAATATCTTTTAGTCTATCATTGGATTACAATATACATGTATACATGTACACACACACACACAAATGTACATACACACAAATTTTGAATAAAATTGAAATGGACATCTGTGTTGTAGGGGATTATTTTCCATTCTGTCTGGCAACAACTGCAGGAAACAGGAAAAGAGTATAACTCAAAATATGCAGCCCTTTAAAGTAATTTTTTATGACTCTTCTGTATTAAAACTGAATATATTTTTTTAATAAATGCAATATTTTAGAATGGACAATTTAGATTAGAAATTTGAACATCTTGCCAACAACAAAGTAACCAATACCTAACTTGTTCATATAAAAGCTATCAGTAGGGAAAATTAATCTCAAAAGTAAATAAGAAATTTAAAGTGAAAAAAAAAAAAAAAAAAAAAAAGAGTTTATTTTCATATATCAAAGAAAAGTAACTTGAAGCAGAAATTAAACAGAATAATATGCCAAATATTAGAGATTAGAATACTGAAACTTAATATAAATTTACAGCAAGGGCCATATCTAAAAAGTTATGTCTTTATGGTGAGTGAAACCAACCTCAATTTTTAATTAATATCAAAAGTTTTTCAGTTATTAAAACATTTTCATATTGAAATATTTAGACTGATAAAATTTTCATTTCTGACAATGGATCAAGAAGAGTTCTACTTACGAAGGGAGATTACTCTTTAGAGAGTGTTCAGGTAAATTTTTCAATAATTTAATCATCGTCAGAGCAATTGGCACTCGCAGAATCTCAAAGTCCTCAGCATATTTTGACTTAACAAGTTTGTGTTCAGTTTCACTTCTCACCTGAAATCAAAACATCAAAAGAAAATAAATAATCAATAAGAATATACAAAATAATTTCAGATGACACAGATTTTATAAATAGATCTGAAATGTAAGATATCTACCTCCAATATTCAAATTCCTGTTCAAGTGAAAAAAGACAATAAGAAAAAAAATTATCAAGAGAGCCATGCCAGATTTTTCTTCATGGTATCATAATGAAATGATTGTTAAAAAACTTGTTAACTATTAGCACTCTAAAGACGATTTATTTGCAAAACAGTGACACATTGCTAAATAAAAGTTATATTTAAATCACATAGTTGTATTATGCCCTGCTATAGCAACAGTGAAAACAACCTTGATTGAAATTCAGAATGAGGCTACTGCAGTTAAGGAGGAAGAGTCAAAAGTAATACACATGAATAATGTAGAGTGATAAAGGAAAATTTTTTTCTTAACTTAAATAAACACACACACGCACACAGTTGCATTTTTTGCTTGTATCAAAAATTTTAAAAATACACATGAATCTTTTAATATTGAGATGAAAATAACTGAAAAGCCACTATGAATAAAATTACTTAAAGTAATGTGACTAATTAAACAACAATAATAATTAAGTATTTACGACAGAAAAGAAATCAAACCAGTTCACC
This sequence comes from Acanthosepion lycidas, assembly GCA_963932145.1. Taxonomy (NCBI): domain Eukaryota; kingdom Metazoa; phylum Mollusca; class Cephalopoda; order Sepiida; family Sepiidae; genus Acanthosepion; species Acanthosepion lycidas. The sequence goes on along the minus strand of OZ010581.1, from coordinate 14,171,033 downwards.
ATTTATGACTGTTTCCAAATGATTGCCAAAAAGGATTGTTTTTTTTTTCTTTACATTTCAATCTTATCAAATGAACTTTTATTATATATGTTACATCATCATCAGTCATATAAATGGGTGTGGTCATAGGAGCATTGCACAGGTGAGCACCTCATAAAGAATCTGTTCAATTGTTTTCCTTACCTTTTGGACCAAGCATCTGTAGAGTTTTGGCAAGATGTTGTTCACAATTGAAGAGTGGATTCTGGTAGCCATGCCAGCAGGACAAATTACTCGACCAGATGCACTTTGTTTTCCAATTCTGGTGTCTTCTTCATCTTCGTCTTTTTCATTTTCCTCTTTATCATTTTTCTCTTTTTCTGAAAATCATTAAAAAACAAAAACTAATAAAAATGAACCTGATAAAATTACAACAATTACTAATTAAATACTTTTATATCTTTTTGAGGCAATTAATATTTTGACTCATGTACATATCTTTACACATGAAGCTTACAGAACAGCATTCATAGCAAGAGAAAAGTCCAAAAGTTTCATAGACAATTAACTATAACTGATTTTCTTATGTATAAAAAACATGATAGAATCAATATAAAATAATAGATATTTATTGTCTGGAATTTGAATATTCAATGAAGATTTGGGATTATTCCACATTTTTTCTGATCTATTTCCTATATACATTTCAGTTGATTGTATATTGGGTAGAAGCTAATGGGCTGTTGCATAGCAAAATGGACTAGTCTATTTCCAGATGCATCATGAAATGGGCTCATCTATTCCCATGTTTTATTCGTTGTAAGTTTTACTCCTCCCTAAAATGTACATATATAAATAAAAGCTTCTAATATAGACAGCAATCTGTGTGTTTTCCTTTTCACTAAAATATATAGTTTGCAAAATACAGAATTATAACAGAGGTGATATCAAATTTTTATTTTATTCTTTTTTAATCATTTCACCCTAAGCAAGGTAACAAAGCCACTAAGATGCAATGGGTTACTGTGAGTGAAGAATATGAGAAAAAAATACATTAAGGAGAGAGAACAATAAAAGAAGAGGAACTAAGAAGATAACAATTGAAATTGAAATTTTTGAAGATCAAATTTGACTGGAAAGCAAAAGCTGTAATAGAATACCACAAGTGAGAAGTGCGAGTGAAGAAACTGTTAGCATAGAACTTATGGTTACATCTATCCATGTTAACTGTAAAATGATGAAACCTAGCTGCCAATCTAGTTAAGTCTAGATACAATAGAAGGAAGTTCATTAGAACAATTACTATGAAAGTATTTATAGAAAAGGCAGAGGGAAGAAGCTACATTATGGCAGTGGGAAACTGACAGCAGCTAAGATGCCAGGTCAGGACCAATCATATTGCAGATTCTTCTTTGTATTCTATCAAGAATCTCTAAACACGACAGAATTATTTGAAGCATGGACAAATAGTATTCTGCTAATATGCTGTTCATATGCTAGTCTGTTGCTGCGGACTATACCCTATCGTGATAAATGGCTTCTTTTGATCTGCTGTTGCTGCAATAGTGCAACAATACAATCTAAATTCTTTTAGTTTACACCTATTCATTTTTATTTTTTTCTGATTTTCTATAAATCAGCTACAAAGATAGTTGTAGTCATTTGTGTTTTGCTTTGTGTGTGTGTGTCTACTGGTTCTTTGATATTCCTTGACTAATACAGTCCTTATATAACACATCCTATATCAAAACAACTACCCAGCTTCTATAACTTTGTGATTGGCCAACATATGAACAAAATCAAAAGAATAAAAACCAAACAGAAGCTGTTATTATAGACAACATTTGAGATATGGAAGAAAAAGAACAAAGTTACATCAACTGACATACAGAAAAATATAACTATGCATACATTGGTCCATATGACATTATCAAAAGACCCCATTCACAGGCATTTTATTATACTAAGGTTCACCCAATCTAGGTTTGAAAGTCACAAGGTAGAGGGTTACAGTCAACAGATTCATTGAACGAGATGTGTGATATAAATAGAAGAGAAAATGATAAGAAATGAAGATTTAATATAAGGCTAGAAAGCCACTTAAGGTAGAGGATTAATCAAGATGATAATGCTGAATAAGACGCTTAAATTGAAGAGATTGAATTGTTTAAAGAACCAACAATGCTGGACTCTGTTCCACAATGTATCAGTTCTTAAGAAAAAACTGAGTTAAACTTTCTTCTTACTTTTGGAAGACACAGGAAATGAGGGTGTTTCAGCTCTGAGGCAGTGGCATAGTGAGTCCTAGTTATAAAGATTATATAATTAATTTGACAACTTGTCTAATCATTACTGAATTGTTTATTTATTTTCATATATAACATATAAACATTGTTTATTCTTTATTTTACAGCTTTGAAAATGATTGGTGAAAAAATTGCAATTAGAGCCATTTTATGCTACCTGTGGGAAAAAGGACCAAGTGCAAGGGCAGTGGCAAAAGAAATTAATGATGTAGATGGCCCAGTTATTGTTAATGAATGTGTGGCACAAAACTGGTTCAGACATTTCAAGGAAAATGACACCAGCCTCAAAGACAAACCAAGGTCACAGAGACAGAAGATGTTGCCTTGCTTGCAATGGTTGAACAACAGCCAAACACTAGTAAATTATCAGTAGAACTTAGTCCTTCACAAAGCTCCATTAATTGATAGATCCATAAGTTCGGTCTTGTGAACAGATGCTGTCAAGAATTATTTCATAAACTGACCAATGACCAGGCTCAGTAACATGTGAACACTTGCAAACAAATGCTAGGAAATCCTCAAAGATGCCCATTTTTAGCATCAAATTGTAACTGGGAATGAAAAATGGATCTATTTCCATAATACAAATAAGAGAAATCTTGTAACTTCATTCCAGCCAGGCTTCAGAACCTGTTGTCAAACAAGGGTAGTTTGAACAGAAGGTTGTGTGTGTTTGATGGAATTTTGAATAGGTGTTGCACTTTGAGCTTGCCCCAGATGGTCATGCTGGGAACACTGACCTTTAGGCTCAACAACTTCAGTAAGTATATGATACTTTGAAAGCCTGCTATTCGGCAATGGTCATTTGAAGACACATACTCTTATAGTAATGCTCCAGTACACACTGCCTGTGATGACTTACCTCGGAGCTCGAAACGTGTGCGAACATGTCTTGCTTGCATGATAAATCCCAAAGAAAACATGGCTACTGCCGAAGATGCAATTTATACGCGCCGGTCTCATCCAAAACGAGATTGTACCAGCACACATGCAAATTCAGCAGGTGTCGGACTAGCATAAAAAAGGTGAGGCATCAGCGGCACGGCAGACGGCGAGTCATTCGGCGGACTTCATGAAACAGAGTCGGACATGCAAATAGACTGGCAGACCAAGAGGCGGTTGAAGTAGGCACGTCTGTTTTGGGTGTCCGTTTCACGACTGCCCGGTGTAATGGCTGTGAAAAGGAGTCTCGCAATTCATTTTTTTGAGGCAACCGACGGTGAAGAATAACAGCTGGTTTGCCGGCGAATCCTCTCGTCACTTTTTTGTTTTTCTCTCTTCTTTTTTCTACACTGCCAATGTGACCAAGCACACACTTGAGGAATTTGTGGAACTGGAAGTGTTGCCTACAGTCCAGACCTTGAACCATCAGATTATAACATTTTCCAAGCCATGGCTCATTTCTTGCACAGATGGAGGTTCAACAATATAGATATGGTTGAAAACAGGTGCGGGCAGCATAGAATTGAGCTTCTGGCACAAAATGGCAACAGACAATAGAATCTGATAGGATATATTTTGATAAATAAATGCTTTTCATACGTAATTTGTTTGAACTATTAAAGCTTGAAATAAAAAAAAAATTGACTCAACTTTGTATATACATGACCCCACTACAGTTTAAGAAGTAACAAAGTGATTAGGAAAAAGTCCTATAACATTGGAACATAAACAATAACACCAGATTGAAATATAAACAAAATAACACAATCACATAGAGAAAGCTGGAAATGAAATAGGTGAAATACTGTGAAATTGGCAGCAAACATAACAAAAACAATCTTTTACACTAGTTTCACAAATGACTAATGGTAACTTTATTTCAGACTTGTTTATTATAATGGAGTTATTGTTTATTATTATGGAATTATTGTAAAGTGATAAGTAATATAAATCTTTTATGAAAAGAATTGTTATTCAAAATGGAACTGACCTTCCTTTTCTAAGACATGTTTGATGAGATTATTGGCATTAGAACCAGTGTAAGTACTGTTGGACAAATCAAAATGAAAACCATCCAAGATGGCAATCACAATTCTGGAAAGAGAAGAAAAAAAATAAAATAAAATTATAATTTCTAGAAAAAAAAATTAATTCTTTAGATTTTCCATTCATTCTCACCTGTTCTTTAAAAAATGAAGTGTCAAAATATCAGATACAGTAGTAAACTGGATGATTTTCAGCCTTTCTCATTTGTAAAAATGAACCCAGACAAATTATGTTATTTAATAGATAAGGAGGTAGTGTAACTGTGGCAACAATGGGGCACAAACATGGGGCTTTGTAATGGTAGAAGCCTGCTGAAGTTCAAAACAATGGGGCACAAACAGGATTTAACATTGTTTGGCTGCAAAATGATAGACAGGGTATTATCTCAAAAGTGGTTTCTGCTTTAGGTTCTTTTCAGGTAACAGTAACAAGAATATACAAAAAAATATATAAATTCCTGGCAGACATCAACAGCATGTAAAAATTTCAAGTGTCCAGACTGCTAGTAACAGACAAGTATGGTAACTGCCCAATGAAGGATAACATTACACCAAATCACATCCCAATTTAATGCTGATGCTATTAAAACACAGACTTTACATGGTACAGTGCATTTACATGGGGTTTTGGAGTTGCCTGACCAACAGGTGTATCATTATTTGCATCATTGGTTACACTTTAACAGAGAGGGAGAACATTGCAAATACATTATGACAGACTGGTGACATGTCCACTGGTCAGAAGAATCATGCTTCCAATTCTTTCAAGTAGAGACTCGAATTCATATGTGAAGGAGACTGCTTGAGGCTACGGATATAGCTTATTGTCAAGATATTGTGCAAGCTGATAATGGCTTTGTAATGGTTGAAGCCTGCTGAAGTTCAAAAAGACCGCCAGTGAAACCAAAGTCTCACCTGACACAAATCTTACAAACCAATTGGAATTCTTTATTCTCACCATGATTCCTTGGAGTGATGGTATGTTCCAACAAGTTAATACAATTCCCCCTTGTGTGCAGGTGACACAAAACTGATTCCAGAAACACCTCCAGATTTAAACCCCATTGAACATATATAGGATATTTTCAAGGTTTCAATAAATTCTCTGCAGACTAAACAATAGAAATTCTATCATGCACAATCATAGCTTCCTTTGTAAAGTTTTGCAATGATGAGCAAATTAAGAAAAATTAATAATGAATAAATATTATTTGTGTAAAAATAGAAATAACTGAACAATCAGTAATAAAAATAACACAAGTTGGATCAATGGAAATTCTACAGTGCTTCTTTATACTATATTAAAAATAAGTTGCTGCAAACCATTAGCATATCCATGTTGTGACTTCAACATGTTTTCAAGGAAGTTTGTAAACAATATACTTAATGTAGATAGGTACAAATATATTAACCTATAGATAAGTAATGATATAGTAGTAATTATGGTGTTAATTTCTCATTTCTTTGGCTTTACATATTTTTCAATTTCTGAAATGCAAGGCAGGTAATTTTTCCTTCTGAACAGTTCAGAAATAGAATAAAGGAAGTTAGATTCTAAAAATAAAAAATGCTATGCACAACATGCAAAATTTACAGATAAAAATAAATTGTTTTTATCCATATGTTCTTCATGTCGACAGTATGTAATAAATTTGGGTATGTTGTGACAATATTTATTATTGGTAAATAATAAGGTTTTTTGTCCATATTTCTGAGATGAAGTATTATGTACAATATTTACATTATTCGGACTATTGTTCTCATCTTTATTACATTTCGGCCATTGTACGCTCTGGCCTTCTTCAGGTGGTTGGAATGTCGAAGGTTTTTTGGATAGAATGAACGATATACCAACAGATCTCTAGTAAATAATAAGAAGCCTTTTTGAATAAAACAAACAATATACTAATAAACCATCATGAGAAAGATTGAAAATTTTATTTCCCAATAAGCTGAAATTTCTCAAGAACCAGATGGCTAGTTAAAAACAACACTTAATTTTACAACAGGACCATGTAGTGGCATTCTGACGGGTGATGGATGACCACCAGCTAAAATTGCTGGCCGAGGAAATGGAGAGAATCAGATAAGATTTAAAATCATAATTTGAAGATAAGGATTTTCTTGGAGAATGTCCCCAACGGGACGTGAGAGGAAAAAGTCGGCTGGTTTGATTTTCAATTTTGGACAAGGAAAACAAAAAACTGATATGGAAAATTTATCTGCTTAGGCGACAAGTTTGAAATGATAATTCTTTTTGATTAACGAATTTGAGAAATAAGTCTCGCCCGACAGTTGAGAACCATTGGTTGGAATGTGGCCGAGTTAGCGGGCACAGATGAGATACCGAGGAAGGTAGAGGAGCTACCCATGCCCTCTGAAGAGTATTAGTGGGAGATGCTAAGAGGAGGAGGATGTCATGAGGCAGATTGATGCCCATGGAAGGGGGGAATCCCCCAATTAGGAAGTAATTAATTCTTAGAATCCAGAAAATGGAGAAAGGGTTCTTTGTGACAAGTAGAAAAGATACTGAATATCCAGCTGCATTATGCCCCCATGCTGGTTTGGGCGAATGTCAATAAATATGAATGCCTCGAAGAAAGCCACCAGACACGAGACACCTCATGTGACTGCCTGCGAAGACAACCTTTGGCATCAGTCTTGTGCCAAACTTCACCAAGTCAGCAAACTGTCACATCTCACTTATGAAGCAAGTTGGGTCAATAATCCTCATCATACAAACTGCTAGACTTTGACAACAAACTAACCAACTGCTGTATGAAGGACCTTATATAAAAAATAGCATTTATTTTTGTTATTCAAGTATTATTTTCTTTCTTTGCATCTTCATCCCCCTTGGATCAGCCCAATACGAAGATACCTGACAACGATTTGATCTTGGCCAACCTCATGATCAAAACAAATCACAACATAGGATAAGACAAGGCCTGGATTGAAGTGATCACCTATTCGATCAGCCACAGGTATTGGATATTTGGAGGACCAGGGAGGGACTCGAGGGCAACATGTAATCCTGACAGAGTTATATGTTATTGACATTTGGAAAAACACTCCTGAAATTATGTTTTGAAAAATAATATCCAATAATGCATTTCACCTCTAATGGCTTCATCAAATGGATAACAAAAAGATGTGTTGCGTGTGTATGCATTTGTGTGTGCTTAAAATAATTAAATCTTATATTATTTTTCCTAAGCTGGTGACTAAAAAGACAAAGAAAATGAGTGATTTTTTTTTTTTAAAAATCACTTAAAATAAATAAAAACAAATTTGAAATACTTACTTCATCATTAATTTGTGGTTTTCTTGTTCAGTTGTTATCTTATTCAGGTAATACCTCAGCTGTTTCTGATATATTTTCCATGGCAACTGAGAGCACAGAGCACCAAGCAACTCAATTGCAGCTTCTTGGAGACCTTCTATCTTCTTGAATTTGGTTTGAAGGTAGCCATTTGCAATAGGCAGCAAATACAATAAAAGAGTTTCACGTTCCATTTCATAGCTCGCCAGATTATTAGCAAGTCTGCGAAGGGCACGAGTTCTTCGGTGAACCTGTTGTACAAGAAACAAAAATACTTGATCAAGATTTTTTTATTGCCATGTCTCTTCAATGATCATGGTTCTCCACAGCTTTTCTTTCTTTTTTTTTTTTTTTTAAATATCTGTAACCTTTGCACTACCTTGATTGTTCTTGAAAAAGATAATGAAGTGGTTTTCATTGTCCTTCTCCAAGATTTGTTGCCATTTAAGACTAGAGAACCCAATTATTTAATTCATGGCTGGGAGGGAACATAGATTCATGCCTTTCCTAAGGACATTAAGTATAAAGCGAACACAAACTATCTCAGCTCAAATTTGAACTCAGTTTGTTATGCCATTCAGCAACTAATATGCTTAAGATGCCATAAAATATGAAAACAAAAATTAAGAAACCTGAATATATTGTAATATTGTATAAATATTATTTTTGTTTTGTTTTTATTATACACTAGCAGCCATACCCAGCTGGTTGATCAGAAAAAACATTCAATTAGAATGGAGCAAAAATAGCATTATCTTTAGATGTAACAGAGTCTATCTTTTTCAATTACTTTAAAGTAATTAAAAAACATTTTGAATTAATGCAGTTACTGACATAACAGAAGTAGTCTGTATTTATTCAGTCAAAGTTAGCCGAAGACATGAAGGGTTAAAACAGGCAACATAAGGGCCCACTTCAGACCACAATTATTTTGGAGTTTTTGAAATTCAGTTTGTCAGTGTGCTACCAGGGATGTAAAAGAGGATACATTTATAAAGCAATTGTTAAATTTGATGAAAATTGGTTGAAAGATCAATGAAAAATAAGAAAGAAGCCAGTAAAAATTGCCATTTTTCACTATTTATGCAGGTTTTCACTATATGGGTGGACTCAATTATCAAGTTAAATGACTGTTAAACAATTAACTTATTGTTGGTTACAATTGAGTGAAGTTTGTATTAGATTGCTTGAAAACTGAGGGAGTTCATAATTTAAAATTTGTGTTGAAATAGATTTTTTGTTTTTCAGTTTTTCACTAAATGCAGTGGTGTAGAAATAAAAAAATAGGTGTTGTTGAGCTCATCATGATGTAAGTAACCTACATACTGAATTTGAACAAAATTGGAGGAAAAAAGTTGAATTTATCGATTTTTGATCGGCTTTATCGATTATTGATTTTTTTTTAAATTATTGATTTTTTATGCTAAGAACCTAGCTTTTACATTGTACAATGTATATGCCAAGTTTGGTCAAAATCATTTGGATGGATCTTAAGTGAAAAGGTATCAGACAGACATCCTCTGTTTTATATATAGAGATTTTGGACAAATCCAGTATTGTTATAAGTTATACAACCTTTAATTTAAACTAAACAATACATTTGCACCTTGATCAAGGCGACTAAACAAACACAGTTTTTGCCTTCAAATAGATTTACTTTAAAATTGTCCAAAGAGTCTTTGATGTTTTATATATTGAGTGGAATACAACCTCCTTAAAATAGATGCCATCACTGTAATGCAGGTACAGTTTATCTCACACTGTGATGTATGCAACATATTTCATAGATGATCAGGCCTTATGCTGTGATATAATTATGAAATATTCTCTTATACAAGTACTTACGTAATTGATATATTCAATGGCATACATTACAATGTACTTCATACCGCAGCACTTACCTGAATATGCTTTATGTTTTCAAAGAAATCTGTGTCTTGATCTTTGTCTGTGATTTTCACAAGGTCATCAAATGGTTTCCGTGAAGAAAATTTTATCACTACAGCTCGCAAAACTGTGCAGAACTCAGCACGAACAGACTGAAAAACATCAGAATCATTTATGTCAGAATAGAAAAAAAAAAAAAATCACAAGTGCAGCAAATGTGTAATGGTCTAACAGAAAATGTAGCAATGAAAGTAAGCAAAAAATTTAAAAAATGTTAGGAATTAAATAAATCTCTTTGAATATTACTGGATGCAACAGACATCTGAGGAAGGTTGGAGAACAACCTGGCTGCAACATAGTGGTCAAAACAACAAAGAGGATATTATTTTTGCCTGAATATCTTTAGACAAAGCATTTAACCTCTTGTTTGTCACTAATTTCTTGCTACAGTATTTTGACTTCTGTACACTTTGACCTTCTTTGAGTGAATATTATTTCTCTACTGAAGAATGCATATTCCTTCCCAAAAATACCTCATTCAGTGTTTCTGTACACGTCTGGAACCACAAATCAAGCATTTCTCTTCTGATCAGTGGCTCCTATACATTACTGATATCTATGACTATGTTTAGCCTGTGACCCTGATTCGAGTATAGTATATATGCTAATTCAATCAACCATCTTATTCTTTAGTACCGTTCTCTATTAAATATTTTAACCTAATTCTCAGAGAGGCTGGAGAGCTACCTTATCACTCTACATGTGTTCAGCCAAGTTCAATTTTCCCTATAGCCTACAGCTTTCTTCTTTAAAAGGACAGCAGACCCCACACTTGTCTTTACTTCCACAACTGAAAGGAATGCTGTGCATACAATTGTAACAGGGAATATAAAGCAGAGACCTGACAACACTTAAAACATGGAAAAAACAATAAAGACACAAACGTATAATATTAATAAATTAGAAAAGTAATTAAGGGATGGGGTGTTTAATCAAATAAAGTTTTGTTTTTTTTAATTTGTAATAGCAACCCTCTTAAGCCGAGATAACTTGTTTAGTGTTACAAATAAAACTACTTATTGAGCAAGTCAATAATTTAGTGTTACCAATAGGATGTCTTAGCAAATTGTCAGTTTAGTGTTAGAGATAACTCATGATAGATCAATCCACATATTTACATATGACAAATATTAAATGTTCGCACAATTTTGTACCTTAAATTTTCTAATGCAAATAATTCCATAATATTAATCACAATATCTTTTCGTTTACAGGTAAACGATTTTTCACAATATCACTTTTTAAAACTATCTGTACTTTATACAGCGTACATTATATTTAAATAAGAATTTTTTCTAATTTTTCTTCTTACTATTGACAGAAAGATTTTTATGATAAAATTTAAATTTTACACATGCTTGTTGTTTATTTTTTTTTTGTTCATACCAAAATGGAAGCCAGTTTTCTACCAGTGTAGTGGTCCTCAATCTGTACTGTGATGCAGAAGAGAAATCAATTATGAGATTTAAGTGGATTTTACTGATTATATAATGTGAATAAGAAATAATAAAAATAAATAAAACTTACTTGGTTAACTCCTCCAATTCCAGCCTGTATTTGTGGCAAAATTGTCCGCTCAATGACTTCTTGATAAGCAAATTTGTCTTTGTTTGCTACTTGATCAAACTGGTTAATAATTGTAACCAAACAATTGGTGCTGTTGTCTTTGATTGAAAAATCATCAAGCTGTACAGGGGAAAAAAAAAAAGAAAGAAGAAATTTAAACATATTATCACTATGTAACTCTTTCATATCTCCAATGAGGAGATTTCAACCTCCAGCTAATTTTGTCTTTTAGATATACATTTGCTGTTTTATATATCTTGATATTCTACTTTCTTATCTTTGTCTTTCATTTGTTTTCCCATACACATTTACATATCATTGGGATAATAGGATATATAAATCTAGGTACCACCAGTCTATGCTGCTTTTTTACGTGACCTAGTGGAGGTACCTATATAAATCTCAATACAGCAGAACAATGTCAGGAAATTGAATGACAAAGTTTTAAAAATTCTGTGTAATGCGTTTCATTACCTAAAAGACCTAAATCAGACTAAAGTAACATTTTTATTGATGGAACCATATATATGTATGGGGTGGGGAGATATAAATGCTGGTTATAATTATGAACTGAGGGGAAGCACTGAAGATATGGGAAGGCTAAATAAAAAAAAAATTTTGAGTTTTAAAATTTTTAAGATAAATATCATTTGAAAAGTTTTTTGGTCTCCTTCTGATAAACTTTTGAATGATCATAATCCAAATTTTAAAAATAATAAACAAATAAGAAAAAAGAATTATAATAAAAACTCCCTGCAGCGATAAATTCATTGCATCATAAATACTAATAGCTATTCACTAAACATATCATACAATGAATCCTCCTTAACACATTAATGTCCAACCATCTTGAAAATGGAACTGTGAGTATTAAATCATTTAGAGGTCAAAAGTCACAATACCAGATTTTTAGAAACTTATAACATGGCATTTTTTAAAACCTATAACTAATACAAGATTTTTTAAAACCCTATAATTAATACAGGAGTTTTTAAAACCCTATAATTAATACAGGAGTTTTTAAAACCCTATAATTAATACAGGAGTTTTCAAAAGCCTATAATTAATACAGGATTTTGTATGAGCCTATAATATTGCATTTTTATTTTTATAACTAACACCAAATTTTATGGTGGACATGAATGAGTTAACTTACAGAATCTTTTCACAAAAAGACACACACACTTTCCTTCTGGTTTAATAATAACCAAAAAATGTGCATAATTTATAGTTTGTTCATTTGAACAAATTACACAATCTATACCATTAAAAAAAGCATGAAACAATCATGGAAAATCCTTCTAAATCTGTATTTAAGTCCTGATATTAGCAGTTTAAATTCTACAGAATGACCGCATATTTCAGATGAGAGCAGTCTTCAGACATACTTTTATTCACAAGTTACAGACAGCCACTGATAGTCATTTATGCTAATAATGATTATTGGCTTAAATTAGGTATTAAAACTTCAAGCTGAATATAAAGAAAACAGAACATCAAGCTAATAAGCAAACTTTGTTTTTTTTAAAGCTATGTCCCTTCAGGACTGAAGTGATCAGGATTCTCCACATATTCCTTTTCTTTATTATTTGTAAAATGCCATGTCTCACTTCATGATTTGCAAAACAGTTCCCTTAGACTGGTTGCCACTCAAAACAGTTCAATCTACCCTGCTATTTCATCCATAATTGGCAGAAGAGATTCATGCCTTTCTCAAAGGCATCTGTGTAAAAGTGAGCACATTAGACTAGTACAGAATTTGAATTCTAGGCTGCCAATTGCACGCCAATACCTGGTACACTACCCATAAATCCAATAGTCAATCTAGTGCAGTCAATTCAGCTCTTTCTAAAGCAACACAATCATGTAAAATCTCTGATGTATAAATAAATTATTGCAACTCTGAATTATCACAGAATACTAAAAACATTTTGTTTACTTAGGATTGAAATCAAACCAAAATTACATTCTAATTCTTGTAAAAGAAGGGATAAATAAGTCTGCAACCTAACAATAATTATTATTTGAATTTTGCTCTAAAATTTTCACTGTAAAATATTTGATTTACATTATTAGTTCTGTTCAGAAGCCTCATTTACAGGGTGTTGCAGCAAAATCTGACACTTGACAAAAAGAAAACAAAATAGGTAATAAAAACAAAAGTTGGATATACAGAGACCCGACAGTTTATTTAGCAACAGTTTGAGTTACATACTACATTATTTTTCAAAAAGCCAGCAGCGGCGGCAGCAGCAACAACTATCTCAACGCAGGCGCAAAACGAGTCACACACTTTGGCGACCATATCCATAGTGTCGTGTTGTGGGCGTGCTTGTTGGTCTTGGCCTCGATCATGCCCCAGAAGAAATAGTCAAGGGAGTTGCAGTGAGGAGGGCGGCCACAAGTCCGGCGGCCAGTGGTGAGGAACATTGGGTCGTCCTGGCCTTGTGTGCAGCGAGGGGGACGTCTGGCCTCTGTTCTTCTTTCAAAAGGGCTGAGAGTCACTGCTGAGATCTACCGAGAGGTGCTGAGGAGCGTCGTGAAGCCCTGGATGGACAAGATTGCCACCAGACGCCGCTACGTCTTCCAGCAGGACTCCGCTCCTGCACACAAGGCCAACACGAACCAGGTGTGGCTGCTCAACAATGTTCCTCACCACTGGCTGCCGGACTTGTGGCCGTCCTCCTCACCTGACTGCAACCCCCTTGACTATTTCTTCTGGGGCGTGATTGAGGCCAAGATCAACAAGCACGCCCACAACATGGTTGACTCTCTGAAGGCTGAAATCATGGAGGCGTTCGCTGCTATGGACAAGGACGTGGTCACCCAAGCGTGTGACTCATTTCGGGCCCGCCTTGATATGGTCGTTGCCACTATCGGCGGTTACATTGAAAAATAATGTAGTATGTACCTCTAACTGTTAAGTATCTTCATATACAACTTTTGTTTTTATTGCCTATTTCGTTTTCTTTTTGTCAAGTGTCAGATTTTGATGCAACACCCTGTATTACTAAGGATGTCAGAAGGATGATAGAAAAGATATGAGCTTTTTGTACAAGAATTTTAGTTATGGTCACAAACTTCTCTAGACTGGCACTAGAGACAGAGGTTAGCAATACCCTTTTCTCTCTCTCTCAGAAAATACACATACACACAAAGATATGTAAAACAACTTACTGATATAATAAAAAAACAGCAGTTGTGTACCAAGGGAAGGAGGAAATTAACATCCAGTTCTTCCATGTCACTAATAATTTTATTGGCCACTTTGAAGCCTTCAAGTCTCTGATGAAAATCAGGCTCCTCAATACGATTTGGATTCCAAGAATTCAGCTGCAAAAGAAAGAAAAAATTTTAGAAATAAAATAAAACTTTCACTTTCAAATTAAATGAACAATGAAATTATGGAGTCCATAAAACTGTTTTTTTTATGGGCAATGTATTTAACATAACACTATACATGAAATTTCTTTATAAATTCTTTAATACTTACTTGGTGTAAAATCTTGGCAATTTTTTCTAAACTTGACTGTTTCTCAGAAAGTTTCTGCAAATAAAAAAAATATTAAAATGTTTAGAAAAACAAAAGTTATTACAAGCAATACAAAACATTATATACCAGAAAAGTTATTCATTTAAAAAAAAAACAAAAAAAAAACAATCATCATAACCAAATGCCAAATATTTAAACTGTATATTAATAAACTAGTTTTTTAAATTTTTATAGTTAATTTGATAAAGCAGTATTTAATTTAATTTTATAATTTTATTAACCCATTCACTGCCAAGTGTATTTTTTAATGGTACACCTTTTGAGTCTTGTTTTTCTCATAAAAATTTGATGTGGTCTTGATTGCATGTTTAAATCCGTTTTATTTTCACACAAATCACCTAATATCTAAAATCGAATATCTGATAAATGATATATATGCATAAATGTGTTAAAATAATTTAATAATTTAAACATATCTTAAAGCACAAATTTGTGCAAACATTCTTTTGTTGTCATATCACTAAAGTAAATATGCATATTCCTTTATTTCAAAATGGAGATGTGACCAGAATAATATGATAATGTAAAATAAGTTACCTTGTTCATGGTAATAAACTGACAATTTATTAAAACAAAGTTATTTCATTGTAGGTACATTTACACACACAAATTATCAACAATAAATTCTTTTCTTTATTAATATCACACAAAGTTCATGACAAATTTCCCTGTAATTTTCATTATTGAATTTTTTTATTATTTTTTTTATTACAAGGGTTTTTTAATCTTTAAAAATGTTATATAGAAATGTTGTGTAGATTAAATAATTTTTTTCTTAACAAAGTTCACAGTAACAAAATACATACATACCTGAACAATGTCACACAAAACCTTTCGGGGTCTTCGATGTTTTATTGAAGTAAATAAACAAATGACTTTTCTATAATGTGAAACAAACAACAGTCAATATGAGTAAAACATTTCACAAGAAACATTAATGAAATGTTTTTGTAAGAAACAAAAAGAAATCTTGATATGCTTTCATAAGATTACAAAATAAAAGAAATGTTTTCTTCATGTCCAATACAATAATGCAATTTTCTAATTAAGAATGAACCTTATTTCATTAATTGCTATCTAAAAATCTGGGATGTGGCATTATCATTATTTACACTATTTACCTTTAGACTATTATCCTCATCTTTGTTGTTATTATTAACAACAAATAGTCAATAGTTTGAAGATAAAAAGTGTAAATAATTATTTCACTAGTCAGAGTCAACTGCAACCTTTTAATAAAACAATATTAAATTAATTTTTTTTTTTAAACGTGTGTGATGAGATATGGAACATCTTGTTATCATCCACTGATAAAATGCAATGAATACAAAGACTAAAATGATTACAGTTTGTAGCCTTTTTAACACAAGCAAGCCAAAATTGAACAAATGTTATTAATAATATGTTGCAGTCTTTTTGCAGTTGGATTGGCAGAGTACTGTTGTATCATCAACCATGGTATCCTTGCATTAGCCCTAACGAAATGTGCTCTGAACTGGTTTCTGTTCTCTCTAAAGTTTACAATATATGCATTGTTGCTTCTTGCTTTCCTGCATGTTGGAAATTCTCTTCTGTAGTTCCTATTTTTAAGAACTCAGGTGAACTATCTGAACCTTGTAACTATTACCCTATTCTATCTCTTTTTGGCAAAGTCTTAGGTTCTGAGTTGGTTAAGTATCTCACCTTACAGTCTTCTTTTAGACAAATAATATGGCTTTTGCATTTCTAAGTCAACTATTGATGTGTTAATGGTTATTGATGAAAGAGTCTGACAAGCTTCAAATAAAAAGGTTAAATCTAAACACCATATTGAAATAGATGCCTTGTTTTTATTTATTAAACAGTGTGTATTACATTTATCAGTCTATATATTCAAAAAATCTTAAAGAAAAATGCATTCCCTCACAGAGATTAAACCTGCATCCTCCTTTGTAGGGGAAACCAGTGATTAAATGTTAACTATAGTTAACACTTTGTCACTTGATGCACTGAATTTTGCATCATCAATCTCTTTCCAGACAGAACCAGTTTTATCTTTCAATTTATTTTTCAGTCATTGCTTTTCTTTTTTTTATTGAATTCCCGTTAGAACTATAGCAAAATAGGAAAAATAAAATGAATCCACTTTACTCCCTAGTGATCCACAAGCTGCAAAATGTTGGCAGCCATGTTCTATAAAACTATAAGGTGACTGAGTTTTTTCACAAAATCTTTAGATGGTGTTACTTGACACTGGTCATATCCTCTTGAAAGAACATCAGACAGATTGCATTAGGTTTCATGATGTCAGCAGCAGAAGAAAAAAAAATCACTTGCCTGCATCTTTTTTCGCCACTTCATAGATGTCAATAAGGAGACATTTTGTCAAAATGTCTAGCAATTGAATAGAGTACAGGAAGAAATGGGTTCATGCCTTACCCAAAGCTTTGGTTTTGCAAAATTGAACCCATGCAGCCTTCATCAGAATTAAAACTCGATTTGCCAACTATATTTTCCATGCTAAATTATCCTGTCATCTTAGCAAATATTATTCAGTTTTAAAATGGCCAATATTCAATGATTATATGTATTGCTTTCCACTAAATCCTTACCTGTAGAGATTTAATATGTCCTTCTTTATGACTGGAATCATATTTAGAATTGATGTAAGGAGATCAAGTTCAGTTTCCTGATTGAAACAAAAAAAAAATTCCATTTATAAATCATGACAATAATGATTGAATAACATTTGAAAATATAAAAATGAAAGATCACTTCAACAAATATTTTTAATTATTATCAATGCTAAATGATCAAAAAGCTTCATTTATTCCCACCAATTAAATTAATTAACACTGCATTCAATTCAATCAGAGATCAGGAACCTAAAACTATCAGAAATGTTTAAGTATATAACAACTATAACAGCCCCCACTCACTATCCATGAGGCAGAGGTGTTCCAAGACCCACCTTAGTACATGCCTGGAACAGCATATAGTAATACATACGTTTTTATAAATTAGGCATAAATGAGTGTCTGGAAATGTTTTGTCAGGCTTTAAGCAAACCTTCCTTAGTAGGTCGAACATAGGTTTTATAGTGGCATGCATGTTTTTCAAGACCAGTCACTTGTTAGTTCAAGATGATGAACATTCAAAATGACTAATCACCAACAAAATGTGAAAGAAATTTGTATATTCATCCTTTGCCAAACAATGACCAAGTGGAATCAAGCATTGATTAGTGAAATTGGCGACAATAACTCTGTGTTCAATCCCTAAGCTGGGTAGTACAAACAAACTTTGTCAAAACAAGTCTAACAATAACTAAACAATTAACCAAGACAAAATATTACAAGACATGAATAGCAGAATGAGAACAATCTGTAGATTGAATAAAGGGTTCAGTTCAATATTCCCTGAATGATAATTGAATTGACAGGCATCTGACAAAGCAGATGAGACCGAAAATGGAATATTGCTGCCAGAAGTTAGATCTGGCTGAAAATGGAATATTGCTGCCAGAAGTCAGATCAAACCAAAACTGGAATATTTCCAGTCACAACAGAGTTCCAGTGTTTATGCAGTCTTGTAAGTGGGGAAGTATTTCCCACCTTCCAACATCTTTCCTACAGATGCAACATCACAAGCCTATCAATATTTCCCTGGAAAATTCCCTAGTTTTGCCAATTCAGACCTCTACAGTAAAAAAACCCACCAAGCCATGTACACAAGATCAAACCATCCTCATTCCCTTTGTATTCCATTGGTAAGAAGGAAGTTCAATTTAGATAGTTTCTCTTCAAGAACTGCTGCTATTTGGAATAGACTCCCAAGTGGATACTTACATGACCACTACAATCTTAGCCTATTCAAGTTAACTGTTATCTAACATATCCACATAATCTACAATTCTTATGTCCATAAAACAATCCCATTCAATAACCCTCTATCTTGATTGGCTCTTTATTGTGTGAACAAGTGTATGAAAAAAAAAAAAACAATGAACAAAAATGCTTTTTATTGCATCTATCAAACTTGTAAACAAGATACTAAGAAAAGATATTTACTATATATGTGTGTTTGTGTGTGTGCAAAATTTCAGATATAACTAAAATATATATGTGTAAAAGGACAATATGAATTAAAGACAAAAGGAAAACTTAACCGACAGATTTCATCCTCTAATCAACTTTATCAAGGCAATTGTAAGGATTTTATTTTGTAACAATTATTTATAAACAATAGTAAAAATGCTGTCAGTTTTTCAAAATTTTTCATTTTCAGAGATGCTCATAAGCATTCATCAGGTTAAGTGAAAAGTCTAGATAAATTATGGAAGATGCTAAGCGATGTAATTTAATGTCTAACGAAAGGTCTATTGTATTATATTGATGGTTATTGGGAGTGTGGTAACAGTTATGTTTCAAACTATTATATATATATATATATATATATATATATATATATATTGTAGATTTGGGCAGCAAACCTATCATACATGTTTTGACAAGGTACTGTGTTTAAGCTTTTTATTTAATTTTTCTTGTGTTCATACAGGTGTTTTCTTTTCTTGACACAGAGTGTGTAAAAGTTGTCCAAAAGTTCTGCATATTCGAGCACTTTCAGCTATTCTTTTAGCCATTATCAAGGGCAATTCTTATTTTTTAATTGAATGAGTGGACAGTTTCTTTGAGCAATTACTAACATACAACAACTATTGTGCATCCAATATTACAGTGCTAGTTACATAAAGGGCAGTATTTACGTACCCAACTGCGTTTCCCTTTCTTGGCAAGAATCGACAATAAAAGTGAAACCAATACTGGACATTGCTTGCTGCTTGTCACAAGATTAGTGATTCTGAAATTGAAGATGAACAGATAAAATTATTTTGTAACCAAAAACAGAATTTTGTGTTAAACATCTTTTAATAAATACTGCCAGGTGTAAACAGATCTGAGATGGAAGTAAAATCAGATGAAAATGAATAGTATTTGCTGGTCGGCTTTTGTCATCTTATCAGTAGGAATCTAAGTCAAAGAGGCTCCCAAAGACATCAGAGTTCAAATTTTATTGGAAGCTTGTTTTCAATACATACTGCACACTTAACAGTCATAAAATATAAAAATCACCTGACATTTGTAATAAAAAAAAGGCAACAAAAATAAAATGAATGAAAAACTAACCAAAAATGAATAATAATATTTAGGAAGATATATAAGCAATTAATGGATTTTATATTTAATCTGACATTCTTTCTTATTAAACATTTTAGTGAATACACGTGTCTGAGTAGACACCATTTTTTTTAAACACTGTGAATTACAGTAATAAAAAAATTATGTCAGATTAAAAATAAAATACATTGATTCTTTAGAGATTTCTGTTTACAACTTCAATGCAAAAATAAAGTTTACAGATATAGACTTTCAAGCAAATATGGGTTTTCAAGATCTGAACAAGATGATGATGAGTATTCCTTAAAAGGATAATTTAACTTTTTGGGGCTGTGAAGATTTCTGTAGCTAAATCAGTCTAAAGCACATCAGATCAGACAATGGTTTTCTTTACAAAGGGAAACACATGTTTGAACCCCTACCAGATGGAATATTTTCTTTATTAAGATTCTCTAATGCATAAGCAAATAGATGCAATTCATATTGTTTAAAAAAAAAACAATGATTCTTTTCAAAAATGTGTATCCACTAAAACATAACATTTAGGATAAGAAATTTAGGTCTATAAAACATTTATAAATTCAATAATCCATAACCTGATATAGTTATTTGCTGAATTTTGATCTAAAATTTTTACTGTATAATGTTCAATCAATGAGATTAATGAGAAGCATTGGGTTAAATACCTTGACAAGGAAGGAGATTATGTGCAAAAAAATAAATATTTGTTGTATAAAATAAATGCTTTTTTTTTTTCTTTTCAACATTAGGCAACATATTTACTGATTTCCATTTCAATTCATATCAATGGAGTGCCATGCTGAATAACTTTCCTTAATGGCATTTCTCAAGGTAATGAGTGTTACTTAGCACCCATCTTCTCTCCGAGTAACAAGTGACAGGTTTTACTGGATTACATAGTACCAGCAATAAAGCATGATCCCTGAGCTGACCTATAATTGGCAAAGATAATAGAGTAGTTTCCACTGCCTTTTCCATAGCCTTGACTTCAGACTAATTCTTCTCATAGACTAGTTACCAAACAAGAATACAGAGCCCAGTTTACCTTGCTATTTAATATATAGCTTATAGTAGAAGAGATGGATTCATGCTTTTCCCAAAGCTATTAGTGCAAAAGTGAATAGATCAGACTCAGTGAACATTTGCACTCAACTTGCCAATTCCAATTTTCATGTCCAAAACTTTTGTGCTACCCACAGATCCAGTATTGATTTACCTCCATGCAGACCTGAATTTTATTCTATTTTTTAATAAGACCAATTTTGTGAATATATACAAAGGTTATGTAATGTAGGTTAATGTAGCTGAACAGTGATTGCTTTTCTAGAACCAATTTACACATAATGACATGTACTAAAAGATCTATTTCATATTAATTTAGATCTTTATCTTTCTGTAAGTAGTTGTGTTATATAAAAGGTATTGGTTTGTGCTCCTTGTTTTGTTGTTATTGTTGGTTTACTTTTTAAAGTGTTCAAGGGAGATAATATAGTTTAAACAAATCACTTGGTGTTGTCAGTGTCATTATTACTTAAGCTATTATGAATCCAGCTGAAGTATTATAAAACAGTAGTCAGCTATGGTGTTGTACAACAGACCAATTTTTAAAAAATATTTTGAGATTTATAGCAAGTTTAAATCCTGTCAGTGAAAGAGGATGATTTTATTTGAATATATGACTAGTTACAGAAAATAGTGATTTATTTTGGATATTATTACATTATCTACAAAGGCTGATTCAAAAATGCTCCAGAATGAAACTAGAAAATCTTTATATCTACTTCTCTCACAAATAATGGAGATTTTCCATTTTCAAACTGATTTTATTTTATAAATACAAGACTATTACCGACCATTTTCATTTTTAAATATTTACCACTTATTAAATCAATTTACAATTTTTTTAGTATCACTTACTTGGAAAGAATGGTCAACTCTCTGCAACTGGCATTCTTTCGATTTAAACGAGAAATGACTGATGATATGTTCCTCTGGAGGTACTCCAAGAGGGTAGGAATATGGGGTTTAAGAATTTGAATGCCAAGTTCTGAAAGAAAGAAAAAGTAAATTAAAAAGGAAAAAGTAAAATAATACAAAATAAAATTTATAGCCACAACATTGTTAAATTTTTCTTCCATTGTTATTACAATAATCAAATGATTTCCACTTATCCTAAGCTGTATTGACCATTTAGTTTTAGTTTGATATTTGACTGTTACATAAGATCTATCGCCACCAGAAATCCTTATCAACTTTGCCAGAGAAGTTCGATGGACTTGTATTCATCCATGTTTATCTCTTTACACAATACTTCTATAAGTTCTTAATGAATTTTTGGTAGATACACAAATCTTTTCTCAATTTTGTTAATATTATGATATAGGACAATTTTTCAGCTTTTCAGATAAAATAAAGTAATTGAATCATCATAATGAAAGATAAAGTATGATAATACAATAACCAAATGTTACAAGATCTGTAATTTGATTGGTCAGTTTTTAGTAATAATGGTATCATAAGAGTGCTTTCTAGTTTAGTCAAAGCATTTTGTTTTGAATAAACATATTGAAAATTCTGATAAAGTTCCTAAAAGTATTTCTTACCATTGTTAATTTTAAGAAAGGTTATTATCCTTCCAAGAATGTTCAAACTGCAGAATAGATTTTTTGTTGCTTTTTGTTTTACCCCAACCCAACATGCTGGTGTTTTTTTTCAAATGTACAATCTATTCAGCCAATCTATTCTGCTGCCTTCTTCACTTGAGGAAGGCTGTGGCCAAAATGTTGTAGTAACAACAAAAGCAACATGAAAAATGAATATAATAGCCTGAACAACTTTTGTAAATATTTCTTTTTACATAAAAATAACAATTTCTCATCTTCAGGTACACCTGCAGAATTGACCCTATCTAAAATTTAACTTTGGAGCTTATCAAAACCAGCATTTTTGCCAAACTCTAAAAGTTTTCTTACAAATTTAAAGAAGACTACTAATAATAATAATGTTTTTTTTATATATATATATATATATATATATATGTGTGTGTGTGTGTATTACTCCATACATTATATTTAGTGGATATATATTTGAGTAGATGCGCCATTTATTTTAAACAGTAATTATTTTGTTTTACTTACCAGCCTACATACTCAAGAAAATTTAATAAAGAAATCTGTTCCCACCCTTTACCATTCAGCTAAGAGAGCTTCACAATAAAACATGGTTCCATTTTGAAAGCACACTCATTTGTTTAGATTTTTCTTGAAATATACCTGCTCAGTTTCATATGTGGAACGTAAACAAAGCAATTTCTAAAGAATAAATGGATTTTATTTTTAAATCTGACATTTTTATTACTTCAAACATTATTTTTAGTGGATACCCACATTTGAGTAGATGCTCTATTTATTTTAAACAGTATTTACTTCATTACAAATAATTTTTCAAGATTACCATGAGTATTAATTAAAATAGATAATTTGTAATAAAAAAAGTGTAAAGCCACTTCATATTGTAATTAAGAGAAACAATGTCTGAATCAATTCATCTTGAGATTCTCAACAAAATCTAAAGATTGGTCTTTAATGTTATTGGTTCTGACCTAATATCTTTCAGTCACTTTCCCACAACTATGATATTGGCTTCCCTTTGTCTTTTCTATAAATATTTTCATAGCAATTGTTCTAATGAGATCTCTTCCTTGGTACCTCAACTGTATGATTTTAAATGTACTACTAGATTGGCAATTAGGTCTCATTGTTTTACTGTCATTGTTTAAATAGTTATATTTAACAATAAGTTCTATTCTACATTTTGCTTATGGAACTTTCTTCCAGTTTCTTGCTTCCTTAGGACATACAAATTTAAAAAATTTAAATCCAATGCCAATCACCATCTTCTGTTTTGCTGAATCCTGTTCTTTTATTGCCTTTTCTCCTAATTAAAGTCTTCTCCTTCACTCCCAGTAACCCCTTAGGTTTTAGTAGCACTATCACCTTGCTTGGGATGAAATGATTAAAAAATAATTTTTTAATTTCAGAAAAGAAGAAAATTAAAACAAATCTAATAAAACACATGAATAAAACTGATAAATAGTTGAAATTAAATATTTAAACAAAAATGGGAAATTTGAAAACAAGATGGATGTTGAAATTTTTAAGATTTTCTTTTTGAAATTTTGCTCTCAACAAGCATTCTCAAAACAAATGAAAAAATAATAAAAAGGGAATAAAAGTACATATGATATCTTCAAATCAAGAATCAGTCATCCACTTTATTATCTTCATTTTGATTGTTATCCTCTACCTTCAGTGGCTCTTAAGGCTTGTCTTGGGTTAAATTTATTATCTAATAAAAAAATTAAATAAATTTAGTGTCCAATAAAAAAAACTAAATAAATTTAGTATGTAATCAAAAAAACTAAATAAATTTAGTAATAAAAAACAAATAAATTTAGTATGTAATAAAAAAACAAATAAATTTAGTATGTAATAAAAAAACAAATAAATTTAGTATGTAATAAAAAATAAATAAATTTAGTATCCAATAAAAAAAACTAAATAAATTTAGCATGTAATCAAAAAACCATAAATAAATTTATATGTAATAAAAAAACAAATAAATTTAGTATCTAATAAAAAAAATTATAGTGAATTACAATTATGATTTGCACTTACCTTCAGCAAAATAGTTTTGAATTTTTTTTCCCTAAACATCCAAATATTCAACTAAATAAAAATTCTTCTATAATTTTTTTTAACTGTATGTTTAGTTTCCTTCTAACCCTCAAAGCTATTTTCCCAGTTAGATTATTTTGTCTTTTCTTACATAAGAGAACATTCACTGCTGGAAACCTCTCTTAAAAGGGGACAAAAAATTTATTAAACACTAGAGATCTATCATACACAACCTCTCAATGCAGAGTGACAATAAGATGGAATGCAATAGTTATAAGTGCAAATGTTGACATTAGAGAAGAACAAAAATGAAACAAACCTTGTTTGTTGTGACTGTATTTTGGACATCCATTCAAAACAAGTATTTCTTTTGATAGATCTTGCTCTTTTTTCTCCTCCCACTCCTCCTCCTCCTCCTTGTTCCCTTTAACTTCTTCAAGTTGATATTCTGTTTCTTCTTCTTCAATGATTTCCACACTGACCAGATTGTAGATCATTTCCATCACAACATGCAACACAGTCTTACTGATACCTTTGCTATTCAGCAGTTGAAACACATAAGGCATAGGAGAGATATCGGTCTTCTTAATAGTTTTCAGGAAGCAAGGAAAAAATCTGAAAGCCAAGCAATAAAAAATAAAATAAAATAACAAAAACTTGATAATCAATGTTCAGAATATGAGACCAGATAAAGTAATAATTGCCCTTGAATTTAAAATGATTTTTTTTTTTTTTTTTTTTTATTCATACCGTGGGGATTTCGTCCAGGCATGAAGAAAATTCAATAAATAAGTTGGTGTTTTGAGACTTTCAACAGGTAAGCACTGAATCTGAAATTAAAATGATAAAAAAGAATCAATATTATAATTATCTGATTTGATGCCATAATGCAAACACAGCAAAAAAAAAAATGTACATCATAACGAGATTTTTTTTTTTAGGGCAATAATATTATAATGGTTAAAAAATAAAAAAATTTATCGTTACATTAACAGTTTAATAATAATGTGGAAACAATGTTTGTGCTCACCCCAATACTATTGATTCAATTTGTGTGTTACAAAATTTGAAAGAAAAAAAGAAACAAAAATTTATTAATTGCTTTATGAAATAACAATACCCTTATTTTGCAAAAGAAAAAAAAAATGTATTACTATTTTTGTTACTAATGTTTCTTCAAATTAATACAAAGAAAGTATGTTAAGTAATTATTCACTTACCTTTGGCCACACAACCACATCAAACACTGAATCAATCTCATTTGCAGTGTAAGGATAAGTTTTAAATATTTCAAAGAACTGCAAATTGAAAAAGGGATCAGTTAAAATGCAAGGCATATTCAAAATTCAGTTATAATTTTATTTTGACATGTTAAGAAAATCCATTTAACACAAAGCGTCAGTTTACAACAGTAAAAGAAAATGATTCCTCTTTTTATATCCAATACCACAGAAAAAGGAATTTACCAAAAAGTTTCAGACAAATATTATCATATTTTATTTTGTATTAAACTAATTGATGTAATGGAATAACCTGTCACCTCCATGAGTGACTACACTATAGGTAGTAAGTACCTATAAAGTCAATGGACTACACAAGACTTGATGGGATCTGTTGAGTACAACTCAGACTTACTCAAAAACTTTTCGATCATCCACACAGCAGCACTCACTGCTGGTTTTACAATAACCTTTATTTAGTTATCCACATAGAATCAGAAAAAGTTAGTTGAAATTTCTAGGACACATAATGAGGAAAAAAGGTTTAGAAAATTTGATACTCACATGACAAAATAAGAGGGGAAGAGGGAAACAGCAAGTAACCTACCTAAAACATTTGTGTAAATGGATGACAGAACAGGAAATCAGAGGAATAGTAAAAAGACAAATATTGCTAAGAGCTACAAATAATAGGAAGCTGTGGAGAGCCATGATTAACCTACCTAACACATTTGTGTAAATGGATGGTAGAACAAGAAATTGGAGGAATAGTAAAAAGACAAACATTGCTGACAGCTACAAAGGATAGGAAGTTGTGGAGAGCTATGATCGGCCACATACTGAAGGAACACAGCAGATAGAGGAATAAAAGTAATAATGCATTACAAACTCTACCCAGTTAAAGCCTTCAGACTGTAAACAATTATGAAAGATGAAATCAATTCAATTTTTACTTGAAGTCAAAAATCAATAATACAAAAGAAAGTGTACCTGAAAGAGCCGAGTGAGAGACATTTTCCACACAGTTTTCACTTGTCCCACTGCTTTGCTGTAAATCTTATGCTTGTTATCTAAACAAACCTTACAGGTAGCTGCAATGCCAAGAATCACCTTCAACAATTTGGGCAGGTAAACTTTGATGTAGTGACCCAGTTTCCTCATAATCAGAAGAATAATATTCAAAAAACTGTAAAAGAGAAAAAAAAAGTATCTGTATATATTTCTGAGATGAGGTATTATGTACGTTTCGGCCATTGTATGCTCCGGCCTTCTTCAGGTGGTTGGAATGTGGAACTGAACCTTTTATTTCGTTCACTGTTCTAGTTCCACGTATCCAAGGACACATGGCATAGTGGATAAAGAGTGTGAGTTCAATACCTGGTTATGGCAGTGGAGAACTTTCAGAGGGAAATTAACAGGAGATAACTGATATCCATTAAACATGGCACGTGGAACTAGAACAGTCTACCCCAGGGAGCAAAATAAAGGGTTCAGTTCGACATTCCAACCACCTGAAGAAGGCCGGAGAGTACAACGGCCGAAACGTTGTAATAAATATGACGACAAAGATGAGGACAATAGTCCAAATAATGTAAATAAGAAAAAAAAGAAGATATTTGCATTAATATAATGAGATAGGTGGTGACCCAATCATGCATGGGCAAGTATTGCCTAAAGAGAGTAAACATTGGTCAGCAAAAGGAGCTAAATGTAGAAAGGTCAAGTTTTACTAAGGAAAAAGTGAGAGAAGGTTTGATTTCATTTAAATGTGATTTAGATTTAAATGTAAAAAAAAAGTACTAAGAAAATTTGATTAAGCTATTTTTGTGTTTATTGTTTCTATATTTTGAACAGTTTTCCTGATTTCTTGTGTAAGTTTAAATATAAATTATCCAATGGCTGAGTACTTTGACTTTCCTAAGCCATAACCAAAGAATTCTTTCTCTGTATGTTGTGTCATGTCTTCATATATCAGTGTTGTTTTTTTTTTATATTTTTTATTTGTGAGATGGATAAATTGTCGTCATTTTGTATTTTTAATTTTGCACATGCACATTGTTTTGAATTTTGTTGACTGCACATTAGGGTCAGTTGGGCACCATGAGAAAAAGAGAAACCATGATGCAATTCACTCGACCAGAAATTTGGAAACAGCATGCTATACTGCTTGGCATTTGCACTGGAAGCTCCAACACAAACATTTCAGAGTATTTGGGTGTCAATCCGAGTCATGGTTGTCAGACAATTTCTGCGACCACATCACCCCTTACATCTGGCCACCTTAACTCCATAGACTGCAACCCCCTAGATTATTATGTGCAACATGCAGTTGAGCAAGAGACCAACAAAACACCAAAGATGAACTGAAGGCAAGGATTATGGCAGCATTCACCAACTTAAACAAGGAGACCATCCAGAAGAGTTGCAGGAGATTTCAAAGTCATCTGAAGGCCACGGGTGAAGCCAATGGTGATCTTATTGAATAAATCTACTCTATATTTTTTTTTATCAATATTATTTTCATTTTTGTGTAATTTAGACGACAATTTACCCATCCCACCATGTAAATATGGCAAATATATATATATATATCACTTTAAATAAATGTTATTTTTAATGGATTCTCATATTTGAGTAGCTGCTCTATTTATTAAATACCTACTCAAATATGGGTATCCACTAAAAATAACATTTAAAGTAAAAACTTCCACAAAAATGTGATAGCTAAGGCTTAAAATGAATTTTTAAAAATGAAAAGTATTTCTTGAAGCTTTTATTTTAGTTTTAATTTCAAGATAATAGATTTAAATTTAATATTTCCAAAAAGCAAAATACTTTGTTGTATTTCAAAAACTAATTTAAACTGACTGGAAATAATTTTTTTGCTAAAATAGCTTATTAGCAACCCTTTTTTAGTAATCTTTCATGACAATTTAATTCTCTTTATTAAAAAATCTTAAAAAAAAAAAAATACTGTTCTGAAACTTTATGTCGAGAAATATTAGCTATTTTAGCTTTATATTAGCTTTTTACCAAAAAAAAAAAAAAAAGAAAATTTTGAAACTTACCTTTGCATTACTTTTGGAGGTAACATATTTCTCAAGTCTATAGATGCCATCAATTGGGGTATAGTGATATCTATAAATAATACAAAAATACATTTGATAATATAGAAAATAGAAAAATACATTTGGTTATAATGGAAAAATTACATAAAAATAAAATGAACTTTAATATAGTCATATAGTGCTTCTGGATATTTAAATGGTGTGATGTCCTTAATGGACTCTAACAGAGGAGAAATTTCAAATTTGGAGTTTATGATTAGCATTTCTGATGTAAAGAATAAATATGTTATCTGGTAATAATTCAATAAATTTATCTGACCCTGATGAGCAGCATGCCTGGAAAACTTTGAAGTCAGTTAGTTGAAAAGTAAATCGATTGAACTTTTATTAATTTATTAACTATTGTTGGTCTATTTCTTTATTGAGCCCTTTCTTGACAAAAATTCTTCATGCCTTGAAATACATTAAATTCTAGTAATTTTATGTATTTTGATCGTGTTACTGATTTGCAGTATTCCTTTTTTATATACAAATACTCTATTTAAATGCTTTCAAAAGAGTTTTCTTAATACACATAAAAATAATAAAAATAACATTTTTTATTTATTCACCCATTAATATATATTAACACATATATTTGACAATATAAATAATATCTTTAATTTTCTAAGTTATTTTTCCCAAATGGATTCATTGATAATATCCAATATTGTTAAGGTAGTAATGGAAAGATTAAGGAAGGCCTGGTGTGTCGTTGCCATCAAACGATTATTTAAAAAGCACGTACGAATGGAAAGAGTTCAAATTTCACTGGGTACTCCACTTGCAGTCTTGTGCTAGACTTATAGATTATACTTCATAATTAGCACAGATTTTACAAATAATAAAAGGTAACTTACCAGCAAGAAATTCTTCACAAGGTTTCAAGACCAAGTCAATGAATATAAGTTGTTCTTCTAACTTACAACTACAGAGAAATGAGAAAACCTGCCCTTTCTTTGAAACTGTGGTCTTCTTATTTTGCAGAGCGCCATAGAGAATTCTGGGAAGGGGGAAACAATACACACATATTAAAACACAAAAGAAGAAAAAAAAAAAAGGAACTTTTTATAAACTTAATCCCAATTTTTATTGTTTCTTTCAAAACAAAATATTATCACTTTATTATTACTTTATGGAATATGCAATGTTGTAACAGAAATGCCAAAATGTGCATTATGAGAGGTTGATTACAATCCTGCCCAAGTTCAGTGAAATATGGAAAATTGTTGAATCAGTGCATTGTCCAATGTCTATTTGTGAGCTTGCAGACCTGAAAAAGGTTCCCTATCTCTTTGCAGAATGCTTTCCAAAATTTCTGATTTTTTTTATTATAAATTGTTCAGCCAATACAAGACCCAAGAGCCACTCAAAGTAGTGAGTTACTGAATATATGAGAAAAAAAGGGAGGTAAGAAATGCAGTTTATAAGGATATGTAGGAAAAATAACAAATAACTCTAGACCTGAAGAGGTTAACATTGTACTGTTCAAGGAAACATACTCTTGGGAATCAATTCCACAAAATAGTAGTTCTTCAGAAGCCATCTCTCAACCTATTACAAACTATCAATCAAATTTTTTTTTCCCCTAAAATTAAAAAAATGAATCAAACTTAATTTTTTAAATATTAGGTTGGTGCAAAAATAATGTCGTTTTCTCACATATGTTACTATGTGAGAAAACGACATTATTTTTGCACCAACCTAATATAAAAATACTGAAAATTTGATTTTGTGCATTTAGTATATCATGTCAAATGTCAACAAAAATTTGTTAACCACTAGCATCATTTGTTGCCTATTTTCATATTATTTTATGTTATCTTAACATTAATTCATGAAACTTTTTTAAATAATTATTTTCATTATGTTACTTTTGTCATATAAAAATCTATTTATTGTATAATAAATATGTAAACAAAAGCAAAAATAAATTTGTTTATTTTCCACTGAATTGGTCAACATAAACACAAATAACAAAAATTCTGTTGATTTTATGATCATAGTTCTTATGTGAATATTAATTAACATTCAAAGAACTTTCTAAAGATATACAACTTGACCATATTTGGAGATTATGAAGATGCTAGCATATCGTGGCAAATACCAAAATCCGCCATTTTGAATTTGGTCCAACTCAGTAAAACACTTGTAATTCAGGTCACAGTCAAAAGTCCACAACAAAATTTTGTATGTAACTTGCCATAAAGCAGACAAATTTGTTGTCAAATTTAAAAAAAAAAATTAAAGATACATTTTTTTAGAAATTAAAGGTCAATAGTTAAAGTCAAATTATTTTATTTAACCTTTAAACAAAAAAATAAATAGATCACTTTTAGGTTTGTCAAGTACTTTAAAATGGTATATAATTTAGCTTTGGAGGTGAAAAAGCAAATGAGAGATTGATATTTTAAATTTGTGACTATTTTCAAAAAATTTGCCTTTTTAGCAAGGGTCAGATCTCTGGAATCCTTTGACCTAGAGATGTAAAATAGGTACCATTCAATTTATATAATGAAGATCTATAATTGTACCAAATTTGAAAAAAATCCATGTCAGTGATGGTCAGACATTTGTTGAATTGACACAGAATGACCATTCCTTGTGCTGTTGTGCCCATTTTTAGTCTTTTCAACTTATTTTCCTTTTTTAATAGAGATTTCTTAACTGATACACATCCTTTAAGCCCTTATTGTTTAAAAAATGCCTGATAATTATGCACCAACCTAATATATCAATGTTAGCAGACAAGGGGTTTATAAAAATCAAGAATGTCTTATGGAGAAGAAAAAGATATCCTTGCTTGCTTTACAGAGAAAGAAAAAACGCCTACAATGCCAATTATTGCAACAAATTTAAATAGTAATAAAAAAACCTCAGGAGATGAAAAATTACCTTGTTAATATGGACATCACAGCAGCTCTGTGTGCCTCCTCAATAATACAGCATTCAGAATCAGAGTTGAACAATGCCAGTTCATCTCGGAAAGTCTTCTCCTCAAGAATACGCATAAAATTTTCTCTGAAAACAAAACAGGGATTTTGAGAGAAGACAGTAAAAGAGAAATTAAATTTTTTTATCACATATGATAGGTTAAAAAAAAAAAAACATAGTATCTTTTATTTGAGAGAACAAGTACCAGATAGAGTCAAGAAAGTTTAGAATTGATTTTTTATAATTTCTTCTTTTAATGTAATTTTACTTCCAAAAGCTATCACTGATAAAATCACTCAATGTTAAAATTATAAAAAAAATGTAAAAAAAATTACTACTCTCCCAAGCAAACGTACACAACTGTAACAAGAAATCAAAAGAAAATGGTTGACTATGTCAACACAATATTTCCACATGTGACAGTACTTGACGTAATTTTCAGTTGACAATATGAATACAATAGCATTTTTTAAATTCTTCTAGTTGCTAAGGACATTTTGTTTTTTGTTAGTAGTTACTTTGTTTTTAATAAATTCATTTCGTTTTTGCCTTGAAAAAGTCCACATTGAACGAAACACGTTGACTAATAATAGTTTCCCTATTGTCTTTTACCTTTATAGTCTTTTTCTACAGGTTAACTCTGAGAAATCTTTCATATATATATATATATATATATATATATATATAAAATGAATGACAGATAGAAACTGTGTGGCATTGAAACTGACAGTCAGAATGCCACGTTGTTTTCTATATCCATACTGCTTATATCTACAAACAGTTTAGCCCAATATTGAATATTCTTCTCCGATAAATATACCATATTTTAATTACATTTTATATATATATATATATATATATATATATATATATATATATATATATATATATATGTTATATACACACACACATACATACATACATACATACAGCACAGTGAGTACGCTTGCTAATAAAACTGTGCTCAATATAAAATAACAGAGCTAAAATTTATACTTACATCTGTAAAGAATTAATGGATTTAGTTTTAATCAAAAAATTTTATTATTTCATAGTTACTATAGTGGATATTTTGTATTTAAAATAGATGCCTTATGCTGCACATTTTAATAAATAAAAATGAAGCATATATTTCAAATACGAAGTATCCACTGTAATAATTTTTGAAGTGTTTTTATATATATGTATGGGTGCTGTGCTGAAAAGTTTTCAGTCCAGCCCATTTCCCAGAATACGATCAAATTCTAAGAAGTCCTTCCAAAACAGAACTTTTCAGTATCCCCCTCATATGTATTTATGTATATACGTATTTATTCCCAATAGATCAGATTTTTCTTTGAGAAATATATTTTAATCCAATATCAAAATATTTACCAAAAACAAAAAGAAAGAAACAATGTACAAAAGCTAATAAATGGCTATGGTCATCAACTATGTCTACTGTAAGAGTAGATACAAATAATCCAAAAGAAGGGAATAGCAACACCAATTTCTTGTTCAACGTGACTAGTCTTCACCAGCCACCTGATAATAATAATAAAACTTTCTTTTTTTTTTTTTTTACTACACGGGCATTCTGAGACCATAGGCTCTGACAAAAATTCCAGATAGGCCCATATACACAGGGTTGGCAGAGCTTAAATACTGCTCTAGGATGGAATCACTTTTAACCAGTAGGGGTGTGCCAAGCCTCTTGCTGCTGATTGAATTGCAATTAGCTTGTATGTAGATTTAACAGTAAGAAGAAATTCATCACTTATAAAGGACCTACCTGTAAAGCCCTACACCTTTCAAAGGAAATATGATCAAACATTCAAAAGCTATCTTCTGAATCATTATCTCTTTGTGCTGAAGAAGCTGTAACAAAAAAGAAAAATTACATTTTTGAATATTTAAAATCACTATTTCAAATAGACAAGCTGGAAGAATATTCTTTTTTTTTTTTTTTTTGAAAAACAAAATCCACCTAAGGCATCCTTATTCCAACCACCCATTTTATTAAAAGATTCAGAAAGTGTCTTAATTTTGGTTGTAGACAATCTAGGATAAAGAATTTCATTACTGCAAAATTAAAAAAGATTCTATCCACCCTTTTTTATTTCAACTACCATGTCTACTTGAAACTCTAGGGTAATTAATGTTGAAAGTTTATAACATTAACTTCCAATATGGAATAAGCTGAACAAGGAAGACATCTTGTTGTTAAATGTTCTCCTAAATAATAAAATGTTTATCAACATGACCTTAATCAATATATGGTATCATAATATCAACATAAGTTTATGCACGTAACAGTTTTTTTAAACAATTTGTAATACAAATAAGACTTATCAATTATATGTCTAGAGTAGTGGCAAAGGTATTAGGAGATGATCTTTTCTATTTATATACTTATTTTTTGAAAAAAAAAAAAAAGTTTGTTTTTTTTTTCCAAAAAAAATATGATAGATTTATACATAACAAATTTCACAAGATTTGTACAAAGTTGGTCAAAAAGGTCTCTCATATTATCAAAAAAGAGTGAAACCAGAGAAAATATAAGTTTTATTAATCAATGATGCCATTCCTGGCTGTAGCAATTATGGTAAACTAATATAAAATAATTTTTTCTGTTCTTTGCTAATAAAATTCTGGAGATTTTGATCAAAGCTGAACAATCTAAATTGATATCTTCTTTGTTTCTGAATGTTCTGGCACTACAAAAATGTCTGAGTGATCAAAACAAATGATAAACAGAACATAGTATGTTTGATTGGTATGATAGACAAGGTATAATTTCCATGCCTAATGATTTTATTTTCTACTAAGTTTTTTCATTGGAGTTTTGCATTGTTATGCCAGGAGACCCTTTCTATTAAAAAAAATGCATACACTAGAAGCCAAAAGTTTGAGAGCCACCCTATCAATTTAATAATTAGTATATGTCATACATATCTTTAGTTTAATAAACTCTTACTAAGCTTGGATGTTGAAACTATTTAACCCATGTATGACATTCAATTTTTCTTAGAGAGGGGGTGGGTATCTAAAATTTAAACCCCACCAGTCTTAAGATTACAGTTAGCCAGCAAGGTAGATTAAGCAAAACGAGATCAAATTTTAAGGGAACTTTATGCAGTAATGGGTTAGTTTTGTTATTATTATCATTATTGAATATATGATAAAATCCTTCAGGAAGAGAAATTCCCTCTGTCTTGAAGTGAGCTAGTAAAATAATTTTGAAAAAAGTAAGCAACCTTCAATTTTTTTTTTTTTTTTGAAATCTAGAGGGTGGCCCCTATAGGGCATTTCTAACAAACTAATGACACTAAATATTAACAATAAAGATACGGCTTCCTCCAGGATCAAGTAGACAATGCCTGTCATGTTCCCACAGAAATATGGCAAAACATTTTGTAAATGAAGTCATCGTTTTATTTTGGGAATGGGTTTGACAAAATGATAAATTACTTGTTTCTTATTTCCTTGTACAATCCATTGTAAAAAAGAAAGTTTTTCATTTCTGGTTTGCAGAAATGGTTGAAATGTTGCACTTGATTCTATAACGAGTTTTCATGGGAAATAAAAATAATATTTTTAGTTAATTCATGCATTTTCAGATTTTTTAAAAACTATTATTAAATAAAAAAACATTTCATAGTTTTATATTGAACATAGATGGTAAAAAAAAAGTTTTTGAAAATATTTTTTTAAATCAGTTAAATTCTATAAATTTTTTTCCTTTTTTATCAAATCCCAAATAAATTTACTTTGAATTGATTTAAATTCTTCAGAGATTTTTAGAATGTAAGTCTCTGCTGGATGTTCATTGAGATGTCATTCAATTAAATGAACATATTGAGTAGCTACACAAAAAAAATTTTTCACTCCCCCCACCCATACCCTTTTTTATAAATAAATTTAGTAATTAATAAACAAATAATGAAATTTTTATTCAATTTCATTAATTAGTTGAAAAATTTTTAAAAAGTATTTGGCACTAAAAATCTTCCGATGGATTTTCTTATATCCATTTTTTTTTTTTTTTCAAATCTAAACAAATTTCAAAACATAACTCCATTTCTATACAATGTAAAAAAAAAAAAAAAAATTAAATAAGATTGTTTTTCTCAAATTCTTTTTTTTTTTTTTTATGATAGAAATTTT
This sequence comes from Acanthosepion lycidas, assembly GCA_963932145.1. Taxonomy (NCBI): domain Eukaryota; kingdom Metazoa; phylum Mollusca; class Cephalopoda; order Sepiida; family Sepiidae; genus Acanthosepion; species Acanthosepion lycidas. Next base: position 14,135,109 of record OZ010581.1, on the reverse strand, counting down.
ATAAAAATTGATTTAAACATTAAATGTGATGAAATAGTTTTTTGTCATGGGATTTCAAATTTACAAGTCTTACTTATTTAAAACCATTTTCTGTAAATTTCTGAAGAGATATGATACATTTTAACTTCTAGATTTTTTTTAATTTAAAATTTTTTTTTAAATTATAGTTTCATTGCTTAATATTTAATTTTTCACCACAGCAACAATTACTGCAATAGATATATGAAACTGAATCAATGAATAAGTTTTATATATTTCCAACTTTGTCATATTGGTTCTGATATTGCTTCATTATTTTAAATACCATAAAACATTAGTATTTATCCCTATTGAACAGCCATTTTCCTTCTTTTTTTTTTTCTTTTTAATCCCAGTTTAAAGATCTTAAATCAAGACAACTTATTTATTTAAATCAGAATTTATGTTCAATGTAAAATGAATATATATAAACAAATCTGAGAATATTGATCATATGGGAGAAGAATAGTATTTTACCTACCGTTTCAAACAATTCTTTCAGTTTCTTTGAGCAACTCAAAGAGTTTCCATGGCGGAATTGAGAAAATAACTGTAAATGGCTCACTAACAAACTAAAGAAAAAAAAAAGAAACATATCAATATTTTAACTCATAAAATGTAATATTTTAAAATATAATAATTTACAAATGAAAATATATTGGCAAAGTGTAACATTCATAACCACAAAAAAATGGTGTGTCAAAAGGACATTTTTTTTTCTATCAACACTGTTATTACTGTATACTCCTTCAGCAATTTTTATTGTTTTAAAGAGTTATTTTTAGAATTTATTATTATTAGTGAATATATGATAAAATAATGAGTGTTGAATCAAATTCTTGCTTAGCTTTTTGTTAAAAATGTCTTGTCAGTTTAATACAAATTGCATCAAACAAGTTGAGAACCCAGTTTCAATATCATAATACAGAGTTCTCACAGAACTGTGAAAAAAAAAATTCCAGGAAGAAGTTTCAAGGACTAAAACTGACATGAACACATGTGTGCACAAACACATGAAGTGAATGGTGATCAGTTTCAAAAACACAAATATTGTGATTTATCTTTTAATAGAGTTTGACAGATGAGATGTTCAAAGAAAAGCTACAATAATTCATGTCACGTGGATCAGTTGAAAACAGTGGAGAAATCAAAGTGTTGAAGGCTAAAACACAACAGAATGCAGACTTAATTATGTTACATATTTTGTGCAGAATTCTACACAGTTTGGAGTCTTACTACACTTGAAAATTTTGAACTTTAACTATTTCTGCTAGAAATTTCACCTATCGAAACTACTCATGGTTTATGAATGTCACAAAAATTCTTGACTGCTGCACATTTCCTGTGAAGTTAAGTATAATGATTTTAATGAACAGAACTACAAATAGAAAATAATAATAAAACACTAAAATAAAATAACTTCACATTGTCAGTTATTCAAAAGTTGAAAATTTCATTTTTTTAATCCCATTGAGGAACCAGTCTGAGAATTAAAATAAATCAGTTACTTACTTATTAAGTTCTTTTTGTTGCTTCTGAACTACAGTTTGAATGCTATTTGCTGTCTCTTGTTTTGTATCTTCTGCTTCATTCTCATCTTCTCCCTCCTCCTCCTCATCTTCCATATTAACATCTGTCTCCTCTGCTTTCTCTTCATCAGTTTTCTCCTCCTCATCAACCTCCATATTCTCTTTCTCATTTTCATCAATCTTCTCTTTCCATTCCCTATTTAGAATATTCTGTCGAGCCATGGAGTCCTTGTCAACTTGTTTGAATTCATTTCTGGAAACAAAAATTCAACAATGATAACCACTTAATAATCAAATCAAAGATTAAAGAAGCAATTGTATATATTCAGATAAGTTTGCTTTATACTGTTGATTGATTAACCTAAGGTCTATTTTCTCAATAACCAAACCTATTATTTAAATAAAGCTAAAAAGGAAATGTATTTTAGAACATAGATTTATTAAACAAACAAAACCAATTAACTTAATAAACTAACAAAAATGCCCTGTTATCTATGAAAAATAATATTTCATTGAAGCTTTCTTTATAAAACAAAAAAAATTCCTAGGGGAATTGTTTACACTAAATTTAAAGAATATGTGATAAATTATAAAATTAGAAACCATTTTTATTTTATACATATTTTGTTTTGCATTCAATTCTCCTTTAAAAAAATATGAATAATCATAAGCTCAGATTCAAAAATATTTACAGTTTTTATAGAGCTGAGTTGTCAACATATATAAAATATCAAGTATATAGCCATAGGTATTTATATTCCTTTTGTGTAGTACACTTTTCAGATTGCACAGAGACTACACATTGATCCTAGGCACAATACTCTGTGACAGGATTGAATCAGCTGGTGTTATGCCACATCCCAACTGCAGATGAAAACACAGCTGAGGACAAATGAATGGTGTACATGGATCCCAACCTAAAGGCCAAACAACTGCATTTTGGCCCTCGTATAATATCTATAAAACTATAGTAGGCAACAAGCTAATCTTACAATGTAGCAACAATTTTATGATTTGTAACAGAATTTTTTAGTTTCCAATTATGAACCAGGCTACTAAAACTCCAAGTAAAATTATCTTTGATCTAAAATTATCTGATTTTGTGAGCTTGTATATTTCTTAATATAAAACAAACTCTGCAATGCATCCAAAATGATAAACTGCCATTCACCTTCATCTCCAAAATGTTCCACAAGAATTCAGTTGGGTGAACAAGCCAGCCAATTCATCAAACAAGTGTCTTTGAAACCCATTTCATTCAGATATTCCTTAGTTTCTTTACCAAATATGATGGAACATTGTCATGCATAAAAATCATCTAAAGACATTTGGATTCTTCTTAAACTGTACATCCCAAAAAACAAAAATAAAGAAATATCAATATATAGCTGGGCTGTCACCATATTGACATTATCTGGAATTTGGCATAATCTCATCTTCTCACCACACCTATAATTCCACTGTAAAGCATTTAATTTACACTATCCTCTGTTTTGTTAATATCCCAACAATTGAGGGCATTTCCTGTCAGCAGCCCCTGCTCCATCTACCCAGCTCATCTGGCACTCATCAGGATGACAAAAAAAATAGTTTTCATGTATTTTGTTGCCAATTTCATTCACTGCTTCATATTACTTGATTTTAAAGAAAACCTACTGATTTCTTTTCACATATTTTACCACTTGATTTAGGACCCCAAATCTTATACTTTTCAACACTTGCTTGCTGCCACAATGTCTAATTATTTCATAATTTGACAAAGAAGGATTTTTTAATGATTCCCTTTTGATACAGGAAACAGATTAGCAAGATAAAGTTCTCAACTTGAACTTATCAGATCTGTCTATGATTTTTAATGAACTTTTTCACTATTTGGTGGTGATAGCAGATGATCATTTTTGCAAGCTCCAAAGTAAGTAAACATTTCACAAGTTTCAAACTCACAATGTGACTATTAATTTGAGACTTTGAAATTCAAGACATTTCATACTAATAGCAACTATTTGTTCACATCTGCAGGTTTCATCTTAATTATATAGATAGACCATTCAGTAAATAAATCTTTAAATTTCAATATTTATTTTATATATCAATAAGTGGATAATAATGTGAGATACAGTGTAATCCTGTTATTTTTTATGGGTACTATGCAATGCAATGTTAATTGCTATCTACTGTCCTCCTGATTGCTCTTTCCTCTTTCTCCTCATTACTAATGTTTCTGTTCCTAATTCCTATACACTCTGTAACCCCTTGCATGCTAGTGGCTGTACTGTCTTGTTTGGGGTATTTAAAAAAAAAATGCTAGTGCTTCAACAATTTAGTTTCTCATTACAAATAACACACATATACATATACTGTTCTTTTTACAACTCTTTCACTGATTTAGCACATAACCAGTGCTTAATTTAAATAAATGTCCACTTAGAATGTATTTAATGTGAATTAGTTGTGCAGACATCATGAAAGAAAGCCTAACTTATAAGAAAACACATAATTGATTTGAACAAACAGAGCAACTTACTCAATAAACTGAAAGAGTAAATGTGATAAAAGTTTGGAGTTTGCTTCACAGACTTGGGGAAAGTTTAACATTGTCTTCCACAGCTGCTCTCGAAAATGGTCAACAGTTGCTGACGAAGTCTCCCTCTTGACTGAATTTTCAAGTTGCTCTCTAAATATTTGCAACAAACCAGTATCTACTTCTGCATCCTCTTCATCAGGCAAAAGCTCAGCAGTATCACAAATGGACACAGTTGGAACATTATTTTCTGTAGAAATAAAAAACAAAAGGTTGAATCAATAGAAACCCATTTTCTTCTATAACCAGTGCAAATGATTCATTGTCCAGAAATCTTAAAAACAAATTTACTCATTTCAGAAAAAGGAAAATAAATGCAGAAAAACCACTTCCTCTTCTTGGGTAGTTTAGGACTTGAAAAATGATATAAAATGTGTTTAATATTATCAAGAGTTGGACTGTCTACAAGAATTGTTAGTTTAACCCTTTGAGCCCTGTGTTCCTGAACAATTTTAACCTTTCTGTCTGAGCACCTGAATCAAAATTCCCAAATAATTGGTATGCAATGTTTCATGGTAGATATAAAAATAGTTACAAGTGTTTATCAACTGGTAGCTGGGCATTATGTCATTTTTCTCTACCACCAATAAAGCAGTGGTCAGGGCTCAAAGTGTTAACTGACTATCAATATTTTATGAGTTTTTTTTTCATCTTATTTTGCTCAGTCAATTTAAGAGTAGAACTAGTCACACAAAGAATACAAAAAAGTTCAAGAAATCAAAATTTTATAGGTATAAATATTTCTTACAGACAAAACGAATAACCAATGACATGACATTTCTTAAAAAGCTTAGTTCTCTAATGCTAATGTTGCTCTGTAAAGGCAATCAGGTGTTTTTAGCCCAAATTTGGAACCAAACATTAATCTGAAAAGTACTAAAAACTGCTGTAAATAATGTTAAAGTCAAAACAATAGGAAAGTTAACAAGATCAATGGATAAAAAGACTAATGAAGGTTATGGACTGTGAATCAGACCATATTAATATGTAAAATAATAAAATAATTTATTCAGGTATTGTGTTAATCAAGTGATTCCCAAATGGTGTGGCAGAAGAGGATAATAGCAGGTGAGGTGGAATGTTTCAAAGGTAATCAAAGATTTAGAAACAGTTTCAAAAAAATTCATATGCCAAAAATAAATATTATTTCAAAATTTAAAATATTATTATAGATTACTTGTAATTGCATGCATGAATCTCAGAATAAATAGATATGAATAATTATTGACCGATTTTATCATTGTGATATTTTTGCATTATAATAAGTATTAAGAATATAGTAACTAAGCTCTTCAAATTGGAGGAGAGAGTTATCAATGATAACATTCAAATCTGTGGCTATCTCCCTTTAACCTTCAGTTCTGGTTTTTTTTATTTTTAAATGTACTTTTTATCACATAAAATTTGGTGAGGCACGAATAAATTTTCATTCTGAAAATTTCAGCCCAGAGAAAAAAGTTTGGGAACCACTGAGTTAAATATGTTTCTATATTTTGTGAATTTATTTATAAATAAAAATATGTTGCACTTTGTTTGCATAATAAAAGCTGACATCCCACAAAACAAGTTATTATCAATAGTTTTGTTATTAAGTAGAATTTCCTTTGTATTTTATCAGTTCAGCAGTAGTTGTTTATGTTGCATACTGAAATCTGACCCTAACTTATTGCTTTGGCATTTATATAGTCTCTGAGCCTTAGCTATGTTAATTAGGTAGTCATTTACATATCACTAGTTTTAATAAGGAGCAATATTAGAAGCTGTAACTCCCAGGATGCATTGTTCATATAAATATATCCTGAAAAAATTTAACCAACTTCAATTAATTAATAGCTATTTGATTTGGAAAACTTGTATCATAAAAATCTGAGAGTAAAAATAATGAATATTTATAAAAGACTGAATCCAATTAACAAGAATTTCATTTTGCTTAACTACCTTAAAAAGTCCAATCACCATTGTCACAATATTTGTTGTGTGACGCCATTTGTGAAGCAATTGTGACAAGTTTTGTAACAACATTCTCTGATCATCTGTCATTCACTGCACCTGTGATAACATCCAAGGTTGAGTATATTTGCATATACACCCAACTCACTATGTGCACAGATTCATCTTGTTGGCTGTGATGGACCAGAGACAAAATTCCTACAGAACTCAGATAACTAAGTGGATTTAAAAGATGTCTGAGAAATTATTGTTACAGGTGACACAGGTTAACAAATGGGATCCACCAGTAAAAAAAGAAAATTTTACATTAAACAAAAATTATACTTACCACAATCAAAAGCTGCTTTCTTAAGATGTTCCCCAAAGACTTCCCAGAAATCTTCTTTGGACATGGAAGTTGCATATGAGGTGATCAGTTTACGAACTGGTTCCCAAATAGGTTTGAAGTTGCAGAAAAGGTTACCTAACAGGAATCTTAGTGGCACCTGAAAATAACCTCAACATTTTCACATATTCTGAAAAGGTAGTTTTAACAAGATTTTCAGTCCCAAAGAATATTTTAGATCAGATACAGGAAAAGATTTTTTGACTTACATGAGTCACATCTTGAGGTATGTGAAAAAGTAAAGTAGAAAGAAAATCAAAAGTGATTTAAATAGCTCATCTTTTTGAAGGTGTCATATTTTGCTGAATTGAAAAAACAGCCTGGATTGCAGATATTTTTGCATTTAACAGTAGCCTGGATTGCAGAAGGTGATTTGCAGTTTTCAAAATACAATAAATTGCCTATACTTTTTAATAACACTTGTTTAGAAGATTGTAGTTTAAATGGGTCTCTATTACTATGACGTAACTTGTACAAATCAAGATACTGCTGGTTCAATTCACCGTTCTTGCTTTCTGCACACTTCACAACGTAAATCCAAGTTTTCTTCTCCTGTTTTCACTGCTTCAGACCCCTCTTTTATCAGGCCAACACCACAGTCAACCAACCAATCAGGGTTCTTCACTTTTATTCTCAGTTACCCAGGCAAATAGCCTCCCCCAGTTCAACTTGCTATCAGTGAAAGCATGCCAAACTGTACAAAAACCCTCATTACCACACACACTGCTGGAATTGCTGGACAGGAGAGTAATGCCATTTTTATGGAGCAAACTTGCCGATGTCACGTGGTGCATGTTAAGGTAAGACCCTTATTTTCTTAAGCATCAGATACAAGCCACTCTGGCTCACTTACTTCTGCAGGGATGTTCACCACAAAGATCAATTGCTATCTAATTATTGTGTGTGTGTGTGTGTGTGTGTGACTATCAGGACATAACACAATTGCTTAGAATTTGTGCATCAGCAGGCATCACCTGATGACCACTACCGTGTAAGGTGCCAGCTAGAGACCACTAGAAAACAGGCTGCCAAACTATCTACACAGAGACATGATTATAGTAGAGAAGGCTTGTGCAAGACCATCCACACTTTTTGGAAATGCTTATAGTAAATGATTAGGGCAAAGGTTTGCCACAGACCAAATGAACAGCACCTTTCAGAGTTCTCCATATACTATACTAGATAAGCATAATGCACACATCAACACCAAACAAATATATATATATATATATATATATATATATATATATATATATACACACACACATGCATACAAATATAGATAACTAGACTCGTTTTGAAAAACCCTCAAATTTTTGATTTGCCAATAATCAAATCAATCTCGAGGGAAAAAAAGGTTTTAAAAAAAGAAAGAGCAACAAACATGAACTACTGGCGAGAAAAATCGCACAGATGCAGGTCTGAAGCCCAAAGAAAAAACCCCGATACGAGTAAACAACTAACAAAAGAGCTCAATACAACCGTAGAGCAGACCTAGATACACCTAGTGAGCCAGACAAACCTACCTAGGTTTCACCTAAACGGATCGTCAGGGAAAGTTCGGCTAACGAGGTAAAGAGAAACGCATATTTATAGGCGATAGCTAAAATTATACCACGTGACCAAAGAACCACAAACACAAACACCTAAGTGGGTGGGGGGTAAATATTTATTCAACAAAAATGCGGAGGGAGGGAAAAAAAAAAAAAAAAGAAAAAACATTAAGGTGAAATGACAAATAAGCGGGAAAACGTCTAATTTAGTAGCCAAGATTTTTTATGCCTACATACGTTAAGGATTTCAGTTTTGGAGTTTAATAGTTGGTTAGGTTGATCATATAAAGCTATGGCTAATTTCTCCTCTGCACATAATTTACAAAATTTATGGCCTGCTTTATATTTGGGGCATTTTTTTAATATTTCCCATTTAAGGATGGGGTCTATATTATCTTCTTGTTTGGTTTTCCATAGATAGGTAGATAGTGTGGTACTATGCTTAATTTTTTCGTTTTTAAAACTACTCGTGTGGTTATAATATCTTTTTTTAAATTTATCCTGAGTAGCACCTATATATGTTTTACAGTTAGTATCCTCCCTATTTTTGTAAATTTTCACTTGATAAACCACGCATTCTTGCTGACATTTTCCCTGTAATGGACAGATGTTTTTGTTTCTACAATTACAAGTAGGAGGATTACTGCGTGGATTATTCCTAGTTTTTTTCTTATTCAATCCATTTATTATAGTCCCTTTAGGTTTAGATCCGTTTAGGTGAAACTTAGGTAGGTTTGTCTGGCTCACTAGGTGTGTATATATATATATATATATATATATATAGATAGATAGATATATATAGATATGTATGTGTATATGTGTGTATAAATATATATATGTGTGTGTGTGTATAGAATGTATTCTAATGGAAGAACATAAGGTCATTTTATTGTAGTTTTAAAATTACTCTAATATTTAATCTCACTCTCTCTTTTAATATTCTATAATTACAATTATGAGATTGAATATTTATCATCTGGAGTTATTTTCATTTTAAATTGATAATTTAACTTAAATTTAAATATACCAATCTTTAACTATCAATATTGATAGCAAATATTAAATTAAATTTTTTTAAAAGATATTTAAACACTTCAGATGTCACCTAACATTAAACATTAACGATGAAATTAAACAAAAATCTAAATAAATTCAAATATATAAATATATGTAATTATTTAAAAATATATGTTTATGTAATTTACGTATGAATATATATAGGTACCTGTGTATATCGCTACATGTGTGTCTATGTGTGTAATTGCGCATGTAAATAAATGTATATATATATGGGATTTACATGAATATGTATGTGATATATATAAGTAGAAATCAAAATCTTTAATATTGGGTTGGTGCAAAAATAATGACGTAATAACGTCGTTTTTGGACGTTAAAAAATACATCAAAAAACAACATTATTACGTCATTATTTTTGCACCAACCTAATATTACCCTCAAATATTACTCTATTTTAATTAAACCTAAACTTTAAGTAAGAAAGATTACCCATATAAAAATAATTACAAATTGCATTCATAAATTAGATTTAAAGATGTTACCGTAACTATTTTTTACAATATTACGGTCGGGTAAACAAACTGTTATAATTTAAAATATTTTTTTAATATGTTCTCTAAAAATGTGTTAATAAATATAGTATTTAACTTATATTAAATCCCTAAACTATTTGTTTAAAAAAAATTAAATATTTAAATTGATAGCAAACATTAAATTAATTTATTCGGGTTTTTTTTAGACGTCTAAATTACTATCAAGCATTAAAATCTATTCTTTACATAAATTGCTAAAACCCAATTACAGCCTCTTTCTCTTTACTTCCCTCTCCCTCTTTTTTCTTTTTCTTTTTTCTCTTCTTTTCTCCCATTTCAATATATCACTTCCGTTAAGTTAACTGTCTAAATAGATCAAGGTCTGGTCACTCCTCTTCCCCAAATACAAAGTATGCTTGAGAGAGATATGAAATTAATCCCTCCCTATACTCTACCATGTCTCTTTAACTACCCTTTTTACACTCTCTGTTAAATTACAAAAACTTACACTACCCATCAATTTTAATTTCTTTTTTCATTTCATTTCATTTTTGGAAGTGCTATCTGATGATCCAGCGTCCTTTAAAAGGACTCTGGTGAAATAAATTATTATAATGGTACCTTAAAGTGGTCTGTTTTTCTTTATATATATATATATATATATATATATATATATATATATATATATATATATATATATATATATATATATATATATTGAGAGTCATCAATTACTTTTTTAGTTTCAAGTAACTTACTTGAAAGTAAAAAAAAAAATAAGTAATTAATTGAAATAAATTGTCTATTTTCAAAACTGTCATATAACAATTAAGATTAAAAAAATATAGAAAAAAAACATAAAAAAATGTATAACATTTCAAATATGAGAAAGATACCTACAATTATTAGGTACCTTTCTTATAAAATTTAATGATCTTATTTCTCTATTATCTCAGTTATGGCATTTTGTCATAAATGAGATAATATAAAATGAATAATAGAAATAACGGATATAAAAAAATTAATAAAAATAGTACACTAAAATTTAATGAAATATACATAAAATTATACAAAATTGTGAAATTTTAATTTCTTTTTATAGTATTATTAGTTTTTCCAGAAAGCATCTTCAAGAAACATAAGCTTAAAGCTAGAGTACCTAAAAGATAAAAAATTAATAAAATAAACTGCTGAAAGTATTTGTTATTTATTAAAAATTACAAAGTACATAAGTTGGTTCACTAAACTTAAAAAAAAAATTAAATGAGAAAAGTTACATCACTTCTCTACAATAACTTCCTCTCACATTAGCAATAAATATATCAATGGAACAATTACACAAAAGTAGGAACAAAAAGAAAAATATGTAAATATATCTTATTATTTACCTGATTGAATCTTGGATCAACAGATGGAACACTGTTCTTGATTAAACAGCTGTCTAGTTTCTGCAGGTGTTTGATGATATCCCGATAATCTTGGACAGTTCGAGGAGTTCTTTCAGCATCCAGACAAATGTTGAAAACACCTACTTGAAAAATGTCCTGAGGAATGAAAAATAAAAAAAACACTTTGGTAAAAGTGGATCTAAGCTGTGTTATTGGCAAATTAGCAATCTAGTTCATTAATTGAAATACAAGCAAAATACACAAATTAATTTCACAATGATGACACTGAATTTTTGGTACAAGGCAAATATGTACAGAACACCCACAATGGACTGAATTCACTTAAATAATTCATGAGAACAGCTTTTTTTTTTTTTGTTCATTGCAGAGCAAATAGATACTTTCAATGTTGATTTCAAAATTCTAAAACAATCAAAATATGAAATTAGAACAAATGTATTTCTGAGGGTCACTTCAACTTCCACAGCTTAAAATTTTAAAGAAAAAAAAAACAGACACATAAATAGTGCAATATATAAATAGATAGATAGATAGATAGATAGATAGATAGAGAGGGTCAATAAACTTATTAAAGTTTCAGACACACCACTAATCAGGGTCAGATAAATCTATTAAATTATTATCATATGACATATTTATATTCTGTTCACAAAACTCTGAAATCAGTTGAAAGATAAGTCAATTGAACTTTTATTAATTTATTGACTATTGTCACTATTTCTCTACTGAGCACATTCTTGACAAAAATTCTGCTCAACTTAAAATGTATTAAATTCCAGTAATTTACATATTTTAATAGGTGTTATTGATTTGTGATATATATATATATATGTTGTGGTGTCCTCACTCTAAAGAGTCTATGTTAGATTCTTCCGTCTACTATAAGATTAGTAGGACAAAAGCCTTCGGGGAACTGTGAATAGATTGAGTGCTAGTTCATACTATACACTCTCACTAGTTGTGTAATACTCTTCTGGTGTACTTACTGTTTAATATACGATATATCTGCAAACCTGGTTTTTGTTATTACTTAACCATTTACTTGGTCACAACATCTTGGCGACAAAGGATTTGAAGAAACAGACTTCACTTTAAATCATAAAAAAATTTTTTTTCCAATGTCTACAATAGTGGTGAAGAAAGGAATTCTAATCAAACTTTACGACAAAAGGGTATCCAGTGTTAATTACAACACTGACAGTGAAAAAAAAGAAACTTCTCAAAACAATAGGATTTCTAAAAGTTCAATTCAGTGGTTGGGAAGAAGGTTGGTGAACTTTGTTATTTTTTCCATTCCAACAAATCAGTGAAAGGACTTATTGTTTTCGCTGACAGGGTAAAGTAAAAATTTACCCGCTCTCCCACTTTTAAATTTTTCAGTAACAGAATTGTACAAATCAAATAGACTTATTTAAGAGGGTAAAGAGAAAAAAATTCCCCCTCTCATTTCTTAGTCTTACGCTGTAAAATGGAAGAATTTAATACTAGAGGAACAACTACTGCTGGAGCTGAAATATCAAGAAAGATGAGGAATTCCAACGAGAACAAGCAGAATACCAGAAGAAGTTTGAGGAATTGCACCTAGAAATTTAGGTTAGACAACAAAAACTGGAAGAAATGCTCCTTCAAACACAGAATGAGCAAAGGCACTTGTATATGTCCATAAAAAAACAAAATGAGGACAGGGATAATGCGTTCTCTCAAAACGCTATATGGAGCACTATTGAAAACTTCACATTTACACCTGAAGAAAAAATTACATTCGCTTCATACTTTAAACATTATGAGGATTGTGCAAATTGGGCTGACCATAAAAAGGTTCGCCGACTCCTCATGAAATTAGGCACAGCAGAATATACTAAGTTTATTAACTATATTTTGCCTTAGAAAACCAGCGACTTGAAATTTAAAGTCATTAACAGAACTCTTCAGTCCAAAAACAACACTGTTCCACAAGCGTTGGAAATGCATGAATCTCACCTGCAAAGAAGACAAAGATTTTACTACTTTCGCGAGTGTAGTCAATAAACACTGTGATGACTTCAAATTGGCAGGGTTAAGTGTCAATAATTTTAAATGCTTGATTTTCATCCAGGGTCTGATTTCAGCAAAAGACACCAAAATATGTTGTTGGGTACTCAACAAGCTTGAAAACGAGCCTGACATTACTTTACAGCAAATTGCCGAAGTTTGTCAACATTTCATGAGCATCAGAGAGGATTTGAAAAACATTGAACAGAGTGGCATGGCTCACATTAAAGAAATACACCAAAGAAAAATTTAAAAAATATGCCAACCAAAGAATAAAGTTACTTTGCCTTCAAGACCATGTTTCGGGTGTGGTCAATTACATTGGTATAGAGATTGTCCTTTTAAAGATAAAAAATGTTTTAATTGCAATAAATTGGGACACAAAAGTTCCCACTGCAGGATTAAGAAGAAGACAAAAAAAAGTGTTGTAAAAATTGCCAAGTCTGATGAACCAGAAAGTTGTGACATCAGGAAATATATTGAAATGCAAATATTTAACAAAAATATAAGGCTACAGCTTGATTCAGGTTCAGACTTATCCATAATTAATTATCAAACCTGGGAAAAACTCAGTAAGCCAACATTGTTAAGAACGAGCCGAATAGCTGAAAGTGTAACTGGCGATCTTATTAAGTTTATGAGCGAACTTATAACGAACATTTAAAAGGTAAAACTTTAAAACTAAAGGCATATATTATGAAGAATACAAGTAATTTTGGGACTGATTGGTTAGGATAGCTTCATCTTTGGGATATGCCTCATTAACTCATGTCAAAAAGTTGAAAATTTGACTGACAAAGCAGAAAAGTTGAAAGGTGGACTTAAAAAAATTTTTCCTGATGTTTTCAGTGGAGGAATAGGAAAATGGACAAAAATGTCTGCTAAGTTTGGGTTAAGGCCAGGCGTAAACCCAGTTTTTAAGAAAAAATGTAACGTTCCATTTGCCTCGTTAAATCAAATTGACGAAGAATTGAATCGATTTGAGGAAATGGGAATTCTGGCAAAGGTTGAATATAATGAATGGACATCTCCCACAGATTATATTAAAAAAAAAAAAAAAAAAGAGCAAAGAAATTTGCGTATGTGCTGACTTCTCTATGGGGCTGAACAGCGCCATAAAGGATCACTATTATCCCCTTCCAAGTCCAGAGGAGATATTCGCTAAGCTCAGCGAAGGAAAATATTTCTCTAAGATCGACTTCAGTGATGCATATCAACAAATACCTGTGGATGAGGAATGTTTGAAGCACCTTTGCATAAACACCCACAAGGGTTTATACAAATTTTTAAAACTTCCATTCGGGGTTAAGGTTGCTCCTTCCATTTTTCAGCAGGCCATGGATATGATGATAAACGGTCTGGATTTTGCAGTGGCCTATCTCAATGATGTCCTAATGAAAAGCGAGAGCATCGAGGAACACAAATTGCAAGCATAGCAGGTGTTCAGGAGAATCCAATATTACAGATTCAAATTAAAAGATGGGAAGTGTGAGTTTTTCTTAGACAGGATTATGTACTTGGGGCAAATACTTGACAAAGACAGAAGACATCCCAACCCAGATAGGGCAAAGGCAATAAAGAATATGCCAGCACTAAAAAATGTGCTGGCTCTTCAAAGTTTTTTAGGTTTTGCCAATTATTACAACGTTTTTGTACCAAGAATGCACAGTTTGAGAGCTGCAATTAATGAATTATTGAGAAAAGATAAAGAGTGGGAATAGACAACCAAATGCCAGGAAGCATCTGAGAAAATAAATGAGTAAAACACCCATCTCCTCACTTATGAACTTTGAATTACCAGAAAAGCACAATACGCATTGGATTATTGGAAATTATTATCAATTAAAAAAAGAAAAAAAATTGTAAACATAATTCCTGTATATAGCTTTTTCAAAGTGGTTGTTTCTGATTTTTTATTTTTTTTGTGGAAAAGGATTGAATAAAAAGTATTGAGTAGTAATTATAAAAAAAACTCCATACAAGGACAAGCTGAAAAGGGAGGGAGGGTTGTGGTGTCCTCCCTCTAAAGCGTCTATGTTAGACTCTTCCACCTACTATAAGATTAGTAGGACAGAAGGCTTCGGGGAACTGTGAATAGATTGAGCGCTACATTCAATACACTCTCACTGGTTGTGTAATACTCTTCTGGTGTACTTACTGTTTAATATACGATATATCTGCTAACTTGGTTTTTGTTATTACTTAACCATTTACTTGGTCACAACAAAATATATATATATATATATATATATATATATATAAAAATTAAAGCAAATGTCAAATTTGTTACTTAGCTGATTGATGTTACTTTCAGCAATCCTCCAACAATTACTCCATACACATGTCAGGGGATATCAACAATTGATATATAAAATTTTCATTCACCTCAAAAAAAATTTACAAGGTAAAGCCTACTCTGAAATTGTTCAGTCCCAACTGATTTAAATAAGTGCTCAACACATGAGCAATTCTATGAATGTTTCTTTTTAAAAAGATATAAATACTTCATTTGGAAGAGGTATTTACTTCATTTTAAAAGAAAGGTTCTTACATTGAAATATTAAGGCACTAGAACCTTTTCAGATCAGCTGTAGTATGGGGAGGTACAGAAACTGACTGAGACAGCAAGAGATCAAAGAAGTTTAAAATAAGTACAACTTGTCCAATCTGATGTCAGTAGATGCCACTAATAATGGATAATTGAATGACAAAAAAGGGAAAAAATATTATCTAAAATGTTTTATCCAAAAAGAAAATGTCTTCAAACTTTTAGGGACAAAACATGTTATGTAGAAGTTTTTTCCCCCTTTTCATCATTCAATTAATCATTATCTTACAGATACTACAAAACATCTGTTAGGAAAATGAATGACTCACATTACAGTATGAAAGCAGTAAACTTTGGATGTAAGAGTCTAAATGCTTTGTCATCATATTTATTACAACGTTTCGGCCGTTGTACACTACAGCTTTCTTCAGGTGGTTGGAATGTCTTATTGAGTTCGCATGGTCCAGTAGAACCTCAACATCTTCCTAGTGTGGCCAGAGTATGAAAGTGTCATCTACGTACCTTAACCATAGAGTTGGCTTTAGAGATATGGATTTTAATGCTATGTATATATTCGCCGTCACTCACTGGTAGTCTAATGGATGTCAGTTATCAGTTATCTCCTGTTAATTCCCTTCTCCAAGTTCTCCACCGCCATAACCAGGTACTGTCACTGGATCTAACCAATGCCTTTATCCACTGTGCCATGTGTCCTTGAGGACATCTATGTATGAATTTCTGGGTATTATAAACCTAATGTCTTCAGCAACCATTTTTACCAGAGCTCATATTGTAATTTTTTTGTTATTATTGCTTTTCTCTGAAACTCCTTATTACTGGTTCCCATATTATATTCATTTCTATGCTTGGTCAGCTCAGGAGATTTTTGTGGCCTAGCATATGTGCTGGTTCCTTAAGTTTACAAATTTTCCAATGATGTTCTTTGTCTATGATCTCAAGCTGATCCCACAGAGGGTGGTGATCTCCCTTTTCTCTCCATATGTGGTCAGCCATGCCTGATTTTTCCACTTACCCTTGTGTTA
The DNA here is from genome assembly GCA_963932145.1 of Acanthosepion lycidas. Taxonomy (NCBI): domain Eukaryota; kingdom Metazoa; phylum Mollusca; class Cephalopoda; order Sepiida; family Sepiidae; genus Acanthosepion; species Acanthosepion lycidas. The sequence goes on along the minus strand of OZ010581.1, from coordinate 14,118,509 downwards.
CAGCTTTCTGGTGTTCTTGAAGCCTTACCTTTAGGGGGCGGCCTGTCTCCCCTTTATATTTCTTTCCGCAGCTGCACGGGATAGCATACACAGTCTTTAGTCATGTTCTCCTCTATGGGGGTCTTACACTGGAGAGATATCTGCAAAGTGTTGCCCAGCTTTTGAAGGTTGTCCTGATGTTATATGGACCGCAGATCCTTTGTATTTTCTCTGATAACCCTTTCACATGAAGCAGGCAGACTGTTTCTGAGTGTTGTTGTCCTCCTTCTCTTGTACCCGCCTATCCCATTTTTGGGGGGCTGCTGCTATATACCCAGGTTAGTTGTTACGTTGTAGGGTACTACTTATACTGACCAATTCTTTATCTAATGTCTCTGGGTCACCACTTATGACTTTTGCTCGGTGTTGTAAGCAGCAGACGATCCCTTTCTTTATGCTGTATGGATGGTAGGAGTTGAAATTGAGATACTGTCCGGTGAATGTTGCTTTACGGTATACGGATGTCTTGAACCCGTGCTCTGTTCGAGATATTAGAACATCCAGGAATGAGAGTGTGTTGTTACTTTCTTTCTCCATCGTAAACTGTATTGAAGGTCTTATTGAGTTCACATGGTCCAGTAGAACCTCAATATCTTCCTAGTGTGGCCAGAGTATGAAGGTGTCATCTACGTACCTTAACCATAGAGTTGGCTTTAGAGATATGGATTCTAATGCCATTTCCACAAAGTATTCCATGTATATATTCCGCATTGCTGGTGATAACGGTGAGCCCATTGCTAAGTCCTCATCCTGTCGATATATGTGTGAACGCATTCTGAAGTGTGTTGTTTGTGTACAGAAAGTCAACATCTCCATCAGATTATCTATTGGAATACTGATCCGTTCTTCTAAGGATGAGGGCTTAGCAATGGGCTATAAGAAATATAGACAGATACTTACATATTTACAGTCAAAAGAGATAAAACGGTGATGTTAAACAATTCATTCATATTTGACTCTTCTAATGACATTGTGGAAATAGAATTTTATGTTATTTTAAACTAGACACTTAAATAACCTGGAGGTGGGTAAGGTAGCATTTTTAATATCAGGAAATAACAAGGTAAATATTTCATAAGTATACATGTAAAATCTCATGAAATTTGAGCCAATAGCTTTTGGAATTAGAACTCTGAGATTGAAAATTATTTTTTGTTTTTATTTCAGTTATTGGTGTACCTGTAATTATTATTCCTCAGAATCAAACATTAAAAGTTGAAAATACTTACAGGGTTGTCTGTTATTGGAAGAGAAAGTTGAAACTGGGACAGGATTTGAACAGTCAACAGACGAACCTGTGAAAAGAGAAAACAAAAATATTTGTCAGTCAACAAAAATCAGATTGAGAGTGATTGCAATTACTGTACACAACCAGGCAACTAAAGATATATAATCATTGTGAAATATTTTCACTGTATTATAACTACTGTCATATCAGTAAGTGTTTTTGTTTTTTTTTATTAAATGCTAAAGATAGCACAGTTTGATTCTAGTACTAAGGATGGAAATAAACATCAGTTTCAACATGGCTGCCTCCTTCTGTTTACAAGGAAACAGAAGGAGGCAGCCATGTTGGCAGGTAAGTCACTTGACTTCTACAATATTAAGCTTTTTATTTAAAGAAATATAAAAATGCATTTCAAATGCAAAGATTTGTGCAGTTTATGGAAAAGGTACTGCAGAGAATTGAACATGTCAAAAATGGCTTAAGTTTCAAAACACTCCACGGTTGAGTAAACTAGTTAAGATTGAGAACATATCAAAATATTACTTGAGAATAATCAATGCTATTATGACACAGTAGATTGCCAACATACTTAAAATATCCAAATCAAGTTCTGAAAATCATTTGCATTAGATTAGTTATGTTAGTTGCTTTAGTGTGTAGCTTTCACTTGCATTTAAAAAAAAAAAAAAAAAAATTCTGAGACCTATTGAGCAATTCACTACATAAATGTAAAAAAATTATTGATGATAGTGGATATTTTAGAAAACAGATTTTGAGCTCATAGAGAAAGTCAAATAAAGCACCACTAACCATATAAAAGGCTGATCTTCATCAAAATAATGTGATGCTGGGATAATAGCATGAAACTACAAGTTTCTTTGGTGACAAAGCAAAAACTATTATAGCTTTAGGCAGGAATGTTGCACTTATCCATTATATTGCAATTTTAGATTTCCAATCATCCTGATTTTCACAGTAGTGTTTAAAGATACCAGGGATGAAAGCTCATGAGGACAGATCCAGAGCTTTCACATCATAAATGAGGCTACCTAAATTTCTCAAAAATAATATGCACCCATAAATAATATGCACCCCAATAAATGATCCAAAAATTAAGAAATATATGTATCCCTATGTATAATATGCATCTATAAATTTTGTCAAAAATAAAATAAATAAATAAATAAATAAAAATAAAGTATAATAATTACAAAGACATTTTGTCAACCTTGACATTAGGAATAAAATTGAAACTAAGCGGCTAAAGTAATGTTGAAAATTACCATCGCGGTTTTCTCGATAAATATAACATTTTATTTTACCGTCAAAATATCATCAAAACATGCGAGTTATAGTGCAAATTTTAAATAAAAAGCAATATAATTAGCAGAAAGAATAGGAAACAGAGCTGCAGCTAGAGAATATGAGTTGAATGAGGCTAACGTATGTTTATGGAGAAAGAATAAAAATGAACTAAAAAAGAGTAAATCAAGTGCCAAAGCTATAGGTAGAGAAAGAAATGCTCAATACCCTGATATGGCCTAAAGTTTAGTTGAATTTGTGAAAGAAAGAAGATCAAGTGGATGTTCCATAACTACTGTGGAAATAAGAATAAAGGCAAAAGAACTTATGAAAACCAAGTATCCTGGAAACATTTAAAGCTACAGCAAACTGGTGTTTTCTTTTTATGAAAAGGTTTGATATATTTATTAGAAGAGCATCCTTAGCCCTGATGACTATGAAAATAAGCATTTGAATTTTCAGTGTTTTGTTATTTTGCATGAGGAAGGAGGAGAAGAGGACTGATCTGATTATTATAGTGGGGGAATGACTGGTCAACTTCAAGTAATGGATGTTGTCTGCAACCATCCATTTAAACAAGAGATGCATAAAAAAATGGAATGACTGAATGTTTGGAATTAATTGTAAAATGGATTCAGGAATCTTGGGATTCCGTCAGTGAGGATGTTATAAAAAGAGGTTTCAAGAAGTGTTGTCTCATGACACCAATGGATGGCTCTGAATATGACATCCTTTGGCAAGAGAATGAACAGGATGAAGGTAATATTATGAATGATAATTTGTTTAATGACAATTTAGATATTGATTCTATAATAGAAATTGGTGGTAATGATGATGAAAATTAAAAATTCCAATAAATTGTTAACTTGATATCCTCTTTTCTTTGAAATTGGCCTTTTTGTAGATTTTTTTTTATTTTTCTGTTAAACAAAAAATACAGTTACTGATAAAAATAAATTTATTGACAAAAAAATGTTACAATTATTATTGTTGGATTTAAAATGAAAATTGGGATAATATCTTTCTTATTTTAGAACAAGTACATATTTATTATTATTAAATCAATAACGAAAAACTATTTTTGTTTAAACCTATTTATAATACACACCCCTACTATCACCTATAATTTACAGTAAAAAATGCATATCATTTTCAAGAAATTACGGTATTTAACCCATAATTGGAATTTTTGAATTCAGAGTTGTTGTTCTCTAAGACTGGTTACCACCTGAGGTTATAGGACACAGTCTGTTCTGCTATTTTACCCATAGGTGGGGGAAGAAGAGATGTATTTATACCTTTAAATGAAAATGTTTAAATGAAAAGAAAAAAAAAAAAAAAAAAATCAATTTCCTAGAGGATTGTAATTCCTGAAGTAGTTCTTTGCTGAGAAAAGATTCAGGAGGACAGAATTATGAAATTGCCAGAAAGGAGACAGATGAGAGTAGACCAAAACAGAAAATATGTTATTCAATAAAGTTGATGTTGAAAATAACAAAATTTATTGTTGTATTTTTATTTAATAATCCAATAGATTCGGAGTCAACCAGTCAAGAATTATTGATCAAACAAATACACAATTTTTTACAATAAACATTAAAAAATTATAATTTTGTATGGGTACAAAATTTTATTAACACAATAAAAACAGACAACATCTAATGCCCTAAACTTATCTGAAGAAAGAGGCGGGAAATTTCAATATTTGAGTAAAATCACTTTGAATTCTGCAAAAATATTTTACCTCTTAACCAACAACAGAGGAATACTAAATTGCAAACCATCAGATAATACATAGAATTTAGTAGTAGACAAATGATGTTTAGATAAATTTAAAACTTATTGTTGAAAGTAGACAATCTGCCAAGCTTTTTACCAATTCAAACTTGTAATTTCTTTTTATGATTAATTTGTGAAGTAGCATATTCACACTTGTCAATTATGACAAGATCAAAGCGCATAATGTCAAAATAAAACAAAAAAAAAAGCATGACAAAACTTTTCATACTCCATTTTTATCGCTACTAATGGACAATTTTGCAATTCCATCACCAATAACAGTATGTGCAATGCTATTACTAAAATTAAGCTTTACCTTAGTAATATAAAAATATACATCAGATAAACCTGATTCTCCAAACAGTTTTAATAAAATTCTGTTACAACAAGCAGTCTTAATCTTTGGGGCAAGATTAAGACTGCTTGGAGAATCAGGTTTATCTGATGTATATTTGAATCTGCAGTGCACCTGGTCTTTTTTCTTATTATCACACTAATTATATTTTCTAAGATTTGTCAAAATATCATACAAATACTACTACTACTTACTTTTCCTTCATAAGCCATTTCCCTATCAGCATATATCTCCTTACCATTATTTTTCTAATATATTAATACTTTATTTCAATGTCTTACTTTACCAAATAAAAGTATTGAAGATAAGTCCAGTGTATACTCACCTGATGAGAAGCACTAGAAAGGTTCTGTTCAAGGAATGAGTAAATTCTGAGACAGGTATCTGAATTGCAAACACTTTCCATATTAGTTGACTGAGAAGCCAACCAAAAAAATACATCAACAACTTGGAGGGCATGAATGTTGTCACTGTAAGACCTGAAATTAAAACAAAAACAAAAAATTAAAGCAAATCAAAAGAAATCAAAAAACGATTACAAGTTTCTTTGAAATGTTTTTTTTCTTTTAGTCAGATTATAAAATGACCTTTGCTTTCTGTCTAGATTATCATTCTATGATTCTACAAACAGATAACTACTTTTTAATAAATTCTGGTAAATTTAAGTACAATAAACACATTTCAATGTATGACTATTATTTACTGACTCCGTTTCATAATTTTTAATAAATATATTCTTTCTTTGTACTATGCACATATATTCTCTTCCTGTACTATATAACATGATCCTTGTTATCAAATATAACACTATTGTGTTATCATTATGATACATTCTTGATATTTCAGCAGTAGATAACTGGTGATTAAAAACTGCCACAAAAATGAAAGAAATACAACTGGATTATTCATTAAAAAATATTTTCCCAAGAATACAAGTTAACATTTATACTAAACATTGAATAGTTTTCTAAAGAGAAAAAGATAGAAAACATTTACTTAACAGTGACAGCCTTTCCACTACAGAAAAAGAGACATGACTTTAAAATGCATAAATATTCACTGTCACAGACTGAATGAACATCAGGAAAGACATCAACATTTTTTGCGTGGTTCCAACCATACTAATTGCACATCCACACTTTTTTGCATGGTTCTTTTTGTATTTTGCTATTGTGTTAATAACAAATAAATATGAATAAAAAATGATATAAAACAATAAGGTAAAACAATAGGTCTGAACAATGTAGAATCTTTATTGATACTACATTTAGCTTACTACTATGTAGCAATGTTATCAGGAGGTGGGAGTTTGCCTGTCTTGTAACTTCTAATGTTTATGGTGAGTGCTAATAAGAGGTAATGACAATATACAACATCTCTAGTCTGTTAAAAAACAAATTTTATTTTTTTTATTAATTATGCCAAAGGCTTTTTAAATTTATTACTACCATATTTTATATTTTGCTGTGACTTTTATTATTCTTCCTTTTCTTGTGGTATTTTGTAATTTAGTTGGTATATTTTTACTAAGTTTTCTTGTTGTTTATTTTTTTTTTTTTGTTAAATACGTTTTGATAGTCAAATTGCGTTTTTGGTTTATTGTTAGTTTTTAGTAGATGTCTTCTGTTGAGTTTTATGCATGTACCCTCTTCAGTAGCTACTAAATATGAATGAGGTTCATCTAGCTTTTTGATTATTTTTATTTTCTAATTTTGATGGAATTTTATGCATACATCTGGTTTTAGCATTTGTAATTCTCTATGTCTATCTGTATCTTTCTTTGCATGCTGCATGTAGATTTACTATGTCTAATATTAGGAAGATTTGTGCATAAATTCTTCTTCATTAGTTGTTCTGCTGGTGAAAATTGATTGTTCTTTAAAGGAGTTGTTCTTAATGTTAACATAACTAAGTAGTATTCTTGCTGACTTTCAAATGCTTTCTTAAGTGTCTTTTCGATGGTCTGTATGTTCTTTTCTGCTAAAATCCATTTGACTGTGAACATTTTGCATTTGTTGTGGTGTTTGAATTCCCATTCTTTTGCAAATTTATTAAAAATCAGCCAACTTGTATTCTAGACTGTTGTCACTGATGAACATTTGAGGAATCTGGTGAAAGTATGCTTCATCTTTTTGATTACTGTGGTTGACTTACAGTTTTTTAATTGAGGTATATTGAAATATCTGCTTGTATAGTATATAATTACAACATGGTTTATTATAGAGATGAAAGATGTCTGTTGCTACTTTAGTCCATGGGATTATCAGGATATCATGGTTAATCAATGGTTCAGCTGCTTGCTGGTACCAATGGTCCATGCAGTGTGTGCATGTGCTTACCATTTCCTTGATCTTGCTGTTCATATTTGGCCAATATATCACCTCCTTTGCTTGTGCTATGCATTTTCCCATTCCTAAGTGTCCAGTGTTGATCTTTTGTAATGTTTCACTCTCTTTGAATTCTTGGGGGACTTTTTGTGATTGATTTCTTGAAAATCTGTTTTAACAGCTTGTGATCATTTTTGATAATAAAATGTGTTCCATATACAAATTGATGAAATTTATTACAAGAAAATACCAGGCTTAATTTCTCAGCTTTCAATAGGACAATAATTTTGATCCGGTGCCATCGTCACCCTTGATATATATACAATATCGGAAACCATGTGTTACCATGTTTTTGTTTTAATTAATACCATGCCTAATCCTTTTTTACTTGGATCAGTAGTAATTTTTGTCTGTAATTTTGGATTATAGAATTGCAAGATTGGGTTGTTTATAATCATTTGCTTCAAACTTCTTTCCGAAGCTTGTCAAACAACCAATGTAGGTTGTTATGAAGGAGCGCTCGTAACAGTATAGTTACTTGCTGCCAACAAATCTGACAAAATGTACACAATAAAACCTAATAATTAAAACAAATTTACTGAGGAGGTTTTAAAAGATTTATCAAAAAAGCATAAAAATAAACATGGACGCATGACATAAACATGGAAGCCAAGAATATAACTACAAAAACTGAATGTCGGTAACTATTTTTACTGTATCACAAAATTGACGGAAAAACCAGAAATCTATCTTTTTTAAATATTGGTTATTATCTAACGGCAATTCTTTTTTTTATTAATGAGTAATACACAAAAATGAAAATAAAACAGAATATTATTAAAAAAACAAAGTTCAAATGTCTGTCCTGTAATGAACTCTTAAATCTGAAAACCATTAAATCAATGATTTACTGTATATGAAAGAAAAAATCTTACTTACTTCAAGAGCAATTCTACTTTATCCAACGTGATACACTCAAAGAATTGGGCTTCTTCTACCATCAGATAAAATCTTTGTACAGCTTGAGCCAATATAAACAAGTGCAAATCTGCAAAAAACATTGTGTGTAGATAATAAAATTATAATTCATAGGTGATAAGTTCTAAATTTAATTCCAATATTTCTTTGGAGATTTAAAATTGCACAAGACTTGGGAGAACAAATACTAAGCCAAAATGTTTTAAATAACAAATATTCCATTGCAAACAGTATAAGATTTTACCTTTGAGGGAAGGCTCTACATCAGAACATGTAATACAAATCCAAAGTTCCTTGATTAGCTTTTTCAGGACATCACAATTTGATTTGGGTCTAAATGAAATAGAATTGTATACAGTTTATATTAATGAATACACATGCATTGTTTTCTTTTTTTATGAATTTATTTTATATCAGGTAAATTACAAACAAGTAATTCATTAATAACTGTAAAAATATAATTCAAAGAGAATACTCTTAAATGCCTAATAGAAATGCGAGGCTCCTCAATATGCAATAAATGGGAGGGGTGTAAAAATTATTTAGAGGGTCAAAAAGTGTGAAATTAATAAATGAGGTGATCTTAATAACCCCCGAGTGGAAGTGAAAATTTCCCCCAAAAAATAAATGTTTCCACTCAGCAGCAGCAGCAGAGTGGGCCTAAAAATATTGGTTGCCAGGAGACAAAAGGCTCCCCACCCACATTGCTATCATTTAATTTTCATAACGAATAAATAAAATTTTCAAAAAATGCATATGGAAAAAAAAGGTGAAATTCAAATTTTTATGAACATAATGTGTATTTCTTAGTAAACACAGTGTATATGTCCTGTACATATTACTGGCAGTAGATCCAAATGTCAATACAAAATGTTATAATTTAATTTATTATTTATTTTTTTAATTTTAAGTAATTGGTTGATATTTTTAAATAGTTTACTGCAGAATTTACACATGAAAAGAAAGTTCAAAAGCACAATAGAGCATTGCATGCAGTCCACTATATTAAGAGAAATCGTTTTTGTGTTCACTAGACAATTATTTGAATCTGCCAATAATTGATTCTGCAACCAATTCATCTAACAATTTATTTTCAATGGATAACATATTTGATTCAAAATTCTCCTCAGACATCAAATTTCTTGTCCTTGTTTTTATGATGTTTAGGTTTAAAAATGTCTTCCTCACACTGGATGAGTAACTGATAGTGTGCAGATGACTTTATAAAGTTCTTATTCCTTTTTATTACTAAAACAGTTGTCTATGTTTGTTTATTGCATTTTTATTTGATATAAGGGACCCACTTGCCATCAGACAAGCTAACACCCACTTCTATTACATACCTAAGATAACTGTATCAGAGGCAACCAAAACGATCTATTTGATAAATCTGTCCATCTATTAACTTACCTTGTTTTCTCGTGTCTTACCAGAGATTGATTGATAGTTTTTTTATGGCCTATCAACCTTCTGCAGGTTATTTAAAGCTAGAAAATATTTAGATAGTAAGATTTTTTTGGCAATAATAATGGTTTAGTGATACAAGTCTTACTAATTAATCCATAGCTGGGAGGAGAAGAATTGGATTCATACCTTTTTCAAGGTTATTTGTACACATGAATGCAATGAACCCAAAAGGAATTGGAACTCAGTCCTCTGATTAACAATTCTGAGCCATTATCCATTACACCAGCCACACATCTGAGCTCATAGTACCTGGTATTCCCAAATGGCCAACCATCTAGGTACTGATCAGGTTCAATGTTGATTAACTTATGTGATCACATGGCAACCAGTGTTTGAATATGATGTGGCCATAAGCCTTTATCAAAGAATGCATACTCCTTTCATAACTATTCCATCAAGTAATAATCTTATTTTCAATCAATATTCTTTATTTGACACAGCCATTTCAGGCTATAATCAAGCTTTTCAATAACCCCTTACATACTACTTACTATATAAGAATGTGCGGATGAATATATATGTATGTAGAAACAGCTTTGCACATCTACAAGGTGGCCGTGCATCACTCATACTCTTATTTTTTAAACTATCAAGAACATGAGATGATATCAGTCAGTTATATGCCATACGTAATACATGGGTAGGCAATCATGTATCTTTTGATACATGACTGACGAGGTAGATTTTTCCCCGCTGTGGGTTGCTATTTCTTTCTGCGGTAGACCAGTTGCCATCGAAGGCTATAGAACCTGGTCTGTCCTGCTATTCACCCATAGCTGGGAGGAGAAGAAGAGGATTCATACCTTTCCCAAGGGTATTAACACGTAAGTGAATGTAATGGATTCGACTGGAATTCGAACTCGACTCTCCGATTCCTCAATCTGAGCCGCTATCCATTACTCCACCATGCCTCCTCATGATGATATCAAAAATGTCTAAACAATTGTATAATAAAAATTATGGTTATGATTTCAAGCTTGTAAGTATCAATAACTTTCTGAAATTAACCCAATCTTTTTAATTCTCTTCCTTTGAAGAAACTGGCCTACAAACATGCTAAATGTGAAAGTTTAGTCAAAACTGTAGAAGTTATCTCAGAAACAAATATACGAAAGGTTGTCATAGACTGTAAATATTTTAAAAATGGTATTTGTTTTGTTTTTTTATTCATGATTTTTTTTTTTTTAAATAGTATTTTTTTTTTACTCATGATTTTTTTAAAAATGGCATTTGTTTTTTTTTTACTCATGATTTTTTTTGAAAAAAATGGCATTTGTTTTTTTTTTTTAAATGGATGCCTCTTTAAGATGTAGGTGATCATGCCTCTCTACTGAATCGTGTTTTAGAACTTGGCTTGATGATTTCACTTTCCACACACCCCCACATTCATGATAAAGACTGTTCAAAAAAGAAAAAGAAAAAAAGAATTACCTGATGTGCGGCATACAGACAATAGCTGCCCATGTCAATACTAATTGCCATCTGTTATCAAGGTTAGTATCAGAGATGAGACTTTGAACGTAATCACTAAAGACAATTCCTTTTGTGGAAGTTCTGAAAAAGAAATAAGGGAATTAAGAGAAGGGTTTTATAATCAAATGTTTCAGTGTTCAAGTTCAGTTGAGAGTGAATCAAGATTGACTTTTTTATGGCTTATCAACCTTCTGCAGATTATATAAAGCCAGAAAATACTTTTCGATTGTAAGAATTTTTTGGAGATAATGATTTACTTATACAAGTCCTACTAATTAACCCATAGCTGGGGGGTGAAGAAGAGGTGGATTCATACTTTTCCCAATGGTATTTGTGTGTAAGTGAATATAGCAAACCAAACTGGAATTTGGTTCTCCAATTTCCAATTCCAATCTGCTACTAATTACACCACCTGCACATCCAAACTTACAGCACCTGATATTCCCAAGTGATCACCCATCTAGGTATTGACCAGGCTCGACATTGATTAACTTTGGTGATCATATGAAAACTGGTGTTCCAACTTGATATAACTATAAGCTAAGTGAATCAAGAATAGGTAATAAAGTTCTGTGATCTTAACCAGATTCAAATGGCTAACAAGATATCTTGCGAGAAGTTTTGTTATTCTGGCCTGAATCAGTGACTAAAGACAATTAACAACGAATTTACCAATAGGATGTTAAACAAAAAAAATCCAGGTTCTAATCGGTTAATTAAGCTAACAGTTCAAAATCAATAAGAACCAATATCCACTATTAATTTAGACACACAGAAAATAGCAAAATCTGACAAACTATACAACTGAAACTTAGTCTACTTTTGTAAGCACAGTGTTGCTAAATTTTAAATTTCACTACAACAAAAATTTAACTTTTGGGGGTTATTTTTAAACTCATCAGCCACAGTCAAGATCATAAAATCCACAACTTCACATCATTGTTAATTGTGAACTCCATGGTTATATAGTCAATGCTTCACCAGCACTACATATGTTGAGGAACTGATTTTCTGTTTCAAATTTTCTTTAATTCCATTTCAGCTTTTAGGGAATTCCGTTTTTTTTTTGTTTTTTTTCAGTATAGAATTCTGTTTTTGCTTCATTATAATACTTGAAAGTGAGAAAGTGTAACAATATATAAATGTTATTAAAACAAGAAAATAAAAGAAAAATTTTACTTGCTGGATTATCCACCCATTGGATAAGTTGCTCCAGCTTGATCGTACCTCATACTTCAGCCCTTAATTTAACTTTATGAGTTTCTGGGACAACTCTTGCAAAGAATTCTACAATCCTAAATAAGAATTATTAAGTGAAAGTGACAAAACCTACAGAAAAGTAGTACCACAAAGTCATCTAGAGACAAATAGCTACATTATCATTTGGTCACTTTACTGAAATTATTAAATAACATTTTGGAAAAAAGTCTAATTCATAAAATTTGGCTTTCTGAAAAAACAAACTGCCCCTACCTCTGTCACCATGTATGATAGAAAAAAGAAAGGAGAAAACAAGAAGACAAAATTTTACCCCACCATCTTTTATTATTAAATCAAGCCAACTTCGTAAAATTTGGTTCCTAAATACTGTAAACTGTAGGGAGACAGCAGGCAAGGGTGATGTATTAAAACATTACTGACTTTATCCTTTGATGTTTGTCAGACGAGTGAGTTAAGAAAGGCAAATATAGTAACAAATTAAAATGGCAGTTGACTGTTAGAAGAAAAAGAAAATTTCAATTTAAAAAATGACAAAATTCCATTTCAAGTAGGCCATTCTGTTTTTCCATCCATTTTCATGGAAAATAAGCCCTTCTACATATGGTTTTGAATTTAGAGTTGTGCTTCTCCTAGACTGATTGCCAACTATGGCTAGAGAGACCAGTCTGCCCTGATACTTAATCCATAGCTGAAAGGAGAACTGATGGATTCATACCTCTTCTAAAGTAATTTGTAACAAACTTAATTGGAATTCAAACTTGGCTCAACAATTTCTTGTTCCAAGATGTTAACCATGACACTGTGTGCACATCCAAATGTGATTTTTAAAACAAACTAAACTTGAAAAGTTCATGTAAAATTTACTAGCACTCTGCTTTTAAATGTTGTCTAAGTGGCTACAAGAATCTGTCAAGGTTGATACAACATGATTATACCACAATAATTGTGAAAACCCAGAAAAAAAAATCACTGCAAGGCTTTTTTTCCTATTACCTTTTCATTACAATATTAAAGTCCATTGGATAATGTTGATAGTCATCAAGTTCACTTGCATCAAGTGGAAGAGAAATTTTGAAAAGAATCACTTCTGTAGCCATCAGCAGTGACTTTACTTTAACTGAAGCATCTTTTTCCTTCATTGTACTCTGCATGAACTCCATCAGTGGATACAAGACATTCTAAAAAAAAAAGAGAAAATAACAAATATTAAATCACCTTAAAAACAAGTTTATTTCATGGAAAAGGCTTCTGAGATATTTTTCACTTTCTTTTGAAATTCTGAAAAAGTATTATTTCCTTTTTGCAATTAATAATAATTTTTTTTAAAAGTCATATAAAGATACATAAAAATTAATGGATAGCATTTTCAATATTCATAATCATTTTTAGACTACAAAGAGCAAAACTACATATCCATCAATCACTTTTATCATGTTATATATATATATATATATATATATATATATAATTAAGTAATTCATCAAGTCTGAAAGAAACCTCAACAGAATGCAGAAACCACTGGACAGCTATTTCATTCTATATTTGGGACTCATCCGTAGTGCGCATCCATTACTGAGAATGGAAACCCTGACAGGTTATCATGCAAACATCATACCAACTGTTCCAATGGGCCTCGGTGACAAAGAGGTAACAAATCAGACTCAATATAGTGCCACTCGCTCACATATTTTATGGTGGAACTCAACTGAACAAAATTGGCTGATTTCCTAATTTTCTATACTCTCTCTCTCTCTATATATATATATGTATGAGGTAACAATATATATTTATATCTATGTCCAAGCTCAAATGTCAGCAGCAATACTTTATTCCTATATAACACAATTACTATGAATATTTACATATAAGGAAATCTAATAATGACTTCACAAAATATGCTGTCATTTTTGTCAGTGTCACAAATAATAAAGTTATAATAAAATAAACTGCACTGAAAACAAGAAAAATAACCTCTTCTCACCATTTTTCAAAATTCAATTTTTGTTACTAAAATTTATGCTTGTTTTCCTATTTGCAATAATTTACTCATAATTCTTCAAATATATATATACAGAAGATAAAATTATGTTAAGAACATGTAAAAAAATATAAACTGCAACATAATAATTTGACTCACAGGTACAAAGACTATTTATTCAAATTATAAAGTCATTATTTAAAAAAAGAATATATTGGGAATATAAGATTAGGTAATGATCCATTTTGGAATTATTTTTTTTTTAGATTGTTAGTTCACCCAATTCAAGGCCAAAGGGCCACTCAAGATAGAGGGATAATAAGCAAGATTGTTGTAAGGGAGGGGTAGGAGGGATTAAAAAGAGTGCATTATGATGACATGTAGGATAGATATCAGTTGACCCTGGCCTTGAACAGACCAAGATTGTAGCCGTCAAGGGAGTATCCTCTCAGGAGTTTGTTCCACAAAGTAACAGTTCTGGAGAAGAATATGTGTGAGTACAAATTACTCCTTTTCAAAAGGAAATGAGGATCATTTAATCAGTCAGTGTTGTGCCATATGTGATATACGCTTGGTCAATCATGTTTCTTGATTCATGACTGACAAAGATTTTCTCACAGTAGGTTGCCATTTCTTTTTGCTATAGACTGGTTGCCAAGCAAAGCTATATGATCCAGTCTGTCTTAGTGTATGAAATGTAAATACAAATATAATGTTCATTACTGGACAGAGGTAGAATTTTTTAATAAGGCAAGCAAAAATTTGTTGGAAATGTTTGATACTGGGAAACAATTCTCAAAGATTCTGAAATAAAAGAAGCAATAGAATCTATAGTAATAAAAATCTTAAGAAATCCTGACAGAAGCAGAATAAAAGGAAGAGAAAATTCACTGATGAAGTTCTAATGCATAATAAATTTTGCACATCAACTATAAAATGTCATACATACCTTTTCAAACAGTGGCATTGAGAAAAGTGTCTTTGCAAAAGGATAAACAATGTCAGCATCGATTTTTTTATTGAAGCTCTAAAAAAACAAGAAGAATTTAAGAAAAAAGGAAATGGAGGCATTTAATGAAAGGACAAACACATTTTATCTAGATGCTATTCTCTGATTATTCTTGTTGTATGTGCCATGTCAATTCAGGATATTGACAATCGTGGCTCTCCACAACTTCCTATCTCTCTGAGCTCTTTGCAATGCTTGTCTTTTTACTATCCCTCCCACTCTCTGTTCTATCACCCATTTAAACCCACCTATTATGTAAGTTAGTCACAGTTTTTCTATCCCTCTTGCTTTTAATAAGTTTTGCAAGTGTCAAATTTTCCAAGATTATTTTCTTCATGTTAACTGTCCAAGAAATTTCAATTTCTCCTGATATATCAAAATCAAACTAGTACAGAAGTTTAAATATCTGGGAAGTTTATTTTTAAAAGATGGAAAATGCAACAATGAAATCTGAAGGTGTATAGGAATAGCAAAAGATGCCTTTCAGAAACTAAAAATATTTTTGGATTAGTGATTAGTAATTTATACAAGGAGGCATGGTGGAGTAATGGATAGTAGCTTGGATTGAAGAATCAGAGCCGAGTTCAAATTCCAGTTGAATCCATTACATTCACTTATGTGCTAATAGACTTGGGAAAGGTATGAATCCTCTTCTTCTCCCTCCAGCTATGGGTAAACAACAGGACAGAACAGGTTGTATAGCCTTGGATAGAAACTGGTCGACCACAGAAAGAAATGGCAACCTACTGTGGGGAAAAAGAATCTGCCTTGTCAGTTATGTATTGAAAGATACATGATTGCCTAAGCGTGTATCACACATGGCATATAACTGACTGACTGAATTTATACAAAGATTTACAATCAGAGTAATTTTGTATTCTGTAAAGTATTAAATAAACCATACATCTTTTTTATGTTATGTCTCCTTAGGACACGAGCAATCATGGCTCTCCACAGAATCTATTTCTTTATTATCTGTAAATTGCCATGTTTTCTTGGGTAATATAGTGGACTGGTATCCCGCCTTATCCACAGTTTTGAATTCAGAGTAGTTCTTCTCTGAGATTGCTTACCATCCAAAGCTAGAGTGACCAATCGACCAAGCTATCTAACTCATAACCGTGAGGAGAAGAGGTGGATTTAAACCTTTCCCAAATCTATAAATCCATCTTCATACAGTTCTGGTATGATAGACAAGCCTGACAGTTTCTTTTTTTTTTTTTTTTAACTAGCAGTTTCTTTCCCTCTAGGCAATTTGTTATTTTTCCATGTTCTATCACATTGTGTCTGTCTCCACCACAATGCTATCACAAGCAAAAGATGTATTAAAATATTGTCAAGGGTTTAATTCATTACTGTGAAGCCAAGTGGATCTGAAAATAGCCAGGTTCCCACTTCAGTCTCGCATGCCAAAATATTTGTTGGTTACAATGAAATTCCATCTAAAGATGAAACAGAATTTGTACAAAGTATGAAGAAAACAAATGATTGAGAATATTAGTAAAAATGTGAAAAGTACTCATTTCTAAGAATTTTTCTTTATAGCAATTGAGTTTTAAGGATTCACAGACTAATACAGACATAAATAAGTGAACCTTGCCTAATTCAAATCACCAGGTGAACAGGCAAGTGTTATACCAATATGCCAGTTTACTTCTGCCGAGATATTTGAGTAAAATTAGTTTTGCAAATCCTTAATGTTTGAAACTTTCATAAATGCTTGTATTTCAATGAGTCATTTATATTTCTTCTTTTTTTTTTCTCTCTCTCTCTCAAATGGCACTGATTTTTAAACTCATTTAAAACAATAAAAATAAAATTTAACATTCTCTTTGAATTTTTTATTTTAGAAACTGTTGATCCAAAAGTTTATTAATGAAAATTTTGAAAGAATCAATTGGAGCACATTCAAATTTCAAAAAATAATCAAATTTAAATTGTTTTTTAAAAAAGTATAAATATTTTTCAAATTCTTACCAAATTAATAACTCTTGATAAGCTACACATGCTAATTCTTTCATAGCATCCATAAATCAGAAGTGACACACAATTAAGAACAGCACACAGTGTGCTATCTGGTAAAATATTCTCAGATTTCAAGATGGCTGACAAAACCTGAAAACAAAAGAAAAACCAAAAAGAGAACTCGAGTAATTATATTGCATTTAGAATAACCAATATATGGCTAGTGTGATCAAAGGACATATTGTTCATATTTGATAGCATGATTAAAAAGATCAAATGACTTCACTTGTTACTCTTTAAAAAATTTATAGCAGCTAGATTTTACAGATTTCAAATTAAATGATGGGAATTTGGAAAAAAAAAAAAAAATGTGTATGTAATTCAATAACATGGCTTGGCCAAAAACAGTCATGGATGTCATGATCAAAGGACACACTAACATGTCTAACATAATATGATTAACTCTATCAGACCTTAAGAGATCTGAATTATTAAATCCCTGGAGTCCCAACTAAATTGTTGAAAAATCTGAATATGTGATGTTAGTGAAATTGATATGTCTCACAAATCATTGAAAATTAAGTTTTACAACTTGTTTATATGAAAATAAATTTATTTCTCTTTCAAATGGTATGAAATTTAGCCTCTTTGGTATCACTGGTTATGAAATATGGTTTTGGAAATCTATAACTTTTACAAAGTTGTAAATTTCCAGCAACTCTAATTGATCATGTGACAAGTGTTAGTGTTGTGTATTAAAATACAGTGCTAGCTGATTGGAAGTGCATTCAGGTGTAAGCATGGGAAACTTGTAAGCACTTCTGGCCATAAAGAGTTAAAGAAAAATCTGTATGACAAACTAGGTAAGAAGTTCTAAACCCACTTCTTACTACTAAAATTTCTTGATGGTGGTGGCTTCTTAATGAAGCCAGGAACATTTAAACATGCCTCCATATACATCAGGTGCTGACCTGATGAAACTAATGAATCTCAAGGAATGAATGTGCAAATCTAACCAATGGAACATTCATTCAAAAGTCCTTCTTCTACACCTTTTCATGTAGTCAGACATTGAGATCTCCAGAGGTTGATCAAACAAAAAGAGAAAGAAGAAATAGGAGGGAGTGTACTAATTGGATGATAATAGTTGAAATTGCAGGAAGATGGATTGAAAAGTTAAGAAAACTAAAAATGAAGCACACTGAAAAATCATGTTTTGAGACAATTCCAAAGAGAATCAAACCATAATTTAACTAGGCAGAATTCATCCAGATTAAGCAAAACCAAGACATCCTTCCCCACTTCCACTGATAAGAAAGAAACCATTAAGCTATCCACAAAACTACTAATACAATGAAACACTGGCCATTAATTATTTATATTACATGGTACATGGCCACCAAACATGTATATAATTCACTTATTTCCTTTGTTATATAAATAAACTTACCAGAAGAAATTACAGCACCTTAAATAGTCTAAAGTAGGTCAATGAGATTAATGAAGCTGTTATTGATACTCACATTAGAAACTTTATCAGGTTCAGAGACTAAAGCTCCATGTTTGAATTTGAGCCAAACTGAAATCACATTGAGTAGGCGCTGAAGGTTCTCAGGAGCGGAATTCTCTCCCTTGAGCCAGCATTGATGATGCTTTGTTATCTCCTCCTGTGGAAAAAAATAAATAAATAAATAAAATAAACATTCATAAATCAGGACTATAGCCTAGTGGATCAAAGCATTGGTTCGTATATTTGTCAACCTAGTGATTGTGAGTTCAAACCCTGGGCCAGCAGTGTATGCTTGGATTTAATGGAAACAGGGTGAGTAATAACTGAGCCATACCAAAAAAAATAAGAAGTAGATGAGATATCCTTGGACATGGACAATGGAATGAAAACAATCTAACCCATAGATTAAATAAAGGATCAGTTCAGAATTCCCTGTTGGGAGTAGTTCTTGTATGTTATTAATTATGGTAATTAAGTATGAGAAGAAGAGAGAAAACTTTTTTTTTTTCACAATTTCTTGGTGATACAAAACTTAAAGTATGGAAAAGCAAAGAAATGTTAAAAATTACTTTTGCAAGTCAAAAATAAAAGTGTTATAAATTGTCTTAAGTGGCCAGATTTTCAGTCAATCTTCAGCAAAGAGTATCATTGATAAATATTTTTAAAAACTCAAAACAAAATTACTAATATAAATCTTGTAAAGCATTCTAAAAGCCATCATTATCTTTCATCTTGTTATTAAAAAAAAATGCTACATGAATGAGAAAATCAGAAATAAGTGAAGGCAGAAAGTTATTTTTTTTTCTTAGAGAAGACTATTTAAAAATAAAAAGAGATTCAAAAATCTTTAAATGAGAAGATAATCATGCTAATGTTTTATCAAAAGATTACACCATTCTTTTCACTTTCCTCCTCTTTTTTTAACACATTATTTAATTCTATCTGAAACCCAGTCAAGTTTAGCAAATTCTCAAGTTTGAGATTTATTTCATGCTTAAAATACAAACGTTAATGAGATTTAGAAATTTCAGTTATTTTCCATAAATATGAGGGGAGGTAACATTAATCTAGAAATTGGTGATCACAGTTTCTTTGGTAGGGGTGGGGGCATTTTAGGCAAGATTACATGTGTAATTTTATTTTTGGTTTAAATAACATGGTAATGATTTATTTATGGTATGGAACGTGTACATATACGTACATTCAGTAGATTGTACTATAAAGATTTTTAAATAAATATCCTTGAATTTGAAATGTAATATTAGACAAAACTGACTTGAGGCTTAATTCTGAGACTAATCCTTGTTATGCTTATAAGCTTCATGCTAATAATAATAATAATAATAATAAAAAAAAACTGTACTTTTAGAATGACATTTTTATTGGTAATTTCATTTTAGTATTTTATATTTATCAATGATCCTCTTTGATGAGGATTGACTGAAATGACAGTCACATTAAGAAGACTTACAATACTTCTTTTTTCATATTTTTGAGAGCAATATTGATAACCAGATAAAGTATTTTAGTAAATCAACATTAATGTATTGCATTCTTTTTGTTTTTACAGTCATTAAAAATTTCACCTTATATAAAAAGGAATATCACAAAGCCTAGATCCCAAGACATGCCACATTTACATATTAACTATTCTAGAGATACAAGTTTTTAGGTTTATAAACTGGGAAAAAAACAGCCTAATCTGATCCCAAACAGTGTACAGAATGTGGTAGAAATACTTCCTATGGTACAATAAGACATTAGTGACAATGGTGTTGTAGCTGGGTCGGTAATGTTGGGTGTTGATGTATTATTTTCCCCATTGTTATTATTTGTTAACTGTAATGGGGTTGATATTAATGATAGAAATTAAAATGCATAAACATACATCAATAACAACAATAAAAACTTGAGACACGTGTTGACATAAATAAAAAGAATTTGTATTTTCTTTTTGTGATGTGAATTACAGAATATTGGTATGGTGTGTGTAAAAATGTTCTCAGTGTTTTGTTTAAAAGTCATTTCTTACTTGTTTTGGTTCTGAGAATTTTGTTTATAAGGATGGCGTTTGGAAATCATTTGTTTTCTGTCTTCATGGAGCACTGGCTAGACATGTGTTTCTATACTACTACTTGTCTACTGACTAATGCTATGGGTACCCTAGTCTACACTTCTATTCTACACTTGTGGTGGAAGGGTTATTTTTATAATGATGAGGGTAGGATGATGAAATATCCTTCTTTTCTATCATCACTGATGACAAGGTTATTTTTAGAATGATGAAATATCATCATCATTCTGGACTATAACAGTGTCTTCATCTAGCTAATGTATTACCATTATGTGGGAGGTATTTCTGCTGCACACTATATAAAAAGATACTTAAATTCTGTGTACCACCTTTTACAGGATCTAAAGTTTGACATCAACATCAAGAGGAGAACAAAAAAAAGATATCCAGATATAGAAAAAGAGAAAAGAAAGAATTAGTTTTATACATTGTAAACACCTGACAATTGAAACGAAAGAAAAAAAATTAATACACATAAGAGTGATGAGCAGTAAAGAAAATTGCTTTAAAATGACTAACAAAAAGACAAAGAAATTTATTTGCTGAAAATCCCTTAGTAAAAAAAAAAAAAAAAATTAGTTGTTTCCCTGTAAGGAAACATTCAGCATTCATTGACTGAGCAGCCAGTACTACTTTCAGTTGAAATTTGTAAAATCTTTCTCTGGAAACCATTTTTCAGGAAAATAGGTTTCTCAAGTTCATTGTTATTGCCCTTTCCAGTATTGACGGGAGTTTCCTTCCTAACCTTTTGTTTGAAGTAGTGTAGAACATCAACATCTTGATTATGTCATTATTTTCTCTTTGAGTTACATCTGCTATCAATCTTAGTTGTTACTGCTGT
This sequence comes from Acanthosepion lycidas, assembly GCA_963932145.1. NCBI lineage: Eukaryota > Metazoa > Mollusca > Cephalopoda > Sepiida > Sepiidae > Acanthosepion > Acanthosepion lycidas. The sequence continues at coordinate 14,096,963 of OZ010581.1, read as the reverse complement.
TGAAAGTCTTCAAGTGATGTGGTTTCTGTTATTTGGTACAGTTCTTTGTGATTCTGTAGTACCAGTCCATGAGTTTCAAAGAAAGATGGTTCTCACCAAGTCATACATGCTTCACTGGAAAAATTATTATACACATACTAGCACTATTCTGTTACTAAAATTTACCTTTTGTTCCTGACCACTCAGTGTTGTTTTTTTCTCAGTTGTATTGTATTTTTATAGCAAAATAATTTGTACTACTTTTCTATAGTAAAATATATAACAACACATTTACATTATATATGTAATAGCTTTATTCGGTTAGCTAGGACTATATTAATTCCTGACCACTGACAATGATTTTCTTCTTGATTTTCAATGTAAATAGTAAATTTGTTGGCAATATATTTACATCATACATAATAGTCCTATAAAATGTAAATCTTGCATTCTTTCTTACTACTGACGATTGATAATCCCTTTCTTTCTTGAAATTTGCAAAATGTAGGAAGTAATTTTTTTCCACTGCTAAAAATATTTTCTTTGCTAATACAGAAAATGACTAAAGCTGAGCAGGAATATAATGGAGTATGGGTAATGTCAGCAGACAAAAAGGACTGGGAGTGTCCATCCACCATTTGTTGTGTTAATACATATATAAGAACAAGTAAATGCTTTGAGATATTTTTTCAATAAGTCATCTCTCCGATATCATAGGTTACATAAACACTTACCAGTAATATCGGCCACAAGTGAGAAATGTGGTCTGTGCCATCCACATGAGCAGCCAATGCTTCCATCATTTGAGTGACACAAACCTCAATCTGATTCAAAATAAACTGGTTTGGAATATTGTCACTCTTGGGGTCAGGCCCCAACTTGGACAGAATAATAGGAAACACCTGCAAGTAAAAAAAAACAAAACAAAACAAAAAAAACACTTAAAATGGTTAAATAATTTAAGGAAACTTTAGCTAAACACTAACACTTTCCAGATAATGACAATTGGTATTTATGATTACATATGATGGACTCATTTGTCAATTTCAACATATGAGGATTCAACCTCATTCAGTTTTTACGTTTTTGTGTCATATGTGACTGATTTTGATCTATAACTTGAACACTTAATTATCTTCTTTTATAGGAAGAAGTCCACAAATGCATGCTGGGATTTTTTCTTAGTCAATAAAATGGGTCAGTTTGCAGTTTGGCATGACTTTGTCAAGTTAGCTATACATGAGGACCTTAGACCTGTCATAACTCATCCTTGCAACAAGACCAACCCAGTGAAGTCGTGACTGCATCAGGAAGTTGCAGTTTGCAAGATCAGCATTGGACACACTATTGTCAAAAGTATAACCACAAAGAATGGAGACAACTTTTATAAATGATAATATATATATATATATATATATATATATATATATTATACATACATACATACATACACATACAAAAATGGATGACAAAAATATACTTTGTATATTTTTTGTTTTTTTAGTTGACATACAAAATAAACATTTTGGAAATCAAACTTTTCAGTTGTTCCTGCAACCTTTGGCAGCGCTTGATTTTTGATGAATTTTAAAAGAATGAAGTGTAAGTTGAGAATATCAATATTCATCAAATGTTCAAAATCCCTGAAAAACTGGTTGTGCTCTCAACTAAAAGCTACCCTTACAAATATATCTACTTTAACCCAGCTTTGGCAATTAGTGGCAGAAAAAAAAAAAGCAGGCCTGAAAACTGATGCATTTTTCTCATAAAAAATAAACTGGGCAAAACCTCAAAGTGTTTCAAAGAACAAATGTGATTTCAGGATATTAAAGTTCCTTGAGAAAATAACTTTTTTCCTTCTTTTTCAATAAGTATTAAATTATCTGGAATATTGAATTATCCAAACATATTTTTTCTGCCCCTTTAACAAAATGTCTGAATAACCAAGAAAGTACTGTAGATAATTTTTAAACAATGGATATTTTAATCTGATATTATTTCATAGATTTAGTATACGTACTAAATATAATATTTATAGTAGTTACCTCCAAAGAAAAGCAATACTTAAGGTTTAAAATGCATTTTTAAAAATGAAAAATCTTTCTTGAAGCTTTTATTTTAGTTTTAATTTCAAGCTCATAGATTAAATTGAATATTTCCAAAGAGGATATATTACTATAACTCAGGCTTTTATTTTGGAACTTGTGCATGTACTAATCTCTATATGTGACCAAAATGAATATCCAGTATAATAACTTTTGAAGTAATGACAATATTGGATTAAAAAAATAAATCCATTAATTCTTTAGAAATTTATTTGTTTATGTTTCCAATACGAAACTGGGCAAATATGGGTTTTGAGGAAAACATCTGAATGAGGAAGTGTACTTTCCTTAAAAGGGAAACTAAAACCATGATGAATTTTGATGATTTCTGTAGCTGAGAAGTAAAGCATGATGGATATAATGGTGGTTTCCCCTACAAAGGGGGAGACAGGTTCAATTCCTAGTGAAAAGCACATTTTCTTTATTAAGATTTTTCAAATATGCAAGCCAATAGATGTAATAGACTCGGTTTAAAATAAGCAATATATTTCAAATATCAGTATATACTAATAACATTTGAAGCATATATATATATATATATATATATATATATAAATTAACTGATTTAAAAATAGGGTTCCATTGCTACACAGGAATTACAATGTTTCAAAAACAGAAACTGTTTTTGAAACATGGTAATTCCTGTGTAGCAATGGAATCCTATTTCTAAATCAGTTAATTTATAATATTTATGCTCTTTAAATTTGCATTGAGCACTGTTTTGTAAAAATAAAAATATTAATAAGAACACCGGATTATATATCTTACTGTTCTTTCTTTTATTATTATATATATATATATATATATATATATATATATATATATTATATATGCACAGAATACATAAAGGTGTGACAAAAAAGAAAATGCAACTAAATTAAAAAAAAACTTTATATTTTTATTTCTTAATTGCTTTCTATTTTAGCTGAGGATTTTCCAGTCTTTAGCCAAAGTGGCCCAAATCAAAGCAAGCAACATTTTCTCGACTCCTCATTGCAAAAGCTTATTCTGATGCCACTATCATTAATTAATTCAAATTAATTTAAAAAGAAAAACAAGGTTTACCTTCACTGCACAGGAGTGGACATGGTTCTGGACACTCTTCAAGACTTCAAAGAGTAAACGACTAATGCCAGCAGTATGCTAGAAATATAGAAAATGTAATGAAAAACATTGTCCAGTTAATAAAAAATCTAATGAGGTTTGTTTGAAAGATAAATAATACAGAAACATATGAAATTGTGTAGATAGTTGCAAAACGGTCTTTTTTTTTTTTTTTAATAAGAAACTTATTTGATACAAAAAGGATATATAATTTATAACAAAAAGAACTATAAGCCTTTTGATAATTTGTATCAAATCTAGCAAAGTTCTTTGATGTCTTCACTTACCTGTGAATGTTTGTTTAAGCTTCCAAAAACAAAATCAAGTAGTTCACTTTGATCTTTAACCTTTTGTAAAAAGAATACAAAAAATATTACAATTTATATCTTTTAAATTGTCCAATAAAATCAAATTCAGTAATATCAAAATGCTAATTATTTCATAGCAAATTGATTGTTACAAAAAAGTATTTAAACAGAATTGATTTCTGTTAGAAAAATCATTGATGTTTGCAGAATTGTTCTGTATTAGAAACAAAAATGTCTTTTAGTCATTCCAAAGCTATAACTCTCCATGGCAATGTTAACAAAGATTTCTTTATTTGATGTGGTCTAAAAATAAAGCAATTGAGTACCAAAGAAACAGACCAAAGTTTAAACTGTTTTCACAGGAAATACTTAAAAAAAAAAAAAAAAAAAAAATTGCAGTAAAATAGAAACAGTTCCAATGAAGAGAAATAGCAATAATAATAATAATAATAAAAATATACCCAATGCTACACAAGGCATGGCTTTCATAATTTCTGATCTTGATTGATTGGTGGTGTTCACATGTACACGTTTCACCTTCGTGAATTAAGATGGGCAATACAATAAATGTACCATTCAGCACCACAGATTTGGTTGACAGTTGACTGACTGCAAACATTTGGGCATGTCCTTTAGGGATCTCATGCAAAGTGCATCTCCATGAGCAACAGTAGTCGAAAGAGTACATAATGGCCAGGTGTTGAGAAGAGTGTTGGTTTTTTTTTTTTTAGCTTGAAGGATGAGGCAATGAGGGCAGCTTGCAAACACTCTCAATCAGAGATTGTCTGAGTGAAATAGGTTACCTGATCTGAAGCTATTCCTTACTGGGCTCCACCTGCAAGGTTAGGTGCTGCTTTTATTAAAATCTATCACCATATCATGCATATTTGGCTGCAATGTATACACTCATCAGACTCATTATGCCTATATGACTGGGTTTAGTATAATTGTACACAATTGTTTCTATAAAAATGATAAAAATGAGACGAAGAAAAAGTTTAGTTAAGAATAAATATGACAACACACCATAAACTTGGATTTATGAAATCTTGTTCTTTTGAATCTGGACTCATTACTTCAATGTTGAACCACAAACCAAATGTCAGATCTCAAAGCCAAACACATTTACTTCAATCTTAAAACCACATCTTTTGTTCAAAGCCAAATACATTTAGTTCAATCTTAAAACCACATCTAAAGACCTTAATTACCCAAATAGTAAAAGAAATTGTATGTAAAAGGTTTTGTGCAGGTTGACAAAACACCAACAATCAACACCAAGTCACCAAATAACTAGCCATAAGAACATGCACAAGCAGGCACTCAAATGTAGTGGTTTATATGTACACTTGGGACCTCCCATGACTGGTTAGATCAAAAATTGCTAATTTCTATATAAATGAACTAGAGACATGGCTCCAGTTTCTTATTTTTGGCAGAGACTACACATGATCCAAGGGAATTCCATTTAACAAGGAATATGCCTATTTTTATTGCTACAGAAATTATTTACTCTTATAAAAGGAGAAAATAAACTTCAGTCAATATATAAAATTTTAACAAGAAATATCTCGGTATTTTCTGAACTATTAATAATAATATATACAGTACACTGGAACATTTTATGCAAGTCATATTTTTTTCAAATATTTTATTAACTCTTTGAATTTAATTTAGCCAAAGATTTGCCAACACTGACAAAAGCAACCATGTCCAATAAAACATGTTTCAGCATTAAAGTAAACAAAATAGCAGACTTTTTGGTGATAATGCATCATTGTCACCTTTCCAATTTTTATGCAACATTAAGGAATTTTTAGCAATGATGACAAGACAAAAAATGCTTAAATACTTCTTGATCCTTAAACAAAATTAAAAACTGATAGCTTCTTTATAAGATTGATTGACATATATTACATTAATTTAGTGGATACTCGTGTTTAGATTGACATCCCAGTTTTTTTAAACAGTTTAATCTATGGCAATGTTAGCAAAGATATGTGTTGTTGTGTAAAGTTCTCAAAGGTACACAGTGTAGTCAAGGAAAGATAACTCCACTGACGAGTGTAGAAACCTTCCCAATTATATACAGTCCAATTTGCACATCACCACATCTCCCAGAACCTTAAAGGCTTTATACCCTTGGTAGATCTGCTACTTCTATGAACCACTCCAGAAGATGTACCACTTGTCTTATGATGATTGTTTAGATTCCTCTTTATGGGGGAATCTCAGTCTCATTAGATTTTCTTCATTTGAACCTTCCTCATTATCACTAGATACACTTATTCTCTCACCCGCTTCACCTTCAAAATCTTGGTGATACTCCTCTCTTCTCCACCAAGCTCTTCCTCCATTTCAATATCTACCGGCTCTCTTCGCAATCTAAACTGGTCTTCATTACCTAACATGTCCTGTTCATTTTTTGTTAATATCGCTATTAAATCCTTTTTCCACTACAAATCGTGTTTTCTCAGGGTTCAAATTCTTATTCCTTTTGTAGCATACATCCTTTGTTGAGAAGGACATGGTTATTGGGACTCTAATTTGCTTCCTCATCAATGCCAAGGGGCTTTTTGTTCTGCATGCTTGCGGGATGGTCTTGTAATTTAAAAGCAATCTTTGTAGATAAATTTCTAGGCTGCAATTCCCTGGGATGCTTTCAATCCAACTTTTATCATCTGGACCATCCTCTCTGCAATTTCATTTGACTGAGGATGGCATAGGGGTGTTTTGTATGGCCTACATTCAATTCATGTTAACTATGTACACAAGCTTTCTTCAACAACCTCTGGTGCATTATCCAACACTAATGTCTTAGGTACTCCATTCCTTGAAAATACTACTCTTAACACCTGTTTTACAGTACTTGCTTTTCTGTCTGAAATTCTAACCACTTCAGACCAACCTAATTATGAGTCTACTAGTATGAGGAATAGGCATACATTTTTAATGTATGGATCCATGCATACTCTTATACATGACTCCTCCTTTTTTGGCCATGAATGAATCTTAGTTTGCCTAAAGCTCTTTATCTTTGTATACTTAGGGCATCTTCTAACATAATCCTCCACATCTCGCATATATCCTGGCCACCAGGCTTGTAGTTTCAACCTCAGTTGTGTGTTCAATACACCACCATGTATGTTGTCGTGTACTGCATTAATAACATCTTTTCTTATCGATTTCAGTGGTACAATAAGATCTTCACTAGATAAGACTCCTCTTTCAATTGTTAATCTGTGCATTGCTTCCTTAAAAGGCCTTTCCACCATTGAGCAATTTCTCCTTATATTATTCCGTATTCTATTTAGTACTCTTTTTAATACAGGATCCTGCTTGGTTTCAAACTAGAGCCATTTGAAGGATAACGCATCTGTCTCTCCCCAATGCAAAATTCTGTCCTAACAACTGTCTTTTGTTTCAACATTCTGAGTATTAAAATTTAACAATGCATCTACATGCATCTACATGTGGAAAGGCATATACATAATGTTGGGTTGAAAAATGAACTCTAAGGGCTTGCAATCCAACTTTAGTAGAAATTTCTTACCCAATAACAAACTGCACACCCCTTTTAGTACGACAGAAAATTACCAGCAATTCTTTTTCAATGTTAGAATAATTTGTCTCCACTGCTGTCAACTTTCTGGACAAATACATAATAGGATGTCCCTCTTGTGTTAAGACCGCTGCTATGACATGTTCGCTGGCATCAGTAGTTAATGGGAGTTATTTTTTCAGGTCAAATACCTTAACTATGGACTTGTTTCTAAGTGCTTACTTTAGCTTTTTTGAAGACCACCTCCTGTCTTTAAGTCCACTGAAATTCATTATTCTTCTTTCTCAAGTTTGCAAAAGGTTCAATCATGTAGCTATAACGAGGTATTTATTTATTATAAAAGTTAATCAAATCAAAGAAATAATTCTAACTCTTTCTTATTTTTTGGTTTACTTATTTCTGCTATGGTGAGATGCCATCTTTAGATATTTGATACCCGAAGTATGAAATTTTCTCACAATTTACACTTATATTGATTGTCATGTTTGTATTAGTCAATCTGCTCAGTATGAGTGCCAATATGTCAGCCTGATAGAATAATGTTTTTTTTTTTACTCCTTCCAAAACTTTCTCTTTTGGAATATGTGGCTGGATGTCTTTAATTCCAAATGGCAGATAAGTCCACCTTAGAAAACATATAAGTGTTTAACATGGTGACTTCTTGAAAACAGTGATCAATTTTAATCTGATTATACACAAATTCCAGATAAATTTTGGCAAAAAATTTCATATGAGCAAACTCATGACAAGCCGTTTCAATATTTGGGAAGGCATCCAAATATATCTGGTGATTTACATCAACTTTGTAGTCACCACAAACTCTTAAATCTCCATTTGTCTTGCATATGACCACAACTGGAGAAGACCAATGGCTAACTTCCCTGGCTAACCTTCTCCAATATTCCTTGTTTAATCATATTATTATGTTTCTCCATAACCATGGGCAAAAGGTGAACTGGAACTTAATAAGACTGAAAATATACCTATTGGCTATTCTCTTTTAGCTGAACACTCGCCTCATAATCCTTTAAAAGTCTAATTGCAGGTTCTTCTAATTTTAAGCAATTAATTAACTTTGAGGTGTCTATTCTTAATACGCCAACCCCCAGAAAGCCATGATTGTTTATGCACTCCACAAATACAAATGGTATTACCTCAATGCAACTCTTCTATCTCGAACACCCCCTCAAAGCATCCAAGTGTTTTAATAACTGACCCATCAAATTGTTTCAATTGCAGATTGGTCCACCTTAATTTCAGTCTTCCCATTTTCTACCCAAAATTCTTGTGTATTAATGTTACATCACTACACATATCCACTTGCATTAGTACAGTTATTCCATTTATTTTTACTCTTTCTTTACTCTTATCTCACACTTTTACTCCATTCTCCACTTCTACTGTTTTTTTTTATATTTGCATACTGATTGGAAATGTTTTTTCTTCTTGCACTTAAAATATCAAAAAGCTAGGCATTTATACTTGTTCATCTCATGTTCTTTGTTGCTAAAATGACATTTACATAAACTCTACATAGTACTGTATTTCTCCATGTTAGACTTAAAGGTATTAAATCTCTGAATTAACTCTAGCTGCTGTAAAAATTCAAAACTCATTTCAGTATTTATGTTCTGAACTTGAAGCTGTTCCAAAATTTTGTGCTTACTCAAAACGCCATACAGTTCTTCAATTAGCCTTAACTGTATTCCTCTTCTATAGACATTGGTCCTGTACCCAACTTTTCAAATTCCCAGTATCTTGTTGCTTCTTTTAGCCTGTAAATGTACTGCCTAATGTTTTCATCCAGGTTTTGCCTGATTTCAAGAAACTGTCATTACAGCTATGACCAGTATCTTTTTTGGATGTACATTTGCTTGTGCAATGTTGGCAAATTCTTCAAATGTCAAGTCTTTGAGCATCTTCAGATAAACCATTACAGAGATCTTTTTTACAGCCTCACAACCTGCTAATGCTAGAAATAAATCCGTTACTTTATTTACTCTTCCTCTGTGATTGCTGTCACTCAACTTCATGACTCTCGTCAATGCCACAAAACATCTCATCTAAGTCTCCACAATCTCAGGATTCTCTAATGTGGTTAGATATCCTATCATCAATGCCATGTTGCTGTGTTGTGTAAAGTTCTCACAAATACGCAGTGTATTCAAGGAAAGATAACTCCACCTTACAATTGTAGAAACCTTCCCACTTATATACAATCTAATTTGCATATTATCACAATATCTTTATTTGATGTGGTCTAAATACAACAGTTGAATACCAAAGTAACAGACCAAATTTTAAACTGCTTTCACAGGATATGCTTTAAAAAAAAAAAAAAAAAAAAAGGTCGTGATAAAATAGCAAAAATTCCAATTAAAACTGTGGCCTGTGTATTCAAGAGTTTTAATAAATAAAATGTGCCTTCTGGTAGAGTTCAAACCTTATTTTAAAGTTATAAGAAATAATGCTAGATTGTAAATATATAAAATCCATTAACTCCTTGGAAATTACTTGGTTTACATTTTGGATGTGAAAATATATGTGTACCCAGATAAATATTCAAATTTGTTAATTATATTGCAATAAATAGAAAATTAAAATTTACTTTTCGTATAAGAAATCCAAAACTTTCAGCTGCAAATTCTCTAATGTAAGGTTTATTCTGTGTGCTGAGCAGTGGCAAAAAGTACCTACAATAAATAAAATAAAATTAAAGTAATACAATTCAACAAAAAAAAAAAAAATTGCAAGAGAGGAATAGATTTTAAGATTTTGAAAATCATTTTTTAAACTGACACATATTTGTAAATAGACAAGAAGTAATTTAAAATTATAAATAATGATTCTTGTTATGATTAAAGTTTATCAGAAGGAAACTATATTTGATACAACACACTGATGTACTTTTATTATGTTAGGTTATGCTACATGGTACCATGTAACCCAATAGTATCTGCTACATGGTCAGATCATCATCAAGTAAACCAGTTCCCCTACCAGGCTTTTCTGGTGAGGAGAGTGGCTAAATTCCAAGCAGGATTAAAAAAAAAAACAAAGGGCAGATAAACCTTCCTTTAGAGTCAATAGCTCTCTAGTACAATGAGAGGTAAACTTGGCTTCATAGCTTTGAATGCAACCAGTGTGGTGATTACAGAGCATCCCTGGGTGAAGGCCTTCCAAGATAGAAACCAATGGTTAAAGTAAAGGGTTTCTCTTTGATAGAATCAACAACCACATGTCCATGATCAAGTTGGAGGACCTGGAAAGGAATGGGCCCCACCAGGTTTACTTGCCCAAGACAAACTTAGCATGAATAACTCTCTGACACCTACGTGTAGTGAGTTGGTCAGGTGTTCAGATGCACAGTAACCTGGTAATGACTGATGTTTGATGTACTTTGAAATAGTGTGTGCAATATTTATAATGAGACATTTTATCTGTTACTTTAAACTTTGTGAAATATTTGAGAAAAACACAAGTAAAAAGAAACAATTATAAAGTAAATCTATAAAATATATTTCAAGGAAGAGCGAATGCTGAAAATGTAACAGTTATTAGCACAGAAAGTAAATTCAGCATGCTGAGTTCTATTCCCGCTTGACTGTTTCTTTCATTTTGTGCTTATGCTCTTGGAAAAAGGCATGAATCCCTCTTCCTATGGGTTAAATAGCAGAGTAGACTGGGTTCTTCTTGTCTTGAGGTGACAACCAGTCTAGGAGAAGGAAACCTAAATTCAAAACCAGCCTGAAGAAGGATGAGCTTCTATATTGTACTGCCTTTATGACCGAAATTGGTATAGTACTTGTGACAAGATTATACAAGAGAGTACTAAAAAACTTCTCAGCCACATCAAAAAGCTTTTCAAAAAATTCTTGATGTTTGGTTATATTTTGGGAAGTGAAGATGATAACATTCAACAACCCATCAGATGAGATGTCAAAGAAAATATAGTAAAACTCATTTACTAACAACATATAAGTAATGCAAAAAAAAAAAAAATCTCAATTACTGCAATAATATATCCAAATGGCTAAGTTTTTAGCTAATTTATTCAAAAGAATTTACTTACCTACAATTTGCAGGTACTGAAAAAGGTGATATTTTGATTTTACCTGATGACATTCTTGATATCTTTGATCATGTAGCGCCAGAGGAATTTGATCAGGTAAGAAAGGCAGGTGAAAGCCAACTCAAGGAGTTGGATATCTTGTGAATTGGCTTTCAATAAAGCTACTAAAATCTTGAATACATCAGGAAAATGTTTGTAGAAGTCATGCTGAAGATCCTTGGCAAGTTGAACCACTAAGCTAAAAAAAAGAAAGAAAATAATTGTCTATATAAATATACAATACTTACATTGAAAATTTATAAGTAAAATTGATGATATGTTTAAGAATAAAAGCAAAAGAAATAGATGACAGTATAAAAACAATTAACATGCGATAACAAGGGTAGGATTTATTTAACAAATCTGTCAAAACTTTTATTCACATAACAGCAAATACTAAAAGCATATATAGAAATTCATTAAAATATTTTATAATAAAATGCATTGTAAGTTATTTACCAGTCATTTATATAACTTATTTTATCCCTGATAGAATTTATTAAACAAATGCATCAACATTTTCATTCACTCTGATATAGTGACATAGCAATTTGCTAAAAGAATACATATAGAAATAAAGCACATAAAAAAAAATCTTCCATTATACATTTACCATACAGATATTATAAATCTAGCATTAAAAATCCATAAGGCTGTATTGTACTTCTTGTCTTGAAGGTCAGATACAAAGGAAAGATGATTAGTATAGTTTCTGAATGAAAAAGATTTCACTTGAGAAGTTAAAAAAAACAAATGAAATGAAAATTTTATTAAGGCTTTTAAAAGTATATATAAATATATACAAAAATATATAAAACAAAGTGGGTGTAAAGAGCAAGGGGTAAGCAAAAAAAAGATAAAAAATAAAAGATTACTTCTTATAAAGTGGTGGATCAAAAAAATAAAAAAACAAAAAAGAGCTAACTAGTTATCATTCCTCACTCTTCAAACTCAATTGAGGACAAAAAATAAAAGAGAAAAAAATTATTACAAGAGAATCAATAGAAATAGTAATTTTTTTCCCTTCACTTTTTTAGTCATTGTGCATGTATTTTTTTTTTATCCTTGATTGGTTCTGAAGAGCGAGGAGCAATAACCAATTAATCTTTTATAGTTATTTCTTTTTCCTTTCAATCCACCACTTTACAGCAAGTAAGATTTTTGTTTATCCTTGCTCTTCCTCTCCCTTTGTTTTATATATTTTTGTATATATTTATATATACTTTTAAAATGTCTGTTTTTAAAACACTAATATAATTTTGTGCTTCACCCCACAGATTATTTGAAATTAAAATTATTCCTCTTCAACAGATATAATAATATACTTACTCAAGTAAAGCATCATATGCCATACTATTTGGTACAGACAAGTGTTTTAATAAGGAAGCCACAATTTTATCCTGGAAAAAAAAAAACAAAAAAAAATACAGATAATCAAATGCAAAATATTTTATATGCACATATATTTTAATCCAAAAAATTACAAAATTCAGCTAAACTTTTTAATACTCAGTGTTTGTAAAGCAAACCATTTATCCACATAAAATCTGATATTGTGTATAAGATTATTGTGCAAATCAATGTTTTCACAATAAAATTGGTATTTACCAACTGATATTGAGAAAATTCTCAAGATATATTTACATTAAATATTAATGTAAGTTTCTATTGGACATAAAATGAGGAATTGGTTTCAGCCGTTGCACGCTCCAGCCTTCTTTAGGTAGTTGGAATGTTGAACTGAACCCTTTATTTCGCTCACTGAGGCAGACTGTTCTAGTTCCACATGCCAGGACACATGGCACAGTGGATAAAGGCATTAGTTAGATCCAGTGACAGGAGCCAAAGAGTGTGAATTCAATACCCGGTTAAGGCAGTGGAGAACTTGGAGAGGGGAATTAAAAGGAGATAACTGATAACTGACATCCATTAAACATGGCATGTGGAACTAGAACAGTCTACCCCAGTGAGCGAAATAAAGGGTTCAGTTTGACATTCCAACTACCTGAAGAAGGCCAGAGCATACAACGGCCAAAACATTGTAATAAATATGGTGACAAAGATGAGAACAATAGTCTGAATAATGTAAATAATGTAAACAGATATAATACATAATTTAAATAGTTTAGTGTATTTGCCTTTATTATTACATATCAAGATACGAGATTATGGCTTCTAAATTAATTAAATTACATAAAATTTCACCCATCCATCAACCCATCTAGTTTATGTCGACATTTCTAATCAGCTTTTACTCACAAGAAATAAAAATTATTATTATTATGTAATAATTGTGTTATATCAATCAAAATAAACTAAAGTGTTATTCATGAGGTCATGAACAAAAGTCTTAGACTTGCATATTTCAAGATGTGAATTTGTAAATAAAAGTAGACTCACCGAATGATGAACCAACTGGACAAAAGTTTTCACCTGATCTGATATTTCTGTCTTGAAATTGTCTGCATAAGGGAGGAAGAAAAAGACACAAATCACAATGAATTCCTGTATCGTAAAAGAAACTTATTATCAACAAACAGATAAATATTTGTAGCCAACTAGAAAATCAACTGATTATGGTTAATTATAGGAGATAAGAGATTTCTGTATCAACTTCCTGGACAGGTATGGCAATTATAGGAGAGTGGTTTACCCAAATATGCCATCACAGTCTCTTTTTCTCTGTTATTTATATTGACATGCTGGTAATATTTTGTAAAGCTATCAGACACTGAGACAGAAAGCAGGGAGAAATAGATTCATGCTTTTGCTAAGAGCATTACAAGTGTGGGGATGGGTGCCATTAAAGATTTGTCCTGACATTTGTTTAAGGAGATTAAATTATATATATGGTTATTATATGGTATACACTTCAATTTGCATATTCATACTATTTTTGTCTTTTAGGTTTAAATATATAGCAAGATGTCACTATGGAGCACAGTGCAATATTCAGGTTAGTGTTTTTTTAAACAATTTTGTAATAAATGAAACTCATGCATTGAGCAGATGCCACATCCTAGTGTTATTAAATATTGGTGACTGCATTTCAAATGTGATCAGACTTCACTGGAAACAGCCCCGAGTCCCGGCTACTCTCAGTCATCCATTAACAAATGGTGACTGCAATTTTAGAAGATTGCTGCATAATCATTTTGGACCTTAGGAACAGGGTCACAATTACAGTGGGGGTCTGTGTAAAAAAAAAAAAAAAAACATCCACGAACATCTGAATATGTAAAGAATATCAGTGCAGTGACTTTTTTTGTTTTTTCACACCTTTTCAGAAGGAAGTCAGGGTCAATTGCTCATTTGAAATTTTGAAAGAACTTTTTCCACCTAACTGTTGCACAGAATGAAACATAGGTTCATTACTTTGACCAAGAGAATACTTTATTTCCAAGTTCACACTATTTACTTCAGCAGTCAAAAAGTGTATCAATCCCGAGTGTTGTGATAAAAACCAACAATGAGACTGAAAATATAGTCGGAAAATAATGAAATAATAATAATAATAATGAAAGTAAAACACTTTCATTATTATTATTTCATTATTTTCTGACTATATTTTCAGAAATTTAGTTACTGTTACATAAGCATTCAAGGGAGATAATTTTGTTAGTAAATACTCAACCAACTGCTTATGGCCAAATCAAGTTAATCACCAAAAAGCGGCAATAAATTGTCAGTAACCAATTAAGAACATAGTAAGCGATTTTAGTCTTTGTGCCAGACTAAGCAAAGGTTTGTAAATATCAAAATCATTATTAAACAATGAGTGTTCATTCAAATTATTAATGTGAAGAAAGAAAGCATTTACTTACTGAAATCATTTGTAAGATTAAGTGAACACCACTTAAACAAGGCTGCTCCAAAATAAGTTTCTGTAACCTACAAAACAAATATCAATTAAATAATAAATAATCAAGGTAATACAATTTACATGATACAATCCAAGCCATGACTTTGATGAAAACAAAGAAAATAAAATGAAAAAAACAAATATATATTTCAAATATAAAATTAGAATTCCAATTCTATCACAATATTTAATGATTCAAAGATATATGTATAATATATTAAATAATCCTGTACTTGCAAAAGAGAAATTTCTTCTTAGAAAAAACTTATTTTGGAATTTAAAATACTCATTGGCAGCAGATTCAACTGTTCAGAAAAAATGCCAAAAATAGAGTCAAGCTAATAACCAAGCCAAATTCTGAACACTGATAAATAAAGAAGGAAATTTTATTGCTTTCTCTACAACTGCCCCAAGGCAGGAACTTCATTGTACCAATCCATGTGCACAGCATAAAAAAATTTAATAAAGAAATTCAACAGTGAAAACTGTAAAAGGGAAAATGGCTTACCTCTTGGAACAAAATGCACTTGTGCATATCTTGCATACAACATACATAAAAGAAAACCTGGCTGATCCAAAAGCTACAATTTAAGAATAACTTGATCTCATAGCTCAGAGATTTTGTGAGATGAATTTGAGGCTTATGCCTCAGCCACTCAATAAAATGCGAATGAGCAAAAAAAACATGAGAAGGGCAGCTGAGGCCAATGAGTCACGTTGTCGTGCTTTATGCGTGAAGTTTCACAATAGTCTCACCAATTATGATTGAATTATGATTGAAAAAAGAAAGGGTACCACTGGTACTCCAAACACCCATAACTTTTTGCTACAGAAACTTTTGTAATGTTGTCCAGGGTGGTTATTGAAATAATAACCCAAGCAGCAACTTACAAAGTATAAGGGTTTATTCTAAACAAGAACAATACAAATAGATATTTTCAGGTTCAGCTGAAGGTTTGAAAGCAAAACCTCTGGGACCAACACAATAGGCGATTATATTACTACTAGAACAGTCCATTTAAGAGAGATGTATCAGTTCATTCCCTACAACAGAAACTTAACTTATCGGCCTACATTTTCTTTTACATTGATACAATAATGACAAAATAATGTAGCCAAGTAATTCAAAACAACTTTCTCTTTTGTTTATAACCCTGCATAATGTAATCCCGATAAGAAGAGCATTTTCTGTTGTTACTGTAACTCATAGACTTGTTGCTCATTTACTTAGATTAATAAATGGATTACATTAAACAAGAAGTTGTAACTTATCAGTGTGGAATTAGAAAGTAGAGTTCAAATTCTAGCCTGATCTGTTGCATTCTCTTTCACACTAATGCCCTTGACAAAGGCATGAATCCATCTCTTTTTCTCCCTGTAGCTATAGGTTAACTATCACTTTAGACTAGGCTCTCTAGCCCTCAGTGGCAATCAGTCTAAGAGAAGGAAAATTCTGAATACTAAACCTTGGCTGAAGGCAATAAGAAATCACTCCACTATATTTCTCAAGAACATATGGCAATTCACAGATAACAAAGAAAAGTAATCTGTGGAAATTCATGACCACTTACATAAATGTCCAGAAACCAATAAATATACAAACTTGGTTCTTGAGAATTTCAGTAAAAAGAATCAAGGAATTAAATGCCTAGAGTAAGTGCTAATAAAGAGGCAACCTTTTTGGATAGTCCAACATAGACTACAGTCTTGAGTTATGAGCTCTATCAAGTGGAGATCTGGACTTCTCAACACCAGAAAAAGTGCCATTTAGGGTCATTGGAAAGACAAATGAATATGGCATCATTTATCACAGAAAGTAAATCAATGTTAATGTAACCATTACAAAATATAAATAAACAATGATTGATCCAAAAATAAATACTGAGCCTGAATGAATCCATTTCTAATCACAATTCTAACTTTTATAGAAACAACTTATCTGTCATTACATTAATGAATACTGACATCATAACAAACAAAACAGTTGTATCTTTTCAGGCAAATAGGCAGTTTTAAATATAACAAAGTGAACATCAGGTAATAAGTATACATAATTCAAAACTGCTTGATGGAAGAAGAAATTCTCTAATATGTTGTTATAAGATAGTTTTGCTAGTCACAAAAAACAAGGATCCAAAACTTACTTCAGCATCATCTTCAGGGCGTTTGATTTGATGGATAACATCAATCTTCAAATTTGAAATGCGATCAGAAAACTTTTTAAACTGAAAAAAATATTAAGACAAAAAATTTATTGAAACAGTGTATAGACAAATTAAAAAACAAAACAAAATCAAATAAACTGGAATAGAAAACAGGCTGATATTTCTTTTACATTCTAATCATACCTTTTAAAAAAAATTAAATAATCTCAACAGTTTGTTAGACAGGCTTAGAAAAAACACAATGATAATTTTTTTCCCCATTTACTAAGTAATTTTTTTTTAACCTTTTGTACTCTGCATTATTAGTAGTCATCCCTTTCTACTGCATTCTTTTTCAAGGCATCTAAATTGCAGTATCCTTATTGTTGACTTCACTAAAGTTGTTTTCTGTTGCCATAACAGGACATGACAACACAACTACAAAATTCAAACACACTATTGTTCAGGGATCAGAGTCACCTAAAGTGGCAGGATAAACTTTTTGTACAGCAAATGAAGTCACATACAGAGTGATAAAGGTTAACAAAAGAAATGAATTAAATTTCCTATAGTTGGGCTGGGGTTAGAGTTTTTATTCAAGCATGATATTAATTTTTTGTCATTGCTAGAAAGTTTATTAATTGTTTCATGTAAAAACAAAGAAAAATTACAATAATACTTATTTTTTTGTAAAATAGAAAAAAAAAAGATAACCTCTATCTCATAGTTGTATTTTTTTTCTTATGCTAGGTCGGAGGAAGTATTTTTAATTTTATTATTATTTTGAAAACATAGCCATTTTGTTCAGCTTCACTTCAATCAACTACTTGACATTTCTCTATAATTGAAGATTACTTTTTTAACACTATTAGAAAAAATACTGTTAAAAAAATTGAAATGAAATCAATAAGAAATAAAAAAAAATAAAAAATAAATAAAATCCTCCAGATTACTTTTTTAATTTCGATGATTTATTTTTCAGAAAAATAATAGAAACTAAATGAATCGAATCGAAATTTCTAATGAGGCCAACTTAATTAAATAAAAATAATATTTGTCTTTGTTCATAAAACATTTTTTAACCTATATTTTGAAAAATGAATAAGCCTACGAAATTCATAAACAAAAACCACAGGACAAGCAGTAAGGGTAGAGTTGTTTTTTTTAGTTTTTGTGGTTGAATTATCAAAGATAAACAATATGAAGATTGCAAATTGGTGATAGAGCTAGAAAACAGAGAAATAAACCAACAACTTAAATAAGAAACTATGCCAATTTGCAAGAATTGATTTAATTTTTTTTTTTTTTACGTTTGTTAAAAAATAACTAGATAACAAAAAACCCAACATTAAACTAAAAGAAAGTACACAAAGCTGAAAACATCGCTATATAATTTTTTTAAAATTATATTTCATATTAGTAAGAGAAATTTTGAAATAATCCGAGACTTTTTAATCTGATTTTATTTTGTATTATTAATTATAAATAAAATTTTATTTTATTTGAACATCTCAAAATCACAACGTATGATGAATCAACTCAACACGTGTGAAAATAGCTTCAATAAAAGTAGCTTCTATTTTGTTATTTTCTTAATTTTAAAGTTGATGATTCAAAAAAAATAATAATTACCTTAAATGTGTTTTTATTTTGATGACGAGATGATTTCCCCATTTTGGTGATGAGGAATTTTAAAACGTGCGACCAAACTTCTCGTCGCTACGCCAAACCACGTGGGTGACAAGTAAAGAAGAGGTAGCCAAGGGAATTAATTTTGATAATTCCCTGACATAAAAAAGAACAAAAACTGCGGAAATATAGTCTTTATAAATTAATTTTAGTTGCATTTTACTGTCTCTATTATATTATAGCTAAATTATTTAATTAAATGGTCTGATGATTATTTATTCTTTATTATCAAATAGTGCAAATTAAAGACAGAAAAATTTAAAGACTATATTTCATTTTAAAGGAGATTATTTTACAGTGTCACCGGCTTAAAATTTTAAAAGTCTTGTTATCTCGTGTAAAATATTGTTTTTCCATAAATAATTTTAGTTTCGTGATTTTTTTGTAGTTGTAGCCTCTTGAACGTAACACGATTGTCACTTTTGAACATGTGATTTTATCTTGAATTTTCTTAATATTTCAAATGGTATTGTCCAACCTCAAAAACTAAAGTCAACTTACACCAGACCAAATGCAGATTTTTCGTAGTCGTAAATAAATGAATGAAACGTTTTTCTTAATAAACAGTAAATAGATAAATATATTTTTTAAACATATACGCGCACATTAGTAGCAAATGTGTTCTTAAAGTCTCTTTTTTAACAAACTAAAACTTAAAATTTAATTTCATAATGATTTGTAAAAAAAAGTAAACTCTTTCCAAAATCTACATTCTCCAAAAATTCAATAAGTTTCCTAAAGAAAGTTTATTTAAAACTCCCCATTTCATTACATAACTATCAGAATATGGAAACTTCGACATGGTGTGATGATTATTAACAAGCTTGTCTCGCTAGAGATCATTTACGATATTGAATAGATAGCGAGTTCGATCCTCACTGAATGACCCATACTTTCAGCTCTCTGTACCACATCTATGCTATGTTTAGAAATTCACCATAACTATCAACATCGTCGTGTGTAATATCTATTGAAAAATATAATCGGCGAGTCGAGTTCAAATTCCAGCTTAGCATGAATTTAGTAGGTGGAAAACACGAATCTACCTCGTCTCTCTTCAGTTATGGATTAAATAGCAGGGTAGACTGGACTCGGAATATGTAGGTACTTTTTAACAGATATCAGGGCCGAAAGTGAAATCAGCAAACCAAGTTCAAATTCCTGCTTAGTCTGTGACATTCACTTTACACAAATGTTCTTGAAAATACAGGTAAGTGTTAAGGAGAATAAGGAAAGAAAGAACAAATTAAAAATGATAATTAGAATTGGAGTTCAGAGAAAGCTCCAGTAAGATTCAAACCTAAAATAAACCAAGTAGTATTCTTTAAGATTTAGTAAAACTAGATCTTCCCCAACTTACCAAGTTGTCTCCAGAGCAATACAAGAAAAATTTATGGACTTCTAAAATTTCCTAAATTCCAAAAAAGAATTTTTGCTATGTTTATACAAAATACTATAAATAAAAATAAATATAAACTCAAATATAATGACTTTGTTATAAAAATCCATGTGTTTTTCACTGTTTAATCTTAATTATTTCCTGCTTCAAATCATCATTGGGGATTCTCATTGAACCAGTGTTGTAAAAGGTTTTCAGGTAAAAATTTTCAGGAATAAAACTTGGTTTCTTTTTCAACAGTTTTGAATCTAAAAATGGTCCCAAAATATAAATACAACTGGTTGTGCCTCTTGCTCCAAAGAATGATGCAATTTAAGAAATAATCTCAAAGCTGTTGCAATAGATTCCTTGGGAGGTTCAGCTGTGCAAGTCAAGTGATACCATTCCAGACATTTCAAAATTTGTTCAGAGCCCAATTGATTTCTTCAAATTTCCTGAGTAGCCTGGTGTTCCTCTCTATGGGCTTCAAGTAAAATTTGAATGCCCATCATGATCTCAGTAATGTCAACTCTTCAAAGTCATGAAGTAGGAACTCTTATCTTTCCGTCATATAAACCATTGGAATTTTATAAAAAAGAGAACCAACTTCCAGGAACACCTTGGAAATACTACAGGCATCATTGTTGATTCAGCAGTCATCATAAGTTGTGATACACTGAGAAAATTTCTTTAGTATTAATTCATCTATGACAAGGAGTTCTCATTATTTACTTTATTTACATACAGACTGTTATCATTATTGTTCTAATCACAGTGTTTCAACTGCTGTGCCCTCTTGACTTCATCAGGTGTTTGTCAATCCAGGCAACCTTCAGGGAATTTCAAAATTAACCCTTTATTTAATCTATGGAGATAGATTGTTCTCATTCCACTGACCATGTCAAGGGATATCTTGTTTAGTTCTTATTTAGTACTGCTCAGTTATTCTTCAGCCCATTTCTCTTAAATCCAAATCCAAACTTCCTGGCCCAGGGATTGAATTTGCAATTACTATGTCACTAAATTCAAAAACCAATGCTTTAATCCACTATGCTATTATCCCATGGAGTCTTAAACATAATCTGCCTGCTAATGTGACCTCTGCTTCTCATGCTTGACTGCATTCACCAAGGTTTGTCTTTTCTACTACTGCTGCTGTTGTTGAAGCCTTGATGCCATTTCTCTTTCTTTCTTTATTAATGGTTCCCATTGTGCATTTATTTCTATGTTAGGCCTACTAAGAAGCTACTCGCATATGTACTGATTCTTTTAGATATTGACTCTTTAGTGTTCTTTCCTATGTAGTACAATTACTTAATTCTGCAGGGCTTAATGACTACACTTTACCTTTTATACATGATCTGCCATACCTGATTTCATTGTCTTGTTTGTATTTATGGTTTTTTGATGTTTGTACATCCTTACTTTTAGGGGGCAACTAGTATTTCCTTTATATTCTTTGCCACAATTGTAAGAGATTACACACACTTCTTGGTCATATTTTCTTTTGTCTTAGGCTTGACTTGGTAGAGTTAACTGCTCCTGAATATTGGCCTCTTGTTGTCTGGACAGCAGATCTTCTGAATCCTTTTTGGTAAGCCTTTGACATATGGGAGAGAGGCCATGATAGTTTTCTGGTCCTCTTTCAGTTTCTGCTTGTGGAAGTTGGTGTTATGTTTGCAGCGTAATTATTATTCTGAAGGGTACATTCAATGCTGATTCTGTCAGCATATGTCTAGATTATTTTTGCAGGGTGTTGTAGGCATCAAGGATCCCATTTCTTTACACTGCATGGATGATAAGCATTGAATTTAAGATAGTGTCCGGTAAAGGTTGAATTGTTATATATTGATGTCTTGAAATCATTTTCTGTGTGAGTTATTAGTACATCTCGAAGGGTCAACTGATTATTATTTGTGAATGATATTGAAGGTCTTACTGAGTTCCCATGATCCAACAGCTTCCTGATGGGAACATAGCAGGAAGGTATAATCTACATATCTCATCCATACTGTTGGCTTTAGTGGTGCCATTTCAAAAACTTTTTTCCTCAAAGTATTCCATGTATATATCCACTATCATTGGTGACAATGGTGAACCTATAGCAAGGCAAAGCAACCTTGAATTGGTTAAGCATTTCAGTTTGCATGGTCTTTTTTCAGATAAGCTATATGGCTTTTGCTTCTCTAGGTCAACTGCTGATGTAATAACAATCATTGTTGAAAGAGATTATTAAGCTTTAGATAAAAATATTGAAACTCAGTTTGTTACTTCAGATATCTCAAAGGCATTTGACAAGATTTGGCATGCTGGTCTTCAAAAGTTATGGTATTTCTGGACAAATTTTTGAACTGATTCAATCTTTGAAACAAAATGAAAGTTATCTTGAATGGCCACTCTTCTAGATCTTTGTGCATTAATGCAGGTGACCCCAGGGCTCTATCCTTGGACTTATATTGTTCCTAATTTTCATCAACGACCTTCTTGATATCATTAGTTCTCTACTCAGTACCTATGTTGATGACACAGTTACTTACTCCTGCGTTAATAGTAAGTTTGATCAATTCGATAAAGTCAAATTGGCAGCTGATCCTAAAAACGACCTACAATTTGTTGTTAACTAGGACAAGAAAACACTTGTTAGTTTTAATGCCTCAAAAATGAAACTGCTCACTTTTGTCTGAGAAAACTCTTTTTGCCTTCCATCTGCATGACTGATGCTAATCCCTAGGAGAGTTACTCATTGTGCTTTCTCATATTAACATTTTCTTTAACATGAAGGGGAAAGATTATATTGAATCAATGCCAAGTCTGCTACTAGGAAAGTTGATTCCCTGTATTATGCTAGACAATTTTTCTCACCAGAATCTATGTTACACATAAGTCTACCACTCATGCATACCTTAAACATTATTACCACATCTGGTCTGATGCTTCTGTTGTGATTTTAGAGATTCTTGATAAAATCCAAAGATTCTGCAATGTTATTGGTCCTGATCTATCATCTTGGCTTTAGTCATATTCCCACCATTGTAATATAGCTTCCCTGTGATTTTCTATAAATACTTTCATGGTAATTGTTCTGATGAACTTTCCTCTATTGTACTTAAACTTTATAAATTTAAGCACAGTACTAGATTGGCAGCTAGGTCTCATTATCTTACAGATGAAATAGCTAGATGTAACTAGTTGCTTTCCAGTCAACTTTGATCTTCAAAAATTGAAATGCTATGTCAATCATTATCTTCTGTCTTCTTAATTCCTGTTCTTTTATTGCTCTCTCTCCTTAATAATTATTTTTTCTCATATTCTCACACTAGTAACCTCTTGTATCTTAATGGCTTTATTTCCTTGCTTCAAGTGAAATGATTAAAAAGAAATAATATTAATGCATTGTTGTTTAAATAAGTTTTGCTTGTTTGTCAAGATGTTCTATCCAGTTTTTTGTCTGTCTGTTCATGCTGCTTCTTCCTTGGTCAGAAGTGTCACTTTTCTACTTTCGTCTTATGATTTACTATTTTTCTCTGTGTGTGAATTTAAGGAACTATGAGTCAGATATTTATAGCTTTTAAAACTCCACCACAGCTTCTCCCATATGTAACTAAGACAATTATCCTAATTTGGATAGGCAAAAAGGATCTTGTCTTCATTCCCAGGATACCAATAATTTCAACAGACTTTCTCTTTGAATTCAAACAATTGTTAGCCTTCAAACTGACCTCATGCTTTTTCCATTGCTAGATCTATGTTGTTTTTTCCAAGCTGAATCCTCAAGTAACCTATTTGTACTAGTACTTAATGGGAGAATAATTGATCACAGAAGACATGTCAACATAATGGACTACATCATTCGTTTATTCTTTATTTGTTTATTTTTGGTATAAGAATATTTTTCAGCAAAGATACTTAATATGCAAATAATGGAAATAACTTTCATTTGTTATGCTGTGCCAAAAGTAATATGTAAAAGAACTTTTTTTTTAATATTTCAAGTTTTCTCCTAGCAATACCAGGTATCCCTTCTAGTTTTTATATAGAAATTATATGCAAATCTATTCTATAAATTTTTAATCTAAAGGAATGTACATTACGGAACGTATAATACATTTTAATGATATGAATTTATTTTACACGAATAAATAATTCTTCAATTTTGGGACATTTTTAAAAAGTTTTCTGTTCATATCGAACATACAAACTTAAAGATCTTAAATTATCGCGAATTACGTCCCTTGGAATTTTTTTTTTTTTTTTACTTTTTTTTCGTTGCTTATGGTACCAAAGTAAAAAAAAAATCGGTAATTTTATTTTTTTGCTGCGTAATATCCTTTAATTAATTTTTTTAGTAACAATAATATATTTTATAGTTAGGTTTTTTCTCAATACGCACATGAAAATGAAATTTCTCTTAAATGAATTAAATAATTTTTATAGTCAAGTAAAGTCATTTATGTTATGAACAATGTTCACAAAAAAATCTACGGACGTACAAAATAATTTTCGCTTTAAATAATTTTGAAATTCATACTTTTATTAATGTATTTTTGAAATACGTTTGAAATGAAATTATAAAGTCGGACAGAGGATTTTGTTAAACGGAAACAGGAAGAAACCCTTCACTACAGCAGCTGAATGTTTGTTAGTTACTCTCTACTTCGATTTAAAAGAATTTAATAATTTATAAGAAAAAAATTGACTGTTCAGTTCATAAATATGTTCGGGAAATAATCGTTTTTTAAACACATATTCCAAAAATTGTTAAAAAGTAAAGTAAAACTAAAACATAAAATGCGTTTGAATTACTATCGAAACAAGAAGCAAGCAAAATCAAATCCATATTGTGTTCGCTGGTAAAGGGATGCTGTCCGACAATTAGCAACATTAATGATATATCGTTATCGCTGTTTGTTTAGTGTTTTAGTAAGTATTTTGAATATTTTGTTTATTTGGATAATAAAACTTGCTTTTCTCATAAATAACTAACTACCCGATCCAGTTTACAAATTTTTATCCAAATTCTGAAAATGTTTATTTTTCAAATACAAAGTTTCAAATTCGATTCGGATTAATCCTGACGATCGGTTATTTTTCTTCCCAATCCACAGAAATCTACACATTCTCTTTTTTTACGCGCATTATGCACGATTCATTAATTTAAGCCTGTTTTAAGAAATAATAATAAAAAAAACAAAAAAAAGTGTTGTTTAAAAAAAATAAGTGTTTAAATACTTAACACAGTTTGAAACCGAAACGTACTGCAATGGAATTTAAAAACAAAAAAGTTTTAAAAAAATCAAAATTAAGAATCAAATTGTAATTGAATGCAAACTGCAAAATTTTTCGTTTGACACTCTTTTTTGCTTATTTTATTAGTCTTGACATCGTGAAAAGAAATTGGATACAACCCCTGGTAAAAATTATGGAATTTTTAGCACACTTGAGGATGTTTAATTTATTGTTTACTTAGGTATTTTTTTTTTTTAACAGTCTCATGTAAGACGCAAAACATTTTTTATTTAATATCTGAACATTATGACTTCGTAAAATTAAAATATAACTTCAACAAACTAGAATTTTTAACAATTATATTAATTAAATTTATGGTATATTTTGTCAAGCCATCCAGAGGAAAATATTGAGAGGGGAAATATGGAATTCATGAAAAAAAAATAGAATTAATTAAAAATTTTGTTGCTACTCATCAAACTTTTAGGACAACGATTTTTCAGATGTGAATTCCATGCATTAATTTATTTTAAAGCAATCTTTACCGAAATGGTTCCAACTTTCCTGAATGGTGGTTCAGGTTAATAGATCTGTTGCGGGGCTGATAAGGATGTCGTACCCGCAAGCTTTACGAAGAAAGATGTGAACAGCTAAAGACAATGATGGGACAAAGGCAGAGGTTTAAGAAACAATAACATCAATTTTATTCATCCAAAATGTACAAGAGTTTATTCTGGAGAAATATGTTTGTATCGATGTCGGGTCCGGTATGACTGGTTTTTGTTTAGGGGTAGTTGATTTCGGTCATATCGGCGAAACGAATGTAGAGTTGGTCGGCAGCGGTTGCTGGTCGACTGCTAGATGGGAGAATAATTGTCAGGAACAGCAGTAGGTTGATCAATGTCGCACAAAGATTCATTGTATCAGTTAGGATGAGTCCCTAAACAGGGCCGAGTCAGTATAGTGATACGAATTCACAGGGCGGATCAACCATGTAGGCAGGTTCGCGCCGAAGTGTAGCACTTGACGAGGACAGAGTCCCTAAACAGGGCAGAGTCAGAATAGCGATACGACTTCACAGGGCGGATCAACTGCGGATACAGGATCGTGCTTAACACTTGACGTAGGCGAAATCCCTAAACAGGGCAGAGTCGGAGTAGTGTTACACATTCCAGGTCGGATCAACTAAGGAGACAGGATCATGTCGAAAGGTAGCACTTACGTAGGCAAAATCCCTAAACAAGGCCAAGTTGAAGTAGTGTTACGCCTTCCAGGGCGGATCAACCACGCATATGGGATCGCGATGAAGGGTAGCACTTGAAGCTGGGTCAGAGAGGCGATACATCTTCCAGGGCGGATCGACCATGGAAACGGGATCATGCCGAAGAGTATTCTCTCGACGAAGGCACCAGGAGCTCACAAAGGTAGCGTACTACACTTTGATCCTAGCCCTCGGGCCGAGCAGCCGGGTTTTGGACAAAAAACGGGGCTAACAATATGTAAAACGATTTATTCAAGTACTCCCTGGCTAGAGGGAGTAGAAAACCATAAATAAATTAAATCCCAA
Organism: Acanthosepion lycidas; assembly: GCA_963932145.1. Lineage (NCBI taxonomy): Eukaryota > Metazoa > Mollusca > Cephalopoda > Sepiida > Sepiidae > Acanthosepion > Acanthosepion lycidas. The sequence goes on along the minus strand of OZ010581.1, from coordinate 14,069,928 downwards.
TGTTGTTCGATGTTTGAAAAAGTGTTGCCTAATCCGATGTTCACGAGGTACGGTTTGGACTCAACCATATTGGACTAGTCGTCTGGTTTCTCGCATGTTGCTTGAACTAAATCTGCGAGATCAGGGGTTGTGAAAGGTCAAGGTCGTTTATCTAAGGAGCGGCAAATGGCGGCCGCGACAGATCTTTCTTTGATTGATAGAGCTTTCTCGTGGACATTTTTTTGTTTTTTCATTTTCACCATAAATTTTCAATTGGATTTAGTTAGAGATCACTGACAATATCATCCTGAAAAATGACCTCATCACCAAACCAATTTTCTATCGATAGAATGATAAAATTATCCAAGATTTCAATGCACATTGATTGTTGGTGTAATAATGATTGTCATCTCAACCTGTAACACCTGCTATCATGAATGGCTTAGGAAATTTACTTGTTTTCTTCAGGCAGTAATTTTTAAAAAATTTTTGTTCCATTTTGAATGACACCAGACATCATTGTCTTGGTAAATGGAAATTCTTCTTGATTCATCATTGAATATCACTTTCAGCCAATTGTCCACACACCATGATTGTTTCTCTTTGGCCCATATTGACTTCATTTTCTTCTGTTTGTGTGTTATTGCTGGTCTCTTTCTGTATAATTATTAAAAATCCCGTTTTATTCAGTCAATTTCTTGCAGTTGTCACAAACATTGACTCTTGTTTCAAACCATTTGCTTTTTCTTTTTTGCACATTTTATTTTTCTATTTTCCATCTATATTTCTGAGATGAGGTATTATGTACACTATTTACATTATTCAGACTCATCTTTGTCGCCATATTTATTATGTTTCAGCTGTTGTATGCTCCGGCCTTCTTCAAGTGGTTGGAATGAACTGAACCCTTTTTCGCTCACTATTCTAGTTCCACGTTTAATGGATGTCAATTGTCAATTATCTCCTGTTAATTCCCCTCTCCAAGTTCTTCACCACCTTAACCAGGTATTGAACTCACACTCTTTGGATCCTGTCAGTTAGCTCCAGTAACAAGACCCAAAGAGTGAGTTCAGTACTTGGTTAAGGCAGTGGAGAACTTGGAGAAGGGAATTAACAGGAGATAACTGACAATTGACATCTATTAAACATGGCATGTGGAACTAGAACAATCTACCTCAGTCAGTGAAATAAAGGCTTCAGTTTGACATTCCAACCACCTGAAGGAGGCCAGAGCGTACAACGGCCGAAATGTTGCAATGAATATGGCAACAAAGATGAGGACAATAGTCCGAAATGTAAATAGTGTACTCTATTTCCTATTTACACTACACATTGTTCGGACTATTGTCCTCATCTTTGTTGCCATATTGACGCCGTTTCAGCCATTGTATGCCTCGGCCTTCTTCAGGTGATTGGATTTTCAAAATGAACCCTTCATTTCGTGGATGAAATAAAGGATTAATTTCAAAAGTGGATGGAGTAAAGGGTCCGTTTCGAAATTTCAATCACCTGAAGAAGGCCGGGGTATACAACGGCCAAAACATGAATATAGCAACAAAGATGTGGACAACAGTCAGAACAAAATTGTAAATAATTTCAATACCTCATCTCAGAAATAAAGACAGATATTCCATTTCCTTTATTAAATTTACACAAAATTTTCAACACGGCTGACAGGAAATAAAACCAATCAATATCTTTTAATTACGTTTCGGTTTCATTCAATGTGGATTGCCTTTTTGAATGAGTCTTATGATCCTTTATTGTTTTGACAGTTTTTTGCTGGAGTCGTTTCCTTTCAGTTCCAAATATTTTTAGTAGTTCATTTTTTAAATTATTTTCTGTGATTTCAAACAAAAATGTTGGCAAATGGATTTCATATTTGTTTAAAATTTTAAAACACTGTAAAACTGAAAAATCTTCCTAAAATGATACAGCCGTCAGAACATAATTGTTAAATAATTATTGGTCACTATTTAAAAAATTGACGGGTACCCCACACTTTCAGCCTTGTGCCACATCTAAGCTACATTTCTTTTTAATTTTAAAAATCACCACTAAATTGACTGGTCCACTCATAAAAAATAGAGAAGGATTTATGTGGTTGAATAATTTGTTTGGGTTAGTATTTATTAGATCTTCCTGAAGCAACGAGATTTCTTGAATCAAAAAATATTAAAAAAAATTTTATCAATTTAGAAGGTGGGGTCCTGTTCATAATATTATAAACACAGTGTCAACAAATTGATCCCTGACTTTTAAAGAGTTATCTTTACTTATTTTTATTTACAAATTTGCTTTTTAAGCCCCAGAAATTTTTATTAGATACTTAGTGTTGGGCTTAAAAAGCGAATTACTTATATCAGTCATTGATATCTGTGTACAACTAATGTTATTTTTTTAAACTTTGTTTTAACTTTTAATTTTGTAAACTTTTTTTTGGTGGAGGAATTTTTTCGATGTTTATTTTATCTTTGGAAGATTTTTTAATAAAGAGAATTACATTTTTTATAAGTTTGCTAAAAATGGCACTAAATTAAAAAATTTTAGAAATTTCAAAATGAAAACTTTTCCAATCAATTTAGATTAGTTTTGTTTGAAATACAACATGGGAAATTTATCCCGGCTTTCCCACATAAAAAGGTAGAGGTTAAAAATGCAACAAAATTGGAAAAAAAAAAAAACAATGGCTCGAAAGATTAGAGCAGACAATTCTCTCTTTTTAGGCGGAAGAATAAAGACTCAAAACTCCTGCTCGATGTGTAACAATAAAAAACGAAAATATTTACATGCACAAAAAAAAAAAAAAAAAAAAAAAAAAAAAAAAAGAGAGATAAAAGGATATATAATTACAAGAGAAAGAAAGGGGAAAGAAAATTCCATTAACTTTAAAGGAAAAAAAAATGTTCATAAAAAAGGTTTGCTCAAAATATTTCTCAGAGCACCTAAAAAGTTCTTTAAGCAAGTAGATTATCGAAGGGTTAAAACACTCAGATTTCTTCAGAGTTCTTGAGAGGAGGAAAGTGACAGAAGATACAAATATTGTAGTTAAGCGAGTTCATAGACCAGCAACAAATCTAGTTGCAAAGAGGCAGATTTCACTGGGTTTTAAGTAGTGGGCTGACATTCTGTCATTACAGTACAGAAGGTAGATCTTTCTTGAAGATGACTCTGAAGATGGCTGGTGTTCTGTCACCGACCTGATGTTATCATGGATGGTTGTCGAATACTCACTGCCAAACAGGTGTAAATTGTCCATATTTATAAAGATTAAGCTCATAAAATATTGGGGGGCTTTTGCAATAAAAATTTCCTGGCTATTTCATTTGTTAGAAAATATATTCTTATCTCTAAGAATCAAGGTTTCGGGAGCTGCTTTTTGGAAGCAAGGGACTGACAAGTTGTGAGCGGTACCCCCAAACTTTATGGCACCATGGTCAGGGTAATGGTGGTCAAATTCCTTTTTATACTTTCCAACTCTCATTTGTCAAAAAATATATTCTTATTTCTGATAAGAATCAAGGCTTTGGGAGCTGGATATGAAAGCAGGGGAAAAAGGTTGGGGTAAGGATTAAAAGAAAGGCCAGAATGTGAATTTGTAAAATATTGTAGCAGTGGTTCTCAAAATTAAATTCTAATAGGTATTTTGTTTAATGGAAATATTAAATTTAAAATCTATCAGCTTGAAATTAAAACTAAAATAAAACCTTCAAGATTTTTCATTATTAAAAATTCATTTTAATAAACATTAGATATTGCGTTTTTGTGGAGGTACCTAGAATATCTTAAAAGAACAAATGGAATTTTGCTTGTGTAAAATATTTTAAAATAAAATAAACCACATCTGTTTGATCTTTAATGAAATGTTTGTTTAAAATAAAAGTAAAATGTATTTTTAATGTATATCATTTTTTTGGGTTTTTTTTCCACTTTTTAAACAAAATCTTTTTCACTTTTTTAAAATGTTTAGCCAGAATGTATATTTTTTAAACTTGATAGAATTCTTTATAAATTAAGAAATCAAAATTTATTAAGAATAGGACTATCTTCTAATTAAACTGATAAAAAAAAAATCAATATTCTTTGATTGACAAATGCGACTTGTTGAAAATCTAAAAATGAATGCTAATCTCAAAGATTTCCTTTTTTTTTTTTTTTTTTTTTTTTTTTTTTACAAGCAGACTAGTGAATTTAAGTTTTGTCAATTAGTGATGTGATTAAGCGTTTGAGAACAGATGCATGAGAAAACTTCTTGGCATCTACTGGGAACATAAAACTGATGAGTTTGTTCAGAAAAAGGTTCAAAGTTTTGTAGGCCACCAGGAACTTCTCACCAGTCAAATGGAGAAAAATGGCATGGTTTGGACACGTTACAAGGCACGATAGCCTGTGCAAGACACTGTTGAAGGTGGACATAAGAGAGGACACCAATGCAAATATCAAACACTATACCAAAATTGTTGATGGCTGCCATTGATAGACCGTTGTGAAGGAGATTCAGTGTGGCTTCTCACAACCCACCCTCCGACGATTACAAAAGTCAAAGGGATGATGATATGATTAAGGCATAGCTGGTTAAACTATTACTAAAAAGCATTTTTTTTTAATTATTTTATTTTTGTGAAATTGGGGCAGAGAGTTTTCCATCGAGAAATAATGAATTATCTTTTGACAAACAAGATACTTGGGAGTGTGATAAAAATTGCCATATGAATGTCAAAAGGGATATAATTTTTTTTTTCAGCATTGTTTATCTATACTGCATCTAGTCCAGAATTTATTCTTTTATAAAAGTATCTTCAATCATATAAAATATTTATTTAGTTGTAAGTCAGTGAAATAAAAAAAATGACTCATTCTTTTTAAACTGCAAGAGAATATTAACTTTAAAAGCTCTTTTGATACTTACAGGTTTCCATATATTCAAAATTAAATAAATTAACAAAAAACGTTATGGCAATTAGGAAGTTCTCTATGGTTTATTAATAACATTTTGTGAAATGCATAGCACAAATAAAGCAAGAATTGAAATTAATGCAAATAATTGTGATTTCAACATCCTATTATTTTCTATATCAAATAAAATTGGAAAAGTTTAACTTTTATTATACAATTTTTAAGTATTCAGTGTAACACAACTTTTATTTGTTTAGCTTAGATTTAGCACAGAATCACAAATGTGACAACTAGAGAGGACCAAACTCTACTCAACAGTAAATTATCTCTGACACTAGCTTTGTCATGATAAAAGACTACTATTTTTGCAAACAAATTCCAGAGAATTATCATTAAAATTGTTCATGAATAATTAATTGGTAATTCTCTTCGAATTAAGGTAAAGTAAATGAAAATATTTTCTAAACTTTCAAAACCAACTTTTCCAGGTAATGTTAAAAAACCACAAATTATACAGGTAGAGTTAATAAAAAAAGAAAAATATTTAGTCTTAGTTATAGTGATATGCCACATGGCTGTCTGAAATTAAGAAGATGGTCTGCCAGCAGAAGAAATCTCTAAGGGAGAGAAGGCCTGTTATTTTCACTACTACATTCCAGAGCAAAAAGGAAGGTTTCTTGTCCCATTTTAGCAGACAGAGTGGGGTAACCCCCACAAGTCCTAATGTATATTATAAATTATCTAATTTATTTGTTTCACTAAAAATAATAACAAAAGTAGACATTCATGTAATACTTATAAGTAATTGAGAAGGTAGAAAAAATTCTTAGTAACATATTTGGTTCCAAAAACAAACTTCACTTATTGCACTGCTAGTAAATAATATAAGTCCCAGTGAACCGCACCCCTAGAGAAGGGAGTAGGGTCATTATGTGGCACCTAAGCTGTCCAAAAGAGGAAGCGCCAAAGGAGCATCAGCAATTTTTATCTATGGTCTAAGTACTTCCCATGCTACCTTAAACTCAACCTTATATCACATTTCATTTGAAACTAATAATGGTTTGAGATATATATATGTGTGTGTGTGTGTGCATATGTCTATATGTAAAAATTCAGTTGTAACTAAGAATATATCTGTAAAGACAAAATTTATCCAATCTTAACACTATCAAAATTACAATCACATCCAAAACTATTAAGAATGATGAGAACAAAAAAATATCCGTAACAATAAATCTGAAGCAGATATATATAAAAGCAACTGCCACAACTGTTCCTTACAATATATTGGAGAAACTTTTTTTTTTTTTTTTTTCAAATATCTCCTTTCCCAAGCCAAAATATATGACCATAAGATTTTTTAAAAATGAAAAGAAAATGGTTAAATTCAAAACCTTTTATTTAAAATATATAAATAAATCTCAAACTAAAATATTATATTGTTTTTATTTATTAGACATTAAATTACATCACTTTCAGTTAGCCTGATTTATATTATGAGTGCTATTAAATTTAAAAATTCTAAAAAGTAACTTTACTTCTTTTTATAAATACTTGCTGCAAAATAAAATTCCTACATTGGCCTTAATAGAGGATGAAACATATCAGCTAAGATAAAATTTCCTTTTGCCTTTATTCATATGCATAGATAAAGGCAAATGGAGAATGATGAAACAAACACTGATTAGTTTACATCAAAGCATTAAATATAGAGATACTGAGACTTTAATTTTTGATGGCTGCTTGATCAAGATGTTAACCTAGCCTATCTCACAAAGCTTTTAGTTTTTATTTTACATCATATTAACAGTAATTTTGTGAGGAAATATGATATGATGTATATTCCTGGACATAAATTTCATGTAGACGTAAATTATAAACTATCAATTTTTTCTTGTATTTTCTTTTCAAATCCTGCATATCCAGACATGATTTTAATGTGTATATTTGAACTATTTGGGTGATATGTAACTGATTTGAAATTTCTGATTTTCGGGAAATTTACTTTGGGCTTGTATTTGTGCAAAAGATGATGGGAATAAGAGGAAAGGATGACAATAAGACACATCTGCGACAAGATGCACAATTGTGATGAAACCCGGACTGAAATTGAAAAAGCTATTGAAAAGATAAAGAAAGCCAGCATTCAGCTATGATGATTGCAATAACACATGCACAGTTAAAAAGTGTCTTTCATTTTAAAAATTTCAACAACAAAAGCAAAACAAAATGCAGAAAAAATTGAGATTGACATTAGAAGAGAAAGAATCATCATGCAACACAGATTAAAAAAATCCTTGTTACATTATTTTGTATACGTGTCATACTTAATTTAATGAATTTTCATCATTACATAATTTATTTCTTTTTCCTTAAAATCAATTTCACTCACCATTAGCTTATTTTGTGTACTACAAAACATTGAAAATAAATGTTGAACCTGATTTCAGTTCTTTTATTTTAATCAAAATATAACCACTCATATCCAGACTTTGTAACCAATTCCTCATATCTGGAAGGCCTTAATCAGATTGTCAGGGATTCTACTGTATTAAGCTAAATAAATAACATTCTATCCACCATTTAATAACCAGGATTTCTGCATTACCAGAATAATGATGAGAATTTGATGTAGGAAAATTTTACACACAAATTCTTTTATATTAATTGTAGTGTCAGATTTTTTTTATAACGTAAGGTTTTATTTAACACCAAGCAATTTAAATTTGCCTCCACTGACTACAACTTTATATTCTTTTATGTGCTGTCCCTTCAAGACATGTGCAATCATGGCTCTCTCAACTTCCTATCCTTTGTAGTTTAGCAATATGTCTTTTTACTATTCCTCCCACTCCGTTCTATCAATCATTTACACCAACTGGTTAGGTAGGTTACTTGCTATTTCCATTCACCTTACACTATGTCCTGTGTGTGTGTGAAAATTTCCAAGCCTTCTTCCCGTCTAAAAAAAAAAAAAAAAAAAAAAAAAAAAAACTGTTTATCTGATTCTAAGTATTTGTCCCTTTTATTTCTATGTCCCTTAAAAACTTTCACATTGCTCACATACACTGTCTAGTATCCTTCTGTAAAACCATATCTGTTGCTTTCAGTTTCCTTTTCATCTGACGAAATTGTCCAAGTCACTGCTATATAGAAGAACTGATATTGCATAGCAGGTCAACACTTTCTAAGAAAATTTGTGTTTCTTAATGTATTAAGTTGGTGCAAAAATAATGACGTAATAATGTCGTTTTTTGACGTCAACAAATAACATTATTACGTCATTATTTTTGCACCAACCTAATATCTTTTGGAAGGTATCTTTCATTATTTTAATGCACATTTGGATCTCAATGTCAAATTATCTATCATCTGCTAATACAAAACTAACAAGCAACATAGAGTGCCTCCCCCCCAAAAAAAATGTACTCACTCTTTGACTTCCTATAACTTGAATTTTTTGTTCTTTTTTCAAATCCATTTAATATTTAATTTAAACCATTAATCTTCTTTGTAAGTCGATAAACATTAATATTTCTTAATTATAACTATCAATCTTGTTTGCAAATCAATAACCAGTTCATTTATTCTTGTTTAAAGAGCAAGTACATTGTTTTTAGTCACACTGTAATTAACAATCTGGCCTCATTTATTTATGAAACCTTGTTAACACAAGGTATGTTTGCTTTGAGCCATGTCTTGTGTTGCCATAACAAAATATCTTAAGTTGCAAAACAAGTTTACATAGCTGATAAAAATGTAAATAAGATGTTTTTAGGTGATTTTTGTTACCATAAAATGATACATTATAGTGAGATTTTGTTAGGCCAATTCTATTAGTATGAATTTGCATTCACTCCAATAAAAACTGAAGTGCTCTTGTTATAAAAGCCAAATAAAATCCTATAAACATTGAAAGACTAAAAAAAAAATCAATAGTTGCATAAAATAAGGACACCTTCCAAATAATGTCCATGTAAAAACAAAATTAGGCAAATAAAATTACTTTTATTTCAAGTGATTCCCCTTATTTATATGTATAATAATTATAAATTGTCTTGACAAAAAAAATTAATGGCCACATTTACACAAAACCTTAAAATACCCAATATTATGATTAAATGTATTCACAAGCCATTGTGAATAAATTGGCCAAATTTTAGTCTATTTCTATCATTCATATTTAAAGTTTTCACTAGAAGTTAGTTGAAATTATTCCACTCCATTATACTATCTAAAGAACCTGTTTATGTTGGGTAAAATGGTTCCTTCAGACTGAGCAAACTGTCAGAATTTTCAGGATGAGGAGCTATATAATTATATTTGAACTAATGTCCTCATCTTTGTTATTATATTTCAGCCATTGTGCTTATTACAACTGATTGTGACCTGTCAAACTGAATGAAATGAAAAGCATAATGATATTGGATTCTCCACATGATTTCTTACATTAAAGTGAAAAACAAATGGAATGTAGACATGACAAATTTTACCTTCATTACTTTTCAGTGATAAACATTTACAAAGCATGTAATTGTTATCAAGATAAATCTATTTAACAGAAGAGCAAAACCACCCTTTCCCTACATGAGATGAAAAAAAAAAAAAAAAACAAAACCTTATTCAGGAGGCGGGGAGGGAGTGTTAAGAGCTGAAATTATATAGATACTGGTGCACACTTACCTATGAGGAACATTTCCTAAACTCCCAGAAAATATTCCTTTTTGTCAATCTTTAACTTACAAAAAAATTGGTGTCAAAAGGTCAGTTTTTTTGTCTTGACATTGTTATTATTGTATCCTCCCTCGACAATGTTTATTTTAAAAAGCAACTTTTGGAATTTTAAAAACAAAAATATTACACACTTTAGTATTTGGATTATTTACAAGATTAGATGAGAGATTATAAGGAGACAAGAACATTATGAAAAGAAAGTAAACATCCTACACATGCATGCAAATAAAAAGAAAATGATCAACCTAAGATCAATATAAAAGAAGTTAAAAAAAAAAAAAAAAAAAAAAAGGCTTCATTTTTCTAATTTAAAAATAACAAAAATGAGAAAAATCAACAGACAATTGCTGATACCTTCTGACAAAGTGGACATATATTACACAAAGGTTCATCTACGAAATTCTGGAGTAGAGATGTTGAAGATAACAGGAATCAGCTAAGTAGCAAATTTTACATTTGTATTTAATCCTATTTACAAGATTATAAAAATATATGAACCAACTACAATGCAATATTTACCATTTTATAAATAAATAAAATATTAAAACATTGAAAATATTTATAAGAAAAACAAAGTGCAAACAAAAATGTGAAATAATTATAATGAAATATTTATTATTTACCATTTTATAAAGATTTATTATTTCCCATTTCATGAAGAAATAAATATGAAAAGATTATTTCATTCATAATTTATAAAAATGTCTGAATAAAAAAAAAAAAATCTAAACATGAGTAACTAATTATAAATTTTGTAAAAATGTATTTTTGGGGTATTTTTCATTTGCTCTTGCCACAAATTCATTAAAATAAGCTGAGAGTATTTCTTCCTCTAAACATTCTTTTAATTTTAAGCAAAACAAATACACAATATATTGGGCATGTATTTCTAACAAGGTTTTCCTTGTATATAATTATAGGTCTAATTTTTTACCAAGTATTTCTATTGATTAGGCATCTTTGATCATGATTATTATAAAAAAATAAATAAATAAATAAAACTAAAGTAAATTAAAAAAAATGTATAATGTCTATAAAAATCACGTTTAAATTTTATTCTACAATTCAGACATTTTTTAATAAAAAGATTTTTCATATTTCTTTATTAAATGTTAAATAATAAATATTTATAAAAATGGTAAATAATAAAAATTGCATGGTAATTGGCTCACATAACTTGAAATAAACAATCTAACAGGTGTGTAGCATTTTTGTAATTAAAATTCTAAAAGGTTTTTTAAAACATTGTCAAGGTAGTATACAGTAAGCGGCATCAGGATAAAAACTGTCCGTTTGACAGTTTTTTGCAGATCCCAAGGTTAAACTTTGCCCTCTTTTTCAATGTATGTCACAATGCAAAAAGCATGAATTCATTCATCTTTCCACAGCTAATTACTGTTGTAGAAAGAGTTTGCATAATCCATAAGCACTCACCCAGCTATGATGCTACAAAACTTCCTGGTGACAGTTTAAAAGCACACAATGCTCATGATTGGCCAGGAAATAATTCTGCATTTATTATATTGACCTCAGAAACATTTTTCTTCTTTTTAAAAAAAGTTCCTTCAACTGACATGGTAAACTGCCTCAAATTACTTCAGTCACTTGTTTTTTAATTGACAAAGTAAATTGTTATTCTCTTCTTCCCAAATGTCCAACCATTTATTTTTCTAACAGAATGAAATTAACTTGTATTTATCCACTATACCATATCACAATATTAACAACATGAATTTTGGAAGTATTAAATCTATCAAATGCTGACCATGTTCAGTCAGATTTGGGGAATTTTTCAGCCAAAAAATATGTACATTTTTAAATAGTGACTTCCATATGTTATACCAAGCTATAATGATTAGATGATTTGAGCTGGTAAAACTCAATTTCTGAGGAATTGAAAAAATTCAATCCCTGGGTCAGGTGTTGTAGAAATTTGCTAGTTCAGGGTTTTGAAAATGCCTCAAAAATAAATAAAAAACAGTATACCAATGTGAATCAAATAACTGCTTCTGTTCAATATACCCAACTTATTAAATGGAACAAACATGTTTAGAAGACTAAAGGGTGTAGCAGATGAAATACTATAAGGACAAGATGAGAGCAGATTTAAATGAATCAATTCTTGAAAATTTTCCTCAAAGTTACATTAAAAAAAAATCTCTAGATTTGAATTACTGTTTCTATTTGTGGATAACAATAACCCATGGATTTTTCTGTCTTATACAATATAGTTTTTACTTGAAGAAATAGATTAGCTCACTTGTTATTTTACAATGGCCCAGTAGGAATTCAATTTCACCAATTGTTACCACTTGTTTCAATACTTAAAAAAAAGAAACAAACTTAACTAGAATAAAAAAAAAGTGAAAAATATTTTAAGAGCTAACCAAATATAATTGAAAAAGTAAAAAAAAAAAAAAATTACAAAATCATAAATCTCAAATTAGTCCATTATAGTAGACACATTTATTTGCACTGATAGTCAAAAGCCAAAATTAAAAAGGTCCAAATTGGTTAGAAGGAAGCAAATGTCACTAACAAGAATCACTTAACAATTGCATATACAATCACTTTTCCGTCTTCATTTACTTTTTTGCAAATGATTCTTATGCCTAAAAATTAGGTAGCTGTATTTTTTGGTTTTTACAACCTTGAAATGACAATACTAGCAAAAGCATGAAAGAGCATGGGGTCATATTCATATATTATGAGTGAACTTGTGAATTTTAAATGAGATGAGAAACATAAAATATTTCAGTATGTTTGGCTGTTGGTCTTGGTAATTTTCATTCAGATATTAACACAAAAATAAAATGCAGTAACTAATGAACAAAACTATTCAAATGCTGTTGAGCAAAATCTACAATTAGGCAAATAAATTTACAAGTTTTGATTTTGCTAAGAAAACTCATCTACCCAGCACAAAGCATTGGTAGAGAATGATGTTATTCCTATTGGCATTATTAACTTTACAAATTCAGAATTGGGCAAGAATTAATGAAGGTTCTCCAGCATATATGAACAATGTTGGTCATACAAATTAATGTTTTGAAATAACTTTAAATATTCAATCCATTAATTGAATTACTTTTTTTCCCTAGGTGAATGAATTTCAATAAAAACTTCTTACAATAACCTCAACTTAGAAATGCTAAAACTAGCAGATAACTAAGCCATATGAATTTACATACACTTCATTTTCATTTAAAAGCATGAAAACCAAGATAAAAATGAACACAGCAAGTCAGACTGAGTAAACCAGTTTTTACTATTTTTATTATATTTGAGACCAAAAGCATTTGATTACAACACACATTCCTGGTTCTCCTAGAAAAAAAAAAAAAAGCCTACAATTATTTGTTTTACAGTAAAAAGATGTGTACCTAAAGTAAAGCAGGGTTCACCGTAAAATTTTTATTTTCAAATTTGGAAAAAGCAAAAATCAGAAAGAAATATTCAAGAATCCTTAAAAAAAAAAAAAAAAAAAAAAAAAAAAAAAAAAAAAATCTTTATAATAGAATTTCTGGAGAGAGAGAGAGAGAGAGAGAGAGAAACCAAAAAAAATAGTGGGGAACTTTTACAGTTATTTTTCACACGTGATTGTAAAAGCAAAACAAACAAAAGAAAAATGGGGTGGAGTAGAGATTTATCAGAGAGAAAAATTAAATCAGGTATAGAGTGAAGCTATTATACACACCTGAAGTGACACCATCCATGGAATTTATGAGATGATACATTTTTGATGACAAACATTGGGTTTTTGTTCCAGACAAAAGGTTTATTTGTAAAAGATAAAAAGGACTGTAATTTCTACATTATTTCACAGGTAAACTGATTTTGTTTCTGGACTATTGAAAAAATTTGGATTTTTCTTAAATATTTACAGTGAGTGTTTTTGGTTGAAGAGTGCAGCTGGTAGCAAAGAACAATAGACAAAAAGACTGGCATAATTTCAGCACATGGCATCGAGTTGGAACTTCCTTAAAAAAATAACTATAAACGATGATGATCGGCATGAAGTGTTTATGATAATGGTGACTTATTACTAATAATAAAGTATTTTTTCTTTTATAATCTCTCCATAATTATTTCAAAATGGGGCCCAAACTGATTTATTTGAGAGAATTATCTGTAGGATTGACTGTACGAAAATCAAAGATCTTCCATATTCAAATTTGTTTGTACATGTACATAAAACTGCAAAACATAAAACAAATCTAATTCCTAGTGTATGATGATGAACAGGTGAATGTTTGAACTTTAGCTATGAGATTATAGCTTAAGTGTTGGTGTAAATTAGAGTAATAAACATAATTACATTTATTTATAAAAACATGCCAATTTATATCTACATATTTAAGGAAAATAATATTCAGGCATGTCCAAGAAATAGAATTTGATGAAGTTAGTTTTGAATATTGTGGATTTGCAAATCCACATAAACTTACTGTAATGTAGAGATTAAAAACTCTTAAGTTAATAATGAACAACAGTTGGAGATATTTAGCTTTTAAGTATTTACTTTTGTATGGTAATCTTTAATATGGAAGTTGTAAAAGATTTATAAAAGAAAAGGAAATTTAAAACCCCAATTTATTTTAAATATTTACAAGTTGTAGACTTCACAAGTACATAAAATGTACTGACCACACAAATTGATTTGTGTGCAGAAGAGGGGCAGACAATGGAATAATGTATTTTTCTCTTGAAAATTACACCAACCCAAATTGATAATAGAAATTCTCCAAACTAAAATGAGCCTAGTGATCAATATTGTTGATGCTATCAATTTTGACAAGACAAAAGGTGTGTAAAAGTGTAAATCAAGAAATAATCTCGGATGAGAGAAAGTTTCTTGCAATCAATTATCCAAAGCCAAAATTGTGATGTTGGTTGGCCAAAAAGTTTGTTCGATTTATCAAGTAACATAAAAACAATTTTTTTTTTTTTTTTTTTTTTTTTAAATATTTTTGATATTTTATTTAACATGTTTACCTTTTATTAGAAAATCTCCAGTCAACTTTCTAATTTCATCCTCCCAGCACTTTCCTTTTCAGCAACAGTTCTAGGTGCCTTTTATAATCTTCCTGGGAACTGAATATCATTAAGAGAATTCTGTAAAGATCAGAATAAATGGTAACCAGAAGGTATCAGCTGAACACGACAGATGAGTGAAAAACTTCCCAGCCAAGTTTCAATCTTTTGCTTGGTCACCAGAGAAATATACAGTCTAATGTTACTCTGATAGAAGATTCTGCTAATTCTGGACGTTGTTTGTTTGTAAATTGCTGCCTTCAAATGGTCTAATTGGGAGCAGTATTTATTACAATCATGTAATTGTGAGATTGGAAGTGTTTTCCTTACTATGATAAAGGGAAACACTTCTAATACTACATAATTTTCTTTGGATAATGACCAGATGCCGATACGGTTAGTGGTTGGTAATTTTGATCATTCCATCTCTTAAACATTGTAAATTAATCACTTTTCATCACCCAACAGAATTAAAAAAATTTTTTTCTTACATTTAAAGTAGTAAATTGCACATGAAAATATGGTCCAGACGGTTTTCATTTTTGTTTAACATGTGGCTTCCACATGCTAAAATGACAAACATAACCAAGCTGATGTAAATAATTGTTAATGCTGGATGTGTACATTTTCAATGTTTGCTAGCTCCTGTGTCATATAACCTCGATTAAGCTCAAGTAATGCCATGATGTGATAGCTATTGACTTCTACTGGTCAACTTGACCATGGAGCATTGTTCAGTAAAAAATCTTCACAAACAGCTTTTGACACATTGTCATTCACTGTATGTTCAGCACAATATTTTTTTTTATACTGCTAAGACAGCTGTCACAACACAATCAATTTTTTTTTTTTTTTTTTTTTTTTTTTTTTTTAAATGTAGTTAAAACCAAATGTCCCTAACGACAAACAGAAATATTTTGCCCAACCCAATATTAAAAATGGGAAGTGAGGGAGAACACATATCCACTACATTAATAGATTACATTTTTACTTTAATGTATATGCCAATATGGCAATTGTAGTGGATACTAAAAGTCCCTAAAACATTGATAGAAAGGGAAACTGTATAAAATGTATTAATAGTTGTTTTATACAAATATGCAAAATACAAAAGAATACTTATTAAGGGGTTTTAAACATAAGTGACAAAATACAATGGAGAGTGGTCTAAATTGTTTTGCACTTTTCTGAAAAAGTGAGAGATGCAGAATCTTTAAACTTAAGTATTTGTGAGAAATGAAGGAGTAAACTAGTTTTATTTTCTTGAATAATAAAAAAATATAATTAGCTTATAAATTCTTAAAACAATAATTCCTGGATAATTTGCACTGGCTAGAAATCATTTTGACAGCAAGGGCTAACCTTTTTTTCTTTTATTAATAGCAAGTGTTTCTAACACTAACTTAGATAACCTGATATGAAAGCAGGTACAAGTTCTTAACCGGGTTGTGACAAACATGAAATTTAATGGCTCTTGAATAAAACTATTAACCAAATTATTTCAAAATTTCTCTCAAAGTTATGACATTCAAAAGTTTACAATAAAGCTACTGCTTACTACCAGCAGAGCAGAAGTTATTTTGATAAAAGGATATAAGACCAGTATCATTAATTAAAAAGATTAAATCCATGTGGTATATCAAGATAAGGTTTTCAGTAGAGAATAGGTACAAATGGAAAACCGCAGCTTTTTGGAGGAAAGAGAAAATTAAGATAATGGACACATCGAGATGTTTGAGTATATACATATATTAGACAAGCATTTAGAACAAATATCCTATTGCCTTGAAACAGCACTAACTGTATAACCAAAACAGTAGTTGCTATTTTAAACTTATATTAATTTTTTTGATAGTAGTGTATGTGTGTGTATATATATATATATATATATATATATATTATATAAAAGATTTGATGAATCAAAATGCTTGTCTTAACTGTAGAACTGTCTCCAAAATCAGTTCTTTAAAACTACTTGTTTGTAAACAAAATGATTCATTACATATCCATACGTTACAAGACAAACCACTTTCTCTATCAAATATGGCCAGAAACACTGCGCCCTGTATTTGGAATTTATTCATTTGGTAAATTCTCTCACCATTCAAATATTCATTCTCTCTAAACATTTTCTCAACATTGGAATAGTTAAATCCCTGAGGTTAGAGTTGTGAACAAAGGAAGATAAGACCAAGTCAGGATGAAATATTACATCAGAATAATTATGGAAAGTTGAGAAAGGAAAGAGTTTTAAAGAAAATGAGATATTTTAAAAAGTGATATCATCAACTGATCCAGCTATGGAGATGCACTAAGTAATAGTAAATTAGGTATTCAACAGAAAGAGAGAGAGAAAAAAAAAAGAAGGTGAAGGAAATTAATAAAACATATGGTGCCTATTATTCTTGACAAATGACCAGCAGTTTACAATTCTGGAAAGAGAGAACATTTTAAATTCTAGGCATAATTTGAAGTTTAGATTTTGTGAAAAATCAAAAAGGAAACCAAAGCTAAAAACTGTTCTTATGTTGAAGAAAAATGAGACATGAAAAGATCTTTGGATATTAAAAATTATCAAATTATAATTTACATAAAAATAATTTGCAATCTTAAAAGTTTAAAGAATCTTTTTCTTACAGTGACACAAACTGCTGTTTCACTAGAGCGTGTAAGATGAAGGAATAAATAAGAATATGGCTATATTTTTCTATACAAGATTGCTTGCTAGTTTTCTCATTAGAACTTGGTTCTTCAAAGATAAAAATATTCATGATTTGGAATTAAGGTCAGATAGTATAAAATATTACCGAGAAATTTTAAAGTGATAATTTTTTTTTTTTTCCTTTTTAAAAAGAAATGGAGACAGAAATATAACTGTATACACAATGATGTGTTAAAGAAATTGTACGCAAGAAACAAATGATTGACAAAAAGGTTTTAAATGACAAATTTTCTCTTATTTTTAACTTTGGTAGAACTAATCCTTCTGACAGTCACCAATTTGACTGATCTAGTAGCAGCCTTCACATCAAATATAAGATAAAAATTAAATATAAACAACCAAGGTTGTTTAAAGAATGCTTAGTTTCCATCAGTTTATTCTTTGGGACAATAAAGCAGCTGTGAACTGCAATGACTCCTCTCCAGTAGAATGAGGCCAAGGTCACTTTAAAGCCTGTTTCTTCCTTGTGTCAGTGATGCCAAGCCAAAAAGCACTCAGACAATAACGCACAATTCCAGTAGAAAGATTTTTGTGGAGGGAAGTCATCACAGACAAATTGCTGATTGGGTTAATTAATCTGAAAGTTAAAAAAAAAAAAAAAAAAATTAAAAAAAAAAATTATATATATATATATATATACACACACACACACACACATATATATGACAAGTCTATAACACATGAACAAAAACAAAGTCATCACTGAACCTCTGAATACAACCACCAATGAAACATTTAGCTGTTATTTTTCTAACCATATAAACTATTTTTAAACTGAATAACAACTTAAGCAATGTTACAATGAAAGAAACTGTTACTAATGAAAAGAGCATGCAAATATTAAAGTGCTACATTTTTTAGCATTTAAGCAGAGAAACAGTGGGATTTGTGCCTCTAAAGTGCTTCCAAGAATATTTAATATGAAAGCAGCAATTAGAAATCAAAATTTTTGTTTAATGCCTAAGTATGATTTAATGACTTATAATTGTTAAATTGCATAGCTGATCTGTGTCAATATTTTAACAATATCATTTAATTATTCCAAATTAGTCACTAGTGTTTATTTAAAAACAGAATTCTAAATTAAAATAAAAATGAATGTGACCTCATGTACATCACTTGATAATATAGATACATGTATATAGGATTCAGTATTTTGAATTCAATCAGAAATTAAGATCTAAATTAAATAGAAAAAGACAATTTTTTTTTACCGTCACAACTTATTTAAATGCCAACACTGCTTTCAATGATAAGTGGTCAGATGGGAAGATTCTGTTAGGAATGAACTTGCAGTCAAGCACACTTTGTTTATCTGGAACTTGTAAGACACCAACAGCTTCCAAACTGCTGGAACTATAGAACACATAATCCAAACACTCTCGTGTGTGTGCGGTCATTGTAGTCAAATCTGGTTCTCGACCCTGAACAAAAATAAACAAATTTACAATATTTAATTTTGGTACTGGCAAACAAAAACAAGAGAATAGAAGCATGTGATACACAATGGATTTGTGGAGCATAAAGGACAAACTGGAAGATAAAAATTAAAATTTAAGAAATAATCAGCACAAGAGAGAACCTATAACCAGGATTGCCAATATAACTACTTAAGATTCTATGATGACTACACAAAATTGATGTAATTCTGAAGGAACACACACCAGCAACAAAGAAAACTTTCATATCCATAAAAAAAAGAAACACCTAAGTGACCCTGAACATATTCCACCTCAAAACAAGCTGGTAGAATAGTAATTGCATAAAGAAAACTACATTCTTTCTTTTTGCATTTTTAATCATTTCACAAAGCAATAAAGCCACTAAGATGCAAAAGGTTAATGAGTGAAAAAAAAAAAAGAAAAAGAAAAAAGTAAAATGAATCAAGACAGAAGATAACAGGATTAAATTTTTGAAGATCAAAGTTGGAAGAGAGTTCTACAAGCAAGAAGTGCAAGAGAAGACAGTTAGGATAAAACTTAGTTATGTCTAGTAATTTCAAATGTAAAAAAGAGGAAATCTAGCTATCAATCTACAGAGTGTCCCTAAAGCCTGGACTCTTAGGAAGTCTCATTAACTATTTTTTTTTTTTTCAGAATAAATCTGATTTTGTTGAAAGAATTGAACTGGACTTCTTTCTGAGGGGTATACTATAGAAGGTGTGCTCCATGAAAATCACAGATGCAACACGCTTGATTGAACAAATAAAGAGTGAATGCGTTAAAATTAACAGCAATGTGGAGTTATTGCATTGAGTTCACGAGAATCAACTTGTGTTACAAATGATGGAAATCATATTGATGTTATTTGTTAATATTCCAATTCAATAGAATGCTAAAAATGACATTTTTTGAAAATGAGTTTTTTTTTGTTTTTTTTTAGGGCCACTCAATAGAAGTGTGTTTAAATTCATAAAATCAGGGTAGTATAGAGGAAAGCTCATCAGAACTACTACCATGAAAATATTGATAGAAAAAAATGCACAAGGAAGCGACATTATAAAAGTAAGAAAGTGACTGAATCTGAGATGCCAGGTCAGGACCAATAACATTGTAGATTCTTTGGATTTTATCAAAGATCTCCAAATACATAGCAGAATCACCAGACCAGATGTGGCAGCAATATTCAATGCATTTGGCATGTATGATAGATTCTGGTGAGAAAAATTCATGACACAGTAAACAAACTTTCCTTACAGTAGACATAGCAATTGATTCACTCTAATCTTTTCACTTCATTTCAGTGGAAAACATTAACCCAAAGTGCAATGAGTCACTTATATAAAAGGTTAACATCAATTATGTTGGTGGAATGCAAAAAAAAAAAAAAAAAAAAGGTTCTCTTTTTGCTTTCCATCAACATAACAGATTCATTTTGTAAGTGTTAAAATTATTTTCTACACCATTTAACAGATTATAGGTAGTTTCTGAGATCAGCTGCTAATGTGACCTTATTCAACCGATCAAACTCATCATTAAGACAGGAATAAATAGATATCAACATAGATATGAAGTTGAGAAGGTCATTGATGAAAATTAGGACACAGTCCACATGCTTTGTGGGGATTCAGTTCAGAGATAATAGTAAAAACCATGAATGGAGTTATATGCAAATGGAAAGTCAAAGATACTCCAGATGAGTCAATAGTAGAATTGGAAGAGAATTTACAAACACTTCAAATTGAGTGAAGAGAGGAGGGATAGAAGATTTACTCTTAACACAAAGCTGCCAGTTGTCACAAGAATCAAACTTGTTAGAGGCTATACAGTGTCTCTTTCTGTCAGTGAGCAAAGACTTAGCCTACTTTGAGGACATGTCTACAGTTATTATGAGTGGACATAAAGACACTCTGTACTAAAACATCAGTGGCACAATTCTGCAATGCTCAACAAAGAGTCAGGAGAGAAAGTAAGGAACAAATCAAAGAAGTATGTTGATCAGAATTAGTAGGGAAATTTACTATTTGACCAAGGGATTGAACAATGAAAAAATTGAAAGTCTGAATACTGGCAACTTCAGTAACATTAGAATGATTAAGCCACTTGACATGATGAGCATTAAAATCACCAAACTCAAAGATGTTCACAGATGAATGGGGAGAGAGAGACATTTCTGTAGTCAGGTATTTTGCCTCTGTTATAGGCACAAGAGGAGCAATAAAGGAAAAAGTGATAACAGAGTGCAATAAAGAAAGTTGAAAGCACATGAAGAATCATCCAGGGACTAAAGAGATGATTCCCTTGCCACTAGATTTCCCCAGATATAAACACCAACAGAGCCATGTATATGTATCATAAAATCTTTTTGACAATGATAGCCTATAACAGAGAATTGGCAGCAACAGAGTTTAAAATAGTTATACAAAGCACCAAAATATCTGAAGAAGGTTTCAAAAGAAATGATTCAACACTACAGAAATTGGTACAAATATCATGAATATTGAAGAAAGGTTGAGATAAGCAAATGTTGTTTACTGGTTTACTCCTATTTCTTTTAATTGTAACTGTCATGAGAAGATTATTTTAATTTTTGAGAAAAAAAAAAAAAAAAAAAAGGGACCAAAATAATTATCAATACAAACTGGAAATGTGGTGGTTAAAACTAAAGTATAATGTGGACTCGGGGTTACCCTTCAGAAGTACAGGCAGTGACGTTTTCCAGGCAAGACACAGCACTGCAAATAGCCTGATATTACGTGACTGCTGACTAGAGCAACCTCTCTAAGTGCTACCAAAAGAGTTTGGGCTCTTTACAACCAGTCAGTATATGGATGAATCTCACATTCTATTATTATGCTTTAACAATAATCTTCCACCTGAAGGAGAGCTTTTGCTGTTTCCTTCCAAAGTAAATATCTTTTTAATCAAATTATAATCTTCACTCTCAAGAGAAAGGCAAGCAAGCAAAAAGCCTAACTGGAGAAAGCAGAAAAGAAGGTAAAAATCAGCTGACATGTTTTGTCCTGTCATGAACTTTATCAAGGCAAATGTAAGAATTTTATTTTGCAACAAGTATTAAAAAAAAACAAACAACAAAAGTAACAATGCTGGTAATTTTTTGTGCTGCAAAATAAAATCCTTACATATGCTTTGATAAAGTCAACCAAATGACAAAACATCTCAGCTTATATATATATATATATATATATATATATATATTAGTGAATGGTCATCAATTTGAAAAACACAAACTTTGTGATTTATCCTTTAAGGGTTTAACAGATGTGATGTTCAAAGAAAAGCTACAGCTGGTTCCAATAATTTATGCCATGGAAAGCAGTGAAGAAATCAAAGTGTTGAAGGTTAAAACATAAGTGAATGAAGACTTGGTTATTTTGTGTAGCATTCTACACAGTTTGGAGTTCTACCACACTTGAAAACATGAATTACACACTTTAATTCTTACTGCTACACATTTCAGCAATTACTTGGGGTTTGTGAATATCACAAAAATTCTTGACTGTGCACATATTTCCTGTGCAGTTAAGTATAATGGTTTTAATGAACAGAACTACAAATAGAAATTTTCAAAAAGACTATACATTTTAGCTACTTCTACTACTCATGCCTTTTGTTGCACATGGTACAGAACACAATGATGTTAATATTTTTTTTTCAGTTCATCTAGTTTAGCATTCAGCTCCCGTTTCAATTTTTAATATCTCTATGGATTTGTCCTTTGCAAATTTTCACATGACATTGGACATTGTGATATTTGTGAAGTTCTGAGTTTGCTCAGCTTTCTCTTCATAGTTGTCAGCTGACTTGAGCAAAGTTTGTGTTTTTTTAAAAGTTTGCAGGCATTAGTAGCCTGCAAGCTTTAAAAATAACATTAATTTTTTTCAAAAATGCATTCTCTAGCCTAAGACACATCAATGGCACATTTATTTTATCTTTCTATCTACATTTTCTTGGCATCAAATTTGATTCTCAAACTTGTTACCTTTGGCAACAATTTAAATAAATGTAGTTTACACAGATACACATTGGCACTGGACGCATAAAGTATCTATTTTTTTGACAGAAACTCATCCACCATTGATACGTGAATAAAATTTCTTCAATTGTTCAAATTTTAAAAAACACTGACAATTTTTTTAGAGATTCTAACTAAAATGTATTTTATTACTGTAAAATAATTTATTTTCCTTTTCAAATACAAATTCAATGAACATGAATCAATTTCTCTTTTATCTTTGTTTTTCTTCTTTTCTTGTTGAATGAGGATAGCAGCAGCTAAGGAGATAATCCTTCATGTTCTTTCTATTCTTTCTCCCATTCTTTCTAGTCTAGGTGATGCATAAAGAGCATTTTTAGCTTGTAAAAAAGCCATATTTCTGGGAATTGGCATTTTGACTTTCATGAACTGAGAAAAACGATGTGTAGGCAACGCAATTTAGAAATTTCCACGATTTTTCAAGAAGCTTTTGGGCTATTGTTCTTTTCCAGGACTTATACAGAACCAGACAATATGTTAGACATTAACATATTTTGGAATGAAATCTATTTTATCCTGACAAACCAAAGCGCATTGGTAAATCAAACACGATCAATCCTTCATTCTAAAAAGACATTGAGAAACTAATAATCATAACCTTCATATTTGTTTTAATAATTTCATGACTTCAATAAGAAAAGTTTTATTTCAAAATGGTCTGAGCTATATAATATTATATGCAATATATTGATTCAAAACAAATAGTTATGTTAAGATAAAGGAATCATAATCCTGTTGTATAATAAATATCAATTTTCAATTATTTCAGAATGACTAATAAAACAAAAATAACTAAAATAAATCGATGAGTAATTAAAATGAATATTCAGTATAGAATTGTTAGCTACCAATTTATCAAGAGCAAAAGAAAAACATTTCCCCAAAGAATCACATTTACACAAACATTACAAAGTTTGTAAGTCATATAGCAATATTAATTTGATAATTAAAAATTGCAAAACTTTCTTACCTGCACTACAGCATAGGCACTCTTAAGACTGGATGAAGTGTGCTGGAAACCTTGCCATAAGTGGTCAATGAGAGCACTTTTCTACAAAAATCAATTTCAATAATTAAATAAAACGTAAGTGTTTCTGGTAATTTAATGCAAAATTATTCAGTCCTGAAAGTATTTTTCCTGCCTTCTTATGACTTAATCCTATGTTTCAAGTAAATTATAGATTTCATCATAAAAGAACAATTTTATTTTTGATTTGATGAATTCTTCAAGCTTTTCAATTTGTTGAAACCACTAACCAGACAAGGAGTGTTGCATTCAGTGAAACAAGTCATCAGTAACAAGTCTGGAAAATGCATCAAATGCAGAAGAGCTCCCCATTCCAACTCTGATGATTATCTGCTGCATTATTTTTGCAACAGGTAGACGGGTATTATCATGTAACAAGATTAGAAAGTCTTTTTCTTGTGCATCATTTAATTAAACCAATTGCTTATCCAAGATTGTGTTTAGGTTTCAGTAATTTGTAATGAACAATTCCTTTCAAGTTCTATCAAACATAGAAACTTCTCAACTCAAAGCAGATTCTGTTTAAACTATTTTGGATTGTCATAAAATTTTTTTTAAAAAAACTCATTTTTTTATTGCTAGTGACTGTGTGACACATTACAACAAATAAAATGCTAACCAGTGTTTCTTCACAGCTGCTTGAGGGCTCCCATAGTGCCTCTAAACTTAAATAAAATCAATTCAGGTTTGCTATGGTAAAAATTTTCTATCCCAAGTAAAAAAAAAAAATCATCACATAAATGGCAAGTTATTTTGTCACAGCTTATTTTCTCTGAAAAAAATGGATTTTCATACTTTTATAGAGGTAAAATATTGAAAAATGACTTTTTTATCAACAATAATAACAAATATCAAGGAAACTTTTGATCTGAAACCCATGAAACTAGGTATTTTCTGAAAGCAAACATGTTCTTTCATTTAAAAGTAAAATCAGAAAGCCTAAATCATAATCAAACTATTTCAGGCATAAAATTGAGAGTTTGAAGGAAAACAACATTCCTAGGGTGGTCAAAATGCTACAAAGACCATTGACAATTTTCAATTATATTGGCACTGGGGGGGTGGGGGGTGGAATTGACACCCAGCCACAGAAATCTTTAGTAAAAGGCAAAAGATTTATCCTCAATTCCTGACCACTGGAAACCAGGAGTTATTAAAAAAAAAAAAAAAAAAAAAAAAAAAAATAGCAGCGATAAGGAAAATTAAACCAAATTGACTAATTTAGAATTAGGAAAGAAAAACTTACTGTTCCATCAGGCATTTCCATTGTTTTAGATGATTGTAAAAAGTGAATCATAGAGTCAGACAGATAACCTTCTGATGCCAGCTGGTAACCTGGTGCTTGTGGGAAGGAATTAAAATCTCCACAGATTACATGAGGGCTAGAATCATTGCCAGCCCTATTAACAACCTCACGAATAGCCCGAGCAATCTGAAACAAAAAACAGCTTTTTATAACTATTTTTAAATGGAATAAATTTTTAGTTAAAACAGTATTTCTTACAAGGTTCTCTAGATTTGGCTGCATCAATATTCATCATGTGATAATGAAACAGAATTTTAATTTAATGAAGAAACCTGACTTGAGTTGTTAAATAGGCTTTAAGATGATATATGTAATAATAAAAAAAATTAGCCTAATTACTAATTGTAAATTAAGTGAAAAAGCATCTCCTATATAATAACATTTTAAATTCTAAATAAAATTACTGGATTATTTACATGTACGAAATACATTGAATAAATGGATAACACAGATATAATATATATGTATTTAATACAACACTATGAAAAAAAGCTGAAACCATATAACATTCATAAGTTTGTATATCAAAATCAGTTGACAAAACATAAGACTTATTTGAAAATAAGAATCTAGGTTATCTATCTACTTTGAGGTTATTAATAAATAAAGAAAAATAGAGCCAGTAAGAGAGGAGTAGTAGGAGGAGGTATTTAAATGGCATTGTTAAAAGCAATACAAACATTCATAAAAAGTGGAGTACAGTTTTACTGGTTGGAAAATTTCTATTATTTTTCAAGTAATCTCTGAAAAGAAGTTAAAAATACGCCATTGACAATTATGGGAGTAGAAATGAACCTGAAACTAAAACTATTTTATCTTTCTAATGCCATGTTCCTTGAAGATACAAATGATCACTGCTCTCCAGATTCCATTTTCTTTATTATTTGTAAATTGCCATGACTTGTTGGGCAAGATAATGAAGTGCTTTCCTCCTGCCTTCTTTTTGGCTTTGAATTCAAAGCTAGATAGTCCCTTTCTATTTAACCTATAGATGAGGAGAGAAGAAACACATTCATGCCTTTCCCAAATGCATTTATCTGAAAATGAATGCAAAAGACTAGGTGAGAATTTGAACTCTGGCAGTTTGACTTACATTATCTACACATCTTAAAACTATATTGCTCAAATACATCTATAACTTGGCTGCAATATTTGTAACACAAACATGATTTTTATGTAACTTTAAAAGAAAAAAGAAAAATACCTGAACACACTGCAGATTGGGTAGTTTGAACTGTCCCCAGTTGACATGGACATTTCCAACTGTAATAAACTTTCCTGTATTTTTACACCGAAGACGAGTTACCAAAAGCACATCTGGTCGACACATAAACTTCCGTACAGATTCTTTAACATCTTCAGAAAGACTCAGTTCTTGGATATCCTAGAAAAAAAGGTCATGATTTTGCATAAATTAAATGAGGAAAAAAAAAAAGAAAAGAAAAGAAAATGAGACAAAAAGGCATGAAAGCTTTGTAGCAAGGCAAAATTTTATTACTAACCTTGTCTATCAACTGTTTTAGACTGTATGCTGTGTTTTCAGGATCAGAAAACCGGCTGGTTTTATAAAAAGTAGTTTCACCTTCATCAAAATTTTCATGAACCCTTTTCTTGTAGAAACCTTCATATCCTAATCTGTAATAAAAATTCAGAATATTTAAAAATGTGGAAAAAAAAAAAAAAATTATCCCAAGCTTAAATTCAATACAAATACAGTTTGGAAACATACACATCACAGCAATATTCAAGTTTATCTAATATTTTACTTTCTAAGATACATTTCAATATTGATTTCAGATGATGAAATATGTATACATGACTATTTTTAAAAAAATTTGAAAGACAGTGACTCACCTTTGCATATCAGGTGACAAGGTCTTGCTGTAGTATTCTGGTTCAACTTCTTGTAAACATACAATATCAGCATCAATGTAGCAGAGTTCAGCCATCAGCCGCTTGTGTCGGGCTGGCAGTTCAATAAAAGGTTTTTCATCGGCAGGATATCTGTCTGTTTTATCATTTCTGCGGAAGTGGCAGTCAGCAAGTATATTGTAGGTAACCACACTAAACTGCTTACTTTTTTCTGTGATTGTGCTAGAGAATAAAGCTGGATTTAACTTAAAAGCACGATTCAATAAAATATCTTTGAAATCGATACTTGGGGCACTCAACCCTGTAGTGCCACTACTACTAGAACTACTAGTGCTGCTGGAGACTACACTCACCGACTGAGTTGGTGGTGGGTTGGAAAGAGGCATTTTTGGCAAAGACTCCTTTACTTCAGGACTGTCCTTGTGGGGAACTTCATTTTTATTAATAACAACATAATCTTTTAGAGAGACTTCGTTGCCATTTGAATCTTGTTTTGTGGACGGAGACGGATCAACATCCATCACCTCTGGTTTGTTTTCAGGTTGGCTGGTTGTGAGTTTAGGAGCTTGATGAATATTACTACTACTGCTACTGCTACTACTACTACTATCTTTCTGACCATTGGCTATGAGAGATTTGGGATCTTCAGAGGACAACCGTGCCTTCTTAGCTTCATGACTCTCTTCTGCTTCCTCTGAATCCAACTTACGCTTTTTGCTAGTTTCTGAAGATTGAACCTGTACACTTGCTGAAGTCTTGGCACCAGCACCATTAATCACACCATCAGAAGAGCTGCTGGCTTTAGAAGAATCTGTCAGTTGTGGTGATGGAATAGGAATAGTTCCAGTCTGCTGGACATTTCCAACAGTCACTGAAGCAGGTGGCACAGAGGAGGTTTTAGCTGATTGAACTTGTGGTTGTGAATGCTCCACATTAGGCTGGACTTGCCCTGTTCGCATGGTTACAGTTGGGACAGGTGCTGAACCACCAGTAGTGGTGGTGGTGGTGCTACTGCTGATTGGTTTACTACTTGCCACAGTTGCTGTTGAACTGATTACTGGAATGGTTGCTTGCGGATTGGTAGTAGGCACTTTAGATTGACTCTCCAAAGGAGTTTTGCTTACTGTTGTGAACAATGACTTTGCAGATGGCGTGGAAGTAGACAAAGATGAATCAGGAGTTTTGCTGACAGTACAAATTGATGGTTGTGCCTTTGTGTCAACTAGCTGTCCAGCAGTGGACGAGGACTGCATGGATTTGTTTAATGTACCAGATGTATTAACTGGCTTTTTAGCCTCAGGTGACTTGGTTGGCGATACATTTGATTTTTGTGAATGTGAGGACAGACTGGACTGTATATTTGATATGATAGCTGGGGCTGATGAGGTTATTTGTTGTGAAACAGTAGATGATAAAGGTTGTCCTAGTGATGAATCAGGCTGTGCCTTATGCTGCCCGCTTATAGTTGAGGCTCCTGAAGAGCATTTCTGAGATGAAACAGATTGCACTCCTCCAAGGGATGGTGACCCAACAGATTTTCCAGTTCCAGCACTTGTAACAGGCACTGACGGACTTTTTGAAAGAGGCTGAGTTGAAAATGAGGACGCATCTGCAGTGGAAGCAGCTGGCATTGGGCTATGAAATGAGGCTGAAGAATGTAAAGAAGTCTTTGGTGGTGATGCTGCAACAGAAGGAGAAAAACTAGTAGAAATTGTTCCAAGAGACTTTGGTACTGCAGATCCAGTAACATGCATAACAGGGGGTTTGGGATGAGAACTAATATCAGTGGGACCCATCTGGGATTTTGGAGGGGCAACACCAGACATATGAGTAACTTGTGGCCGAGAATGAACAGCAACACCAGCCATATGAGTTACTTGGGGTTTGGGAGGTGAAACCATAGATCCCAAAGTTTGCTGAGGCTTCGATGATATACCACTAGATTCATGGTGGAGGTGAGATTTTGGAAGTGTACTACCTGTACTTACTGAGGGCTTAGAAACCACAAGGTTTCCTGGCATAACCTGTGTTTTAGGGCATCCTTGACCTGTGCTGAGCTTTGGAGGACTTGTGCTGAAACCTACTTGAGATTTGTTTTGGGATAGACTTGAAGTTTTGATTGGCGTTGTGACAGCAGACTGGGTGCTGGAGGATTTTTGTGGCAACACACCAGTCATATGTGTAACGAGAGGCTTGCTAGAGGCACCGCCAGCAACATGAGTCACCTGTGGTTTCAGGCCAGATATTGCTGCGGATTGAGATGAAGAGATTTTTGTCTCCTGTACAACTGGTTGCTGAGATTTTGAGGATACAGGAGATGAAGTTGGTTTAGAAGTTGGAGACTGTGTCCCTGACTGGCCTGTGGGTACACTAGAAGATTGTACCACCTGTTTAGTAGGAGACCCACTTGATACTGACGAAGCAACAGGTTTGAGTGGGGAGCTTTCAGATTCACTGGTTACAGTTAGCTTAGTGGGAGTAACAGATTTAGGGGAAGAGGAACCAGTAAGGGTTGGTTTTTCTGAATGTCCAGAAGACTTAATTGGGGAGGTTGATGAAATATGAGAAACATTGGATTTGCTGTGTGAAGAACCTGTTATTGAAACAAGCAAAGGCTTGCTTTGTTGAAAGTCAGACTGAGATGTGGGACTGAGACATCCAGAACTTGAAGCATCAGGTTTATTTTGAACAATTCCAGAAGACAGAAGACTAACTGGTTTCACTGATGAAGTAGAACCCTTTAAAGCTGTAGTAGGTTGCTCTAAAGCTATAGATGTTACAGGGGATTTGACAGGCGAGTGATAGGGGTTTGGCACAGGAGAGGATTTTACTGAGGACAGGTTGGTGCCTTGGTTAGCACTATGTACAACAGGCTGTTGGGTTGGTGATAGATGAGCACTTTGCCCAACAGACTGTGGAACTGGTGAAAAATTGGTGCCATGATCAATAGTTGACTGAATTGGTGTGAAATTGGCACTTGACACAGCAGGATGTTGTGCTGACAATAGATTAGTGCCCTGCACAACAAGCTGTCTGGTCGGTGACAGGTTAGAACTTGGCATAACTGGTTGGTGAGTTGGTGACTGATTAGTACTTTGAACTAGAGGTTGTCTTGTTGGGGATAATGTGGTGTCTGGTGATTGCGTGATACTTTGAAGTAATGGTTGCTGTGTTGGTGACTGGCTAGCACTTTGGAGAGCAGATTGTTTGATAGATGAAATATCCATCTCTGATGGAGTGCTAGATTTACTTGACATGGATGAAGCTTGTAAAATTGGGGATCTGCTTGATGGTAAAGTTGATTCAGGTTTTGAAACTGACATATCTGTAGGTGTAACAGATATTGCTTCACCACTAATCTGTGAAAATGACTGCAATGAGTCTGTGCTAGATTTTGACAGAGACAATCCACCACCAGGCTGATAAGGTGGCTTGGATGGTGACATGCCAGAAATGACAGGGGAACTGGACTGTGTAAGTGGAGACTTAGGTGAAGAAACAGGGGAATGTGTGACTGTAGGCTTAGCACTAACTGGAGACATGCCTGCTGCAATCTGAGTAGGAAATGACTTAACTGGTGGGGAATCTACTGGTTGACAGATGGGAGAGTTGGCACTTGCAACTGAAGTCACAGGAGATTGAGTAGACATACCTGAAACTGGTGAAATAGAAGTATTGGTATTTGGAGACTTATTTCCAGCCATGGGGGACTTCGCTTGTTGTTCATCTTTCCGTGGCAAAGTATCAGCAGAAGGAACTGCCTTCACACTCAAAGTAGGTACAGCTGAAGATGTGGTGGTCACAGCAAGGACATTTGAAGTCTTCACTGGTGAAGAACTAGTAGTAGCTGCCAAAATTGGAGGAATAACATCTGTGGACATTGACGGTTTACTAACTCCAGATTTTGTCAGAGGTTCTTCAGAAACTGATTTAACAGAGGTCTTGTCAATTTCAGAAACAGATTTAGAACATTTTGTAAGATCAACAGCAGACTTTGATGAAAAAGCTGCAGGAAGTTCAGATTGTGTTTGAGGACTCTTTATTAAGTCAACACTGCCTAGTAACTTGATGGGTTGTTTTGATGCTTCTGTAGCAGCAGGGGTCTTGGTGAGACAACTGGATGCATCGGTGGCCGCTGGAGGCTTGGTGGGGCTTTTAGACACATCAGTGGCCGCAGGTAGCTTGAGGAGATCCTTTGGTGCATCAGTGGCCGCTGGAAGTTTGGTGGAACACTTTGACGCATCTATGATTGCTGTAGACATGGCGGGTCCCTTTGACACATTGGTGACTGCTGTGGACTTGGCAGGGACTTTGGACCCATCAGTGGCCACTGGAACCTTGGCAGGGACCTTTGACCCATCAGTGGGGGCTGGAAGTTTGGCAGGGCTTTTGGATGCATCTATGAGAGCTGCTGACATGGCAGGTCCATGCGACACATCGCTGGCCACAACAGGCCTGGTGGGTCCTTTTGACACATCGGTGGCCCCTGGAGGCTTGGCGAGTCCTTTAGACGCATCAGTGGCAGGCTTGGCGGGACCTTTTGAAGCATCGGTGGCCGCTGGGGGCTTGGCGGGACCTTTTGAAGCATCGGTGGCCGCTGGGGGCTTGGCGGGACCTTTTGAAGCATCGGTGGCCGCTGGGGGCTTGGCGGGACCTTTTGAAGCATCGGTGGCCGCTGGGGGCTTGGCGGGACCTTTTGAAGCATCGGTGGCCGCTGGGGGCTTGGCGGGACCTTTTGAAGCATCGGTGGCCGCTGGGGGCTTGGCGGGACCTTTTGAAGCATCGGCGGCCGCTACAGACTTGGCGGGACCTTTTGAAGCATCGGCGGCCGCTACAGACTTGGCGGGACCTTTTGAAGCATCGGCGGCCGCTGGGGGCTTGGCGGGACCTTTTGAAGCATCGGCGGCCGCTGGGGGCTTGGCGGGACCTTTTGAAGCATCGGCGGCCGCTGGGGGCTTGGCGGGACCTTTTGAAGCATCGGCGGCCGCTGGGGGCTTGGCGGGACCTTTTGAAGCATCGGCGGCCGCTGGGGGCTTGGCGGGACCTTTGGACGCATCGGTGGCCGCGGCGGGCTTGGCGGGACCTTTGGACGCATCGGTGGCCGCGGCAGGCTTGGCGGGACCTTTGGACGCATCGGTGGCCGCTGCAGGCTTGGCGGGACCTTTGGACGCATCGGTGGCCGCTGCAGGCTTGGCGGGACCTTTGGACGCATCGGTGGCCGCTACAGACTTGGCGGGACATTTGGGCGCATCGGTCGCCTCTGCAGGCTTGGCGGGACCTTTGGACGCATCGGTGGCCGCTGCAGGCTTGGCGGGACCTTTGGACGCATCGGTGGCCGCTGCAGGCTTGGCGGGACCTTTGGACGCATCGGTGGCCGCTGCAGGCTTGGCGGGACCTTTGGGCGCATCGGTGGCCGCTGCAGGCTTGGCGGGACCTTTGGGCGCATCGGTGGCCGCTGCAGGCTTGGCGGGACCTTTGGGCGCATCGGTGGCCGCTGCAGGCTTGGCGGGACCTTTGGGCACATCGGTGGCCGCTGCAGGCTTGGCGGGACCTTTGGACACATCGGTGGCCGCTGCAGGCTTGGCGGGACCTTTGGACACATCGGTGGCCGCTGCAGGCTTGGCGGGACCTTTGGACACATCGGTGGCCGCTGCAGGCTTGGCGGGACCTTTGGACACATCGGTGGCCGCTGCAGGCTTGGCGGGACCTTTGGACACATCGGTGGCCGCTGCAGGCTTGGCGGGACCTTTGGACACATCGGTGGCCGCTGCAGGCTTGGCGGGACCTTTGGACACATCGGTGGCCGCTGCAGGCTTGGCGGGACCTTTGGACACATCGGTGGCCGCTGCAGGCTTGGCGGGACCTTTGGACACATCGGTGGCCGCTGCAGGCTTGGCGGGACCTTTGGACGCATCGGTGGCCGCTGCAGGCTTGGCAGGACCTTTGGACGCATCAGTGGTTGCTGCAGGATTGGCGGGACCTTTGGACACATCAGTGGTTGCTGGAGGCTTGGCAGAGCTTTTGGATGTATCAGTGGCTGCTGCAGGCTTGGACACATCGGTGACTACTGGAGGCTGGTTGGGACCTTTGGATGTATCAGTGGCCATTAGTGACTTGACAGGTCCTTTGGACACGTCGGTGGCTGCTAGAGGCTTGACGGGGCTTTTGGACACATTAGTGGGTGCCAGTGGCTTGACGGGGCTTTTGGACACATCTGTGGCCGCTGGTGACTTAACAGGAGATTTTAACACATCAGTGACCACTGGGGATGTGGCAGGCCTTTTTGACACATCAGTGTCCACTGGGGACTTGACAGTACTCTTTGGCAAATTTGCTGTTGCAAGAGACTTAATGGGGCTCTTTGACGCAGTCATCGCCACAGGTACAGTAATAGATATAGAAGACTTGTCAGGGCCTTCTGTCACATCCATAGCCACGGGTGACTTCATGGGGCTTTCTGACACATCCATAGCCACGGGTGACTTCATGGGGCTTTCTGACACATCCATAGCCACGGGTGACTTCATGGGGCTTTCTGACACATCCATAGCCACAGAGGACTTGTCGGGGCTTTTTGACATACTCATTGCCACAAGTGGGGTTTTCAACAATTCCACACTAATTGGAGATTTAAGAGGGTCTTTGGAAACACCAAGAAACAGAGGGCTTTTCGATGATGCTGAGACAGTGGGAGGCTTGACAGGGCCTTTTGCCAATTCTGAAACAGCCAGAGGCTTGACAGGACTTTTCGATGTTTCCGAGACAGCCAAAGACTTGATGGGACTTACTGCAGATTCTGTAACAGCTGGCAGTTTGACAGGACCTTTCACCACCTCTGTGACTGTGAGAGGCTTAGCAGGCCTTTTTACAGCTTCTGTAACAGCGAGAGGCTTCGTGGGGCTTTTCACAGTTTCTGTAACACCTATCAACTTGACAGGGCTTTTTGGCACTTCCATGACAGCAGCATGCTTTGCAGGGCTTTTTGACAATTCTGTGACAGCCAGTGTATGGGTAGGTTCTCTTTCCATGATGGCAGGAGGTTTGACAGGGCTTTTTGCCGCTTCCAAGGGAATAGGAGATTTGACGGGGCTTTTAGCTGCTTCAGTGGCCACAGGGGGCTTGACGGGGCCTTTCGCCGCTTCAGTGGCCACTGGAGACTTGACGGGGCCTTTCGCCGCTTCAGTGGCCACTGGAGACTTGACGGGGCCTTTCGCCGCTTCAGTGGCCACTGGAGACTTGACGGGGCCTTTCGCCGCTTCAGTGGCCACAGGAGACTTGACGGGGCCTTTCGCCGCTTCAGTGGCCACAGGAGACTTGACGGGGCCTTTCGCCGCTTCAGTGGCCACAGGAGACTTGACGGGGCCTTTCGCCGCTTCAGTGGCCACAGGAGACTTGACGGGGCCTTTCGCCGCTTCAGTGGCCACAGGAGACTTGACGGGGCCTTTCGCCGCTTCAGTGGCCACAGGAGACTTGACGGGGCCTTTCGCCGCTTCAGTGGCCACAGGAGACTTGGCGGGGCCTTTTGCTGCTTCAGAAGACACAGGAGACTTGACAGGGCTTTTTGCCACTTCAAAAGAAACAGGAGGCTTGACTGGGATTTTTGTTGCTTCCGAGGCTACAGGAGATTTGACAGGGCCTTTTGCTGCTTCAGTGGCCACAGGAGATTTGACAGGGCTTTTTGCTGCTTCAGAAGACACAGGAAGCTTGACAGGGCTTTTTGCCGCTTCACAGGCCAGAGGAGACTTGACAGGGCTTTTTGCTGCTTCACAGGCCAGAGGAGACTTGACAGGGCTTTTTGCTGCTTCCAAGGATGCAGGGGACTTGACAGGGCTTTTCACCAATTCAGAGGCCACAGAAGCTTTGACAGAGCTCTCAATTAGGTTTTGAGATGTATCAGTTGTTGGAGGGACCTTAGCAGAGCTCTTCGACTCATCTGAAGCCACTGAAGACTTGACCGGGCTTTTTTTTGATGAATCAATTGCTACTGTTGTGCCTTTTGACACATCCACTGCCATGGAAGATTTGGTAGTGCTTTTTGATTTATTTGTACTAATAGGCGACTTGGCAGGACTTTTTGATGACTCCATTGTAACTTGTGGCGTATCAGGACTTTTTGTCAAATCCATGCCACTTGATTTCAGAGAGCTTTTTGACAGGTCTATAGTAACAGGACTCCTTGATGAATCTGGTGTGTCTTCTGCTGTGGATGGACTTTGTAACAAAGCTGTTTCAGTAGAGTCTTTGATAAGAACTTTAGGCAAATCAGTCTCACCTGTTGCCTTGTTGGGGCTTTTGGGCAAATCTGTCCCACCTGGTGTCTTGGCAGGGCTTTTGGGCAAATCCGTCCCACCTGGTGTCTTGGCAGGGCTTTTGGGCAAATCCGTCTCACCAGGTGCTTTGGCAGGGCTTTTGGGCAAATCTGTTTCACCCAGTGCTTTCCCAGGTTTTTTCAGCAATTCTGTTCCACCCAGTGCTTTTGTGGGGCTTTTTGGCAAATCTACACTCTCTGGCAATTTTGCAGAACTTTCTGACAAATCTGAACCTTCACTAATGGATTCAACAGGGCATTTTGTCAAATCTGTACTACGAGGTAACTTTTTAGATGACCCTACACTACTTGATTTAACAGGGCTTTTTGACAACTGTACAGTTTCTGCGGTTGATTTTAAAGGGCTCTTTGATGAATCTAAACTATCAGATGATTTGATTAAACTTCCAGCTTGTACTTTTGGTTCCTCTATTACTGTACAAGTTGTCAAAGAGATTTTACTTTTGTTTTCCATTGCTGATGCTACTAATTCTTTTTGCTTCAATGGGCTTTGTGATCCTCGTTTCCTTTGACTGGTTCTTGGTGATATTTTATCAGCATCTTTTTCCTCTTTCATATCAACATCCATATCTGTTTCAGTCCTTGATTTCTCAGCATCTGCCATTTCAACATCATGTGCTTTAGCTACCTCTTTTAAAACAGAAATTTCAGCTTTCTTCTTACTATGCATTTCCTTTGGTTTTGGTTCAACAGACACAGCAGTTGTTTGTTTTTTAGTGGGCGATTCTTTCTTTTTGTCTTTAACAGGAGAAGATTCTGCTACCTTTTCTTCTTCTACAGTATCATCATCAGTCACTTTTCGTCGTCTTTTCTTAGATGATGGTACATTTTCTGGTGATTTTTCCACTTCGGCATTACTTCGTTTACGAGATTTTGGAGCTTCATCTTCCTTAATTTTACTTGACCCTGAGCCAGGCACAACTTTTGGTTCTTCGAGCTTCTTGCTTTGCAGCTGGCCCCTTTTGGTTGGTGTAGTCCTTTTAGATTGTTTAATATCTTTTTCACGTGAATCTTCATTCATAACATTTTCAACTTTGTTGGGTTCATTTTCATCCTCAGTTTTCACAACTTTCCTAGCCCGTGACGCTCTACCTTCTGCTGCTACTTCAACACATGGTTCTTCTTCTTTCTTCACCTGGCCCCTACTTCTGGATCTCATAGGTCTTGCTGTAACTTGTTGCTCTTTCACCACTTCTTCAACCTTTGCAGCTCGACGACTCCTTGATGTGCGCCCACCACCTCCATCATCAGTTGGTTCTGGTTCCTGTTTTTTTGGAGGTTTCTTTTTCTCAGATTTAGCTTTTGTTGGTTCTTCTACCTCTTCCTCTTTAACACTTTCCTCCTTGCCTTGAGCTCTGCTTCTTCGGGCAGATGTAGCCTTTTCTTTCTTGACCTCAGGAGCCTTAGCTGCAGTTTTAATAGCTTGAGTTCTTGATCGACTTCTACGTTCTGGTGTTTTAGTCGTTTCTTCTTCTTCCTCTTCTTCCTCCTCCTCTTCCTCCTCAACTTCTTCTGCACTTTCCTCTTCTACATTTTTCTGCTGCTGCCTACTTCTTGAGCGAGATTTACTACTGGAACTTGGTGCAGGAGTCTTTGGTGTTGCTTGATTTTTCTTACTTTTCTTAGTCTCATCTATAATTTTAAAAAAAGTGTAAATTTGAATTAACTAAACCATAAAATATTTCAGAATTAAACATAAGTGTCAAAGAACTGATTTTATATGAATAACAATGGTTCAAATTCAACACAAAATTGTATTAGCATTAGGAATATAAACTTAAAATTTGCTATTTTAGTAATACTTTTAAAAATCAAAATTTATAGTTCAAGGAATGGAGATACATGTAAGAAAACCAGATATTCAAGATTCTAACCATGAGATATTGTTTGGCACATACAAAAAATATTTCTAATTTTCACAGCTTTTCCTTGATTTTCTAATTTTACAATTTGTAACTTTTTCCTTCCTCAAACTCAGAAATCATATTTTAGATAATTTATATATGATTATTTGTCTTACAGAACATTTGCAAGTTCAAATTTAAATAGGACTGAAATATCCAAAAAATATCCACATCCCAATAAATGTTAAGTACACATACCTGCAGCTTTTTTTGTTGCTGCTGAAGCACGACTTGATTGCTGTGCTTGTTTAGGTGTTTCCTCTTTCTCAGTTTTAGTGCTTTTACTTGTACCTCTGCAATAAAACAATTTATGGAAAAAATATAAATATTGCACTTAATTCTAAAGAAAATGTATAAAAAGCTATTTTAAAAGTGTTTATTGTTTCAGTGTTTATTCTTTGTGTTCATTTCCTATAAATCAGATTTATTAATAGTGTTTATTAGTCACTATCTTACAGCTATGAAAGACAATAAGTTTGTGTTCTGTCTCCTGTCCTACCAAGTGTATAAAAGAAACCAGCACAATCTCTATTAATCTACATGAAAATAATCAATATCCCAATCCACAGGCAACATGCAAACATATGTATGCAGAAGTTCTGAACGAAGTTTGCAATCAAGAAAAAATTCTTAAAAACATCTTATGATTAGTCATCTGGTCAGATTTTGGCTAGTGGGCTGGGCCAAGAACATTTTAGCACTCCATTATATATGAAATGAGAAACATCAAATTAGATAGAAGAATCAACTATATAGGCATGATTCATGGCCGAGATAGTTACATATTTCTACTGATACTAGTAGTTGGTGCCCAAAATAAGAATCTTCAATAATGATTTTTAAAGATAGTGTATGATGTTGACTACCCCACCCTTTGTCAAAGAATAAAGGGTAGAGAACGAAAGTCAAAATTAAAAAGGAATAAAATTTAAATGAAAATTGGAAAGAAGAAATGAGTTTAGTATAAGCTGGTTCAAGTTAAGGATACCAAATTCGATGTATTGATATCTGGTGGAGTGGCTGGTGACACCATCCTAATCATACTTGAGAAAACAAGGTTAGAAGTATACCTCTAGACTTAAACTAATTATATTGATAAATAGTTAGTCAGTATACTATGAGTATATTACAACTCTTACCAAGTGTGCCAAATGTATATTTCAATAATATTTGTAGGAAAGTGTAAAATATGACAAAGAAAATTAAAAAACAAAAAAATAAAATAAGAATAAGACAGGGTTGAATCAAAGGTCAGTTATAGAAAAAATCTGTTTACGTGAATGTGTTTTTGTCACCCTAAGCTTAATAAATGTCAAAACCCCAACCATAGGCTTTAGTACAATAAGACATATACAGTGCTTAAAAAAACACTTTTGAAGGGATTTGCTAAACAAATTGTTTTAATTTGTTGATTGACAATAGTTGCAAGCTTAATTTAAACATAAAATTTTCTTAAATAACCAGAAAATAATATTAGCCAATTATTTCAGCAATGTTATCAAGATAGCTATTACAAACAAAACTATACAAAGAGAACCATTCAAAGTCAAATGTTACTTAGTGAAGGTAAAAATTTTCTCAGAGATCAACCTTTTTCGGAATTGTCTCTAAGCAAATTTTAGAGAAAAAGTGAAATCATTTATCATTAAATCATTCTTATCCCAAGTTTCAAAATTAAAATTTATCCAAAAGCTAATCTGTGGCTTTACACAAGACAATACTTAATATGAAATCACAACAGCAAAATGTTCATCTGATATCTTACAAAGTTAGCATAAACATTACAATCAGAAACAGAATAATAATATTTTTAAATGCCCAGAGCACTAGTAAGACAATATCTGCTTAAACTTAAAATCTGAAAGTATGATCTATTCAAGTTGGTTATATAGTGTGTGATAGTATTTTCACTGAACATGAAAGCAACAGCTACAAATAAATTATGTTTCAAATACAGAAATTTTAATAAAATTTTAATCAAACAGGATTTAAATTTTCCTGCATAGTGAGCAACATTTAAAAATGGAAATGCCAAACAAGATAAAAGCTAAATGATCTCAAGTGACCAAAATTCAATATAAAAGTATGAGCATTTAGTTTCTAAATGTCTTTATAAAACTTGAAATTTCAACTTTTAAAAAGGTAATTATCAAAATTTTAACTTTTAGTGATAGCCTTTGTTAACCATCAAGAAAATAATATATAATACAGATTGATAGTAATAAATTTGCATGGTTACTTTATCTTCACAAAAACTAACCTAATTACTATAATTTTCACATGATAAATGAAACCTCAATGGGTTACAGAATCATTGAAAATAAAGGGAAATGTGTGAAGTAATTTAATATCACTTGAGTAATATTCATTTCTTCCCTCGGTTAAAATAAGGAATTTTAAAAATTATTAGCAAAAAACAAATAGTAACATTTCCAACTGAACAAGTTATTGTAGAAACTAATAGAATTTTAAGCTTGACTAAACTGTCTCCCTATATGCCTAAAAGCAGTTAATTTCTCAATGTTCTAAATAAAAGTGAACATTGTATACTTCTTTAAATGAACCATACATAGAGTTATGCTTTATAGCTAATAAAAAAAAAATCTTTAGAAATTCAGTTTACAATTGCTCATTAACAATTAAAAATACAAATAAATAAAATAAATAGAGAGAGAGAGGAAAGGATAAAGCTCACTTTGTTACTTGATTTGTTTCACATTAAAGGCTCTACCCACCATCAAAAATATAATCCCTCCTTTTTGGCTTGTTTTATTTTGTTTTGACATATCAACCTCAATGGGTTATTTTATGCTAACAAGATCTACAGGATAGATTTGTAGGAGTAGAATATGTATTCTTTGTAAGATCAGGTTTCATCAACGTATTTTTTAAAAGCGGGTTTTTGTCAAGAGTCAAATGTATTGCTGGTATTTTTACTATAAAAATCTATTTTTATACTTCCACAGTATTTTGACCCCCGTTTGGGGGTTTGTCCATAGCTGGGATCCTAACAGGTGTTACCACCCTGGGTCAGGGAGGACCTGGAAACAGCAATTAAGAGATGGTCCCATGCTCTTCAAAACCTCTCAATCAGAGGCCTTGTTGGAAAATGTAGTTTTTTCATACCCATACCTCCCTTTTCAGAAAACCAATCATTGCCATCTACTGCAATTGTCTACATAGTTACAATACATTTCTGGGGTCTTACAACATTGAAAGAGTGGATGTGACTTATATGAATCTAATTTTTTTTAAATCAAATATTTAATAGGAGTTTTATCAGACAATTTGGCTAATAAAAAAGCCAATTTGAACATATCTAAGCTTAATCAAATAACCATAAAAACTCAAATGTTAATTGATAGAATCTCTAAAATACAAAATCATAATTTCTGAAAATTCAACCTATATTCCAATCAGATTCATACAATCTGAATGCTATTAATCTAACTAAAGAGTTTATATAGTTCTATGTTACTCACATTTAGAATACACTGTCAAGTAAAACACTGATAATTTCCCCCCCACTTTTTTTATAACATTGTTAAAATTTATTTCTTCACTGCCAAAAGAGAGCTATCCCGAAATTATAAATATTATTATAGTCATAATAAAAGAAAATGATAATCCACCCGGGCCTCTTCAGCCATAAATCTGTAATTGGAATTAATAATAATGCAAATGCCAGGCCAGTTGTTTCTATCATCCTAATTAAATACTTTGCTGGATATACTAATATATACATATAATGTATGTCTTTTGATACAATGAAAAAGTTCTGTTTTTTTTAATAAAAATACATGCTCAAATATTGTAGCAATTGTTAAACACTTTCTTTTAAATTCATGCAGTTGAGAGAACTTTTCAGCTAAATTCTTACCTTTGATACATAACTATATTTAAATCATTTTGGTGTTGAGAAAATCTTAAAGTATTCTTTAAACATCACCTTCAAAATCAAATAAAAACATTCTTAAACTACTAGTTCATTTATCTGTCTGAAATCAAGGATGAGGACTTATTTACACTAAAACTATTATCCTCATCTTTTTTGAGGCCATTATAGCATTTTGACCATTTTAATCTATGAGACAATAGCATAGTAGATTAAATCATTGATTTGCAAATTTGGCAACAAAGTTAATTGGAAGTTCAATCTCTGGACTGGGCAGTGTACTGGAAACATGACAAGCAATGACTGAGCAGTGCTAAAAATAAGAACTAGATTATTCATCCCTAGACATAGAGGAACGAGAACAATCTATTTAGATTAAATAAAGGGTTCAGTTCAAAATTTCTAGGTTATTCAAATCGACATGCAACAGATGATGGCCAGAGGACACAATGACCAAAACATTGTGATAACAAAGATGAGGACAATAGCAAACCTGAAAATAAACAGAGTAAGTAAATATCTACAGTTATGTTGGCTAAATTTTTCAATTACTCCAGTGTTTAATATTTTATCAATTTGTATTTTTTAAACATTATTTTCAGTACTGAATTTTAAAAATAAATCTTTTGTACATACCAATTGTGCATACATGTGTTACTAGCAATTTGATTAAAAAAAAAAAAAAAAAAAAAAATTGCATATAAATATTAGGTTGATAAAAAAAAATCGTTTGCAAACTGCACATTTAATAAAATGTAATTTCTCAAAAATAAAGTATAAACAATCAGTTATCACTTCATAAAAATATGTAGGCAATCAAATACTTTTGCATTTGGTTTCAAATCAAAAGTTTATAGTGCCATTTTAAAATCATTGTCATTTAAGAATAACCTGATCAGCCTTGAAATTCAGCAAATAACAGAAAAGTGATAATTGGAGGGCAGCAACACTTAATTTTTCATCAGTGCAATGCATGGCCTTGTTCCACTCCATGTAGATTTTGTACAATAGTTTTTCAGCTGTAAGCCTTGATTATATTAAGTTATCCCTATTAAATAAATAATTCCTAAATATTGCTTTGCATATCTCACCACCACTAATGCATAATCTTTTTCTAACCCAACTCTGGTTTACACACAACTATAGCAGAGAGCCGAGTTTGAATACCAGTCGAATCCATTACATTCACTTACATATCTTCTTCCCCCAGCTACAGGTAAACAGCAAGACAGACCTGGTTCTATGGCCTTGAATGGCAACTGGTCTACCACAGAAATAAATGGCAACCTACTGCTGGAAAAAATCTGTCTTGTCAGTCATGCATCGAAAGATACATGATCGCTTAAGCATGTATCACACCTGGCACATAACTGATAGTGGTGACACCCCTGTTTGTTTAGTTTTTACATTGTATTTACATACAAAACACCACTTTTCTTCAGTTGCAATAGTTGTGACCAGACAACTGCTGCAAATGAAGGGGGTGGCAAATAAGTGTATTTGAAGTATCATTTTTCAGTTAGCCAACACCTCACACAATTCAACAAACTTTAACTATTGTCAGTATGAATTTACCATGCTGAAACTGTGAAACTCAAACTGTCATACAATTCATTTCTTTTCAAGCAGACTCAAACATATACTTGGCTGTTTGTAAAAACTGTTAAGACACTGTATGTTTCAGTATAGAAGTAGATAGGGTTGCCTATTGTCTAGTTTGCACTCTTCCCCAGTCTTTTGAACAGGAATAGAGGTTCATCCCGTTTCCTATTTAGGATTGGGTTTCTGATTCATTGAACTGGTGATTGTGAAGG
This sequence comes from Acanthosepion lycidas, assembly GCA_963932145.1. Taxonomy (NCBI): domain Eukaryota; kingdom Metazoa; phylum Mollusca; class Cephalopoda; order Sepiida; family Sepiidae; genus Acanthosepion; species Acanthosepion lycidas. Next base: position 14,026,920 of record OZ010581.1, on the reverse strand, counting down.
TTAAAGCAGTTTCCAAGCATCTCTGAAATTTCTAGAAATTCCCAACATACAAATTCTAAAGTTAAAAATTTCATATTTTAAATTCCTAGATTAGGTCACATTCCTCACAGGAATATTTTCATACAAATCTATATTTATCTGAAAGTACCAATAAAGAGAAAAACATATCTAATCACTTTATAAGTGTTAAAATTGTTTTACTACAATCTAATATTGTCACTCTCTAGAGTAGTGTTTCTCAACTGGTGTTCCCTGAAGCTCTAGGATTCTGAAAAGGGTCAAATTGCATATACACATAAACAAAATACTGTAAATTTTCGAAACTAGAAAAAACTCTTATGAAAATTTTCCTGTAGGTACCAGAACAGCTAATAAACATCAGGGAACATTTTTTCAAATAGTGTAGTTTTATTTTTATAAAATCTACCACAAAAAATTTACCTTACAAAATTAACTTAACTTAAAAAATATTTGAAATTCATTTTTCCCTAACTCCTAAATCTAAAAATGTATAAAATATGAAAGCATTCCCACCCCCAGATCAAAATAAATTGTGAAATGAGCAATAACATTTTCACTTATAAAACAAACTTTTATGGTTTTAAAAAACTGCAAATTTTCCAGCAAACAATATGGTCTTCAATTAACTAATAGAGAGAGAAAAAAAAGAAAAAACTCCCATAAATAATTTTTATGGAATTTTTTTTTTTTTTGCTCATCCTACCAATTTATGTAGGAATTCCAAGATTAAAAATGAATATATAATGAAAATATGGTAATGTTAAATTGGTAGTTTGTCAAATGAAAAATTAATATTTTTTTTTTTTTTATCTAGATCCTTAAAAAAAAAAAAAAAAAAAAAAAATTCATCTCAATGAAGAGAAAACGTATCTAATCACTTCAAAAGTGTTAAAATTGTTTTACTACAAGCTAATAGTCACCCTCTAGAGCAGTGTTTCTCAACCAGTGTTCCCTGAGACCCTAAGATTCTAAAAAAAGCATCTTTGGAATTTCTAGAAATTCCTAACAAATTTTAAAGTTAAAAATTTTGTATTTTAAATTCCTAGATTATGTTGCGTTCATCACGGGAATATTTTCATACAAATCTATATTTATCTGTAAGTACCAATAAAGACAAAATCATATCTAATCACTTCATAAGTGTTAAAATTGTTTTACCTTACAAAAATCTACTACAAAAAGTTTTAATGCTACATGAAGTATTTTATAAAAAAGGTGGGATTTTTCCCTTTTTATATCTATAAGCAATGAGATGTATTCTCTATTTTCTATATCCACATTAAAATATGAGCACTACTTAAATCAGCTGGTCCACTCATAAAAAATAGGAAAAATTTTTTTTTTTTAAATAATTTTTGTAGATTAACATTCATTAGAACTTCATGCTGTGATATTTGTCAGAAGTTAAAATAAATATCAACTTAGAAGGGATGTCCCATTCATAATATTGTTAATGCCAAATTGATCTCTCTCACAAAAATTATCTGGACCCAATTTTTTATTTACAAATGTCATGTTTTGAAAATGTGCTTACAGTGATAATTGCCTATTTTTCTTATACTTTAACTTATTTAATTTTTTTTAATTAAATATGTATATAATCGCCTATCCTTTAAAAGAATCTTTCGTAAAAAAAAAAAAGAAAAAAAAATGCAGTTTTACTTGAAACAATTGCTTGTTTAAAATATGTATATATACGTTCTTAAATGACAAGTCTTTGTTTAAAATATTTTCTTAAAATACATAAAAATGTACATATATCCGTTTTCTTTATTTAAATGTTTTTGTAAAAAAAAAAAAGTTTTCGTATGCTTATATCACAATGATGTAAGCAGTTTGAAACGTGACAGTTGTAAACAAAGTTCCAATAACGTTAGGGATCGATTTTACACTGTATCATAGTTATGAACAGGGGCCCACCTAAGTCGATTTAAAAAAAAAAAATTTTTTATTGCGTCAAGTGCCACAATTTAAAATGGTAATATACAAAAATTATTTCAAAAAGTTTCCCTATCTTTTTATGCGTGAACCAATCTATTTAAGTAGTGCCAAAATATGATTCCAATTTTCAAAAATGTAAATATAGACAGAAACTGAAACAATTTCCACTCAACATTCTTCAGATGAAAAATGGCAGAAATAAATTCTTAAAGCAACAAGTGAAAATAGATCAACTATCCAAGCGACTTACCTTCTTTTAGGTGATGGACTGGCAACACGTGTTTTGGGGGTAGTTTGCTTAGCAGAAGCAGTACTTCGACTACGAGATCCTCGAATGATGGGACTTGGGGAAGCAGAAGCCTTCACGGCAGCACGAGGGCTGCGTCGCGGGGCTGGACTAGATTCTTCACCTCTGCGGGGCATATTATAATTCCTATGTTAACGATTCTGTAAGAAAAAATATTAGTGAATTTTTATTATAACAAGATATAATCTGATTACCCTGACCAAAAAAAAAAATGCTTAAAACTAGAAATAAGATTTCCTCAAAATATTTAATTTGAAAAAATAAACAAACAAATCAAACAGATGAAAAAAAATGGGATGGTTATAAAAATTATACTTTAAAAATATGGACACCCAAAATCTGATAAAATTTATACAAAAACTATCATCTACTGCATTTAACTTTTTAAAAAAATACACAAAATGGTTATCCCGTAGATAAACTTTTTATCAAGTTAGCACCGTATCGGAAGAATTTTTTAATAAACAAAAATACAAACCAAGCAACTGTAAATACTCATTAAAATAGAAAAATGAATTCTTTCGTAAAATAAAATAAAAAACAAACAAAAAATGTACTTTTACAAAGTTTAAATTAAAACCTAAACGTTAATCAGTGAAAACTATACAACTGAGTTCTAGTGTTTTGTGTGTGTGTGTGACAACTTGGAGTCAGTGTGACCTAACATCATCCAGTTGAGGAGAGAGAGAGGGAAATGACGACTCACGCTATTTACCCACGCTATGAAAGGCTTTCTCCTTTAAAGTTCAGCACACACACTGGCGGCAAGAAGCGGACATTCTTTTCATTCAAGAAATATTGTCATCCTGGCTTACACGTGGGTTAGTTATAAAGATGGATTTAATTTCAGGTTTACTATAGCAACCAATAATAAATATAAATTAATTCACAAATGTTTTCAAAAACTTTTCAGCACGATCATAACGAGAACTTTCAATTAAATTCAATGTTTTCATGTCATTCTTTATTTTTAATTCGAATCAAGGAAAAAACCATTTCATTATGAAAAAACAAAAACAATGCAATTCAGAGAAAGTGATAAATACAGGTGCAAAAAAAAAAAAAAAAAAAAAAAAAAAAAACTGAAATTAACATCTGTAAACAAGTTTTTAGATAGCATATAAAATTTGGCGTAAAAAATATTTTTTTTTTTAAATTTGCAATTAAAATAGATTTTCAAACTAAGTGAAACAGCATTTTAGCGCGCTCAATGTTTAAAATGAACACAGGTTAAGAAAGTTACTAATTTGACATTTTATAGAAAAAAATTGCTGAATTTACGGCTTTCCATTAGACGAAATTATGAATTAAAAATGCTTAGAATTAGTTTTTCAAAATACAAATAATTTACCTAATGAAGCAATGTTTTTTCAAAATCTTTATATAACAACTTGTATAGTCGATGAAATGAAGATTAAATTGCGAGTTATATATTTTTGACTGTACTTTTAAAAAAAATCGTAATCTAATAACCAACCTACATTTATTGTTGACAGAGCACTAGCAATATGAGTAAAAAAAAACAAAAAAAAACTCAATACTAATTCTTATTCAAACAAGGTTAAAGGCGTCGAGGCCAGGATCAATCTTTTTTCCACTCCATCTCCTATTAAAGAAACAGAATCCTCTGTCCTACCGAAATAAATGTAGCCTTAAATATAATATATATATTTAAAACAATATACATCCACTTAGAGTGGCTGTCGTCAGTTAAGTAGCAAAGCAGTCTTATTATTAGCCAACACCCAAACAGAAAACGAAGAGGTATCACTGCCGCCGTCACTCTGAGAAAGAGAGTGGCGGTTGGTAACTCATCATTCCGAGAATGAAGGCTTAGAATATAAACAGGAAACACGCGTGTAATTATTTTCAACCCCATCTTCCTTTCTCAATACAGACACACACACAAACCAATAGTAAATAAACTGATCAATCTCTACAGATAATTCATTTAAGCATAAACTAGATTCCTACTTAAATAAATATGAAGAGGTGTGTCTAATATATATATATATATATATATATATATATATATATATATATATGAGAGAACTAAAATTGTTTAAAGAAGAATTCTTGCTGCCTAAATACACATACATTCACACTTGAAATTTAATAATGTAATACTAAAGTCTAAAGAGGCAAAATTTTCAGTTTATGCACAGACCTAGTATCCAAAATTTAAGCAGTATAAGCAGGAATTTATAATAGTTTAAGGCTTCACATGGATCAAATAAAGTAAAAAAACAAACTGTTAATAACAACAACGAATAAGAGGACATGACATATGGACCAGTTTTTGGTTTAAAAAAAATGCGTTAAGCATTTGTGACGAATAGTAATAGAATCAAGCATTTACTTGTAGATTTGATAAAAAAATTGGACACGGAATTTAAAAAAAAATAGTTAGCTAATAACTAAAAGTTTAAATAGTTATAAACTTGCATGAAAAGGAGGAAAATGAAGTGACTAAGAATTGAATAATGAAAAAATCTTGAACTCAAATATGAAGAAAGGATGTGTACACTACAAAACACTTAGCTACAATTTTGAGATTCACAACATTAAAGATAAATATCTTGGAGAGTGAGATGATGAATAATAATAACAATAAGTAACAATTTTAATGACTATGGTGATTAGAAAGATCATTTGTTGCTTGATTTTTCTATCTTCTTAAATGAAGCCTAATTCGTCGTTCGTCCTCACTCTCCATAGTTGTGTCGTACTATCCTAATGAAAAAAAAAATTGGCAATTCTCAGTTTGAGGGTTAGGAGAAAAAATACATCGTCAACAGTCACTATCAGCACATAACCTACACAGATTAAGCAAAACAATAAAGGAAGATAGCCAAAACACAAACCTTATCATAGATAGCCCTACACCGCGGGAAAATAACTGAATTTATGTGACAAATAATAGCAGCTTCACCTCAAACAAACAGGCTCGCCGCCATCATATATTGCTTCTGAGACTTTTCACCTTATACTTCATTGGTTGATATTTTGAAGAAATAATGTTTTGAAAAATGTAAACGGTTTTCAGGGGTTAATTTAAAATTTTAATTTTTTTTAGAATTTTACAATGATATATCTTACTAGTATATGCCGATATTCTTGTAAGGTTAATTACGAAACTGGTTGCTTTTTGTTCATTCGTAAAGCGTGCGACTATTCACTGCAGACTGATATTTCTCGTTCGGCGGGAACTTGTGGTCAGCTAGGAACAAAGAAACATAATGTGGTCAAATTCAATTTTCTTTTGGACAGCATGGTTACTAAACACGTCCGGGAGATTCTTAGATTTTTCAATGAATTAAAAAACATTTCACGCGTTAGTTTAAAAAATATATTTTTATTCACTGTTTTATTTTTAGGCGATATTTATTTAATTTTACGTTTTAATTTTTTTTAAACCTTACAAGAAGTTTATAATTGCCTTTGTTTTTTTACTAAAGTTGGTTTCTTTAAAAAAAAAAAAAATGTTAAATTACTATTTAGAATTAAATCAATTTTAAATTTAATGCCATATTTTAATTGTTTTTCAGACTAGTATTCTGAAAAAAATAAATATGCATCTTGAAAGTTGTTAAAGTGTTTTGTAATTCTACTAACCAATTCCATGTTTTTTTAAATTGTTTCTTCTACACTAACGGAAAATAAAATTTTAATACTCTAACATCTCAATTTAATCAAGATTAAATATTTACAGGTAATATAACGGAATTACAGTAAGTCACGTGCACAGGTTCCAAAATAAGGGGCATATCAACAGTACTCAAACCTCATTAATATTGTATATCCTCCTCAAGTTAACACAAATTTGTATTATCAAATACATATAATACAGATGGTGAATACCATCCAATGATACGTTATTCCATGCTTCTTGCACCTGTTGACAATAAAACGAGTTGTAGGTGGACTAACTCATCGTCTCATACATGTTCAATAGGAGACAAGTCTGGACACCATGCTGGCCAGGGAAGTTGACAAACATTTTGCATAACATGTTGAGTAGCACAGGCATCATCCAGCTTGAGAAGCACACCATCTGCAAGCTTCAATACCACAGCATAATCAAAAAATGCTATCCACTCTTTCATGTACCTGGATATTGCAGAAAATCTAGCTAAGCTTAGCTCTGAATTACTACATATTTCTGACTATAATTTTACATTTGTTTTGTCAACCCTACATATTCTGAAAAACTTTAAAAAAATGACTGGTTAATCTTTGCTTTCAGTAATATCAGATATTGACCTATCACTAACATTTGATCTCAACTTATTAAAAAATGTTAAAGTGGTTTAAAAAGGAATAAAAAGTGTCTTGTGTTTTTTTTTTATCAAAAAGTTAATCTTGATTTATTGAAATATTCTTTAAAATTCAACATTGAATGAATGAAAAGAATCAACTCAAACTGAATATTATTGATTCTGTTATGTTAAGTAAAATATTCTTTTTGTTTGATTTTTGAGATTAGGGATTGTCATTATACTTTGATTTTATTTTAACTTTTGTACCTATATTTTCTTGTTATAGATGCAACATATTGAAGGTTTTACACTTTGGCAAGTGTTCATGTTTAGTTAACAGGAGGTTTTGTATTAATCGTCTCCAATTTGTGTTCAAACAACAACTAAAAATGAGAAAGTATGCAAAATACATGAATGCAAATCAGAATTTACCTTCTCTAAAGAGGAAGAGGTTTTATTAGTTTAGACAAATAATGCAAAGAAAACTTCTATTAGCTACATTAAAAGAAGTGAACATAACACTATCAGATTTAAAGTATTTATTTAGCAAATAAAATTATATAAGTCCTTTCCAATATTTATAAATTCTGAAGCTACTTCATAAACAGAGAATGTATGTGAACATTAAGTGTATAAAATAACTCGTTAATTTTACTCGTGAATGTTTCTTACATTTTATAATTCCCTTTAATTTTTTTTTAAGTAGTCTTATAATCTGATAGAAAACATTATAGAGAAGTATATATATTTTTCAATATAAAACTACTTTGATGTAAGCAGGTGAAAAAGAAAAAAAGATACCTTTAAAATAACTAATAAATAATAAGTTCAAAACTAAATATACCGCCAAACTAATTTAAGCACTATTCGGCAAGTAAACCGAAAAATTTATATCAGATTCATAGGTCTAAATGTCAATCTTCATTCTGAATAAAATATACTGTATTTGATTTAAAAAATCTAAAATCATTTTTCGCTAATCCTCAAGGTATGGAAATTTTCATACAAATCATTATAATCAAATATAAAATCAAATCATTACCAAATTTCTATCACCTAAAACCTACTTTGATGTCCTCTGGCTGAAAATATCTATTCAAAAATAAAATAATTCCTTTAAAAGCTAACAAGTGCTTAAACTGAAGGGAAAGTTAATTATAACATTTTTTTTTTTATCACTGACCAATGAAATTTGCAATTTCAAATGCAATAACTCAGTTGGTCAGTTAGTCAGTGGCAGTTTTAGTTTTCAATATCCAATGAAATTAAAATATCTTTTGTTGAATGATAAAATAATTTTCAAGAGTCAATGCTGAATATTGCTTTGGAATTAAGAGGTTTCAGGTTCTAACCTTACTATCAGATTAATGATATGACATACAAACTTACCCATTTTCTAAGATAAAAAAATCATCTATAAATTCTGTGCAAATCCTTTTTTTCATTATTTATCTTTTAGATTTTATTTTTCTAGATAGTTTATTAAAATGTAGTCAGCATGTTAGGAATGTTCTCTAATAGATACATAGTACCAACAACGTTTTTCAAAATTTTGGAAAATAGAACAGAAAATAATTGTATTTCCTTTTTAACTTTGAGGTGTAGGGCATCAGACAAACAATCCAGTAATTTGATAAATATTAAAAAAGCATGAAAATTTCTTCTGGACACTTCATATGTCACAAAACTAAGGACAAGGCAATTATAGCAAGAAAGAAGTAAATTTATTAACATTAAATTTCTGCTGCTTGTGAAAAAACTTTAAAATCTATATAAATTAAGATTTGGCAAAAAAGAACAAATTAGGCCAATTGAAATTATAGTGGGCACATTATTAGATTGTATTTTATTAATTCATCAGTTTCACAACAACATAAAAGTGTCTTTTTAATAACAATTATTAATAAGATACAGTATCTGGACTGAGTGGGTACCAAATTAAGATAAAATTTAATGAACATATAATTTACAGAGAAAGATAAAATTACACAGCATTTAAAACATGATTAAATCTGTAAAGTTTCAGATTTTAAGCTGGACTATTCCTCTTATTAATTTATTAGAAATTTTATACTCTTCATATGACACACTTTTAAATAGAGCTGAGCATCTTTCTGTTAAATATTCACATGTATTTTGTGTTTTCTATGATGTCTACACACCAGGGATAAATAAAAGGACAAGATATCAAACGAGAGTGATAGTTCATGTTATAGTCTGAGTAGCAGCCAGTTGAAGATATTAAGAAATATTCCTGTGTCTATTATTCCCTGTCATAAGGATTGCCTTGATGCTAGGCCTACTGAGGAGGCCATCTTATCCTCACGTATATGCATATAATTCAAGTCATTACCTTCACAACAAGATAAAAAAATAATATAAAATTAGTAAAATATTCAGGATATACTTATGGTAAATATAATCTGAATTTCTGCTTATAATATTAGACTTTACAAGAAATATTTAACTTAAATTATTTGGTAGTGTAAGATTTTATTATGTAATACAACAGATTACTCATCATATTGGAAATAAATATCTATCAGTGTATATTTACTGAAATTTATTTTTTTTAATCTCAGATATATAAGATTACTAAAAGAGAAACAAGATATAAAGTTATTGAAAGACAGGAATACAATGTTGGAAACTGTAAAATGTTGAATAGTGATCATAGACTATTTACATTATTTGGACTGTTATCATCATCTTCATTGCCATATTCACAATGTTTCAGCCATTGTACACTCCGGCCTTCTTCAGGTGATTGGAATTTTGAACTGATACCTTTATTTCGCCCACCAGGTTAGCTTGTTCTAGTTCCACATGCCATGCCTCTTCCAGATGTCTCAGTTATTTCCCTTTAAATCAACTCTCCAAATTTTGGTTCACCACTGCTGTAGCCTGGTATTGAACTCACAACTCTTTTCTGAGTTGGGAGTTCAATAAGGCCAGAGCATACAATAATGTGAATATTACAATGAAGATGAGGATAACAATCTGAATAATTTAAATAGTGTAAATGATCATAATACCTCATCTTAGAGATATAGACAGATAGAGATCATAGAATAGTAAAAAAAACGAATTGAAAACATTTGTAAGATAAGAACAAAAGATGTCTTAACAATGCCCAAAGAATAGATTTAAGAAAAATTAAAATGGTAATAAGCAAGAAAAGTGGATTGACAAGAAAATATTTGAAGCTGATGCTGCTTATGTAAACAGAAAGAAAAGATGTAGAATGTTAAGAACATTGGCTAAAGACATAAAACAACCAAACTACCATTTTAAGTAAACATCACAAAGCAAAATGTATAAGTTGGGCAAAGAAGTACATGAAAATAAATTTCTCAGTTGTAATTTTTAATGATAAATATAGAGCTACATTGGATGGACCTAACAGCTGGCCTAAAGGTTGGGTCCTTCAGGGTAATATTAAATCAACATAACTTAGAAGCCAACAGTTAGAGAGGTTGTGTAATTCTTTGGGCTAATAGTAGGCAGTAAAATTATAAGTTGCTCCAAAGTTGATGATATTTTAAGATAAATGCAGAAAATTATTCCAAGTTTGACTACTTCTGGCAGTACAATGCACTGTGTCACAAAAAAAAAAATAGTAACAAAATGGTTAATGGAACATAGCAATGTGCATTCTGTATTAAAGTAGTCTCTACAGTCACTGGATCTGTGGTCACTACAGAATGGGTGCACTGGAGTCATAAATTGAGGCCTGTAGTCAGTCACAATACTTATGTAACATGCAACATTTAATTTTTTGTCCAATTGTAGCCTAGGTTTCTAGTTCTTATCTGACAGGAATTATATCTGACATGTTCTGCTGTTGTAGCCCATATACTTCAAGGATCAATGTCTTGTGCATTCAGAAATGCTGTTAGGTATACCTTTCATTGTAGCATTGTTATTTTAGCTACTGTTACCTTTCTATCAATTTGAACCTTTCTGGCCATTTTCCTCCAACTTCTTTCATCAATTAGGGATTTCTGCCCACAGACTTGGTGTTCACTGGAATTTTCTCTTTTTCTAACCAATCTCTGTAAACACTAAATAGTCATACATGAAAATCCTCATGCCCATTTGTCTGGCACCAACAACTAGGCTCTGTTCAAAGTCACTTAAGTCACCTCTCTTTCCTATACTAACACATGAAATGAAATTCAACAGGTTAACACAGCCATTTATAAATGCCTATGTCCATTAAATTACTGCAACATAATTGGATGATTTGAAATTTGCACAAAACAGCATTTGTTCATGTGTATTTAATTGCCAGTGAGTATGTGTGTGTGCATTTGTGTGTGTATGTAAGAATGGATCAATAATTCTGTAGCCTGACACAATTATTAGTTGATCTGAAATTCACAATGTTTAATTTTCAATTATATAATTAAAGGAGAGGCATTGGAAAAATAGATTATTCTGAAAAATAGATATTTGTTGTGTAAAATAAATGTTTTTCTCCATTACAAATTTATTGATGTACCTATGTAAGATTTTTTCAAAGAAACTATTATAAAATGGCTTAATAAATTTTAAAAAGCAAACAAAATTTTAATAAAATCATCCAAAAGACACATTTTAATAATTTGTAAAATTTTCCACGAGAAAACTTTTTATTTGGAATGTACGATTTGGAATGATTTGTATTTAGAATGATTTCAAATTAAAACTTAATTAAGAAAAAGTGTTGCTGTCAGAAAATATATATTTAATAGAAATGCATTGCTAATGATCTTACTATAGCAATGAACTGTAAATTAGGAAGAAATGATTGAAAAGTAAATTCAAAAATTATTAACAGACTATTGTAAGTAAAATTCTATTTTGCAACCACTGTGCAACCATTTTGACAGACAACTCTAGCAGATGCTAACCTGATTTGAACAGATGCACATATATTTAAATCCCTATTAGCAGCAATGATGCCTTTTCAGCTTTTGGGTATGTGTAAAAAACTGGGAGCATCTATAGTGTGAATCCCAAGAGGCTAGCCTTCTTTCAAACCATGCCAGACATGAGGTGAAGCATTAAGTTTAGCATCCTACCTGAAGAAAAAACACATGGCTTAAACAAGACACCTCACTCACCCTTTAACTTACCAACAGATTAAATTCAATCATTTCTTTCTTTTTACAGCCACTATCATAAAAACATTCCTTGAATTTAGACTTTCTTTTAAGACCTACCCTTGAACATTCTCCATACTAATAGTTCTTGATGTTATAATGAGTGTATGGTCACAAAGGAAAAACAAATTAAGAATTGAATTTTCAACAGCATGAATTGATCAGTTTTCAGTATATATATATATATATATATATATATATATATATATTAGGCTGGTACAAAAATAATGTTAAAAACTGACGTTATTGTTGCACCAACCTAATATATATATATATATATATATATATATATATATATATATATATATAATTGTGTGAAAAGGTGACAGAATTGTTGACATGTGATTCTTTAGTTGGTAAGGGAAGTGATTAGATGTAAGGATATTGTTGGTAAGACTGGGGGCAGGTAGCGGGTTGGAAGTTGAGGTCACAGTGGTGACAATGAGAGGTCTAGAGTGGGTTCATGAAGCAGTGAATCAGTGATAGTACAAGTGGGGTGTGGTTGGCGGGATTGATTTGTAGTAAGTCCCTGGTAAGGTGTCTTGATGGGTCTGTTGAGATCACAGTGGTAATGATGAGAGAGGCCTGGAATGGATAGGGAAGCTTGATCTTGATCTTGATCTATTAGATTCTGGTCGAATGGGAAATCAAATGAAAAAGTGATTACAATAGTGACAATAAGAGAGGCCTGGAGTGTAATAGTAAAGCTGTCGAGGTATTAGAAATCACAGTAGTGATGTTGAGAGCCTGTCAGTAGCAACAACTGGCCTATCAGCCACATTCCACTATTGTATTTTAGATTTTTGTGGGAATTTGTTTTGCAGACCAGATGCAATGTTCAGAGCTCCTGTGCAGATGACAATTTTTTTTATTTTGGGTTTTGGTTTGATGTGGTTTGCTTGCTTAACAACATATCAACTTCTTATGGATCATTTAATGCCTAAATTCAATTTTCTTGGAAGCTTTGGCAATTTTTTTTTTTTTTTTTTTACTTTTAAAATCTATTGTCAGAAATTTTTTCTTACTATTAAAATCCTGTACTGGAAATTTTTTTTTTTTTACTATTAAAATCTGGCATTTTTACTATAAAAATGTATTTTTATACTTTCATAGTGTTTTGACCCCATCTTAGGGGTTCACTATTTGCCGATAGCCATGACCCTATCAGGTTCTACCACCCTGTGTCTGGGTGGACCTGGGAACAACAGCAATTAGGAGGGCATTCCAAGTTCCTCAAAACCTCCAATATCTTAATCAGAGGCCTTGCTGCTGTATGTAGTAGGGTGAAGAATGAGTTAGGTCGTATTTGTTCTGTGGAGATGATGGATCTCGAGGAATTGTCGGATCCAAACAAAGCATCTGATGAGGCATTGTAGTTCTTTTTCTATTGTTGGAGCGATCATCTTGTTAGTTTGCTAATCCCTTGCTGCATGTTGCTGACACTAGTTGTTCCCTGATGAGGTTGAGGTGTTCAATGTGGGTAAGACTTGAACAGTCCATTCCCTTGCTGCATGCTTCTGACACCAGTTGTTATATCTATTTTCCTTGTGTTATAATGAGTGTATGGCTGCAAAGAAAAAACAAACAAGGATTAAAATTTCAACAATGTGTATTGATCAATTTTCAGAATATATACATAGTTTTATGAAAAGGTGGCAAAATTATATGGTTCTTTGGTTGTCATTGGTAAGGGAAGCAATTAGGTGTAGGGGTGTTTTCAGTAAGGCTGGGAGTTGACCAATTTGTTGGGTTGGTTGACAGAAGTCACAGATAGTGTCAGGAGGGTGGCCTGGAGAGGATTAGTGAAGCCATGTGGTAGCAGGCTTGATCTATCTATCTTCAGGGTTGATACAGCTATCTTCAGATTTGGTCAGTTTTAATTTCTAAATGAAACTACAGACTATTTATTGGTCTGTTTTGTATTTGTTCAATGCAGAATAAACATGTATCTGGAAGATATCACTAATATTCAAGAATTGTGAATAAAATATTACTTCCCACCTGATCACTTTCCTGAAGCTAAGAATTATCAAATTCAATCAAAATTTAAATGAGTAAATGCTTAGGATCAACAAGTATGGCAATCATATTATGGCCTTGTGCCAGCCTTAGCAAAAGTTTCTTTTCTTTATTGCTTATTCGTGCAAACTACTTTTGGGACTTAAGAAGGACCACAACCACATCAAGTGATACTGCTGCAATTTCAGTAATAAGTTAGCTGGTTGTTTTTGTTTTTGTACTTGCGAACCTGAAACGAACACCTTCTTGCAAACCTGAAGCGAACGCCTTCTCTTCCAAACAAACACTTTACGGCAGCAAATGAGCAAAACGGCACCAAGACTGCTGCCGATGGACGACCGACCGCAACGGCTTTTGTCATCCAAGAAAAGACACCAAACGACTCGCGTGTCTTCTTCTTGTAGTCCTCGGTCGAGTCTATTATGGTACTCCAAGATGTGCCCAGTGACAACACACACACACAGTTCGAGGATGCTTCTGCGCATGCTCGTTACACATATCAACCTCTATAGGTTATTTAATGCCAAAATCTAAGTATGTTGTTTTATTTTTTGGAGGAAATAATAATGATTTTATTCATACAAGTCTTATTAATTAATCCATAGCTGGAGAGATTCATACTTTTTCCAAGGGTATTTCTGCGTAAGTGAATATAACAGACTCAACTAGAATTGGAACTCGGCTCTCTGATTAACAAAGCCATTATCCATTATACCACCCACACAGCCAAGCTTACAACCCCTGGTATTTCGAAGCAGTCACCCATCTAGGTGCTGACCAGGTTTTACATTGATTAACTTTGGTGATCATACAGGAACTGGTTTTACAACATAATGTGGCTATAAACCCTTCAGTTATGTTAATTTTTTATAGGGCTAGTTTGCTACCGAAGATAGACTGTTTTACAGAGGTAAAAGACTCCTGTAATGAGTCCCAATAAAAATAAAATATATAAACAAAAATAAAAAGAATTCAAATTAAAATAAGGCATTTGCACTTTCCTTTAAAACCCTTATCTCTTTCTTTCTCTCTCTCTCTAAACTTCTTTTTATATATTTCTCTCTAAACTAACGAGAAGGCAACACTCAAATAAAAAAAGAAAGAAGAAGAAAAGACTGGACCTGACCGAAAAATGCCAGAAGTCTGGATGATCAGAGCCTACTTATTTGTGACTGAAAAATTCCAAAGATCAGGGATGCTCCATGCATAACTTTCATTATAAAAAAAAATACAATACCTCAGAATGAACAAATGATTGAACCTTGTAAATCATGGGCAATAAAAACTCTTTTACTTTATCTCAGTCATATCTTATCTCCATTTGCTGTTTTGTCACTTCTGCTTGAATCTTGTTCTTAAAGAGCCTCATCAGATCTAGACTCTCATATGGATGTTATGCATGACATCCAACTCATTTAAAGATGTTTAAGCTATCATTTGAATATCATTGAGCTTTACCAAATAACAAAAACCTCATTACTTGAACACTTGGACAGAAACAACAACAAAAATGGGTAGCACATGTAAACAGAAGAGAAAAAAATTATTGTAGTCTCATATGCAAATGAGATAGGACAAGCATAAAAGGAAAGCAACTGGTGAAGAACGCAGCATTACTCAGTGAACCCATTTGCTTAACGTAATGCAGAGAACTGTGATAAGACTGCTACTACAGAGAGATATACCAAACATAACAATAGCATTACTGATAGGATCCTTAAATGTGCTGGAAGACCCAAAACACATGGAAACATGGATAAGAACTTTTGCGGCATTTGCAAGAGTAAAATAATTAAGGGACATCAAAATCAAAGGAGAAGAGAACGAGATAACAGATTTATTTCTTGTTATTGCTAGGTGCAAAGAGGTGAAGAAATTTTCAACAATGTGCTAACCAAGTGTTGTGGATTCCGCGTGAAAAATCGGTCTCCAATAAATGACAAATGCAAGTATTTAAGCTAAGAAATTAAATGTATTTACACAAAATACAAAAGGTAATGCTGTTAGTAAAATCCAGGAACGCCGGTTAGTATTAATCAAAGATCGCTATATACAGTCTCGAAGTAACTTCCTTAGAGTCGGGCGTCCTTGTAACTGACTTCTAACGTCAACTCAATCACAGTGTCTATGTACTTTCGACTCTGTTTCTCCACCCTGTTCCTCCACCTGTTCCTCTCTCTTATCTCTGACTGACTGTGGCTATTTAACGGCAGCAGGACGAGTCCATTTATATCGTTAAAGGGTGGACCCCATAACACCAAGCGAATTAGAAGAAATGACATTTGAAGAAATTGTTAAAATTATAAAAAAGAACATAAGACCAAAGAAAAAATTCATCATTGCTGAAAGAACCACGTTTTTAGAAACAAGACAAGCACCCAATGTGTCGATTATGCAGTACTTACATAGATTAAAAGAACATGCCAAGTATTGTGAATTTGAAAAGTTGTGAACTCAGGAAATGACTGTAGAAGATGAATTAATTCTTCTCAGAATAACTGAAGGTTTGCAAGACCAAAACCACAAATGAAAAACACTGGAAAGTTTACAAAGTAGTAACATGAGTTTGGAAGCTAGTGTCAAGTTTTTACAACAACTAGAGTTGATTAGATTATTTAATCAACCAAAAGAAGAATTCATGGAGTACAGGATGAGTGCGACCAAGTCCATAATTAAATGCAGATACTGTGGAAAAAATCACTAGAGAGACAAGTACAAATGTCCTGCTTTAGGAAAAGTATGCTTAAATTGCAAAAAAAAGGAGTCATTTTCAGAACGTATGCAAATATGAAAAGAAAATAGAAAGAGTACAAAAAGTACAAACTCCCTTCAAAGAAGAGGATGAAATATTTACAATAAATATGCAAAAAAGAAAGATGGAAAATATAAGGATAAATAGCCAGATATTTAACATGCAAGTTGATACAGGCAGTGAAGTTACATTGATACCAAAAAATTTCTGGATCAAATTAGGGTGACATAAATTAAAAAAAAGCAACATCCAATTAAAGCAATATGATGGAATGACTATAGAAAAAATGGGTACACTTCAAGGCAATTTTGAAACTGATAAGCATTTTGAAATAATTCTCATTACAGTTTTAGAATGTGAAGAAGATCATGGATTACTAGGAATTGATGTATTAAAAGTAGATACAGCAAGATTAATCAATACCGTAGAGGCACAAGAAAATGATTGGATGAATTGGATTATTGAAAAGCTATAAAGCAAATATTTGACTAAAAAAAATTATCACCCAAAATATATCAAATCAAGAAGAGTTCCAACTCAAATTCAACCTTTGGTGGTGGCCAAGTTAAACAAAATGATACAAAAGCCATACTAAAAAGAGTAACTCAAGGTGGTAGCAATTATGCATCACCAATAGTAGCGATAAAGAAACTTGATGGAGACTTAAAGATCTGTGGTGATTACAAGATAGGGGTAAATCACCAGATATGTTCAGACTCTTTTCCATTGCCAAATATTGAAACTGCAAGCCATGAGTTAGCAAAAATGGAGCACTTTGCAAAAATTGATCTCAAGGCAGCATACTATCAAATAGAAATTGATGAGAAATTCAAGGAAGTCACCACAATAAACACCCCTATAGGCTTACTAAGATGAACTCATCTACTGTTTGGGGGTAAAGACTTCAAGCCATATTTTTCAAAAAGCAATTGAAAAGGTTTTATTAGGAAAAGTAAAAAATATAATAATATACCAGGATGATATGTGTACAGACAAGAACTAAAGAAGAATTAAAATATAAAACAAAGCAAATTTTAGGGAGATTAAATAAGGCAGGCATGACTATAAACAAAGACAAATGCAGTTTTGACTGCAAGAAGATATCCTATATAAGATATCAAATATCGAAAGAAGGCATATCACCCAACAATAGACTAACAAAGAAAATAACAGAAGTAGCTCCTCCAACAAATAAAAAAGAATTAGAGTCCTTTTTGGGGCTAATAAATTTTTATAGTAAATACATACAAAGATACAGTGACATAATAGAGCCATTTGCAAAATTACACAAAAAAAATAATGAATTTAAGTGGACACAAAAGCAAACTAGTGCTTTTGAAACACTAAAGAAGATACTGAGGAACAAACCAATAGTAAAAGTTTTTGATCCACAAAAAGAAGTAATGTTAACCACTGACCCGAATTAAAAGGCGATTGCTGCTATTATATTGCAAGAACACCCAATCATGTACAGATCAAGAAGGTTAACGTCAGCAGAAACTAACTATGTGAATATTGAAAAAGAAGCATTAGCAATTGTATGGAGCATGGAAAAGGTACAAACCTTTTTCATAGGAAAAAAATTCTTATTAAAATTGGGCCACAAACCATTGGAATATTTAACCTGAGAAAAGAATTGCCAAAAGTAACATCATCAAGAATTTTAAGATGGGCAATAAAAATCATGGCATTCAATTTTAACATATTATATGTAAAAGGGAACACTATCCCTCATGTAGATGCTTTATCAAGATTACATTTCAAGAATTAAACAGAAGAAAAACAGCAAAATGTTGAAGACAAAATAATACACTGGGTAAAAACAGTAGACTCAAAATAGAAATAAAGCAAGACCCAATATTAAGCAGAATAGTAGAGAGAATAAAAAATAATATATGGAGCAAATGTTTGATGGAAGAGCGACCCTTTAAAGAAATGAAGCACACACTAACCATAGAAAATGGCATAATATGCAATGGGGATATAATAGTAGCTCCACAAACACTGAGAAGGGACATATTAAAAGGAGTACATGATGTAATGCATTGTGGCATAATAGCAACACAAAGAAGACTAATGCTACAAGCATGGTGGCCTGGATATTCAAAAGATGTAGAGGAATATGTTAAGAGATATCCAAAATGTGTGGAAATAAAAAACTTCAAGCAAGCAAAAATTTACTCATGGCCCAAGGAAGCAAAGCCATAGGTTAGGGTCCACATGGATCAAGGATAGAGGATTGTTCTTAGTATTAGTGGATTCATATTCAGGATGGCCAGAGGTTGTCAGAGTAAAAAACAGAAAAACCACCACAGTAAAGCAAGTACTAAGAACTATATTCTCAAGGAATGGAGTACCCCAGACAACAGTCACCAACAATGCACTTGAATTTTGCAATGTGAACTTATGTGTGTGGTTAAAACAGATTGGATACATCCCATACAAGACACCACCATATCACCCACAATCTAATGGCATTGTGGAAAGAATGGTGCAAACAGTGAAAATAAGATTAAAAGCCTTCTCACCACTTAATGAAAGCATAGAAGCATATCTACCAAAAATGTTCCTCAGTTACAGATCCATTCCGCTTTGGCATTAATGGGAAGACAAATCAAAGCCCCTATAACTATGTTCTTTTAAACAAAAGAAAAGTTATGGTATTGCTTAGTGAACCCATTTGCTAATGCGGAGAACTGTGCTATAACTGCTACTACACATAGAGATATACCAAACATAACAGGTATATTTTTTTTATTGTTGATGTTTGTTGTAATACTTAAATAAATATTGTAATATGCATATTTTTATAGTTTTCCTCAATATTTTATTTAGTTATATATATGATGATTGCTTCATTTATAGACCAAAATATTGCGTTCACAGACCAGGTTATATGCAGCCATGATGATAATGGCCTGAAGGAAGCACCTCTTTGTTCTACATGAAAACTAGTAGTCCTTTCTATTGCCTTACCTGGATCAATATAGTTGTATCACCTACATGAATGTTAACAGCAATTTATTATTATATGTTCAATACTCACTAATCTATATCTTTCAAAAACATAAGGCCTCATAACTATGTCCTTTTCAACAAAAGAAAAGGTATGGTATAGAAAGAACAATGAGGCTGATCCAGAAGAAGTAAGTTTCCTGATATAAAAAGGACACAATACAGCTATACTGGAAAAAAGGGACAATACATACTAGCACATGTAGATTAATTCAGAAGAAGAAATGAACTGGATGATGTGGAAATAGATGATCAAGAAGAGACAGAAAGTTACAAAAATGGAACAGAGCAAGAAATGGAAGAAAGTAAGATGAAAAGGCGGAGGAGAGTGAAAAAGAAAATGAAGACCAAGATCACCATTAAAGAGAAGACAAAAAAAACAAGAGCACAGTATGAGAATAATCAGGAGTAGTAAAAGATAAAACAAAGGTATATGACCTCTTTGATTCAGGGAGGTGTAGTATCATATGCAAATTAGATAGGACAAGCATAAAAGGAAAGCAACTGGTAAAAAAGACAACATTACTCAGTGAACCCGTTTGCTTAATGTAACATGGAGAACTGTGATAAAACTGCTACTACAGAGAGATATACCCAACATTAGAAGGATCTATAACATTTAGTAGACTTGAGAAGAATAAAATTCTGAATAAATATTTTAATGAAATTTTATAAATTTTAATTTTTTTATAAATTATAATAATTTTATAAATTCTGGCCAAAATTACCTCTTTTTCTCTTTTACCCACACAATGTTCTAGAGATAAAACATATCTTATTTTTCCCTATGTCACCATTAAATCTAATATTGCATTAGACATGACTCAGAAAGTACACAACATGCAATGTCCTAAGCTTATTTGATTACACACAGGCATATTTAATAATTCTAACAAACCAACAAAAAACTTCCCAAATGTATTGCACAATCCTTTATAGGAGTTTTGCATACATATACTTATGACAATGAATGTTTCTATGTGCACACCTTCACTCACACCTTTTTATATTCTTTCTATTTAGTTTGCTCAGGCAATAAAATACATTGTTGTTAAATGTAATAACAAATATTTCTTCAACACAATAAAACTACACTATGACAAGACCAAATTGCTAACCGTCATAATCGAACAGTACTTCTTTAAATGTTTTTAAGTGCTACAATAGTGGACTACTTCCAAAGAAAGAAATTCATGTGTAATGTTCCAGAAATATGATCTTATAGATAAGGATGCCATAAAAAGTTTTGTTATAAAGCTTAGTTGAAACTAGTACAGAACAGTAATATTGGGTCAGAGAAGAACGAAATGATTTGCATAGACTAATATCTTAGTCCCCATGATAGAAAAGCTCTATAAAATTTTTCATATTAATTTTAATCAAGCACATAGATACAACAATGAAACATTCACATTACAAATTGTCTAAAGGACCGTCTTCTTAACCACAATGATAGAACAGGCTTCATCTAAAATTTTCTTTACAAAATTTAACTTAATGAAGCAAAAAACTGCAGGAGTATGGCAATCATTTGTAGCAGTTGGCAAAGTTAATAAATAACATAAAATAAAAATATTTTTTAAATCCCCTGAAAAGTATCACCTATTTATCATTTCTTTAACACCTCATTTACACAAGCATTCTTAAGGACAGATCAATCAGTTAACTTCAGTTCTGAAACCATATAATTGGATAAATGAAAATAAAGGATCAAAGACCCTGTACCAAAGCAAAGGACAATGCTACTCACACTAACCAGACTCTCAGACCATTTATTGACCTCAGTATAAAACAAAGAAAAAAGAGCTTCAAGGTCAGTTCTTTCTAGCCTTTCACTGGAAAGTGGGTCAGACTGATCCACCAAAGAACTAATCAGGAAGACTGCCTACTACAAAGAAGGAGTCTCTCGCCTCTCTCTTTGTTCCAACATGCTGCTAGCTATGAACTATATTGCACAAGAAGCATATAACTTGTATTCATAAAAAAGAAAATAAACTTTCCAAAAGAATGTTCACTCAGTGTTCATTCATTTTGAATATAAAAACCAACATTCTATAACAACATTCACACATTCATTAGCAATATTGTGCAAGACCAGTTTACTAACAATCATAATACAGTATCTGTCTGTATTTCTGAGATTAGGTATTATGTACACTGTTGACATTGTTTGGACTATCATCCTCATCTTTGTTGCCATAATTATTACAACGTTTCGGCTGTTGTATGCTCCGGCCTTCTTTAGATGGTTGGAATGTCAAACTGAACCCTTTATTTTGCTTACTATCACAAGAAAACAGTATCTTTACTAATCTTTACTTAATCCAATGGCTGAAGTAATAATGAGATATGTTCTGTAAGGTAATCTTACAATAAACATCATGTATGACTATCCTGTAAATCATCCCAATAAATTTAGAAGTTTCTTTACTAAGGTTTGCTTAATCCAACCAAGTAAATAATAATGGAACATTCTCATGTAGACTAATCTTATAAAATATATTATGCATAATCACCTTGCTAATCATCCCAATAAAGTAGTCTCTAACTAAAATCTCTTTACTAAGCTTTAGATAATCCAACAAAAGAAATAATATTGGTATATGCCCAGCAAGATTATCTCATAAAAATATCACACATTAACAGCTTGCTACCCATCATGATAAAGCAGGTTATCATTAAAATTTCTTTATTAAGATTTACTTTATAGGGAAATAATATTGATATATTCTCAGGTGGATAATCTCATAGAAAATATTATACACAACCAGCTGGCTAAATACCACAAGACAAGACATTAAAAAAACTCTTGACTAAGCAAAGCTTAATCCATTGGAAGAAGTGACATTAAACATACCCAGTGGGATAATCTCTTAAGAAATATTATACAGAACCAGCTTAATAACCATCATGATAAAGCAATCTGTGATTAGAATCTCTTTACTAAGCTTTGCTTGATCCAATAATGGTAATAATATTTGGACTGGGCCAGTAAGATAATCTCATGAAAAATATCATGCAAATCTATCTTACGAACCACCACCATAAAAGCATACTCTCATTAACATCTGATTGGATTAAGCAAAGTAATTGCTTAATCCAACAGAAGTGATATTACACTATGTCTGGTGGGATAATCTCACAAGGAATGTTATGCACAACCAGTGCAATAGACCAAATTTTAAATAAAAGTCTCTTTACTAAGGGTTGCTTAATCCAATGGATATATTAAATGCCCAGCAGGGTAATCTCATAAGAAATATTATACATCATCATCTTGTTAATAATGATGGTAAAGCAGATGTATTAACATCTCTTTACTAAGCTTAATCACATGAGAAATATGATGGAAGCCCAGTTTTCTATCATGATAAAAAATAGGCTTTAATTAAGTTTCTTTATTAAGCTTTGTTTATTTCAACAGACGCAATATTGGGACATGCCCAGTGGGATAATCACATGGAAAATATAATTGAAGCACAGTTTGCTATCATGATAAAGTAGATTTTGATTGAATCACTTTTCCAAGCTTTTCCAGCAGAAGTACAATTGGGACATATCCAGTGGGAAAATCACATGGAAAATATAATTGAAGCACAGTTTGCTATCATGATAAAGTAGATTCTGATTGAATCTCTTTTCTAAGCTTTTCCAGCAGAAGTACAACTGGGACATGTCCAGTGGGAAAATCACATGGGAAATATATGAAGCAGTTTAAAAATTTCTTTACTAATCTTTGCTTAATACAATAGATGAAAGTACCGTTGTGAAGCCACCAACTGAATTATCTCAGAAATTTAATGCCAGACAATTTTCCTGATTCCACAAAATGACTTTCATATTGAAACAAAGTAGAACAGAAGAAACTCTTTAGAAATTATATGCAAAACTCACTTACCAGCAAACATAATAAAACAAGCTTTCTATAAAAGTTTCTTTTTCAAAGCTTTGCTTAATATAGCAGCGGATAACAATATTGAGTCATGCAAAGTATAACAAATTCATTGGTAATCATATGCAAAACATATTTCATGTTCATCATGATCCCAGCTAACAAAATGACATTGCTATGTTTTTATAATGTTACATATAGGTCGCAAAAATAGTTTTTTGAAAATTCTCCACAATGTGCTGGCAACATTACCTTATAACATTGCAAATACATTGCCTTGTAATATTGCATGAACAGAAAATGGATAACAAATTTCATAATGATATTACAATGTGCATTCATCATTTTTTCTTTTTTACAGAAAAAATTGTTATCTACTGTCATTTTGACTCCACTTCTTTTATTGTTCTTGATGTCAGTTATCAGTTATCTCATGTTAATACCCTTCTCCAAGTTATCTACTGTCTTAACCAGATATTGAAATCACACTTTTGCACATGGCACAGTAGATAAAGGTGTTAGTTAGATCCAGTGACAGGACCCAAAGAGTATGAGTTCAATATCTGGTTAAGGCAGTGGAGAACTTGGAGAGGGAAATTAACAAGAGATAAGTGATAAGAGATAAGTGATATCCATTAGACATGGCACGTGGAACTAGAACAGTCTACTCCAGTGAGCAAAATAAAGGGTTCAGTTTGACATTTCAACCACCGAAACGTTGTAATAAATATGGCGACAAAGATGAGGACTAGTCTGAATAATGGAAATAGTGTAGCTGACAAATTATTGTCATTGCTACAACATACAAACCGAATAAACCAGACTCATACCAAAGGAAATCTGACTTAGCAAGGCATATACTGAAATAACAAAAATTACATCAGTGTTAATCATATAAACCTGAGCAGAAATCAAAGATAGGTAGGGTGCATCTGCATCAGTTCAAAAAAAAAAAGAACTAGATGAGATATCACTAGACAAGGGCAGTGGAATGAGAACAGTCTACTCCTGTAGATTAAATAAAGGATTTAGTTCAGAATTTCCTATAGGTTACACAGATTACTATACACCTGATATATATTTGTATAACACACTTTATTTGTATTTGGATACACACTTTAAAATTACTATTATTTTATTATCATGTATACACAATAATATTATATTTTGTTTTTATCACAGCATTCCAGGGGGATAGGCTCTTCATTATTACTATTACATCTAGTTTTACTCTGACTTAGTTATTTTTTATCATTACATTCAGAGTGGATGAAGTCTCCATTTTTTTATTTAGTTTATTAGTAGTTTATTTAATGTCATTAGTTTTGTTTGTCAAAAACTATGGGTGGATAGTGTTTTCACTATTAATATTAATTTATTACCAATCTTGATTCCTCTTTGTATCGTTGTTTTAATTGCAATATTCCCTGCTGATAGACTCTTTAATATTGCTACTAGTTATGATTTATCTCATAATTGTTGCTTTTTATCCATAAATTCCATGCAGATATACACTTTATTATTGCTATAATGTTGCTACTAGTTATGATTTAATTCATAATTATTGCTTTTTATCCCAAAATTCTCTGCATGTATTCATATTAACATTCTCTGCTGATATACACTTCATAACCCTGTATCCTTATTACTCACTATAATTCATTTTATTCATGTGGCTTTTTATTGCAACATTCTCTTCTGATATACACTTCATAACCCTGTATCCTTATTACTCACTATAATTCATTTTATTCATGTGGCTTTTTATTGCGACATTCTCTGCTGATTTACATGTTGTAATTCATGTATTGTTGTTACTCTTTATGATTCATCTTACTCATGTGGATTTTTATCACATTCTCTGCTGATATATTCTTCATTGTGCCTGTATCAGTCTTATTCCCTATGATTTATCTTATTAATATGATATTTTTACCTCAATATTCTTTGATGATATACATTTCATTATAACTGCATTGTTGTTATTCCCCATGATTCAATTAATTAATGCAATACTTTATTCCAATATTCTCTGCTGATATACACTTTATTATTTCACTGGTGTTATTAATAGTTTTCATCCATCTTATCAAGGCTTTTTATCAAAATATTTTCTGCTAATTTAAACTTCATTACACCTGTATTGCTATTCCACATGATTCATCTTATTTATGTGGCTTCTTATCTTAAAATTCTCTGCTGATATACATTTTAGTATACCTGGATCATTATTAATCCCTATGATTCATCTTATTAACGAAACATTTTTTTCTCAATATTCTCTGCTGTTATACACTTAATTATACCTGTATTCTGGTAACTCCTTATGATTCTTCTAACTAAAGTGGCTTTTATCTCAACATTCTCTGCTGATATACACTTTATTGTGCCTGTATTGTTGTTATTCCTTATGATTCATCTTATTAATGTGGCATTTTATCTCAACATTTTCTGCTGATATACACTTCATTATTCCTATATTGTTGTTATTCTACATGAGTCATCTTAATAATGCATCGTTTTATTTCAACATTCTCTGCTAACATACTCTCCATTATTGCTGTAATACTGATACTAGTTTTGATAAACTTGTTATTATTCTTTTTTATTTCAACATTCTGTGCTGATAGACTTTTCAATCCATCCAGTACACAGTACAAGGAACAGAAATATAAAATATCTTTTGACAAGATTTCATCTAACCCAGTTTTGAGTTATTATGTGAATCAAGCATGCATAGAAATTGGAATCCATATACCTTTTGCTTCTTTTTGTTAATAATAAATACTTGGTTAGCTTTTTTAACTGACTTAAAAAATAGAAACAGTGAGAAGGAAGAAAAATTATTAAAAAGCTCAAAGAAATAAAATTAAAAAAAGGCCAAATCAACGAGAGAGGAGTAATATAAAACCATGTATAGATTGAAGAAAGAGAAAACAAAAGAAGAAAGCAAAAATGTATCATTTAAAGAAATTAAAATGAAAAAAAACAAGAAAGAGAAAAAAATGACAAAAAATTTTTTTTAATATAGATGAGGAATGAAAGACGGTTAGGAAAAATGCAATAAAGAAAGGAAATCTAGAAGAGAAAAGCAATAAAAGTGTTAAGTGTGCAAAAATGTCTGTGGTTTCTTGCTAAAAGCATTTTCTTTTCTGTATTCAGTCTGCAGTTTTAAAAAATGAAAATACTCTGATCTTTTGTATACATCTAATCATAGCAATTTCTAAAGAAGTAATGGATTTTTTTATTCATTAATCCAACAGATGTTATCATTTATTTTCCAATATTCAGGCCAGTAGACAAAAATAAACAAATATACTGTTTAATAAATAAACAGAGTGGCTACTCAAATATGGCTATCCACTAAAAATAACTTTCTAGCGATATCTAATCATATAAAGTATAAATGAAGTAGAAAAAATGGCTTGAATAAGCTTTTTGCTTAAAATCCTAGCACATTCCAATGATATGCAAATATTTGTTAAGTTTTTACTGATCTTAATGAACCAGAGGACAACAACATGCAACAATTCTTTTTATCTGGTATTTTATCTTTCTCCATGATAAAAATATCAATCATCATTTTCTGTCTCCTTGAATCCTGTTAGTTTACTGTGCACTCTCCTTAATGTTTTTTTCTCAGATTCTTTCTCTCTCAGTAATATAAAAATTTATATAATAAAAATTAAGAAATGTAAAATTATATAAAAATAAGTAAAGGGTAAATAAAAAATTTATTTTTATACTTTCTTTTGAAGATAGTGTTTATTAAAAAAAGCAAGTTACTAACATGTATTCTTTAAATAAAAAAAAACTGCTAAAATGAAACCAGAGATAGAGAAACAGTTGAATAACATTTGACATGTAAAATTTGTATAAGTGAAGCTCAAATTGATATATTAGAAGAACAACCAAAATGAACCCTGTTGATTTATGAAAGATATATGTATAAAATTTGGTTTATGCATTTGTGAAAAAAAAGAGGTTCAAACCTGATTGTCTCAAAACCCATCAAAATAAAGTTTGTGAACAGGCATAGTTTAAAACAATGGTTCACAACCTTTTTTACTCATGCACCATTTTTACTCTTAATTTTTTTTTTGATGGACCCGATAACCATACAAACAAAAAAACACTTGTTTTATTTTTTAGTAATAGATAAATTTAGGAATTGTATTATAGAAATAATAAATGTATATGCTTTATTTTGAAGTAAAACTAATTTCTTGAAAATACACTTGTATTTAACAACTAAATTCCATGGAACATTTATGTAAACTAGTAAAATAATTCATAATAAATCATTTTAAAATGGACCCCTGTCAACCCCAGTAATGTTATATAGAACCCCATGAGCCATGTGCACCCTGGTTGAGAAACCCTGGATTAAAGAGATTCATTTTGTGATTTTTAACCAATGAAGAAAGCAAATTATGCACCTTAGTTTTTAATTTTTTATTCTATTTATGATTCATGAGGTATGGGTTGTCTGACAGGAGAAGGGTTTTGGCTTTCAAAGTTGTTTCTGGGAGCCAAGCAAAGCTAAAAGAGGAACAGAAGGGTTTCAACATTCACAAGGAAGATGTCAGCTGATGCTGTGATCAGAACAAAAGAAAAACTAAAACCCACTATCAATGAAGCAGACAACAAAAAAAAAGAAAGAAGCTGAAAGTAAAAATAGTATTGCTAGTAAATCTTGATTTCAGTCATTTTTGCTGTATCTTTTCTACAAATATTTTCATGGCAACTGCTCTGATGAGCTTTTTTGCCTGGTGCCTTGACTATGTGAATTTAGGTGTGCTACTAGATTGGCATCTAGGTCCCACCCTTTTACAGTTGAAATAGTTAAATATAACACCCATTTCTACTCATTTCTTTTCTTGCACTTCCCACCTGTGGAACTCCCTCCCATTTACTTGATATCAAAATAGCTACAATCTTCAGAAATTTAAATGCAATGTCAATCGCCATCTTCTGTCCTCTTGAATCCCATTCATCTTTTATCCTTTCCTCAATCCCCCCTATACCCAGTCTTTTCTCTCACGTTCACTCTCTGTAATCCCCTGTATGCTGGAGGCATTCCCACCTTGCTTGGGGTGAAATTATTCAAAAAAAAAGTACCAGTCTCTGGTGACATTCTGGCCAATAGGTTATAGTTTTAACTCTCAATTCTGTTTCTGTCTTCAGATAGAGCAGAAAAAACGAATGCGGACTGCCTGGTCCATGGGATTCCAACTCTGCAGTGACATACCCTAAATGTACCAAACAGTAGTGAAGCCAGTAAAATCTCAATACCAGTGTGACAGTATAGGGACTAGGCAATTTTTGGTCTTGGCTTATGTATGCACGCATATACATCCACTGTTTGTTAGCTTTTGGGGAAACTTGGCCTGTTGTAACTAGTTTGTTTTGGTTATACTAACCTTATAATCTCCATACTTCTTCAGGTATTAGATTTGTTTCATTCATGGGAATATTAAATTTTATTTGATCTAAATGTTAACTTGCTTCTTCTGGAAGAAAACTTGCCCAAGTCCTGTGTGTATAATATTTCTTACATTTGCTGGTAAACTAACTAGGTATTTAAAATAAGGATTGTGGAATATCAGGATGCTATAGTCCACAGAGAGACCTTGGTTTAGAGAAGTGTCAACTCATGACACCTCTTGATGGTAATGCTAATAGTAATATTAGCTATTTCAGCAACATTTGACATCCATTAACTAAGCAGCCAGTACTACTTAAGTTAAGCTTTTCTTCACTCTCTGGACATTGAATTAGGATCAAAGTGTAATATCTGCCTTCAAGCAGATAAACTACTGTCTGCAGCAGTACCTGCCTTATTGCACTAAAGAGGGGAAGTCAGTTCTAATACCAAAACATGCACAACCAATAGTTGCAGGGTTGAACTTTTTTTAACCTGGCCTGGGTGCACACAATCAAACTGCAAACATTAGACTGATCCTGCCAGGGGCAGAGGAGGCAAGTAAATACTAAGTTTAGTATTTGCTTCCAAGCAAACAAACTACATTTTATCTCTCAATTGTGTTTCTATTTTCAGACAGAACACAACAAATAAATGAAGGATGACTGGTTCCTGGAGATTCCAACCCTGTGGCAGAACCTCCCTCATTGTAACAAAGAGGGGGGATTGGTGGAATATTGAAACCAATGCAATATTGTCTGCAGGGATTGGGCAGTTTTGGGGATTAATCCATTTGCATGAGCTTAGGCTACCCACTTTAAGCAGACCTTGTGCTATATCCCACCACCATGGGGGGGGGGGGGGGCGAAGTAAATAAGTGTAGTATCTGTCCTCTTTATCTCTAATAATAATGGTAATATTAGCCATTTTCTTATAAGGAAACATTTGTGATACTTTCAGTTGAAATTTATAAAATTTTTGTATTAAAACAGTTTTTTTTAGGAAAATTGTTTTTTCAAGTCCTCTAACCATTATTGCTCTTTTCAGTACTGATAGAAGATTCCTTCCTAACCATTTGCTTGAAGTAGCATGAAACATCACTACCTTTATTATGTCATTATTTTCTCTTTGAGTCACATATGCTAGTTGTTGTTGCTATTGAAAGTCTAGAAGTGGTGTGGTTTCTGTTATTTGGTAAAACTCTTTGTCTGTGATTCTGTCGTGCCAGTCAACAAAAGGCAATTCTCTTCCTGAACCTACAGGATTCATTCAGCGGCAGCTAATTTTAATTATTGATCTGAGAAATAGTTGTATACAGCTGACAGTTTAGATATTTCTGAACAACTTTAGCACTTGCATGACATCCATATGAAAGTTTTTATCTATTTAAGAACATGACTCAAGTTCTTAGAACAGTGTTTTGGCTTTGTAGCAACTTGTGGTATCAGACAAAACTACGTCTAGTGTGTCCAATGTTCAATTTCCTTTTCTCCTATACTAAATTTGTTATAACTGATCCATATACCAAGGTATTTGAAGTATTTTTTATTTATTAATTCCACATCCTAATTTTTTATGATGAATTCAGGGTAGGTGTCATTACTGCTTTCATTGCAATTCCAGACTATAATTTCTGTTTTGGAAAGGTTTATCTTGAGTCCTATTTCTTGGAACATATGTTAGAGGATGTTGATTTTTTGGTTTAAGATCATTTTTATCTTAACTATTTTTGTGGCTTTGTTAGGGCCAGAAATAAAGACACAAGAGAGGAATTGAGTTAAACAAATATATTAACACAAACAGTAAAACAAATATATACAAACGAGAGTGTTACAGCCACAATGTTTGGTCCAACTGCCAGAGTTGACTGCTGGAAAATTTCCTCTCCAAAAGGCAGTACCTGCTCCTATTTATAGCTGGTAGAGTCCATGTGTGTGTGGGTAAATTACCATAACAACTATGAATACCTATGCTATCTGTATAAGACTGCTTATCATCAGTACACTGATCTTGTGCAACTATGTCCAGTTTATATGCTACATTCAAATTTTGTTTATTTGAGGGTACCTCCTCAAATCTATATTTCTTTAAAAAAATCATGCAAACAAACTTTGCTCTGTTTTGTCATACTTCACCAGTGAAAAGAAATAAAAAAGATATGTTATAGTCAGAACTCCAAATCTTTAATTAAAAAAGAAGTACTCACATTAACAGCCAGTGTTCAAATGATACAAGACTGACTCCACACATCCACTTCCAAGACAAAAAAAGAAAAAATTTTAAGTCATAAATTTATTTTCTGACGAATCAAAAACTATCCTTGCAGTTTCAACCAACAGTTTATTTTTGAGCTGCTCCAACACTATATAAACTACCTTCAATTTGACTCCACAGCTGAAGGCTTATCTGCTTGTCCATTGCCCATTTTGACTGGTCACTTACTGAATACACCTATCCACTGAAACCAAATACTGATGACCAAAGTCAGACACAAGTGACCAATGTTATTCAGGTGCCAATGTTAACAACAGCTGTCCAATGTTAACAACAGCTGTCCAATGTTAACAACAGCAGCTAAGGCCACTATGCAATGAAAACTTCTACTCTTGCTATGTGATAAAGCTCATAAACATGTATCTTTTTCTCACAACATCTATATCTACAATGAGAATGTAATATCAACTCCTATATATGTGGTAGAATCCTGAGACAAACTCTGTAATCATTTTTGTAAACAAGGTTGTTCATTTCTTTGAAGACATTTGCATGAATTTAGTAAAAGATGCATAAGTCACTTTTTTGTGCTTTATTTGATAAAAGATTGGCCTGAATAATTTTGAGATTCTTTTTTATGCATTTATTTGATGAATTCCCGATTAGCAATGATGACTGCTTCAATACGAAGTCTGAAACATTGACATCTATTATCTATTTTGGACATTATACTAGTTATGGCAGATTTCAGAAATTTCATGATATTATGGGTAGTGACATGCAGATGTTTGGTGATGTTTGGTAATGTCTGGCACCAACTCTTTTATAGGCCTGCCCCTAAGACTCAAGTAGGGGTGGCCTATCAGGCCTAGCACTGAGAAATGTGAGAGAGGAAGACATTTTAAATATTTAAAAAATAGATGAAACATGAAATAAACAATTTATTCAAATTAAATATAAACTAAATTTTTATTTCGCTCTTTGAATGGATGCTGTCTTAATATGGATGCCTGGGGCTGTTACACTATCTGCCTCCTCCACTTCTGTACACTAATGATAATGGGGACATTGATTGATTTCCTTTTTGATTATTCTCCATGCGTAGTAATCCAATAGATTCTCAAGAACAAAGAAAATTCATAAATTCACTTCCATATGTTTAGGTTTTATTAAAATTCTAATGATCACTATTTAAAACAATAAACATTGTCAAAGGAGTGAAGGTAATTAAAATAATAACCTGCTTTTTGGGCACAAAGATCCAAATTCACCAATGAATCATTCTTCAAAACATTCTTATTCAAATTTGAAAGAACTTGAAATCAGGAAACAATGATTGGGTGAAATTTAATAAGTTCTAGAAATCATTATTTGTGTTGATTTACTTGACAACTGCTGAGTCACGTTGTGACACAAGGTTGGTTTTTAACATGAGGACCCGAATGTTTTCACTAAAGCCACTGGTCTTAGCTGGTCATAGCTTGTCAAAGCTGGTCAGAGCTGGTCTAAGCTAGTCATAGCTGTGATACCACCAATAAGTATACCACTTGAGAGAGCAGTTTACATTATTTACATAGTGAGTTTCATCATCACTGCATGTGTCATTATTGTGGCCCTATGGCAGACTAAGCTAAGATAGTGAATATTTACATAACACATGAAAGTAATAATCTAATAAAATATCAATATTTGTTTTCATGAACAAGGTTGCTGTTGGTGACCAGCTTGTAATAGGAGGAGTTAAAACCTGTTGCAGATGATGTTGAGAACTTTCACAAAGTAAATGAATTCAACATTCTGAAAAAAAAAGAAATTCAACCTGTGGACAAATTTTACATATATATTTTTATATAAAGAATAACATACTTGAAGAAACAATGCACACAGATTAGCTAAAAAAAGGAAGTAAAACATAAATGTATAAATGTTTTACTTCCTTTTTCCACTAGGAGTTGTTATTATATTCACTATTCACATTATTGTCCTCATCTTTGTCTCCATATTTGTTACAACGTTTCAGCCGTTGTACGCTCTGGCCTTCTTCAGGTGGTTGGTATGTCGAACTGAACCATTTATTTCGTTCACTGGAGTAGACTGTTCTAGTTCCACAAGCCGTGTTTTAATGGATGACAGTTATCAGTTATCTCCTGTTACTTCCCCTTTCCAAGTTCTCCACTGCCTTAACCGGGTATTGAACTCACACTCTTTGGGTCCTGTCACTGGATCTAACCAAAGCCTTTATCCACTGTGCCATGTGTCCTTGAGGACACAGTGGATGAAGTGGTATGATATTGTCATTGTAGAGATGGATACCATGAATAAAGATACATATATATGAGATTTTATAAAACTATTTTTGATATTTTCAAACTATTCCAAATTTCTATCAGGCAACTTAATTTATGCTTTGTGCTGAAGGTGTTGATATGCTAACAGCATTAAATGCAAAAAGAAATTAAATTCAAGCAAAATTTAAAATCTTACTGATAGACAATATACCTTGAAAATATATACGATGTAAAGAAATGTCGGGTTTAGCTCACCTTGTCTACCAGTATGTCTGCTTGGTGTTGCTGTATTCCAGACTATAAAGGTATAGGGCAATAAATCCTACTCCTTTTTTTTTATAATGGAAATGTAGCAAAAAGAACAGGATTTCTATTCATTGGAGGAGATTTCTTTCCTTTCAGTAAGTCATCTTCTTAATTTCAGCCAATCATATGTCACATTACACACATTTCCTAACAGCCTATTTAACATGTATTTTTATTTATTTTATCTATCTCTATAATGAGAAGGTAATACCAATTCCAACATATGTGGTTGTCTCCTGAGGCAAACTCTCTAATCATTTTTATAAACAAGGTGGCCGAGATAAAATATCAAATTTTGATGAGTGTTCTAAAGTAGTAAACATTAAATTTACAGAAGTAAATCTGTAAAATATATCATAGCTCTTGCAAGAAGTCATTATAACAAAAATTATTTATGCAATTCGAAGAATAATAATTGGCAAAGATCATCATTAAGTTTCAGTACAAAAAGGTAAAATTCTTTTCCTTTTATTCATTTCTTCTTTCTCAAATAGTGGGAAAAAAACAAAGAAAATGAAAATAAATAAAAGGATATATATTAAAGTAACAAGAATATTTAATGACAATAAAAGATGGAATTAATTCTCATTTTTTTAAAATCAATTCACTCCAAGCAAGGTGACAATGCCACTAAGATGCAAGAAGCTACTGAGAATGAAAGAGCACAAGAAGCCTTTAGAAGGAATGAGAAATCCAATCCTAAACAGGAAATACGTGATAAACCTCTACTCCAGTTCAACAGACCAGAGAGGAGTGTGAACTGGATGATAGGCAAACCTGTGCAAGTGAAATACAATTGTGCTATTTTTCAGAAAACAGATTTGTTAAGGAAATAGAATCAGTTGTATATAAAAGCATATTGACAAAGGAAATACAAAAGCTGTAATATAATATCAATAACAGAGGAAAGAAAAACAGCATAAGTATTTACCAAGCAACAAACTGGTAAAAAGAATAACAGATATTCACAAGTTCAAGAAAATAGAAAAAAGAACATTTGATAAAAATACATAAGTTTCATGATAAGGCATTTTATATTTGTTAGATATTTGCTGTGCAATTACTAAAAATGAGCAAGAAAGCAATAAACACATAGGTTTGCTATATGAACATCTAAAAATTATCAAAGAAATAACATTTAATCTATTACTGTTACAAAAAAAAAATAATATCCTAGAATCATAATTTAACTTACGCATGTACAGATACTATACTCAACAAAGACTAAAATTTGTAAAACTGCCTTTTTACACTTGCCTTTTATTTGTGTCATGCAAATGTAGTAGCAAGCAATCATATATTTCTAAGATTTTCCACTAGTGACACCAAAATTTGTTTTTTTTATAGACTTTATTATGCTTGAATGAGTTTATCATAAAGCATTATATGACTGTAAGTCTGGATTCTGGGAGAATATATCTATCCAGTTCACTTCTAAAATTGTGTGAGCATTACAAAACTAAATGCAATAGGAATTATGCAAAACTTATTTAAATCCTTAAAAATTAAATTTTAATTTTAAAAAATCAGTTTTATTGCCAACAACATTGAAGGCAATGATCTACACTGTTTAATAAGGAAAAGAAAAAAAAATGAAAGAAAATCCTGCAAACATATTAGATTTCTTGCAAGATTTCCAGGTGCTGCCCACACATTCTAATGAGTAGGATAATGGTTATTGGTGTTGAAAAGAGAATCAGTAAGCTAAGTTTAAGTTCCAGCCTGGTAATTTTTACACAAATACCCTTGGGAAAAGCACAAAACCACCCCCTTTCTCCTAGATAGAAGTTAAATAGAAGAATAGATGGAAAGAAAACTCTGAATTCTGTGGGTTGTCCCCACATAACTTTGCCAGTTTTGTCAAGAAGCCATTAGAGGGCGCTGTCAAGCAACTATCATATAAAAATGAGAAACTTCCTGTTTTCATCCTCTTACCTCTCTTTTCTGCTCAGCATAATGTAGTGACAATATCTTGTTCCCGAACATAGGAATATTTTTCCCCTTAGTGACTGAACTTTCATGCGCACACAAGCATATCACATATTTCTTAAATGCCTTCTCCTTTTGGCTACATCCTATGTATTTTCTCTTTCTTATTACTCAGTCATATAAAAGCAAAATTAAAAAATATCACCTTATTGAAATTGTCTTCCATTTCCTTACACCTGTCATTTACTTGTACAAATATTGTTGCACCTTTTCGAGTCAAATAGTGTCTACAACAATTCTAAACTATGAAGAAAGTAATTGGAAACCACTCAACTACTCAAGTCATGGCAATTCCCAGATAATAATAAAAGGAAACAGTGGAGAGTCATTATTGTTTATGTTCTAAAGAGATATGGCATTTTTTTTAATCATTTCATATCAAGCAAGGCAACAAAGCCACTAACACACAGGAGTTACTGAGTGTGAAAGAATATAAAAGAAACATTATTAAAGAGCGAGAACAATAAAAGAACAGAGTTTTTTTTAATCAAAATCACCCGAAGTAAGTAAAATCACCCCAATGCTACTAAAATACAAGGAGTTCCAAGATGTGAAGAATTAGGAACAGAAACATTACTGATGAGCAGAAAGAGAAGAGAGTAATCAGATAGGCAGTAGATAGCAATTGACATTGCATTTAAATTTTTGCACTTCAAAGCCAGCTGGAAAGCAAGGAGCCAGAAGAGAGTTCCACAAGCAAAAAGTGCAAGAGAAGAAACTGTTAGCATAGAACTTACAGCTAAATTTAGCCAGCTCAATTGTAAATTGATGAGATCTTGATGCTAGTCTAGGGCTGTTTTTAAATTCAAAAACTCTAGTTACCATAACAAAGAATTCATTTGAACAATTACCATGAAAGAAAAGTCATACCTACATGCAAGATGCTAGTGGCCTGCTGCCAGGCCACCGATGGCAACGCCAGCAGTCCACTGATAGTAACCACCAGCAGGCCACCAGTGGGCCTCTAGTGGTCTGCCAGTGGTGACATTACCGAGAGGAATACACCAGTGGTCTGATGGTGAGCCACTAGTAGTAAACGGTAGTAGCATGCCGCCCTGTGGCAGATCGGTGGTTTGCATGTAACAATAGAGAGGCAACCTTACAGCAATGGGAAAGTTACTTGAGCTGAGCTGAGCTGCCAGATCAAGACCAATAATATTGCAGCTTCTTTTTTGGATCTTATCAAGGTGCTCAAGATAAATAGCAGAGGTACCAGATCATATGTGGCAGCAATATTCTAAGCATAGACAAATGGTTAGAATAAAAAATTAAAAAGGCAGAAGATTGACATTGCATTCAAATTAAATTTAAAACAAAAAATTAGATCAGCCTCAGGTCTTTCTAACAAATTCTATCACTTTTGACTGTAGTTACAATTTTAAGATGAAGCATCAACTGAATTCTTGGATTTAATCTACAAAAATATTTTAATTCCTATCTTTGCTATTTTTTTCTTCTCACGTCATCCTTCTAAGAGATTTTTTGATGGAAGGATCCATGATAAATATTTAAAGCATATATTTTGCAAAAGTTTGATAAAACCAGCAAAAAAAAAAATGAAAAATAAAAACAACAAAGATACATTCTTTCATTTTATGAACCATTTTCTATAAGTCAGATAATTATCAAAATGAATTTATTCATAATCCTGTCTATGTTAGAATTCCTTTTTGTTATCACCTAACAAATTTGTTTAGCTCAATAAGCAGTTCTATAATCAAAGTAGGATCCAATAGCTAAACTGATATGAAAATAGCTCTAAAAGAATTGATCAGATTGTACTTGATGGGACTTTCCCAGAATATTTACATTTAAGCTAATGCCCTCTTCCTTGTTGCTATTATCACAATGTTTTGGCCACTGTGTCCTCTGCTTCTTCAGGTGACAGTCTGACATTCTAGTTCAGTGGCTAATTTGGCCTTTAACAAAATTCAACTGATTGTGGAAAAAAAAAGAATAACCACATGGATTTTAACCTAAATTTTTAAAATTAGCATTTAATTCCTTATATTCATAATCTATTTGATATAAATGAATAATACTATGAATGTTCAAATAATATTTTCTCAGATTGTTATTATATTATGAAACGGCACAAATATGGTACAGGTTCCTGGCACACTGGGAAGACTTATTATATTAATGATGAAAATGAAAGCTTAACCTTCTTTGGGTGAAGTCCTGCTTTGGAGGTTGCTTGTAGATGTTCATTGCACATCCACCCCTTCACATTGTTATTGATGCTCCATTTTTAGTCACCTGCCACCATTCTCTTCAAAAAAGGATTGTTTTGTTCATGTTTCTGCAATTAATCACAGATTGAAATCCATTGGTTAAGGTTAGCCTCATTCAGTTGATATAGAGCTCAATTATTGAGCATGCTCATACAACCAAGTTGATATAGATGGTTTTCAGCAATCAATTTGGATATTTCAACAATATCTGTGATCATCCTGGTTAAATAACAGGGGTTGGTGTTGACTAATTCTTTGATTTTGCCACTGTTGGTCTCAGAGTGAAGTGTATCTTAAATCAAAAAATTTCCCAGTCAAAATCTTGAAAACCACTTCTAGCACTCATGTTGCATAAAAGCATCTTATCCATACACAGCAAATATCTTTCTGAAAATTACCTCTGTTTCTTGCCTTTTCTTAAATAAAAAACATGAAATGTTGATAATGTTCATTTTGGTCCTCCATTTTCAGGGTGATCCAAGTCACAGAAAATACAATCTGTCTTGTCATGAGTTTGCTTTGAACTACATTGAAGTGTCAAGTATTTAACAAGTACACATGTGCAAGGGACAGACTGAAGGTAACTACTTATTAAGAGTGCTTGAAGTTTAGTGTAAACAAAAACTGAATGAACTTTTTGGCCAACCCAAAATTATGTCTGGATGATGTATCAAAAATGCTGAAAAACAATTTCCATTGGTTCTGAGTTCATAGTATCTCATGTACAAAAAGCACAGTGAAACAGACAACAACATTTGTAAAATATGTGATTCTTAGGTTAGTTCAGGCTATAGGAAGGAAATCCTATATATCCATATATATTTTTCAACCAATAAAATCCCAATAACTCCCTTCACCACTTCCACAAATTTGAGAAAAAGATTTCCACAAATCAGTGTGAAATTATTTTCTAACTAATGAAAACCTTGTATTGAAAAAGTTTACACCTCTATGTGAAATTAAATTTCAGATCCCCCTTACATATATAAAAACAGAAGACTACTGCTTCTTGGGGCTAAAAACAATTTCAGAGGCCAGATTGATCTACCCATGCATACACCTACACCCACATACATATGCACACAATGAAGAGATGACATCGAGAATCTGCCGACTAATGCCTTGTCCACACACAGACAGAAACATTAGGTTGGCTGTCAAAAAGTAAGTCTGTCCACACATCTCACACTACATTAAGAAAAATTAATTACTTTATAAAACAAACTTCAATGCAAGGAAAATTGAACATTTTATTGTTATTGTATATTTCTGAAAAGAATATATAAATGTTATTTCAATTGATGTTCTGCAAATAACCTTTTTTTGTTTCATTTAAAAGATTTGCTCTTGTTTGTAATCCTGACACTCAGATAAAAACAAAAACCAGGCTAGATGGATCCCAACAAGCTCTTAACTTCCTCTTTCATACAATACTGCATATAGACAAATATGAAATTGAGATAAAAATGAATATTTGTGAAAGACAAAAAAGTGAACTGACAAAATTTTGTGATGTCAACGAACACTCATCTAACACTTTTGAAATGCTTGTAGAGGACCGTGTGTTTATGTTTTGTTGAATTAGGAAGACATGCTGTTTATTCCTGCTAGAATGTCCAACTACAAGAACAATGTGGACTTGAGTTGAGTCCAACAAAAGATGTAAAGAAAACAAACAAGACCGACATATATATATCAACAAATATATGTATCAAACAACAAATTTACAAGTGACAAAGACTCCAACATTTGTGTTTGTGTGTGAACATAAAGAGTTTGTATTTTGGTGAATGTTTGTACATACGTGTATGTATGTTTCATGGTGTTTTCCCACAAGTGGACGAAAACACGGATTTCTGTGAGAGATCCCATTTTTAAATGTGTCCGCTGAAATGCAAAGTAGAAAGAGAATGAGAAAAGAAATTACCCATTATTTATAGTGTGGGGATTGTGTGCCCTAGTGAAATATTTGGACAATTAACAAGGAGTTAACTCCGAAATGCTCATTGTAGTAGGGACTGTGTAATTGCAGATACAACTATAGTACACTGTTGAACAATACTGGTGTCAGAAACCTTTGAATAGTACTTGCACTAATAGTATTTGCTCAAGAATATTCACTCAAACAGTAATCCATATAGTGATCTGAATAGCAGAATAGTATAGTGAATAGAGAATAGCGGTCCATAGAGGATAGAATAGAAGTGCATATTGGAGTAGTATAGAGGATAGACTCGAAATACAATCTGTATAATATAGAGGATAGACTAAAAACAGAGATCAATCTAGATGTCAAGCAACTTCCTATATATGCATTTCTTCTATGTTCATGTGATCCACTTAATTCAATAATGGGATTACCTGTGTTTGATTTCTGGCAATACGTGTTCAAACTCAGTGATGCAGTGACACTTTATTCCTATATAACACAAAACAGGAAAACTTTTTTTTTGCAATGTATTTCATTCCTTCGGAAAGTTCATCAAAGGTAAAATGCAGAGATTTATTAAGAAAAAATCCTATCCACACAAAAAAAGTATCATTGGGAAAAGAACAATGTGCTCAAATATCAAACTTGAGATCATTTTCAAATATTTGGAAGACTTTGTTATGAAAAAGAAGTAAAAATTATGGTAGATACTAAGTGACAGAATTGTTATATTTACTGAATTTTTCTAAAAACAATAAGAATAACAACAACAGATTTGAGTTCACAGACTTGAATTTGAAAACATTACATCATTTTCTGTACAAATATTTTTTTAAATATATCTTTACATTTTGTTCTTGATAAAGTTCCTGAAGGAATAACATACATTACAAAAATATGTTTTAATATTTTATCAGTTCAATTTATTAATACAGAGTGCAGCAGAAATACATTAGCTAGAAGATGACACCATTTCCATTAATGTCTTACCATTATATAGGAGATATTTTGGGAGGTATTTCTGCCACCTGCACCATATATATATATATATATATATATATATATATATATATATATATATATATATATATATATCCAAATGAGAAAAAGAACAAATGGAGTAAAAATCCACAGTTTGTAGCATTTACTTTTAAAAACAATGCTCAATACAAAGTAGAGAAAAATATTATTATATTTTTATTATAATAAATTACAATAGAAAAATTTTACATTGTTACACAAAAACTTTCATGTTTCACCACCAAGATTGTATTACCTCAGGCAATGGCAGATAACTTGTGATAAAAATGATTTATAGGGAAATTTAAAAACAGATCATTACCTCTTTTCAGAAGTTAAAGTGGAGTGCATAAGGTCATAATTAAAAATATCCTTATTGGTATGTCTAGATTAACCAATTACACATCAGATCTAAGCTAAAATATAAAAATCAGGTCAGAGGATGGAGGTGTGTAGGTTATTTTTACATGTCAAGAAAACTGACACTTAGACATGTCATCTAACGATATTAGCAAACATTGTAGTGACAAATGTATTATGGATGCATCCAACTATGATTTGTCAATTTGTTGAAGCAGACATAAAGTTATCAGAAACAGATTTTTTTTTTAATTTATAAAAAAAAATTTTATATACTTAGGAACCTTCTTAAATGAGCCAATAGGTAAAATTAAAAATGTGGAAACATTTATATACATTGCTAATTATACTGAATAGTTGGTAAAACATGTCAATATTAAAGTTGGAGGACCATTATATACTAATAAAATAATGGCTATACAATTGTAATATGTAATTATTTATAACAAATTTTTTTAACTATATTTTAAGGTAAAAGGTAGACAATGCCAGGATAACACTGTTAATTCAGTTCTTTGATTTAACAGATCTTTATTGTTAGGAAACTTTATAATATGCAATTTTTCTTGTAAACATAGGGAACATGGATCATGTTCTAGTTATTTTTAATATTTTCCATTTTACTGTAGGAGTTTTGTTAACTACTTTTAAGTTCCAAAAATATTTAGAAAGGGATATTCTGTTACAGTACGCGTTGTTGTTGAAAGATAATATCTGTTGATACAACACTAGTTTTAAAGGAATTTTTTGTATTACTGATATAAAATTTTTTTAATCGTTGGATTTTCTCTAAATGAAATAGTACTTAGGTAAACAAGGGAATTTGTTTGACACCTATTTTGTAATGGACAATCATTAGAATTTCTACAATTACAGAAGTTGGTATCATTATTGTTTGTTGCTTTGGAATGGCTAGTGTTACTTAGGTTTAAGTGTTGATTTAAAATTTTATTATTGTGTATTTTTAATATTTTTTCAAGGTTATCTGCACAACTATAGATTAATTTAAGTGTGTGTGTGTGTGTGTGTGTGTGTGTGTGTGTGTGTGTGTGTGCACGTGACTGCATATTTTCATTCAAAGAGGTTTGGTTAAATAATTTAGACATATCATGACAATTCATTTTGGTTGTAATCCTTTCAAGTTCATGGATTAATTTCTTGGTAGCCTGAGAGAATTGGTTAAGAAAAATGCCAAAATTTTCTTTAAAATAATTTTTATTTTCCCAAGTACTTTCAATCTCATCTGAGACCATTTATTTTGTTGTTTTCATTTTATTTATTTATCTATTATTATACTTATATACATATATATGTATATATTCATATATATATATATATATATATATATATATCCAGGTAAGATATTAATATGTGTTAAAACATGATAGCAATTGTGTAGCGATTTTTAACATTTTTGTTTTAATATCCTAAATTAAATAATACATATATATATATATATATATATATATATATATATATATATA
Source organism: Acanthosepion lycidas (assembly GCA_963932145.1). Lineage (NCBI taxonomy): Eukaryota > Metazoa > Mollusca > Cephalopoda > Sepiida > Sepiidae > Acanthosepion > Acanthosepion lycidas. The sequence goes on along the minus strand of OZ010581.1, from coordinate 13,984,317 downwards.
TATATATATATATATATAAATTTTTGCTGCTACAAACATTTAAGAACTTTGTTACTATACTCATAGTTGACTTTATTTATTTTAGGCTTTAATTCTCTTATAGCATTTTTAGTTTTTGCTTATTATTTTTATGTAATATAGATGTATTTTTAACTAAATCTGTCTGAACTGTGAGTGTGGACGTGAGTGTTGCTTTAAATGCTGTGAGATTAAACTGTGTTCATCCAAATGGAACGAAACCCTTTTTGCTAGCATTGTTGTAGTAAAACCAACATACATATTAACATTTTTATCACAGATACAATCTTCTAAAAGACATTTAAATTGATATACAATGTTGGTCTTTTGTAAGATGCTAGTTGATGGAGAAGAATTGTTTTGGACAACTATGTTGGTTGTATTAAATTTAGTATAGTATATAATTAATTTTATTTTTTTACTTGGATCAGTGGGGGATATATTAGTGTTGAGGAGTCTTTTTAGAATTGTACCTCCTGCTTATAGTTAGAATGCATTTGATTACAGTATAGTAATTTTATATGTTTAGATTTATTTAAGGATGTATTATTTTCATTTTTTATTCATGTTTATATTCCTAATAGCTTGTCTATAGCAATACAAGAACAGAAATTAAAAAGACAAGAATACGATTGACAGAGAATTTAAATTGTTGAAAATAAAAGTTAATTGGAACGCAATAAGCCAGAAGAGAGTTTCACAATTGAGACATGTGAAAAAAGAAACTGTTAACTTACAATTACATCTAGCAGCCATTTTAACTGCAAAATAATGGGACCTAGCTGGCAATATAGTACAACGCTTAAATTCGTAAAGTTGAGTTAACAAAGAAGAAAGCTCATCAGAACAATTACCATGAAAATGTTTATAGAAAAGGTACAGGGAAGCCATATCATGATGGTAGGAAAGTGACTGAAACTGAGATGCCAGGTTAGGACTAATAATATTGCAGATTCTTCTTTGGCTTTTATCAAGAATCTCTAAATACATAACAGAAGTACCAGATCAGATATGGTAATAATATTCAATGCATGAATGAATGAGCGACTTAAAAATTGCAAGATTTTGGTACACTGTGTTATATTAGATTTTCTCAGCAGAATCTAGCAAAACACAGTGTACCAACTTTCCCAGCAACAGACATAGCAATTGATTCAATATAATCTTTTCCTTCATGTCAGTAGAAAATCTTAGTTTATGAAGGCACAAGGAGTCACTCTCCTGGAGGTTAGCATAGCATGCTGATGATGGTCAAAAATGGAGCTGTTTCATTTTGGAGGCATTAAAATTAACAAAACATTTCTTACCCCATTTAACAACAGATTGTAAGTCATTTATTAAATCAACTGCCAATTTGATCTCATCAAACCGATCAGACTCACCTTTAAGACAGGAGTAAATAGATATGACATCAGCATAGATACTTAGTTGAGAACTGATGACATCAGGAAGGTTGTTAATGAAAATTAAAAACAACATAGGTCCAAGGATAGAGCCCTTGAGTTGGGGAACTCCTACGTTAATGCAAAAAAATCTAGAAGAGCAGCCATTCAAGAGAACTTTCATTTTGTTACTAAAAATGGAAGCATTTCTTGTTAGAGTACTGTTAAAAAAATTTAAATTCTTATGAAATTTTTCATTCTGACAACTTCTAACACAGTTTAAATTAGAAAACAACAAAGGCCTGTCAGAGAAATCATCTCCATTTCAAAACCCTATATTCAAAATTGGCTCAACATCCCCTGACGAATGAACGGAGTGATTGCTGGGTGGGGGGTCATCTATGAAACTCTAGATATGGGATGCTGAAGGTAACACCAATCAGCTTATATATATATAAAGAGAGAGAGAAAGAAAGAGAGATATAGACTATTATTGCTAATTGGGAAAAAAATCATATATACTAAAAATCTTTGTAGCATATCCATTTCATTTAAACTAAGGATTTCTTTTAAAAGATTTTAGTACAGGACTATTAAGTTGTCCCATCCTAATGTTGTGTCACCTTGACACGGTAGGTCAGATTGCATGCTTCAATGACCCACATAGCTATGTAGGTGGGGGCATCAGCCCTTAGCAGGACCAACCAAGCTCAACAGCTCTGTTGGTTAGGAGCCAGATGAAAGATGAAAGACATACCCTGGTCCTCCAGGTTGGGAGTTGTGCAGTAGGCTAACAATCTAAAAACAAGCTTGTTACAGAAACCTCAGCAATATCTTCAAACAATGATATAGTCAAGGAAGAGTCCTCTGTAGCAGTGACTTACCTCAGTGACCCAAAAGGGCCAGAATCGCGTGTATGTTTTGCAAGAGAGTGTGGAGATGGCAAATCGGTGAGCTTCAGATGGACGATGAATCAGACAGCACTTTCTGCTGATAGAAGTGGTGGTGTTGCTTGTAGCCATTTTTATTAGCTGGTTTTGGGTGCTCACTGGCTGAATGTTGACTGGGTCAGATACATAAAAAGATGGTATGCTCATTTAAGAGGTGTTCAGCTTTTCGTTCGGAACAGTGAGTGGCGTATTGGAGATCGAGATAAGAAGTGTGGATTTGTTTTGCATAGTGAACCTATTGGACTCATACTACCTTTCTTTCCTGTGTGTGCTTCCAACCAATTTTTGCAACATCCTTCAAAGTGGAGCATAGGATGCCTGCTGATGAAAATCCCCCAGGAAGGAAGCCAGCATGACATGGGCTGAGCTAAAGAGGATTGCCCGGAATCATGTCCATTGGAGAAGTGTTGTTGTGGCCCTATGTTCCCCAGGGAATTAAGAGGCATAATGAAAAAAATGAATTGTTGTCATTAATAAAGTCCATACAGAAAACACAGGGCAAAATCTATTAAATAAAGGATATGTCCTGCAAAGACATGGGTGATCATGGTTCTCTACAGCTTCCTATCCTTTGTAAATCTGTTTAATCTTTATCTTCTTCCCTCCTAGTTCCTCTTCTGACATCCATTTACACAAACTCATTACATAGGCTTCTTTCTGTTTCCCTCTGGCTTTCATGTCTTCAATATGTCCTTTGAATGTCAAATTCCCCAAGCTCACTTTTCACATTATGTGTTCCAGAAATTTCATGTCTCTTTCTGATTCTAAATACAAGTGTCCTTTTTGTTTACCATTTTCACTAAAACGGCCTTGTTGCTAACATGTGATATTCTCAGCATCCTTCTGTAGAACTACGTCTCTGTAACTTCAAGTCTCTAATCCACATTTTAAAAAAATGTAGTAAAAATTAATTAGGAAAGCAAAAATTGCACATAATGTCTAATCTACATCTGCTTTTGCAATGATGTGAAACTAACTTCAACAACTTAAATTCTTCTTAAATTTATATCTATATTAATATAATTTATATCTATATTAATATAATTAGATGACATCAAAAAAGAATGTCCATGAAAAAGAGACTCGATGAATAATATGTAGAAATTATTTGAGATGCTAAATACACTATGTCAAATTTCATGATGTAAGTGAATGTGTTCATAATAAAATGGTTATTAACTGATGTTAAAGTTTTCATTTGTTGATGTTTGTAAAATTTCCTGGATTTATTATGCAACACAAAAGTTGTTCACAATATAAGAAATAAATATTAAAAGTGGAATAGTTAATGATATTTTTTTTTATTTCAAATGATGCAACATCAATTACTGAGTTCTGTCTTCCTGAATACTGTTCTTTTATTGTAGTTTCTTCTTGCTAAAATTTTCTTTCCCTCCCAATAAACCCAACCCCTAGAATATTAGTGGCATTATCATCTTGCTTGTAGTGAAATGAATTAATATATATATATATATATATATATAAAAGAAAAAAAGAAAAAAACAACCTTGCACCAATGAAAAGTGCATATATGAAAGAAAAATCAAATATAAACAGTCAATTGCTGATACCTCTGATGAGTGGATGGAGTAATTCCTGGATTATCCATCTATAAAACTCTGGAGTTAGGATGTTGAAGGTAACATCAATCAGATAAGTGACAAACTTTTTACTTGTATTAATTACATATATATATATATATAATTAATACAAGTAAAAAGTTTGTCACTTAACTGATATATATATATATATATATATATATATATATATATATATATATGTGTGTGTGTGTGTGTGTGTGTGTGTGTGTGTGTGTATTGTGTATATTTAGGCAGCAATTTTTCATTAACGCATGTTTCATTAAATAATATAGACAAGTTTTGTCTATTTATTTTAAGTAAGTTCCTTTCATATTGTCTGATAAGCTTAATCACATTATCGTTGAAAGATGAAAGGAAAACACCATATTGATACATGTTTAAATCCAATCTAAGCTTTCGGCTTACACAAGCCATTATCAAAGATGACAATTTCAATAAATCAAACAACAATAGATGAAACAACAATGATAGTCCGCCCTTGCTGCATGAAAATTTCCAAGTAACAACAAACTTGTATATATGAGATGCGGAAATAGAAATCACGTTGCAGCTCATGACATCACACATGACCACGAGAGAGTGAAAAACAAGAAGTATTAAGCATGGAAAGCCATTGGTATAAACCAATGGCTTCTGTTATAAATTATAGGCATTTAAGGATATTTGTGGTGATTTCATAGTTTATTTTGTTCAGGTTAAGTTTCAACTGTTTTATGTATAAAACTTCAAGAATTTTTACTTGTATTAATTATATATATAATCTAATATATATATGATCTAATTTAATCTTTATTTAAAAAAAACTATTATGTAAATTTTTGTAACTTTTTATAATATTTATGTATTACACCCTAATCTTTATTCGGTAAAAATTTCATTGCTAATCATGCATTAATTTTTAAGTAATACACATATTTATGTCTTTGTTGTTTCCGTTCCTTATATTATGGCAGCTACTGTATATATATATATAATTAATACAAGAAAAATGTTTGTCACTTAACTGATATATATATATATATATATATATATATATATATATATATATATATATATAATTAATACTAGTAAAAAGTTTGTCACTTAATTGATATATATATATATATATATATATATATATATATATATAATTAATACAAGTAAAAAGTTTGTCACTTAACTGATATTGGGGCAACAGATTATTATTTCAACATATATTGTTAAATACAACAGACAATGAATGTCTATTATGCAGACATTTAAACAAAGATATTCACCATCAAAGATTATATTCTGCTATGTTGACATAGAAGATTGCTATGCGATGACATATAACCAATCTGAAGATGGCTCATGTGAACTGAAATCTTAGATCAAGGAACAGCTTAATAAAAAAATATCTGAATGTTGGGTGATTTTTGTGTTTATTTTCACATGAAATTAAAGCAAATATACGGCATTTAGAATGGCTCACGATCAAAAATTTTTTGTCTGTTATATTTAACAATATATGTTTAAATATATATATATATTTAAACATGTTTCATTGAATAATATAGACATATTATGCCTATTTATTTTTATAATAATCTTCTCTAGTTCTCTAATCTGTCTCTTGGTATTAAGATGAAATTCATCAAAGAAGGTGCCATAGTTTTTCATAACATCAAGAGACTGATTAGAGAACTAGAAAGAATTATTATAAAAATATACATTCATAATATGTCTATATTATTCAATGAAACATGTTTGAATGAAGATATCCTACCTAAATACACACGCACACACACATGCACATGCACACATACACACACACATATATATATTTCTTTTTTTTCTTTATTATATGATCTCTGTTCAACTTTTTTTGTTATTTTCAATGTTGTATTTCTATCATTAGATAACTTGACAATATCTTGTTTCTCTTTTGAGACTATATCTTTCTTACATCCCATATATATACACACACACACACACACACACACACATATATATATATATATATATATATATATATGAAAATTTCCAAAATATAACTATGAAACATAAGACAAATATTAGTGGATAATGCCAAAATAATCTACAGCATCCAATTCAAGGAAAGAGTCAACACTCTAGACGCTATTATTATACAATATAAACAGCCCATATAAAATAAAATGTCATTCAACTCAGGAAACTGTATCTTGAAGTGCATATGATATAATTAATGTGTGCATATATTATCTTTATATTATATATATTTGTGCAGCTTTCTTCCCAAAAGCCATAACACATGATGTCATGCTAAACTATTTAAACATCCAGCTTCTCAAAGAATACCAGGATGTAGACAAAGGAATTCTAAATACCACACAGACAGCACATTGGTTCTTGATAATGACTGCGATAGTCGAATGTACTTGAGCGAAAATTCCTATAATATGTTAAGATATATTTTATAAGTAGATATGATCAATCAAGAAAAATCCTCAAAGATTGCATATTTAAAAAAGTCATTTGGACTTTGCTAACCAGACACTTCTCTGTAGCTAAATGGTATAGGACGTCAGATCAAATGAAAGTTTCTGTATAGGAATACAGGTTTGATTTCTGTTGGAGAATGTGTATTTTCTACAAAATTTCTCAAACATTCAGGCCAGTAAATGTAATTAATACTGTTTAATTAAAAAGAGAGCATTTACTTAAATAAATTGTATCTATAAAAACAAAATACAAAGTTACAAAAAGAGTATAAAATGGAAAATGTTATTTATAATCCCTTGATCAAACTTAAGGGACAAATAAAATGTTCCTTTTGTTTACATAGGCTTGTCTGATGAAACTTAATATAAACAGCCTCAAGAACTCGTAGATGGTGGAACTTTATTTTGGAACTTTGTATTTTGTTTTTAGTTGCTAATTTATTTATAATAAAAATCTATTTTAATTATGTTTCTATTTTCCATCCCCATTCATTATTTACTAATGTGTCTTTTGATTGTTTCCTGCTTCTCGCCAATGTTCTTCGTAAGTGATAGGTTTGCTAAGCAGATTTCTACTGCAGTTCGACATTGTTACTTTGCCTCTAACGCTCGTGTTGTTTTCTCTGTCAAGCCTGTCCTTCTGTCTATGTGTAAGGATGTTCTCCCTCCACATCATAATAGTTTGTTAATTTATTCTTTTAAATGTAGTTGTGGTTCGCACTACATAGGGAGAACGACGCAAAGGCTTGATGTTAGAATAAAATAACATGTTCCAGCGAAAATCTGAAACCTCAAGTACACTCCCTCAGACATTTTGACCAATACATACAGGTCTTCCATCACAGAACACCTTATAAATAGCCATAATTGTGCTGTTAGTTTTAGTGGTGACGCTTTTACCATCCTTAGCAGGTCCTACTCTAATTACCACCTAAAAGTGTTGGAGGCCATCTATATTCTATCATTAAAGCCTTTTCTATGAAAAAGAAGGACTTTGTATTAGGCTTCCAACTAATTACCATTTAAATTTTTTTTTCCTCTCCCCCCAATACACTTTGTCCATTGTTCTTGTTTATATAATTAACTTTATTTACCTCAATTTACCTCTGTTGAGCAAGGTACAAAACCGGTTAGCTAGCCCATTTTTCATTTTTACTTTTTATTATCATGAGTGGTAATAGTAAAACTAATTTTTATCTGTTTTTGGCAGTGATATCTTGTCAGCAGTCAATATACCACATAACATCCTTGAGTGCTTAGCTTTGGAACAGGTTTTAGTGGACTCAGCAATTTTCAATCAGCTTGTCTAAATCATCTTCAAGAAGCGAGAGCAAGATTTAAAAGGTCAGCCAATCTAACAGTGATCTCATCTCACAATCCTCACACTTGCTCCATATGTGGCCTCCTTTGTAAATCACTAGCGGGTCTTAAATGCCACTTAAGATTATCGCACAAACCAACGGGAGAGTCCATTATTATTATTATTATTTTTATTTTTATGTTTAAACATTCTTTTTACAGATATAAATATTTAAGTAAATGCTCTGTTTATAATAAACAGTATTAACGACATTTACCAGCCTGAATATCCGAGAAATTTTCATAGAAAATATGCCTCCTTCGACAGGAATCAAACCTGTATCCTATACAGAGGATACATATTTTCTATGAAAATTTCTCAGACATTTGGGCCAGTAAATGTCGTTAATACTGTTTATTATAAACAGAGCATTTACTTAAATATTTGTATCTATCTATAAACATAAAAAATGTCTTTATATATATATATATATATATATATATATAAAAGTAACAAAGAATAAATGTTATCATTTATTTAATTTATAGTAATAGAATTAGGAATGTTTTTAATAAAAGATGTAATATTTTAATAGGCTAAATGTTAATGATGAAGTCATTAATGTTGAAATTTTTGAGATGAGCAATTATTATGCCTTAAAATTCAGATCAGTAATTTGGTTGTTATACTCATAGCATTTCAGCATTTGTAGCCTCCGGCCTTTTTCAAATCTGTTATATTCTGTAACCATCTCAGAATTCTGAACTGAATCCTTGACATTATCTGTAGGATTCGATTGTTTTCCTCCCACTTTCCATATCACCAAAATATTACTCACTAACCTTATTCACTTTAGTATCTGTCTATATTTCTGTGATGAGGTATTATGTACACTATTTACATTATTCGGACTATTGTCCTCACCTTTGTCACCATATTTATTATGTTTCGGCTGTTGTACACTCTGGCCTTCTTCAGGTGGTTGGAATGTTGAACTTAACCCTTTATTTCGCTCACTGGGGTAGACTGCTCTAGTTCCACGTGCCATGTTTAATAGATGTCAGTTATCAGTTATCTTCTGTTAATTTCCCTCTGAAAGTTCTCCACTGCCTTAAACGAGTATTGAACTCACACTCTTTGGGCCCTGTCACTGGATCTAACCAATGCCTTTATCCACTGTACCATGTGTCCTTTTGTTTTGTTGTTTGTTCTTTCATTCACTGGATCAAAGGGTGTGACTTTTCAGCACTGACAACTGCCAGGCATCCAGATATATTCTAACAAACACTTTAATTCACCAGGCCATGTGTCTCTTGAACAACACAATATGTAAAATTTGGGAACCTTGAACCTAATATCTGTAACCAGGTTATGGAATTGTATAATTGTCCTTTCTTTTTTAACCAGAGATTCCCAGGTGATATTTATATCTATGCTAGGTCTACTGAGGAGATTATCAGTGCCTTTCATTTATAGGCACTTGAAGAAGGCTGGCAAGTACAATGGATGAAACATTACGAGTATAATAAACAAGATGAGTATACTGGTTCAAATATTAAGGTATATAATAATGATTTGAGTTATATTAATAAAATAAATATTTGAATAAACTAAATGATTTTATCATCAATATTTAGTGTGTGATTTATTTCATTATTACAAATTAATTATTACTTTTATTTTATTATTATAAATTAAAATATTATTTTTTTAGTCAGAAATGGAAATTATGGCAATTTTTCTCATCTAACTTAGCATAACTGAAGACTTTCTGTATATTTTTTCTTGTACAACAATTATGGAAGTCATTTAACAAATGGTTGCCATATTATACATTCTTATAGCTAAAAAATAACTTTTTATATTTCTAATCAAAATTAAATTTTTTGTAAGAATATTTAAAAAAAAAAGCTTCTGTCTATATCTCTGAGATGAGGCATTATGATTACTTACATTATTTACAATATTCAGACTGTTATCCTCATCTTTACAATGTTTCAGCCGTTGTACACTCCAGCCTTTTTCGGGTGATTGGAATTTCGAACCGAACACTTTATTTTGTCCACCAGGGGGTAGATTGTTCTAATTCCACATGCCATGCCTCTTCTGGATGTCTCAGTTATTTCCCTTTAACTCAACTCTCCAAGTTTGGTTCACCACTGTTGTGGCCTGGTATTGTCTAGTCACTGGATTTAACCAATCTACTAGGCCATGTGTCCTTATAGTTAAGAATTTTTTTTAGATGTTCTTTTACAGTTCAAATATCTATGCTGATGATACACTGATACATGTGTACACTTCCGAAGCTCTAGATTACAAGATGTTGGCAGCTGATCTCTCCTCTGAACTAACCCTAGCAGTTCAGTGTGAGAAAAACTAGCTGGTCACGTTCAAAAACAAACAAGTGACATTTCATCATCACCAACTGGATCCAGAATTCTCAACTATCGCAATGAACAGATGATATCTCAGGAAATCTTTGTACCTTGAGCACCTATTGGAACTTGAACTCAACTCAGACCTCAATACATACAATCCATCGCTAAAAATGCTGGAAAGATGGTCAGTTCCCTGTACTGCTTCAGTTAGTACTTGACTCCTCTTGCTAACCTCTGCCTTTACAAGAGCCAGATCAGGCTGAGTACTGCTACCATATATGGGCAGGAACTGTCCAGTCTTCACTTTTCAGTCTCAGTAGTCCAAAAGCATCTCTGCGTCCTTGTGGGTGATGAATTATTTTCCACCCTAAAACCTCTTTCCCACAGATGAAACATTACAAGATTCTCACTGCTCTATTGCTATTTCCATGAAAAGCATTCAGATGAACTACAATGCTAAGTTCCACCAGTTCTAACCTTTACAGTTAAGACTTGTTATGCCACACACATTATAGCAAACCACTCATTCTTTTCATATTCCACTTGAGCAGCTTCTTCCCATAAACCACTGTTCTGTGGAAGTGGCTCCCCGATCACTACAATCTTAGCCTGTTTAAATCTAGGGTTAACAACTGTTATGTTTCCTACATATCCGCATAAACTGTGTCTCTTATTCTGTAACCCTCTACTTTGAGTTGCTCCCTGGCCTTGTACATGGTGAATATACATCATAATTTTAAAAAAAAAAAAAAAGTCTATGCAAATTTATAGGGTAGGTAAGCTTGTCCTTCAAACTTAGAATATTTACACAACACAATCTTCTTAGGCAGTATTTTCCCTGAATTAGATCTCTAGTATGAAACTGGACTTTAGCATTTGAGAACTGGGAAACCTCTTCACTGGTGGAAACAGAAGAATAATTTTTGATCTTGCAATCATTTCATCTTGATTCGTAATGAAGAAAGAAAAGTTACGATTTTTAGTGAATGATTTGAAAAAAATATTGAATTGAGTAATTGACTGTCTTTTCCCTCACTGTAATTTTGAAACTTTCAAAGAGTAACATTCGATTTTAAAATATGTAACGTTTTTTTTTTTCCTGTAACTTGTAAAAAAAAATTAAAAGGGTGAATTTTAAAATAAATGAAACTAGGTTAAATTTTAGATATTTTACTTTAAGGTTTAAAAAATGCTACAACAAAAAACTTAAGAATTTGGGCTTTGCCCAAGACATCAGAAAAAAGAAAAAGAAGAAAAAAAAAAAGCTGTTGATAATAATCAGTACTCCTCTCTAACCGTTTTGCCAAGCTCGGTGTACAATTTACTACTCTTACTTAGTCAAGGATCAAGGCTACGTGACCCAAAAGTTGAACACAAGTCAGTGAGTAGTAATACAAATACACAATACAATAATAACAATAATAAATAACTGACTTCACCAGTTAAAACCCCTAGTAAATAACCTTATGTTTTTTTACAATAAATACATTTAAAAAGTATTTTATTAATATGAGCAGTTATTGATTTTTTGTATATTTTTTACTTGAAATTATTGAAGATTTCATTTTTTAAGGCACCACCATAACAACGATATGCTTAGGGGAAGAGGATTAGTCGGAAAGACATGAACAAAAAAAGCAAGCGGACCTTTCTGAAGTGGGGATATGTAAAGCACAGAGAGAGGAAAAGCAAGTTAGAGGGAGGCAAAAGAATAAAAGAAGAAAGAGCACAAAGGGTAGAAGAGGAGAGTGAAATCGGGGCAAACGGAGAGACTAAAAAGAAATACTGGAATGTGGGTGCCTGGGAGAGAGCATGCTGGACGCTCAAGAGATTAGGAAAGGTAGAGAAAGAAAGAGAGAGAAGCGGGAAGAAGAAATATAGAGGGAGTGTAAATAAAGAAAGACAAGCCACGACAAAGAGGAGGAGAGAGAAAGAAAAATTTTGTGAGCGCGCGCCTGAATTTTAAGGGTCATTTCTTAAGGGTGTATTCCATGAACATGCATGTGTACGTGCGTATCAGAAAGAGAGTTTGTTATCGTGTATATGTTAGAGTTAATGTGTGGCTTTTACTATACGTTTTAAAACTTTTTTCTCTTGTTTTTATTTTTTAAGCTGAAAAAATTAAACAATGTTAGGATTTTTTAATTAAGTGTGATTATATTTTTTGAGACATTAAGTGACGTAAGTACCATTACGCAAAATTTAAACATTCTAATTTTTTAAATAAAATAAATATTGAAGTTTTAGTTAATTTAAATTAACTTCAGTATTCGATGAATTAATAAATACCAAAAAAAAAGGTTTCCATTTAGAAGTTAGTCGATTTTTGTAGATTTTTTAAATTTGAGTGCAGCGAACATTTTTCCAATTGATTTTTTTTCTACGTGTTTTCCGGTTATATAAGTTTTTAAGTACAAACAAAAAACTTGTAAGAAGCATAAAAATTAAAATAAAATAAAAACAAATAACCCCGTTCCTAATGTGAAAATATAAAACATTTTTATCAGATTTATCGCCATTTCTTAATGATCTCTAAATAAATAAATAAAAATTAATTAATTAATATTGATTTTATTTTTAAAAAAATTAAACCTTTATGATGGGATTGAAGTTTTTTCTTTCTTTTTATCAATGTGTCCTATTTTCTGACAAACCTGGAAGTCATTGACGGAATCTTTTTTTTTCAGGCATAAGTTTTAAAATTGTTTTTTTATGGATACAGTTAAAAATTAATATAAATGAATGTTGAATGAGTTTTCTTCATTTTTTGTTTTAGTGCCATGGTCTATTGTTTGAGCACACGGGATAGAACATGGGTTGTAAGTAAAAACTAAAATCACTTTGCTTTTTGTGTGCATCGATATGTAAAAAAAAAAGAAAAGCTACCTGCCATTTAGTTAGTAAAGTTTAATGGAAATAAACAACTGACTACAAGAACATGGGAAACCTAGGTTTACTTTATTTATTTATTTTGATTATGTTGTAGTCCGTGGTCCTTTGGGTGTGAAGGTGGGTGAATGGTTATTTTTTTATCAGTTAGATGCAGAAATGAAGTGTCCTCTAAAAATTTAAAGTGTTTTTATACATATATAAATGCATGAAAAACATAAGTGTGTGTGTAACTGTAACGATGTATGTATGTAGGTGTATGCGTGTTTGTGTTTCATGTGCATGGATAGGGTGGGGGATATTTATCGACAAAAAGCAAAAGGTGGAGAGGGAAAAATAAAGTTAAAAAAGGAAAATTAGTTTTCCCTTCCTTCTCTCCCTTCTTTTTTCCTCCCTCCCCATTTATTACCCTGTTTCTTTTTTCTCACCTCCTCTCTCCCTGTTTCACCTTATCTTTTTACCCCCTCCCTTTTTCTCCCTCCCATTACTCTTTTCGCCCTCTTTTGATCAAATCTGTGTAGGAGATTAGTTTCAGGATCTTAATGTAAAAAAAAGCAAAACTTGAAATTCTCAATGAAAGGTTTAAAATTTGACCTTTTTGTAAATGATTATTATTAGTAAATAGAACCATAATTTATTTAATTATTGGACATTTGCCAATGTTATTTCTTCAATGAGAAAATAAATAAAGAAATGAAATGCTAAGTAAGGGTATATAATTTTGTTTTACATTGTACTTCAAATATTCTCAACGTAAAATTAAAATATTAAATATTATTAAGTAGATTATATACCCAATGTCACAGGCACATATACAATTTACTTTTTATAAGTACACAACAAAAAACGTATATATTTTGTTGCTCAAAAAAAAAAAATCATGTATTAATTCATATCATTTAAAAATTTTTTTAAAGCAATAGTCATTCTTAACCCCCCCGCACCTCCCCCAAACTAACAAAACTCTACATCTCTGCGTGAGTATAAAAATAAGAGAAAAATGTATGATGAGGGTGTCTGTGGTAATGACAAAAACGAAAACGCGCGACCAAAGAAGGACAAAAGACGAAGTAGGGGGAAGAGGTTTTTTGTATTCATTCATGTTTAAAGCATCCTTTTCAAGGCTCACTGGAGGGGGAGAAAAAATAAAGAAAGATGTCACAAAGGATGGCCTGTTCTTCAAACATGAAGCGTTCTTGATAGAGGGAAGGGGCAGTACGACAAAGCAAGGTAAAAAGTGGCAACATTGACCATTATTCTGGCTGACACAGAAAAACATTGTTGAAGTTCAACAAAGATTACACACTGTATTTACAAATGATTGGTAGAGACAAGAAGAAGTGAGGTTCTAAAAGTGTACTATCCCAGGGGGTGACCTAAGCATATATTTTTTATTTTTATTTTTATGTGTATGTGGGGAGGGCCCCCTTTTTTTAATAAGGTAATAAGATTAAGATTGAAAGCAGAATAAATGCATGGAAGAATAATGACGAAATGCATGCATGCTTTAACAAGGCCCTTCTTCCCGATCAAAATTGCGCGTGCGCACATTCACACGCACATACGCACTCATACCTATGCGTAGGCGCACATAAATAAATCCTCAACCTCCTGATAAAAATAAACAAATTAAACACAATAGATGTTTATTTTTAAACACATCCTTCCTTCTTTCTTACTTTCCTGCTTTCCTTGTCAATGCACTTAATTCGGTAGTGAATCAATAAATCATATAGTTCGAATATTAATGAAAAAGAATTTATCTATTCAATTGAGTAGTTTAATGCTTTGTTTGATTTTTATTTGATTTGTCTTTTTTTTTTACTGCTTATCAACCTTGTGGGTTATTTAAAGGAAACATATTTTAGATTGTTAGAATAATGCTTTTTTTGTGAGTGAATATTGTATCAACAAGTTTTTGAGAATAGCAATAACTTTTCTAGATAAAAGTACTACTATTTAACCCATAACTGGGGGAGATGGAGTCATAACTTTTCCAAGGGTATTGCACATAAGTGAATGTAAAAGACCCAACTAGAATTTCAAAATCTATAGTCTTTTATTAATTTATCATTGTGTAACATGGCCTCCACTTTGTTGTCACATAAACTATCACAATATATCATACATACATACAGTGTATACATGTATGTATGTATGTTATTTACATACATAAATGTGCATTTTGACAGCAATATTTTGTTTAAATCTGGAGAAAAAGGTTTTTTTTAATTACTGTTTTTTTAACATATAATGAACACATAATTGTTATAACGAGTGTATGTTTCCTAAGGAAAGAACAAACAACGTTTCAAATTTTAACTGTGAATTGATCACTTTTTCAAAATGTATACATAATTATGTGAAGAGATGACAAAATTGTTGATATGTGGTTCTTTAGTTTCCGTTGATATGGGAAGCAATTAGGTGTAAGGGTGTTGCTGGTAAGGCCAGATGCAGGTAGTGGGTTAGTTGACTGCGGTCTTGGTGGTAACGGCAAAAGAGGCCTGGAATGGATTCTTCTAGCTGCGAATTTGTGGTAGTATGAGTGGGATGTTGTTGGCGGGCTGATCCATGGTAAGGCCTAGTTAGGTGCATTGTCGAGTCAGTTGACTGAGGTCTCTGTGATGACTACAAGAGAGGCCAGGGCACAGTAGTGTTGACAAGAAACAGGTCATGGTGATGACAATGACAGGCTACCATTGTTGACAGCTGGCTTGTCAACCTGGCACTTGGTGTGAATAGTCTGTTGCCATTACAATGAATTGACTGAGGTTACGGTGGTAGTAATGATGAAAGGAGTGGACATAGTGTTGACAACAAGAGCTGATGTCGTTGTTGACAGTTGGCCTGTCAGCCTGAGGGGTTTTCTTTAATGCAAATCTTGTGTCTCCCAGGTTCATTTTTTTTTTTTTTTTTCGCAAGGATTTGTTTTGAAGACTGGATGTGATGCTAGGAGCCCCTGCACAGATGATGATTTTTTTTATTTTGGGTTTTGTTTTCCTAGTACTCACATCCAACTGACATGTAGACTGAATCAAAAAGAGATCTAATTGCAGTGGAATAGAACATAATGAACATTAAAAACGTTCAGACACATTTGAGTCTCTCAATCTAGTACTTTCAACCATACTTTTGGTTAATTATGAAGGCACAAGGTGGCGTAATAATTATTGTTGGAAAATAAGAAAACAGATTTAGGGCTGCTTATCTTTTCTTCAAACTACTACCACTTAGAAAGGCATGAATCCACATCTCCCTGCATGCTGCTGATCTATTGCCAGATATCTTGTTGAAATGCTTGGACATGCTACAATGTATAGAGTAGTTGAGTGAGTATTTCGGTAAGCTCCTCTCGCATAACTATCTTATTGATCCAGGCTATAGTATCATGAAATTGTTACATCTATAGTTAGTTTGATAGGGACAAACAATATGATAATCTATATTAATAAAGATAAATATCTGTGTGAATGCCGGTGTGTATGTCTGTGTATCTGTCTGTACATCTATAGGAAGAAAAACTACTTCACCGATCTTCATTAAAAAGCCATGTAATGAGCTATGTTTTATTTATTTTTAAGGGGAGCAAAGCAGGGAGAAAATAAATGTACCCATGGATTCAAAAATTACTGGACAGATTTTATGAAATTTGTAACGTACACATAAAAGACCATGTAATGAGCTACGTTTTATTTATTTTTGAGGGGAGCAAAGTGGACAGAAATTAAATGTACCCATGGATTCAAAAACTACTGGACAGACTTTTATGAAATTTGTAACATAGACATAAAAGGTCATGTAATGAGCTATGTTTTGTTTATTTTTGAGGGGAGCAAAGTGTTCAGAAAATAAATGTACCCATGTGTTCAAAAATTACTGGACAGACTTTTATGAAATTTGTAACGTAGACATAAAAAGCCATGTAATGAGCAATGTTTTATTTATTTTTGAGGGGAGCAAAGCAGACAGAATGTACTCATGGATTCAAAAACTACTGGACAGAATTTTATGAAATTTGTAACGTAGACATAAAAAGCCATGTAATGAGCAATGTTTTATTTATTTTTGAGGGGAGCAAAGTGGTCAGAAAATAAATGTAACTATGGATTCAAAAACTACTGGACAGATTTTTATGAAATATGCAACATAGACATAAAAAGCCATGTAATGAGCTATGTTTTATTTATTTTTGAGGGGAGCAAAGCGGACAGAAAGTAAATGTACACATGTATCCAAAAACTACTTGACAGACTTTTATGAAATTTGTAACATAGACATAAAAAGCCATGTAATGAGCAATGTTTTATTTATTTTTGAGGGGAGCAAAGCAGGGAGAAAATAAATGTACCCATGGATTCAAAAACTACTGGACAGACTTTTATGAATTTTTTAATGTAGACATAAAAGGTCATGTAATGAGCTATGTTTTATTTATTTTTGAGGGGAGCAAAGTGGTCAGAAAATAAATGTACCCACGGATTCAAAAATTACTGGACAGACTTTTATGAAATTTGTAACGTAGACATAAAAGGCTATGTAATGAGCTATGTTTTATTTATTTTTGAGGGGAGCAAAGTGTTCAGAAAATAAATGTACCCATGGATTCAAAAACTACTGGATAGATTTTTATAAAATTTGTAACATAGACATAAAAGGTTATATAATGAGCTATGTTTTATTTATTTTTGAGGGGAGCAAAGCAGACAGAAAATAAATGTACCCATGGATTCAAAAACTACTGTACAGATTTTTATGAAATTTTAACATAGATTTCTAGCATGAGAGTGAATGTAATGTGTTATTTATAAGTATATATTATTTTGATCAAAGGAGATCACTTAGGGGCACAACCACTCCTTAAATATTTTTTTCCTTCGATTTAGATGAAACTTAAACTTAGGTAAATGAACTGAAATTATGCCTATTCCCAAAATATCAGCCAATTTCAATTATATCACGGCACCCTAATGGAGGATATACTCCACTATATTGAAAATTTTGGAAGCCCATAACTTGATTATTTGAATCTCTATTATCAAGAGGTTTTTACCATAGGGCTATATGTTTTAGTCACCTTGATATATTTTGAAGCTAACTCCCAAAGTACTTATATAGAGTTTGAAGGGGTGGAGTGGAGGGCTTAGCTCCCTAAAAATCTAAACAACACTACCAATGGATAGATTCTTATGAAATTTGAAAGAGGCTCTATGTATAACACTAATGACATAAACTATGTATATCTAGTTTATTTTAAAAAAGGGGTTTCTATGGGTGCACAAATTCCCACCTGAAAATAATTGTTTCCATGGATTTAAATGAAATTTAAACGATACCATCTTTTTACATTCATTTCATTTTTGCATCCAAATATTTGATTGAGACAGCAAATTTAGTTTCCTATAACCTACACAATAGCTACTGTTTTCATTTTATATCTAATTAATATAGATCCTAGTATAGTTTTCCCATAAATTTTGTATCTTTTGGACTAAGGAGGAATCACTTGAACCTACATAATAACTACAATTTCATTAATATGCAACTTTACAATTTATTTGAATTCCTGATAAAGTTCTTTATCCTATAATGATCAAATATAAACAGCTCTATATCTTTCAGATGTCTGTTCTGCCAGCTGACTATTGCAAATAATAATTAGGCTACACCCATACTACAAAGCCTCCCCAAAAGTTCCGTTTTGGGCCACCTAAGCAATCCCAGTGGAGGAAAAGAGAAAGATCAGAAGAAATTGAAGATCAGCTGAGCAAGAGAAGAGAAGACGCAAAAGGGCATGCAGCTTCACAAGCATCAAAAGTCAAGAACAAGCAGATCTAAGATGAAGATTAAATGCTCATCGGAGTGCAGCAGAAAAACAGTCTGAAACTCAACAAGAAGATGTACATTAGATGCTCAAAAGGCTGCATCAACAAGAGAGTCTGAAAATCAAGAAAAAGCTGACAGAAGATGTACATTAAATGCTCAATGGACTGCAGCTGCCAGACAATCTGAAACTCCAGAAGTAAGGGAAAGGAGACTCAGAATGAATACTCAACAGAATGCAGCAACCAGGCAACTGGATATATTAGACTGAAAATAAACATTACTATATCATATGCAAATGTGATAGACAAGAATAAATAGAGAACAACTGGTGAACACAAGGGCATTGCTTAACAAACACATTTGCTAAACGGAACACAGAGAAATGTGCTACAAGTGCTACTGCACATAGAAATATATCAAACATAACAATGACATCACCAATATGATTATTAAATTTGCTGGATGACCCAGAACACATAGAAACATGGATAAGAAGCTCTGCTGCATTTGCAAGAGTGAAAAAATTAAGAGGCACAAAGACTGATGGAGGAGAGAACAAGATAATGTATATATTTCTTGCTACTGCTGGGTGAAAAGCTGTGAACAAAATTTTGATAATGTGTTACCTGAGTGAATTAGAAGAAATGACATTTGAAGAAATTGTCAAAATTATAAAAAAGAACATAAGACCAAGGAAAAGATTGGTCATTGCTGAAAGAATCAAGTTTTTGGAGACAAGAGAAGCACCCAATGAGTCCATTATACAATACTTACATAGATTGAAAGAATGAGCCAAGTATAGTGAATTTGAAAAGTTGGGAGATCAGGAAATGACTATAGAAGACAAATTAATCCTCCTCAGAATTATTGAAGGCTTGCAACACCAAAACCGCAAACAATAAATGTCTACAGAGTAGTAGCATGAGTTGGGAAGCTAGTGTCGAGTTTTTACACAATTAGAGTTGATTAGAGAATTTAATCAACCAAAAGAAGAATTTTGACAATCGTTTTGAAGTAATTCCCATTACAGTTGTAGAATGCAAAAAAGATCATGGATTACAAGGAATTGATGTATTAAATGTAGATACAGCAAGACTAATCAATTCCATGCAAGCAGAAGTAAATGAAATAGAATTATTGAAAGGTTATAAAGCAAGCATTAAACTAAAAGAAAACTATGACCTAAAATGTATAGAATCAATAAAAGTTCCAATTCATATCATGGTAGCCAAATTAAACAAAATGGCATACTAGAAAGAGTAAATCAAGGTGGTAGCAATTATGCATCACCAATAGTAGCGATAAAGAAACTTGATGGAGACTTAAAGATCTGTGGTGATTACAAGATAGGGGTAAATCACCAGATATGTTCAGGCTCCTTTCCATTGCCAAATATTGAAACTGCAAGCCATGAGTTAGCAAAAATGGAGCACTTTGCAAAAATTGATCTCAAGGCAGCATACTATCAAATAGAAATTGATGAGAAATTCAAGGAAGTCATCACAATAAACACCCCTATAGGCTTACTAAGATGAACTCATCTACTGTTTGGAGGTAAAGACTTCAAGCTATATTTTTCAAAAAGCAATTGAAAAGGTTTTATTAGGAAAAGTAAAAAATATAATAATATACCAGGATGATATGTGTACAGACAAGAACTAAAGAAGAATTAAAATATAAAACAAAGCAAATTTTAGGGAGATTAAATAAGGCAGGCATGACTATAAACAAAGACAAATGCAGTTTTGACTGCAAGAAGATATCATATTTAGGATATCAAATATCGAAAGAAGGCATATCACCCAACAATAGACTAACAAAGAAAATAACAGAAATAGCTCCTCCAACAAATAAAAAAGAATTAGAGTCCTTTTTGGGGCTAATAAATTTTTATAGTAAATACATACAAAGATACAGTGACATAATAGAGCCATTTGCAAAATTATACAAAAAAAATAATGAATTTAAGTGGACACAAAAGCAAACTAGTGCTTTTGAAACACTAAAGAAGATGCTGAGGAACAAACCAATAGTAAAAGTTTTTGATCCACAAAAAGAAGTAATGTTAACCACTGACCCGAGTTAAAAGACGATTGCTGCTATTATATTGCAAGAAGAACACCCAATCATGTACATATCAAGAAGGTTAACGTCAGCAGAAACTAACTATGTGAATATTGAAAAAGAAGCATTAGCAATTGTATGGAGCATGGAAAAGGTACAAACCTTTTTCATAGGAAAAAAATTCTTATTAAAATTGGGCCACAAACCATTGGAATATTTAACCTGAGAAAAGAATTGCCAAAAGTAACATCATCAAGAATTTTAAGATGGGCAATAAAAATCATGACATTCAATTTTAACATATTATATGTAAAAGGGAACACTATCCCTCATATAGATGCTTTATCAAGATTACATTTCAAGAATTAAACAGAAGAAAAACAGCAAAATGTTGAAGACAAAATAATACACTGGGTAAAAACAGTAGACTCAAAATAGAAACAAAGCAAGACCCAATATTAAGCAGAATAGTAGAGAGAATAAAAAATAATATATGGAGCAATTGTTCGATGGAAAAGTGACCGTTTAAAGAAAGGAAGCACACACTAACCATAGAAAATGGCATAATATGCAATGGGGATATAATAGTAGCTCCACAAACACTGAGAAGGGACATATTAAAAGGAGTACATGATGTAATGCATTGTGGCATAATAGCAACACAAAGAAGACTAATGCTACAAGCATGGTGGCCTGGATATTCAAAAGATGTAGAGGAATATGTTAAGAGATATCCAAAATGTGTGGAAATAAAAATCTTCAAGCAAGCAAAAATTTACTCAAGGCCCAAGGAAGCAAAGCTATGGGTTAGGGTCCACATGGATCAAGGATAGAGGATTGTTCTTAGTATTAGTGGATTCATATTCAGGATGGCCAGAGGTTGTCAGAGTAAAAAACAGAAAAACTGCCACAATAAAGAAAGTACTAAGAACTATATTCTCACGGAATGGAGTACCCCAGACAACAGTCACCAACAATGCACCCGAATTTTGCGATGAGAATTTATGTGTGTGGTTAAAACTGATTGGATGCATCCCATACAAGACACCCCCATATCACCCACAATCTAATGGCATTGTGGAAAGTGGTGCAAACAGTGAAAATGAGATTAAAAGCCTTCTCACCACTTAATGAAAGCATAGAAGCATATCTACCAAAAATGTTCCTCAGTTACAGATCCATTCCGTATTTGGCATTATTTGGAAGACAAATCAAAGCCCCTATAACTATGTTCTTTTAAACAAAAGAAAAGTTATGGTATTGCTTAGTGAACCCATTTGCTAATGCGGAGAACTGTGCTATAACTGCTATTACACATAGAGATATACCAAACATAACAGGTATATTTTTTTTATTGTTGATGTTTGTTGTAATACTTGAATAAATATTGTAATATGCATATTTTTATAGTTTTCCTCAATATTTTATTTAGTTATATATATGATGATTGCTTCATTTATAGACCAAAATATTACATTCACAGACCAGGTTATATGCAGCCATGATGATAATGGCCTGAAGGAAGCACCTCTTTGTTCTACATGAAAACTAGTAGTCCTTTCTATTGCCTTACCTGGATCAATATAGTTGTATCACCTACATGAATGTTAACAGCAATTTATTATTATATATTCAATACTCTCTAATCAACATCTTTCAAAAACATAGTACAATTTTGGCAGCTTCTTCCAAATCCAGTCAACGACAGATAAAATTTAGGGTACCATAAAATTTGTGCAAGTTGGGTGCTCAAATAAGCAAGTGATGTAGATGTAGCTTTGTGAACAACTGAAACGCTTCTTCTTGGAAGGGCTGAAGATATTCATTGAACAATACCAGCAGTGCATTGCCATGCAGAGAGATTATGTTCAAAAGTGACATTCATTTGTTCTTCATCAGTGGAAATAAAGGTATTGTATTGAAATTGCCTTTACTTTTTGATTTACTCTTGGTATTTATATATATATATATATTATATATATATATATATATATATATATATATATATATATATATATATAGTACAGGTAATAAATCTGTTGGTATATAATCCAAGTGGATCATAGTAATATAAAATATTAAACTTGATCCACAAAAAGAGCTCAATGTATTTATTATAACAAAGCATATAAATAGTAGTATAGAACATGTGTGTGTATCTGTGTGTATATATAAGAAGGTAAAAAGGAGGAGAAGAAGAAAAGAAATTAAAAATATTGGTGTATATGTTTATGTATGTGTATTTGTAGATGTGGGTATGTGTGTGTATATATATATGTGGGTATGTATCCGTATATGTGTGTATATATATAAGTGTCTGTATGTTTATGTAGTTGTATATATATGCATGTATGTATGTGTGTATATGTATATATATATATATATATATATATGTGTGTGTGTATGTATGTGTATATATATGTGTGTGCATGTGTATGTGTGAATGTATGTGTATGTGTGAGTATATATATGTATGTGTATATATATATATATATGTATATATATATATATATATATATATATATATATATATATATATATATATATGAGTATATGTATGTGTATGTATATATATATGTATATATGTGTATTGTTATATTGTGTACCTAAATTTATTTACGTATATTTATGTTGGTATGAATGTGTTTTTATATATGTATGTTAGGATATGTGTATTTTTGTGTTTGCATGTATATTGATGTATGTCTATGCCTATGTATGTGTATGTATGTATGTTTATTTATGTTTTTGGTTAAATGTCGTTGTATTTATGTGTATGTACGTAAATATGTGTATTTGTTATTATAGATAGGTGTTTTATGTATATATTTATGTATGTATATTTCTGTATGTGTGTATGCATGTATGTATATGTATGTATATATGTATATATATATATGTATATATATATATATATATATATATATATATATATATATATATATGTATATATGTGTGTATATGTATGTATGTATGTATGTGTATGTATATATATGTATATGTGTGTGTGTGTTTACTTATGTAGGTTTGCAGTTGTATATATGTATGTTGGCACCTACTGTATATAAAATTGTTTATGTGTATGTGTAGGTCGGGAAACTTAGGTATGTCATTACGGCCACATGGGTTAGTATATGTGTGTATATATGTTTATATTTGTGTATTGCTGTGTGTATATATGTATTTATATGTGAGTATGTGTACACATATATGTGTGTATATTTGTGGGTATATATGTGTATATATGTATGTATGTGTATGTGTACTTAATATCATGGAGATATATATGTATGTATATGTTTATGTATGTATGTGTAGATATTTCGGTGTGTATGTATGTATGTATATTTATGTATGTGTGTGTGTGTGTATATGTATATGTATATATGCGTGTGTGTGTGTGTGTGTGTGTGTGTGTGTGTATATATATGTATATGAGGTGGACATCGTAGTTACCGATGGGTGTTGACTTTGATGTCCCATTTTATATTTACATTCACTATTTTAATATATTAAATAATATTATTTTTAATCATTTTTATCTTTGTATATTTACTCGCTTAAGTTATATTTCAATAGGTTGTTAGCATTCATGTAATGACATTTTCTGTCTTAAATATTTATCGGTTGTGGTATCCGATTGTCTGGGTCAATGTCTGTGGATGTGTGTGCATGTATTTATATGTATCTATGTGTATGGAAAGTGCATTCACTTTTAATTGTGTATGTATGTGCGTGTGTGTTGGTTTCCCTTCCCCCACTTCCACTTTTTTTCATGACAGACCGTGAAGATGTTCTCTGTCTTGTCTCTTTTTGTGTGTGTATATATATATATAAATATGTCTTGGTGCTTATATATTAGAATCTGATTGCGCTTGTTTTACGCATGAGTTTAGGACCCCATTCACACACTATTAGGATTAAAATGTATACATTGTAAAAAGACCGGATATTAAATTAGCTAAAGTAACTTCAATGAAGAAATAAATTGAATAACATATATATTTCTTCTTTTCTCCTCAGTAATTTTATAGTTGTAAACTTAATAGCGAATAAATTTTAAATTTTGATTTTGTAATTGGCAGTTTTAAATTTTAATATTAAATTTTATCATATAATTTAGTAATTATTGGTTGGAATAAATTCTTTTTTAATACTACCCATATTTTAAACATCTGAATAGATATTATAACCTGACTTCGTTATCAAGCTTTTTGAATTTTCCTATACTTGCGTTTTGATTGGTCCATCTAGCCTTTGTAACAATGTTTTTCCCTTGCGAAGGATTGTTAATTAATTTGAAACTTTTAAAACCATTTATTTTACATTCAACGTCATCACTTGATAAGACACCGAGGGTGTTGAAACAAAATGGCTATTTTTGTAGTGATTTTATAACATATTTATGTTATAAATTTTCTTTTTAAATAAATAATTATATATATATATATATATATATATATATATATATATGTATGAAGAAATATTGTTTAAAGGTGTGCTATATTTATGGGATAAAGTGCTCAATATCAGAGATAGAGCATATGTAAATATAAATATAAAAGTGAACATTGAAATCAACACTCAGAGGCGACAAGCTGTTTCATGCTGGATGCAATCATCAGGCCATGAATGCTGGATATTTCCTCGGCTATTTATATATATGGATCAGTGGTGCATTGTGGGTAATCTATTCTGGTGGTTATTTTTTACGGGAGTGGCGTGCTTGTTTATCTATTCATTTATTTATTTGGGTTAATTTATTTTACTTGTTTTTCATTTTCATTTTTTATTATTTATTTTTTCGTTTTTTGATGTTTTATTAACGTAGCAAAAAATTTTGGAGGGGGATTTGCTTAGGTCGCTTATTTAATAGTTTGTTTTGGTTTGGGAAGATGATTATTTATTCATCCAATGTTTAGATTGCTTGCTGTAGTGTATTCTGTTATTTTGGCGGGTGAACAGTTTTTAATTTATCTATTTGGATTGATTATTTTTACTTGTTTTTGCTTATTTATGCTTATTTTTATACGTTCTAATAGTTATTTTAGCGGGGACGATTTGTTAATTTGTTCATTTATTTATGTATTGTGATTCATTTTTATTAGTTTTTTTTATTTATTTACTTATTTTTATTTTGTATACTTTTATTTATTCTATTTGGTTTTCGATTTTTGAGTGTTGACTTCAATGTTCATTTTTATATATGTTAACTTCAATGTTCACTTTTATATATATATATAAATTTATTGGTCAGAGTTGAATTAGACCAGGAAACAGAAATATTAGAAAGTGCTCAATACATGTATAAAGAAAAGAAAAGAAAAATTTAATATGCAGAGCTTTTGAATTTAAAAAAATTAGGAGATCAGCCAATCACATTTCAACGTTTTGGTATCTTCAGATGATCCAGCTTAAATTATTTCCTAACACTTTTCTTAATGCTTTATTATTTTGAAAAGCAAGTGTATTGAAATTGCATTGGAGTGAGGTTTTATGAAATGTACATACTTTCATCCTGGTTTATACAAAGGGAACATTTTTGTGTGTATGCATCATGTCATTATTTTTGATCTCTCATTCAGAAGTTTTTCTGCTCTGGAAATGTTACTGTTAACTTTTCTTCCTGGTAAAGATTGCAGATATCACTATGGTTGTTATAAGGTAGAATGTACTGAAGGCTGCTTCAAGAAGAGATGGTATAATCACAAGTTAGCATTCAAGCTAGAAAGACTTAGGAATTCTAGCCGGCTATGTGTGGAAATTAAAAGAAAAAAAAATAACAAAAATCCAATTGTAAACTGGGAAATATTAAAAAGTTAAACCTTAAAACAACCTTTGTGACTTTTTCCTTTTTACAAAAATCAAATCTCACTTGAAAGAATCAAGATTTCAAGATGTTAAAAAAATCCAAGAAAATGCAACAAGGCAGCTGCTTACTATCCCAAAAAAGGTGTTCCAGGAATGCTTCCATCAATGGAAATGATGCTGGATAAAGTGTGTGGTGTCAGAAGGAGACTATTTTGAAGGAGATTAAATGCCAAATTGATATGTGTTGTAGTTTTCTTTTTATATTACCAATACTGATATTTTCCGATCAGACTTCACAAAAAGAAACAACGCTGCCCAAATATACTATATACTGTTTAACCAGGCCCATGATTCCAGAGGAAGACAACTTAAATAAAATGGTTGACTAAATGGAATTAATACATGCAGTGGTGAAGAATGACTTAAAAGAAAACCTAAAAATATCAAATAATAATTTAAATAAGATAACGTCTGTATTATGCTTGATTCACATTTAACAAATGATCAACTTAATAACAATTAATGGTAGATAAAGTAGTAACAATAGTTCAATTATTGTGATCCAATGGTTCAATGAAGCCTGAGGTGTACTTGTCAAAATATTGTGATGAGATTGTATCACTGTTTTAATTAATTAGGCTTATTCCATTTAGTGAACTCTTTTTTTCAGGACCATGGACCTGGTAAAATGGTAGTGAAGGTCATTTTCATGCTTCAAAATGGGAAAAATTGCTATTTAGTGTTTTTGGTGAATATTTTTCTGCCTATAAACTAAACTAAACCAAGAGCAGTAAAATATAACACAAGTTCACTTAATTATAATTATTTGATAAATTAACTTGTGTAAAACTTTAAAACATTGATTTTAACAGAATTAAATAATACCCTGTCGATTCAAATCTGCAACCACTTCAGTAAAATTTTTTAATTTTCTGCATTTTTTGAAAGCATTAAAATATAGTAAGCAGTTAAATTCATAATTCAAATTCTGCTAAATTATATTTTCATCTATTATTTTAATTAAAAGACATTTATTTTAATCCAAAGACATTTAAATTTTAATTAAAAGATATTTATTCATATCTACTTTGGTGAAACAACCACAGAAAATTATATATCTCAGAGAATTATTTTGCTGAAAAATTCCATCTGGGTACAGCGTTTTAACCCTTGAAATCTATGTTATAATGATTTTAATGTTCTTATTTGCTTATCTAATATTTATTCTCAATATTCCCATTGGTTAAAGAGCAGGGTTGCCTTGTCTGGCAACCAGTCAAAAAGAAGGAAAACTGAATTCTAAACCATAGAGAAGGCAATGGGAAACCACTCCCCTATCTTTCGAAGACTGCATATCAAATAATAAAGAAAAGTATGTGGAGTGTCATGAAAGCCTGTGCCCTGAAAGGACATGGTGTTAACAATATTTTCATTATATCATTAATGTTAGGGTTCTTTTTATATCATTGAAATTAATCCCCAAATGGCGCAAATAGCTTATGTTCATTGCTATAAAATTGAATGTAATATCCATAAAACTCTAAATTATGTCAGGTAATTCTACAAGTGCTATTGGCACTATGTAATCCAGTACTACCTGCCACATTGTCAGGTCATCAGCTACCTGACACAATAGGTTGGTTTGGTTTGGTTTGGTTTGGTTTGGTTTGGTTTGGTTTGTTTTATGACATATCAACCACAATGGGTAATTTAATGCCGACAAAATTTTCATTGTTGGTAATATTTTTTTCCAAAAATCTATTTCTGGTTACATTCCTTCCTTCAAAAAATCCATATAGATTTTTGAAAGGAAAAAATCTCTTCAAAAATTTATTTCTGGTAACTTTCCTTCACTGGTAATATTTTTTTTCAAAAAATATATACCTGGTAATATTTTTTTTGAAAATGTATTGCTGGTAATATTTTTTTTTCAAAAATGTATTACTGGTAATAATTTTTTTACAAAGCATTTTTGGTATTAAAACCTATTTTTACACTTTCATGGTGTTTTGACCCTAGTTTGGGGGTTAACTATTTACCCATAGCTGGGACCCTAACAGGTGTTACCACCCCAGGTCAGGGTGGACCTACTAACACCAGAAATTAAGAAGTGGTTCCACACTCCTCAAAACCTCCTGATCAGAGGCCTTGCCGTCGAACATAGTTTATCGTCTTATCCAGGATGCGGATGTAGTTTATCATCATACCCAGGAAAAAACACAATAGGGTAGACTGGGCTACATAGCTATGTATGCAGCCAGTGCAGTGATGACAGTATCACTGAGCAGACTGTTTTATAGACTGAAGTCAACAGCCAGATTCCCTGATGGAATCAATGGCCATGTCCATGACCAAGGTGAGCTTTCAAGCTGGAGGACGTTGACTGTGGTTTGATCTAGAAAGAGATAGGCTCTGTCAGGTCTACTTGACCAAGACACATGCATAAATGAACACCTCTCTGGCTTTTAACCTACACATGTGAATAGAACTAGTCAGTTGCTCAGTTGTGCAGTGACACTCAACCACACCCAATCAGGGGACAGATGATGATGATGATAAATTTTTGGAATTATTTAAAAGATTAAAATTCTTATTTTAAATATTCAAGACTTTTGAGGGCCTTGTTTAATTACTAAAGGTTGAGATCGGAAATTTACAAAATGTAATAAAAATGATCAATTATTTCACTGGTGAATAAGTTTCTATTAGTGGTCAATAAAAATGCACTATCAAGGAAATGATACAATTAGTAAAGAATATATTTTATATTTTTGCTCAGATTTGTTTTTAAGAAATAGTTTTTGTTAAAATGAAAAAAACATAATAAATTGTTTAAAAACAAATATGAATTATTTGTCTGACAACCAGTTACTTCTGTCTCAATAGCAAGTCTGGTCAAATCAATAGGTCAAACTGGTGACTAATCTAAAAAATGACCTACAGTCAGTTGTTAACTAGGGCAAAGGATGGCTTGTTAATTTTAATACCTCCAAAACAAAACTGCTCTCTATTAATCATCTGAGAGACCTTTTCTGCCTTCCATCAAGATGGCTGATGCTAACTAACCTCCAGGATTCATTGCAACTTCTCAGGCTAACATTCTTGGCTGACATGAAGTGGAAATTATTATATTGAATCCATTTCTAGGCCAGCTGCTAAGAAAGTTGGTTCACTATGTTGTGTAAGACAATTTTCCTCTCCTGAATCGATCATACAAGTGTACTATTCATCCATGCCTCAAATATTGCTGCCACATATATAGTCCAGTGCTTCTGCTATATATTTAAGATACTTAATAAAATCCAAAGAAAAATCAGTTGGTCTTGATTTGGCATCTTGGTTTCAGTTACTTTCCCATTATAAAGTTCCTCTCTGTGCTTTTTCTATAAATACTTTCTTGGCAATTGTTTGGATAAGCTCTTTGTGATGATACCTAGATTTTATGAATTTAAAGGCAGTACTAGCTTAGCAACTAGATCTTATTAATTTACAGTTAAATTGACTAAATTTAACTAAGTTCTATGCTAACAGTTTTTTTTTTCACACTTCTCACCTGTGGAACTCTCTTCCAGCTTCTTGTTTTCCAGTGATGTTTGATCTTCAAAAATTTAAATCCAATGTCAATCATTATTTACTGTCTTCCTGATTACTGTTCTATTTTTCTTGCTCCTCAATATGCTTCTGTTTTCTAATTCTTTCATGCCCAGCAACCTCTTATGTTTACTGCTATGTTTGGAGTGATTTCAATAAAAAAAAATGATTTCATCTATGTTGTGACCTTGTGACAGTCAGTTTCAAACCTTGATGAAGCATTCCTTATTAAATGTTTCATTGGTGAAAATGGCATAAAAAAAAGAAGTTGTAGTGTTTGTGAAAAAAATTAATTAAATCTACGTAAATTAAGATTTGATAAAATAAACAAATTACACAGATTCAAATTATAGCAAACATGTTCTATATAGATCATATTCTATTAATTAATCAGTTTCAAACAAAATAATATTCTCTTTTTATTGAAAAGTTTTAATAAGAAACTGTAGTGCCCTTAAACATATCAGCAGCAGCCCTTAAACATAATATCAGCAGCAGCCTTTAACCATAATATCAGTGGAAGCACTTAAACATAATATCAGCAGCAGCCCCTATCCATATCAGTAGCAGCTCTTAAACATATTATCAGCTGCAGCTTTTGAATATAAAATGATGTGGACCCTAAAGCAACTTCTGGGTTTTTCCTCTTTCAAACTGGTGTCATGAACTTTCCATGCTGAAGAATCACTATAATACAATATCCCTACTGAGTGGATACCAACTTCTAATAAAATTTAATTATAATTTACAGAGAATGATTAAAATTGTGCAACATTTAAACCATATACCAGTTTATTAATCTGTAAACTTTCAGCTTTTAAACATTTATAGTTATGAAGTTATTAAAAATTTGATAGCCTTCAAGTAACACACATTTAATATAGCTGAGCATTTTTCTATTAAATATTTGTGTGTATTATCATGTTCATATTACATCCCTGTGCCAAGTATAAATAAAAAGACAACGTATCAAGTAGTCAGTCTGAGTAATAGTCAGAGTCAAAGTAGTCCGTAAGAAATTTTCTTGTGTCCAGTCTATTTCCTGTTGTACAAAAATTCACTTTCTAAGAAATGGGACTTAAAAAGTTGTGGATTATTCCACTTGACTTTCCTAAAAAATCCATCTCTAGGGGGCACTCCTTAAGCCTATAAAAAAGTATGCATTTTTCTCTCTAGTCTCTTTTCTCTTTTACAGCTTCTGGCTATAAGATGTAGTTGAACATGGGGGAAAAAGGGTCCACCACAGGGGAATGTTCATTTTCATGATTTTACTTTTCTCTTTTGACTTTTGTGCTACACCTACACAAATTTCACACAACAAAAAACACATTCTCTAGTTTAAATGTTTTCAATGTAACTTGTCTTTAAATGTTTTCTTCTTTTATTGTAATTCCTTTTTGTCAATACATGAAATTAGTTGTTTGTTTCATATTGTTTTGTGTTAATCAGTTTTTGCATGGACTCACATTGAGCCTGCCAATATTGTTTGTGATATAAACTTTTCAAAAGCCTATAAATATTTGCTATGTCGATTTTCGCAACATAATGGTCACTAAATATTTACTCAAACATTCTAGCAATTCCGCAACACCTCAACAATTTCTGGAAGGGAAACATTTTGGATTCATACTTTATCTTCTGTTGCCTTTTCCTTTTCTTTTTCTTTATAGGTGAGCTGAATGCATTTACTAGGCCAAGCTTTCACTCTCTCAACCTTCTACAAAACAATTACCATTAATTGAAATGAGATAAATTAGTGAGAGTCCCTAGATCCAAAAAATAATTTTGCAGGAGATTTTCACTTTTATTGACAGTGCTATAGTGATGCCAGAAAAGTATGGCTTTAATTCTGGAAAAGTACCTCATCTGAGAACAGATTGGCAGGATGATTTGAGGACCTCCAAAGAACTGTGTGTCAGAAAAATACAGAAGGCTAAGCAGTTAACTATGCTGTCATATTTCAAACCTTCCAAATCAGTTGGCTTAAGAGCATATCACATACGATCACTGAAGTTAAGCAATGTTGAACGTGGTCAGTACAAAGATGTGAATACCAGGTGATGTAAGTTTGGATATACAAGTAATGAAAAGGGTAATGGATCAGAATTGGGAATCAGAAAGCTGTGTTCCAATTCCAGTCAGGTTCATTATATTCACTTACACACAAATACTCTTAGGAAAGACATGAATCCACTAATTCTCCCCCAGCCATGAATTAATTAGTAGAATTTGTATCAGTAAATCATTATTATCTAAAAAAAATTCTGACAATCTAAAAATATTTTCTGGCTTTAAATAACTTGCAAAAGGTTGATAAACCATAAAAAAGAAGTCAATCAATCCAAATCATCCACAACAAATGATGAAACTTGACATCTGATATTGAGGCAGACTGATATAGAAGATAATTTTTTGTGACTATTTTAATGGTACTCATTTAATTTCTGTATTTAATTATAATAATAAAATTTTGATTCTGATCCTACTGATTAAGTCATACAATAAAACAAAATGGTGCCCATATATAAGTAATTTTGAAAGTGCATTCATTATATTTATTGCATGAGAAATCTAAGATTTTTATCAATAGTTAACAATCTTTTAACAATTAAAATAAAATTCTGATTCTTAAATAACAGCAAAAATGTCTAAAGAAAGCTAAAAGTTTTTAATAATTTTCAGCCAATACAAGGCCCAAGAGCTAATCAAGGTAGAGGTTTACTGTGTGGAGTTGTATTAGCATAAGAAAGGGTAAGAAGTGAAGTTCTTAGGGCTATGTAGGAAAGGTAACAGCTAACTCTAGACTTGAAGAGGTCAAGTTTTATGTAGACAATAACTTTTCAGAGTTCAGGCAGAGATGTTAGAAGTATACTACAGAAGCAGATTTTAGAAGGAACTAGAAACTCAATCCTAAACAGGAAACAAGGGATAAAATTCTACACCTGTACAAAAGACCAGGGAAAGGTGTGAACCTATCAACTCCTATTAGCATAGGGGAAAAAATAATTAATGAATAAGATTTCAGGGTTCAGGCAGGAGTGTCAAAACTATAGAGTTGATGTGAGCATCAGAAGGAACCAGAAACTCAATCCTAAACAGGAAACAATGGATAAACTTCTACTCCTGGTCAAAAAAACAGTAAGTCGTGTGAACTGGACAATAGACAAACTTATTTATTCCTATTGGGGAAGAAGAAAAAATAAAATAAATAATTAATGAATAAAATTTCAGAGTTCAAGTGGAAACATTAGGAGTATAGAGTTGAAGTAAACTTTAAAAGGAACTGTAAACCCAATCATGAACTGTGAAATAAGGGATAAGCCTCTACTCTTGTTCAAAAGACTGAGGCGGAGTGTGAACTGGATGATAGGCAAACTTATCTACGCCTATTGGGAGAGAAGGAATAACAAAAATAAAAAATAATTAGTGAACAAAATTTCAGACACCAGGTGGAGACATTAGAAGTATAGATTTGAACCAGAAAGGTGTGTGAATCGGACTATAGGAGAACCTATTTACTCCTATTGGGAGAGGAAACAAAAATAATATTAATATTTAGTGAATAAAATTTTGGAGCTCAGGTAGAGAGCTTAGAAGTTTAAAAGGAACTGGAAATCTAATCTC
The DNA here is from genome assembly GCA_963932145.1 of Acanthosepion lycidas. Classification (NCBI taxonomy): domain Eukaryota; kingdom Metazoa; phylum Mollusca; class Cephalopoda; order Sepiida; family Sepiidae; genus Acanthosepion; species Acanthosepion lycidas. Next base: position 13,950,439 of record OZ010581.1, on the reverse strand, counting down.
TTGCAGAAAAAATAAATAAATAGTAAATAAAATTATGGAAATTAGCTCTGAATATATATGTTAGGGTGGAGTTAATTATGCAACTGACAGTATGATATTATCTATTAAGTCTTAACTTAGTATAAGTTCAAATATCCTCTATAAAAATAAAATCAAGCAGGAAATTAACATTTGATTTTTTTGTGAAAAAAACAATGTACAAGAAATATTGCAAGAGATACATACAGATAATTCCAAATTTTGGTCAGACTGTTTAGGTTAGCAAAAGATGATAATAAGCCAAAATATTACATTTACACATTCAAAAATGAATACAGTTTAATAAATAAAACCAAGTATGGAATAAAACAAAATAAAATTATATGATAAAACTATATAAGAAAACTTCTTATATATGTCCTCTTCTCCATTGAACTACGTCAATGCTACTCAGCCATGAATCAGATACAGTATCCTAGAAATGCATTGTCCAAATTTCACTCCCCTAGCTTTTTCATTCTTGTTTCCCTTCACCCTCTATCAATCCCTCCTTTTAAATGACTGTTAAGTAAGCAAATCGTTTTTTTTTGTGTGCGAGTGTATGAGAAATATGGTGACAAAAAAAGAATGAGAAGCAGTTCACCTTGGTAGGCAGTAAGGTTTTTCATGGAGACAGCATTTAGGTAAATTAGTTTAATGAACTAGCATGTTGTTATAATGAAGTAGATGTTATCCAGTTTTGGAATGTTGTTTAGAGAGGTAGTAAATTCTATGATTGTCCTGGGCAGCAAAAACACTAATATATTATAAAATAGATTCTATGAGAAATGGAGAGTTTTTTTTTACACAGATAATTTTTAAATGATTAAATTGCTGATGAACATTCAAAATTATTATTTAATATGGTAATGGTAATAATAGCTGTTTCCTTATAAGGAAACATTTAACATTCATTGACTGAGCAGCAAGTGTTAAGATCAGTTGATATTTAAATTTTATATCTTTTCAGGAAAATAAATTTCTCAAGTTCACTAGCTGTTATTGCTCTTTCAAGTATTGAAAATTCCTTCTTAACCTTTTGTTTGAAATAATATGTAGAACCATAACACATTGATTATGTCATTATGTGCTATTCCTTTTAGTTGTTACAGTTATTGAAAGTCCTCAAGTGATTTCATTTCTGTTATTTGGTGAATTTATTTTGCACTTAATTATGCACTTTATTAAAACCTTTATCACACTGTACGTGACTTCATTTGCTGTACAAAAAGTGTATCCTGCCTCTGAAGGTGACTCTGATAGTGTGTTTGGATTTCATAGTTGTGTTGTCATATCCAGCTATGGCAACAGAAAACAACTTTTAGTGAAATCAACAATAAGGTTACTGCAATTGAGAGGCCTTGAAAAAGAATGCAGTGGAAAGGGAAGTAATATTAATTAATGCAGCATGCTAAAAGTTAAATTGCTGAGTTACTCAACATAAAATTGGCAAATTTGATTTAAGCTTGATATTTTTTACCTTTTTTTAAACAAATTATTTTTAACTGTTATTTTATTTTCATTATTTGTTGATTACTCAACAAAAAATTGTTTCATTCCATTCTCTCATTTATTACTTTATTTTTCAAAATAAAATGGAAAGCTTACAATTCATTATTTTAACATTTTGCGCATAAATGAATTCAAGTGAAGCAAAAGATGTGAGGTATATAAATTCTGCATTTGAAAATAATAACATCAGAGGAAAAAATAATAATTTAATTTAAAAACAAGATTTCAAATGAGAAAATCAGTGAGGAGGGTCAGCTAAAATGATTAGTCAGTGATAACGATTTGGAGATTATAATGGAAAGTGCTCCAAAAATATTCAGAAAGCTTACAGCAAAATTCAATGTATTTTAAACCAGTTTAAAGTGAGCAACAATAAAAATACAGAATACTCCCATGATGCACCAGAACAGGCATTTTGTCAACAATTGAAACAAAAATCAAATTTTCTTTCTCTTCATCTTTGACGGCCAAAGGAGTCAGTTCTCTGATAGAACATGTTATCAACAGATAGCCATAAACTTTTTATCTCTATATACATATATGTACTTTAAATTATACCATCATTTCTCTGAAATGTATAGTAAAGCATTTTACCATTTTTGTCCATGTTTATTGTGTTGTATCAATGTACTCTAATATTGACAGGAGTTTCCTTGCAATCTTTTTGCTTTTGGTAATGTGGAAAGTCAACATCTTGATTATAACATTATTTTCTTTACTAGTTACATGTGCTAGACACTTTTGTTTTTGTTGCTATTGGAAGTGTTCAAATAGAGTGGGTTTTGTTATCTGGTAAATTTCTTTTTGATTTTGTAGTACCCCTCTAGAGGATCTGATGAAGGAATCATGCTCGATCCTATAAACTTTGTTTAACACATTAACTGCTAGGAGGTCAATTAGGAAATCTGACTTCAAATGCCAACTCTATAATAATCAACTTAGGCAATTAAAATTTTTTAAAATACTTTGCTTATGTGTTTTGATAAATTTTTCCGATAAAATGTTTTTAGCTGCTAGTACGATTTTTCGTTTCTGACTTAGATGCCAGATATCAGTACTGTTAAAAACAGCAAATGAAACTTGTGGTTGTAGTCTTGATATCAAGATCACAAAAATGAGATAACTCATGGTCAGTGTCATAATCAAAACTACTGACCATGAGTTATCCTATTGTGGGTTGACCTGGTAATGCATTGGTCGTGTATGAATTTGCTTCTTTTATACATATATATATATATATATATATATATATATATATATATGTATATGTATGTATGTATGTGTGTGTAATTTTATTTGGGAATTAGAAAGACATAATCAACCCAAAATGGAAATATATAAATTACAAATAAATCATATACAAGATGCAACACAGTAAGCATAGACAAAAATGATAAAATGCTTTAGTATACTTCTTAGATAAATGATGTTATATTTTAAAGTACATATATATAGAGAGAGAAATAAAGAGTTTGTGTTTATCTGTTCATAACTGACCCAGATATCTGACTCTTTTGCCCACTGAAGATGAAGTGAAAGAAAATTTGATCTTTGTTTCAATTGGCAGCAAAATGCCTCTTCCAGTGCATCATGGGAGTAGTCTGTATTTGTTTAACTATTTTTTTATAATCAAACTTTCTTTCATTATAGTTAATTATCATTCTTATATATATTTTAAAGTATTTTTCTTACTTAACTTTTAATTTTTCTTTTACGATTAATTATTTATTATTTTAGTTCCATACTCTTACATAGTCTAGTACTAAGGGTCAGAGGTTATCTACAATTCCAGTTGGCAGTCAATGTGTTAAATAAATTTTTCAATTTACTTTGTTTAAATAATTTGTTTGGTGCTAATCTGATAACAATGGATGAGAAATAAAGAATCTACTACCAGCATGACTTGGATTCCAAATTCTTATTCTCAAGAATTGCCAATTGGTGTGGGAACTGCCAAAAAGGTTGTCTTCTGGGGATAAGGAATGTAAATGTTAAAGTTATATTTTTTATCCCCAATATTGGATTAAGTTCAACTCAACACCCTCATAAGTGTCCTCAACAAGAACACAGATACTAGAATGTATGTGAGACATAAGTAGAAACATTGAGAATCATTTATTTAACATAACCAGAAAAATGTTAGAGATAATTTATACATTTACAGTCATGATGCTGCTGTTTTAATTTCTTCCTCACTTTAATTGAGGAAGCTAAAATTATATCTAACAACATAATATTAAAATTTAGAGTTAGTAAAGCATTCTTGTTTTGCGCATGTGTATCTTGAATGCTGTCATGTCTCCAACTCACAATTCTTTTCTTTTGGTGAACTCACATGACAGCATTTTGGCGGGAAAGTGGAGCTGCTGCTATTTTTGTGTGCCTGGCTGACATCTGCTGACATCTGGCCTTCTTTTTCCCATCTCTCACTTCCTTTTCCTTTTTTTTTATCTCTCTCACTTCCTCTTCCTTTTCTCATCTCTCTAACTTCCACTTCCTTTTTCCAACTCTCACTTCCTCTTCCTTTTTCCATCTCGCTCATTTCCTCTTCCTTTTTCCATCTCTCTCACTTCCTCTTCCTTTTTTATCTCTCTCACTTCCTCTTCCTTTTTCCAACTCTCACTTCCTCTTCCTTTTTCCAACTCTCACTTTCTCTTCCTTTTTCCATCTCTCTCATTTCCTCTTCCTTTTTCCATCTCTCTCACTTCCTCTTCCTTTTTCTATCTCTCTCACTTACTCCAAGAAATGATGGCTGCTACCTCCCCACAAAAATAAAAATGAGAATTATCTCTAATGATTCAGTCAGTTGATGCAGTGTTGGGGTTTCTACTGAGAGATTGCAAACAGACTACCAGAATTTGAAGACAATATAAAGCAAAGGTTATTTTGGCCAAAATATTAGTCATTTAGTCAATTATTGGCATAAATCAGACAATCTGTGTGTGCTAAAACTCTGATATAGATATATTAGAAATGGGAAATTTTGATATGATGTTTCCTTACAAGGTGGGATTTATCATTTTATGTGAAATATTTTTTTAAATTTAAAAAGTATTCTATTCATCCCCCACAAATACCATTTTCTTTTGTCTATAATATTACTTTTAAGGATCTTTTTATTCTGTACATCAGACTTGTCAAGTCTCTGAATTCTTTAGGAAGAAGATTTTCAAATTTGTGACATCATTCAGCGGCCCCATGGTTACTGATGAGGGTAAAGGTGTCAATTTCAGTCCTCCCAGATTGCTCAAAATGGCCTTTTCCGCAATTATTTTTTTGGTATTTTTTTATTAAATGTAGGAAATTTATGAAAAAGTTCCTCATGCATTGAGAGAGATGACGAGAAGAACCAAAATGTATGACATCCTCAACAAATGCATGAGATTTGCTAATTAAGCAGACTTTTGCATAGGAGATATATATTCACTTTAACCAATGGTGGCATCCAAAATTTCCAGGAAAAGGTGGATAATCTTTTGGAAACTATTCTACTTATTTTCTTTTCAATCTGAGAATGGAAACAAACCATTTTGATAATTTAATAGAAAACATTTATTTATTAAGATATTTCCAGATTGAAATTTTGTTCTCATCATATTTCTGTTCAGAAGTATGATGCTTTTTGACTCTAGTCTCATCAGCTGTGTTATGGGTTTCTTAGCCACATTCAAACTGAATTACTGCAGTCCCAAAGATCCAATGGAAGCCCTGTCAAATTTATGACTAGAAGATTTACCACATTTTTAGCTTGAAAACAGTAGGGGTGTATGTCTATTAGAGTTTTACTAGGTACACATAGCGTAACTAACATTTTACCTAGACCATCAGCTATTAATATATGAGATTATTTTTAGATAATCCAACAACCAGTTTGCTAAACTTTTATAATTTTAAGAATCAGTTTGTGTTAACTGGTAGGATGACACCACTGACTAACTAAGTTTGATGGAAGACTATTGCAGTTAAAATTTCCATGTCTTCATAGATGCCTTTATTAAAGGCAAAAAAATAAAATAATTACAAACTGAAAAAAAAACAAATATTCCATATGAGCCAGAAAAGTTGTTTCCATTAACCCATTTTAAGACAATTTTGTCTAGAAAATGAAACTCTAAGAAGCTCTTTATGTAATCTGAAATGTTCCTAATACAAATTTAGAAGGTCGCTCACTGACTACATTCAGTTTTAAATCATTTAAATGAAGTTGAACTAACTTTTGATGTGACTTTCAAATTATAATGGGTTAGTGGGTAATAGACAGACACATGAAATAGTAGTGACTTATGACATCAATGGGTGGAGGTGTCACATTGTGTTTGTAAAGTAGAAGAGAATATGGTTAGGTTAAGAATTAAGAAGAAAAAAGATCTTCTGACTAAAAAAACATCCATTTTGTTGGAAATATATTGTATTTCTGAAATATGATATATTTGATAGGGTCAGTTGATTGACACAAGTCCTGCAAAAAAGAAAAAGGATGTAACAGTGCCTTTTCATTGGCTCATAAATTGACAAATCAGCAGTTAATGAGAAAATAAGATTTTTTGGTAAAAAAAGTTTCACCCTCTAAAATTCTTCTATAACTGCTAGGATTGAAAAGTCCCTCTCATTCACTTCTCTTTTTCAATCACTGAAAAATAGTTGGTGAAATTCCCCTACTGGGGATAATAAAAGTAGCCAATACAGGCCATATGCATTGTGTTATTTAATTCTATGAAAAAAAACCAAGCCTTTCTCTTATCAAAAAGATGGCTGATTTGATTTTCAATAAGAGATGGAGACAGTACAACTTGGGTGTATTGACAGCTGTGGAGATTAAGAGTGACACAACTGATTCAGCTCACTATAGTACAACAACTGTAGTCACTAAACATTATTTTAAACCTCATACTTAATCACATATGATGTGGCTATGTCAATGAGGTACAGTAACATTACATTGCTTTGTGAATTACTGACCTGAATGAGAGAAGGGGTTATCTCATTGTCTTCCTATAAAAGCATCAATAAACCTTTGATCTATTAAAGAGTGTTTTAAAAATTATAATTGTCTTAGATTTGCAGATTTTTTGTAAACTGATATCAGATATTTCATTCTTATACTTGATAGGTTAGTTTTGTTGAGTGGTATATGAACACCTCTATGAGTTATTTAATGCCAAAATTTAAATATTTTGAACTTGGTTTTATACCTTCAACTACAGATATTTGGTGTATAATTTTATACTTTCAGGGTAAACATATATTTTTAGATATATAGTTTGTGGATGATAAAATATATTATTAGTAATTTCTTTTAAAAAATGTTTTGCTTGTAATTTCACCACAAAAGTGTATTGCTAGTAATTTTACTAAAAAATGTATTTTTATACTTTTTTAGTTTTGGACTGATTGTCATTTTGTTATAAAAATGTATTGTTGGTCATTTTATTATAAAATGTTGGTAATTCTACTATAAAATGTATTGTTGGTCATTTTACTATAAAAATTTATTTTACTATAGAATTATATTGTTGGTAATAATTTTGGTATTTTTATTATAAAATGTATTTTTATACTTTTTTATCATAGTGTTTTGATTTTTTTTATTTGGGGATTCAGTATTTGCTCATAGCTAGAACCCTAACAGATGCTACCACCCCAGTTCAGGATGTACCAGGGAACAACATCAAATAACAGGTGGTTCCACATTCCTCAAAACCTCCAATCTCCTAATCAGAGGCCTTGCTATCAGACATAGTTTATCGTCATACCCAAGACTATTATACTTAGTGATTGTATTTAAAAACATAGCTGATAATATCACGAATATAGTATTATATTTAAAAAAAAAAAGAAATGCTGTACATTAGGGACAAATCTATGTCTATAGACTAATTGCAATTTAAGAGTGATAATTTTCTTGTTAAATGAGTGTAAGATTTGTTTTTTTCTTTTTCTTCTGTCTGCCTGTCTTTCTCTTTGAAATTTCTTGCAGAATATTTGGGAAGTGGTGATTTTTGTTGGCAAAATGAAAGAAGGTGCCATTAACTATAAACAGATTTTGGAAAGAACAATAAGAATGTCTTTTTGCTTTTTGTTTTTTTTGCTTTGTTTTGATAACAATGAATATCAACTGATCACAGAATAATGCTTTTGTCAGTCAACTTAGAAGAATTAGACTCACAGACCAGCAATGTTTTCATACAGCCTGACGACATATTTTGGCTCCTTTTCAAGAACAGCCAATTTATAACTGAGAATTTGGCCTTCAGCCATGAATGAGAGTGATTTCTCAACCAAAGTTTACCATTTTCTTTATTTTCTGTGTATGTGTATGGTTCACAAGATCTCAGTATAAAACAAACGTGGTTGATAGTAAGTAGTCATTTATACAATCACATTTACAACATTGATCACTAACAAGCAATTTTATTTCTTTATCATATTTTCTTAATTTTCATACCCCTAAGATCTCCATGCAATATATGTACACATGTGTGTGAATATATATAGGCAAAACACATAAAAAAAATTTAATTTAAAATTCTCAGCATCTCTTTATTGATCAGGTACATGTGTAGTTGCATCAGCATAAATGTAAACTGATAACATCTTAAAAGACAAAATGTGTCACACAAAAACTTTTTCCACTTTGTCATGCTTCTTTTTCCTAAAATTGTTCTTGATATATAAAAATTATGATATCATTATCCCATATCTATATCTATATATATATATATATATATATATATATATATATATATATATAGTTATAGATATATATATATAGTTATAGATATATATACCTACATATATATATATATATATATATACACATATATGAAGAAATATAGTTTTAAGGTGTGGTATATCTATATAAAGTGCTCAGTATCAGAGATAGAGCTTATGTAAATATAAATATAAAAGTGAACATTGAAGTAAACACTCAGAAGCAACAGGCTGTCTCATGCTAGGTGCAATCGTCAGGCCTGATGATTGCACCTAGCATGAAACAGCCTGTCACCTCTAAGTGTTTACTTCAATGTTCACTTTTATATATATATATATATATATATATATATATATATATATATATATGTAAAATACATACAATAGGAATTTAAAATTACCTCATAGTTATGATCATTTCACCTTACAAGTTAAGATTTCCTTGCAAGTATTTTCAAACAGATCAAGGTAATAAGATAAAATAAATAATATTTTATATTGTTAGGATTCACTTTTATTTTATATCAATGGATTATTACCTATATATATATATATATATATATATATATATATATATATGTATATGTATATGTATATGTATATATCCAATGACCAGAAAATGTTTTTATATATACATATTAGAGCTGGTGGTGTCTTTTAGATTTTAAATCAATATGCATGTGTGCACGCACACAGGATCGTGTATAGTTTGGATGAGAATCTTATGGAATGGTAAATAGCATAAGACAATTTGGAAAAAGTCTTCATGCTTCTCTAATGAACTGGTGCTGTCTGAAAAAGATGTTTATTTCAACAAAGTCTACATTTGTAAGGCAAAACATCATTCACATTAAGCAGTTGAATTTTAAACAAAACTGTATTGTTATAGAAATTACATGATAACTAATTTCAACTCAGTTTTTGTTTTTATTTATATATATATTCAATTATTTTTACAGTTTTCATATCCCATATTAAGTACTAATTTAGTAAGAACAGGCAATAAACTGAAATTGTATATTGAAATTTCAATGTTCTTACAAAATTAATACTGGAATCCAGCAATATTGTCAAATTAAAACATTCATTAAATAGTTGCTTAAATTACTCAAATTAAATTGGGTACAAAAACAAAATTTAGCGTATATATATACAAAAGTGTCCCAACAAGATATATATATTTTAAAAATGGGTAATTAAGTTTTGCCTTGCTGTAAGGACAGTGAGTTATACCCAGATAGTTTCACCAGGTTCAATAAGAAGTCATTAGAAAGGACTGTTAAACACCTATAAAAACGTGACACTTCCTGTTTTTGTTCTCTTGTCTCTCTTTTTTTCTAGCATGTGGTAGCAATGACAACATGAACTGGGACCTTCCCAGGCATGGGGATATCATTCTCCTTAGTGACTGATCTTTTTCACATATATACACACACATGTACCAATTCCTTATTTTTAATGTCTCCTTTCTTTTGCATGCATAATAACATAGAATTTAATACTAGCATATTGTCTCTTTTTTTACTCAGCTATATATAAACTAAAATAAAAAATATCACTTTGTTGAAATTGTCTTCTATTTCTTTTCACCTGTCCTTTACATGTGCATAATATTGTTGCCACTGCTTTTAGTCTAACTAGGAGTAATATCGCAACAGGACCTTGGTAAAGTGGTAATGGCATGTCTAGCTAAAAATGTGGCTTCCAAGCAAAAAGGGAATGTATGTTTCATTCCTGTCAAGAGGTACATTTTTCTTAATAAAGACTTTCAATGACTAGGCCAGTAGACATCAATTTCATAGTTTGTAAATAAACAGAGATATCTACTAAAACACGTACTCACTAAAAAATGTTTATACTAATAAGTAATGGCTGGCTATCCATTTCTGAATATGTCTGTCTCCTAGGGTGGCTATCTAATCCTTGTTGCAGTTGCTTGCTCAGGCATATTTTTTATTCTTCAACATCCACAAAGCCAACTTGTGGTTCATACTGCAACTATGCTGAGTAGACCTTAGTTATAGTTCCTTGAAGAGAACACATATTTTAGCATGATCAGTTGTTCAACAAGGCCAGTACATTCAAACCCTCGGTCACAATGACTTGTGATTTTGTGCTAACACAACTATTGATGACTTCTGAACTGAAATGAGTGCATGGAGGAGTGGTCAAAATGCTAAAATTCTGATCATGAGATTGTTGTGGTATCCTCCCTCTAAAGAGTCTATGTTGGACTCTTCCACCTACTATAAGATTAATAGGAGAGAAGGCCTTCTCTCCTACCACTCTTATAGTATGTGAAGAGTCCAACATAGACTCTTTAGATGGAGGACACCACAAAAGAGATCCAGGTTTGAATTTCCCTATGGTTGATTTGTGAAGGAGGTAACTTCTTGATAATATCTTCCTGGGATATAATCTCAGCCTATGGCACTGTTGAGAAGAATCTGAAAACCATACCATGATTTGATATAGCCTTGTGAGTGAAATTGGGTAGACAAAGACTGGAAAATCAGGATTGGAGAGCTCCAGCTAGGATGTAACAGCAATAACCCATTTTTGGTCTGATCTGGGTCTTGTAAAGATAGAACATGGTAGGAGGTGTCAGGTACTTCTGGAGTGGTACAGGGAGCTAACTATTTTTTCCAGTGTCTTGAGCAATGAACCATATGAGGTCTGATGTGAGCCTGATTCCCAATCTTCTTCTCCACCAAACATAGATTAAATCAGAGTAGACTGAGCTTTTTACCTTGGTTGGCAACCAGTCCAATAGAAGGTAAATCTGAATTCCAAACTGTGGAGAACAGGAAACCACTCCACTATATTTCCCAAGAAAACATGGCAATTTACATCTCTTATGAGAATAAGTTTTTCTGCACAGCTGCATTACTGATTAGGTTAAAAAGTTCCAACCAGTTACATAATCTAAAACTTGTCATATGGCCTTATTCTTTATTTTGCCTGAGTACGTGATACACTGTTACCTTCTTTGTTTATTTACATATATTTTTATTGGCAATTAACAGATAATAAAGAAAAGAAAAAGAATGTGTGGAGAGCCATGATCATCTACATCCTGAAAGAAAATGGCTGTGAAAATAAAAAATAAAAAATTTCTCAGAGTCTTGTGATCCCAGGTTTTCTCAATTCCTCCCCACAATTGCCATCTTGTAATTTTTTCATCATTATACTTTTATAGAGATAATTATAATTTTCTTTTATTTTTCAATCATTTCACTCCAAGCAAGGCAACACAGCCACTAAGTTGCAAGGGATTACTGAGTATGAGAGAATATGAGAAAAAGAAAACATCATTAAGGAGAAAGAACACTAAAAGAAGAGAAGATAACAATTGACATGACATAAAGTTTTGAAGATCAAAATTGACTTGAAAGCAAAAATCTGGAAGAGAGTTCCACAAGCAAGAAGTGTGAGAGAAGAAACTGTTAACATAGAACTTACAGTTACATCTAGCCATTTCAACTGTAAAATGATGAAACCTTGCTACCAATCTACTACTGCACTTAAACTCATAATGATAAATATTGTGTATATTGCTGTTTCATTTTATATATATATGTGTGTGTGTGTGTTTTCCTCTACTCCAGCATGAACATTTTTAAACAAACTAAATATTAAAAAGTAATTACACACTGAATTTTGCAATGTTTTATCTAATATATGTTTCAATGTTTAGTCAGTATGTTCTACATTGAAAATTATGAAAAAAGGGATTGTTAGTGGTCAGGAATCATTGCTGATACCATGTATTTTTTTTAAATACATTGCTATTGATTTTAAAATTAAAAAATGTATTATTGATGATTTTCTATAGAAATTTGTGTGAATGATTTTTCTTTAGAAGTTCATTGAAAATGAGGAAAAAATAAGGAAAAGGGATAGTCAGTGGTCAGGAATTAATAAAAGAGCCTTACTAACAGAATAGGTTATTATATATATATAAGGTAAATATATTATTCTTAATTTTACAATAGGGATGCATTAATAATGATTTTTTTACAATAGGAATGCATTGTGAATAATTTTGCTATAGATGTACATTGAAAATAAACAAAAAGTGCATAGTCAGTGGTCAGGAATACGCTTTGAGTTATTATAATTTGTGAGTACATCAAATGCAGGTATGTAAAAAAAAGTATATCCCTGAAAAATATTATCCAACTACGCAATTATAAAACTGGGCTCTAAATATTTACAAATTATAGCAGAAGAAAAAATAAGTTAATTAAAGTTCAAACCTTGGAAATTTCACAGTGTAATTTTATACTAGACGACAAAGTAATTGCAGTAACAGAGTAAAACACTATACTTAGACTATCTGAAAATAATTGGTACATTTCATGTATGATATCTATATACAAATGTAACAATTACTATGGGACAAAATATATTACCTGTATATATAAATAGTGGGTGGAATATTTAAATGTGATTGAGTATTTTAAACTTTACTTAATGTCATCTATATTTTTGTCAGAATGCGATTAGAAGTTGCTTATTTGATAAATAAATTTAAGATTATATTGTGGCATACTCAAATATAAAAATAAAATATGAACATAAAATATTAAAAAAAATTAAAATAAAAATAAAAATAAGGCATTTGCTTTCCTTAAAAACACATATAACTTTTCTCTCTCTCTCTCCCCCTCTCTCAACTAATAAGAAGTTAACTCATATAAAAAAATGATTGAACAACTGTTGCTAAACAGAAGTTCGCTAGTCCAAGGTCTAGTTATTATGACTAAAAATCGATCAAAACAAGAAAGACATAACTTCGCTATAAAAAATGAAAAAGAAAGGAATGCCAGTAAATAAATAAAAGAATTTTGGCCAAGCAAAAGGAAAAAGAGACTTTTGATTTTAGCCAAAACCAAGTTTCATGCCAACTACTTTGGAGCCTTTCAAAATCATATATAAAGAGACAGCTGACAGATAACAGCAGTGCAGACAGCCAAACACTGATCCAAGTGTGAAGAACTAAGATATTTTTCCACCCTTTTTGAGGGCTGATATACACAGTAGATTTGCACCAAATGTTTCCAAAGTAACCATATTCAGAACAGCTGCCAACAACTACTATCAAAGTCTGACTCATAAACTAACAACTACGAAGCCAAACTTTTGCCAACCAGAATTATAAAGGACTCTCCCTTATTGAAGTCAATTAAATAAACATATATTGTTTTTTAAATCTTTGATTCTGTCCCTTTATTTTAAGTGTTCTGAATTTTCTGATAAATATTAAGACACTCTGGTCTTGCTCCACAATATAATGCTATATTTATTTTTATTAGATTTAACATTAGAAATTGCAATATAAGTTAACTCAAGTTTTATTAGGTTGTGTCATAGATAATTTTCATTTTTGAGAACCAATCGTAATGATGAGAACCAATTGTAATATCATAGCAGGTGACATATGGTAAATCTCCACAACTGACCCCCAGAATCTGATCCCTATGAAAGAAAGGTATGTGATATGATCATTGGAGTATCATTCATTTAGAATTTTTAAAATTAAAACACCAAATGCAGATTTATACATCCAGCAGCTGCAGCATGTCCATAAATTTTAGTTGAAAAACACTGCATTTGTCAAGAGGAAAAATATTGGTTGCCCTGATTTTTTTTACAGTTTATCAACCTTTTGTAGGTTATTTAAAGCAAAAATTTTTGGAATTAGCAATTTTTTGGAGACAAGAGTGATTTTTCCAGATACAAGTCCTACTATTTAACCCATAGCTGGAAGAAGAAGAGAGAGCACTTATACCATCCCCAAGGGTATATGTACATAAGTAAATGCAAGAAACTCAACTTGAATTCAAACTCAGCTCTCTGTTATCCATTACACCACCTGTCTTTTCTTTATTTTCCTTCATAAGTTTTTCAAGTATGTAGTCCAGTAGATGAAACAGATACCATTTAAAATAAAAGGAGCATCTACTCAAATCCTGATATTCACTAAAAATAACATTTGAATAAAAATATGTTGGATTTAAAAATAAAATCTGTTGATTCTTTAGAAATTGACTTGTTTATGTTTCGGATACGAAACTAAGCAGATATGTGTTTCAGTAAAATCTGAACAGGTCAGCATGCTTTATGGGCAAAAGAGAATTGTGATGCTCTTTGTAACTGAGCATTAAAAGCAAGCTGGATTGGACAGTGCTTGCTCCAGATGCACAGGTTCAAATCCTGGAAGTGGGCACATTTTCTTTATTGCATTTTTTAAGTATGCAAAATAAATAATATTTAAAATAAATGGAACATCTACTTAAATATGGGTAGCCACTAAAATGATCATTTGAAGTAATAAAAAAATTATATATATATATATATATATATAAAAAGTGAACATTGAAGTCAACACTCAGAGGCAACAAACTTTCATGTTAAACGCAATCATCAGGCAAAAAAATAGTGTGTCACCTCTGAGTGTTGACTTCAATGTTCACTTTTATATTTACATATGCTCTATCTCTGATAATGAGCACTTTATCCCATAAAAATAGCATACATTAAAACTATATTTCTTCATATATACTGGGTTTAACAGCAAAATTGTCTAAATCCTGTAACAGCACGGGATTGTTATCCATCCCACAAAATGTTTAAAATCTAAAAAACCACTAAACTAATTGAGTTTCATTTTTCCAGGTTTTCAGATAATACATTAAACCATCTTAATACCATTTGTCATAAGAATCACTGAAAAACCCTTTGTGTTATTCAGCTAAAAAGAGAACATTATTAAAATCGTTTTGTATCAGCTACACTATGTCTTCCCAACTGAGCAATGGTGAGAGGACAAAGATCATTCAAGCTACCAACATTCATACTCTGGTTTCCATCTTCAAAGTCCATTCAAGACCCATCAAGAGAACAGTGAATAAGTTTTAAAAAGTGTAGAGAGTAGAGAGGAAAACTGGATCAGGAGATTACAACAGCAAGAGGGATCATCATTTCAACTTGGAGCTAAATACATTCTTATTGTACAAAGTAGAGTCCAATTGTGTTATGAAAACCTTGGAGAATTCTAATAAGATATCTTTAATAATTTCTAATATACAACAGTTCAAAGCATAATCTAACAATTGAACAATTTTATGTTATATGATTTGGACAATTTTTCTGTTACTCCCAGTATATATATATATATATATATATATATATATATATATATCACTTTAAATGTTATTTTTAGTGGATACTCATATTTCGGTAGGTGCTCTGTTTATTTATTAAACACCATATTTATTGATTTTCTGTCTATATTTCTGAGATGAGGTATTGTAATTATTTACATTGTTCAAACTGTTGTCCTTATATTTATTGTCATATTCATAACATTTCAGCCATTCTACGATCTGTCCTGCTTCACACGTTTATGAGTTCAATATCTAGCTGCTGCAGTTGTGAATAAAAACTTGTGAGTTGTGTTAAAGAGAGATATATATATTAACATGCCATTAATGCTGGGTGATTGTTTTGTCAGACAAAAAGTAATAAGTGGGTTTAGGTTACCAGAGCAAATGATCTTGATTGGCAGTTGTTAGCAAAGACTGAACAATAGAAAATATGATTGGCATGTTTTTTTATGCTTTCTTCTCTCAGCACTTGAAAGGGAAATGAGATCAAAATAGGAAGAGAAGTGGAAGCAACAAGGACACATGTTTCTTTGCAGATGGGTCATATTTTGTTTTTTATTTGTAATTGTAATTGTTACATTGCAATATTTTGACCTCTGGGCTTCTTAGATAAAAGAATGAAGATTTGGAACCAGGGTAAATGACGACACTCAAAAAGCAAAGACTAAATTTGAATGAAGCATAAGTGAAGTAGAGACTTGAGAGAGTCAAGCTTAACGAGTGAGAAAATGAAAGAACATTTACATGAAAACTAGAAAAACTTAAAATGACTAAGTTGACTAAGTGTAACATCTCTCTCTCTCTCTCTATATATATATATATATATATATATATATGTGTGTGTGTGTGTGTGTGTGCGCGCATTTGGCTGACTGGTTAGAATGTTTACATTCTGACCATGGGACCCAGGTTTGAATCTCACCATAGTCAATTTATCACGAAGGAGACTTCCTGATGTTATTAGACTGGAGGGGTTGATCCCAGTGTGCAGCACCTTTGGAAAGTGCCTGAAAACCATACCATGGGTTGACCGAAGCCTTGTGAGTGAAATTGGGTAGATGGGACCCTTGGGGTCCGTTGAAAGCTGTGCTAGGACAAAGTCACAAGTCATCTTGGCTGAGGGCTTAAGCATGCTGGCCTTGTTCAAATTGTTGATCATGCTAGATAACACACTTTTTCCTAGAAACTGTAACTAAGGTCTGCTCAGCATAGTTGCAGTATGAACCATATGTGAGATCTGTGGGTGTTGAAGAAACACAAATGCACCTGAGCAAGCGTCTGCAATAGGCACCGACTAGCCGCCCGTATCCTCGAATACGAGTGGCCAGCTATACTATATATATATATATATATATATATATATATATATATATATATATATGACAAAGTAGAAAAATATGATAAAGTAGAAAAAATTAAAAATTCCCAACATCCCTTGTTTATGTGTATGTGTAGTCACACCAATATAACAAATTTAGTCCAATGAAGTACTAAAGGACAAAACAAACTTAGTCTGATGAAGGACAAAACATGCCACAAGAAAACTTTTTCCACTTTGTCATACATTTTTCACCAATATTGGTCTTGACATATAAGAATATATATCATTATCTCATTTATATATATGTGTGTGTGTGTGTATATATATATATATATATATATATATATATATATATATATATATATATGCAAGTTAAGTTTCATTGAAAATGACTGATAAAGTGTGGTGGTTGAGTTTTTTATATAATTATATAAAACTCCACCTTGTCAGTCATTTTAAACAAAATTTGCAAAAAAGAGGGACTGCTGCCCAAATATATATATATAGGGTGCGATGGATAAATTGTCATCTAAATTATGCAAAAATGAAAATTATACTGACATCTCATTTTAACACATATTTACCAAAATTACACAAAAATATCTTGAAATACTAAAGAGTAAATTTATTCAATAAAATCACCATTGGCTTCAATCACAGCCTCCAGACAACTTTGGATTCTCCTGAAAGGTCTCCTTGTTGAAGTTGGTGAATGCTGCCATGATTCTTGCCTTTAGTTCATCTTTGGTGTAACAAAGAGTTTTATTGGTCTCTCACTCAACTGCACCCCACAAATAATAATCAAGGAGATTGCAGCCTGGGCTGTCAGGTGGCCAGATGTAAGGAGTGATGTAGTCACAGAAATTATCTGACAGCCATGACTGGGTTCCCCTGCTTGTGTGACATGGTGCAGAATTCTGTTGCCAGACATAGGGCGTTCCAGCAGCCACCCTCTTGACACAGGACAACACTTGAAGTAGACTGTGTTGAGCCTGAAGCCCTGAAGATGAATGGAGGCATAATGTCACAATCACTAGTAATCACTACAAACATCTTTGTAATCACCATTAGACACATCCAACTTTTTCTGAAACTTCTACACTGTCCTTAGATCGACACCCAAACACTCTGAAATGTTCATATTGGAAGTTATGGCATGAAAGCAATGTTGTACAGCATGCTGTTTCCATTTTTCTGCCAGAGTGAATTGGGTCATGGTGTTCAAAATCAAAAATAAATAATGTGCATACAAAAAATGAAAAATATAAAATGGCAAAAATTTACCCATCGCACCCTGTATATATATTTAATCCAAATCTAGAAGAACTGAAAAAAATAAGTATATTCATAAATTTCTTTATTCTATTTCAGCCACCAATTCATTTAGCTGGTGGCTGAAATAGAATAAAGAAATTTATGAATAACTTAAGGTCATTGTAAACAAACTAAAGTGACCTTTTGATTGTTCATTGCTGACTCATTCACTGCTTAGTCAGATTGTATCTGTTGTGCATAAGCTGCTTGCAGCCTTTTAGAGTATAGGTACAATTATAATGTAAACTGTACGACTTAATGTAACCCCATAGGGCACATTATTGATTATGACATTAGACTGGCAAAAACAAAATTACCAAAAGTGAAGTGTGCCAGATAAGTCCCCTCCCCCAAAAATCAAAAACATCAAACAATATATATATCTATATTTACATTATTTACAGTCAGACTTTGTTATTATCACAATTTTTTTAGCTTTCTTCAGGTGTCTGCCAATTCAGGGAATTCAAAGAATTTTGAATTGAATCTTTTATTCAGTCTATGGAATATTGCTGTCATATATGGTCTGGTGCTCCCACTCTACATCTTGAGGACCTTGACAAAATCCAGAGACGAATATGCAAAATGATAGGTCCTGATCTGGCATCTAATCTACGATCACTATCCCACAGACGTTCTGTGGCCTCCCTCTGTCTTTTCTACAAATATTTTCACAGCAACTGTTCTGACAAGCTACTTTCACTGGTTACCAGACTACATGAATTTAAATGTGCTACCAGGCTGGCATCTTGGTCCCACTCTTTCACTGTCAAAATGGTTAAATGTAACTGTCTTTTCTTCTCAAACAGCTTTTTCTCCAACACTTCCCATCTGTGGAGCTCCCTTCCCCTTACTTGCTTCCCCAATGACTATAATCTTCAAATATTCAAGTGTAATATCAATTGACATCTGACACCCTGAGCTTGTTCCCCATTCTTCTCTGTATCCTTTCCTCAAATACGCCTCTTTACTCTTGTTCTCAAACCTCTGTAACCCCTTGCATGCTAGTGGCACTCCCGCTTTGCTTGGGGTGAATTGCTTTAAAAAAAAAAGATTGTTCTTGTTCAACTGTCCATGTTTAGGGATATCTCATCTTGTTCTTTTTTAGTACTGTTCAGTTATTGCTTTATACTGTTTCCATTGAGTCTATACTACCCAGCCTAAGGACTGAACTTAAAATTACTCTGTCACCAATTTTATGAATCAGTGTTGTAATATTTTGGACTATTGTCCCATTGGCATGAACTAAAGCCGCAACTCAATGTGCGATAGAAGAATACTTAAAAATTGTTCACTTTCAGCCATATTACACTGAAACACCGGTTGCCATATGACCATTAAAGTTAAGCAACTTCAAACCTGCTCAGTACCTAAATGGGTGACCGCTTGAGAATACCATGTGCTGTAAGCTTGGATATGCGGGTGATTGAAAAGCCAAATTCCAATTCCAGTTGGGTTCCTTATATTCATTTATGCCCCAATAAGTAAGGAATTCACGTCTTCTTCTCCAGCTTGTATCACTAATATCATTATTTCCCTCCCAAAAAAATTTCTGGTTTTAAATGTTAATAGGAAAGTCAAGTTCCAATTCCAATTTCATTTTTTATATTCACTTATGTGAACTTCGGAAAGTTATGAATCCAACTCTTCTCCTTCCAAACTATGGGTTAATTTGTAAGACACTAAACCATTATTATCACAAAACAAAATAAAAATTCTTGTAATCTAAAAAAATTTTCTGGCTTTAAATAACCTGCAATAATAACCTGTAGAAAATGGATCATTCAACTCAAAAATTGTTTCATCAAAAAAATTCTGCTATTCTGCTTGATATCAAATGCAATTGCCTTTCTGTTATATACCTGTTTGTGTTTCCCAACTTATTGTGAGCTTTAGTTATGTCGGTGTTTGAGTTGAGAAATAACACGCTGTCTCCTGAAATACCCACAACAAACATGGTGAACTCGAGAATGTAAAGAAATGACAAGAACCAATATATATGTAGAAACAAGTGATAATGTATTAACAACAAAAGTATATAAGTAATGTAGAAAAGATGTGTGTTTCAAATCAATGTAAAAACCGTTTTAGTCCAAAGTATGTGTAGTGAGGGAATGTGCATACATACATGTGTGTGTATGTATTGTTCATGCATTTCACAAAAGGAAGTGTGTTCGCCACAAGAGGTTACATGGTGACAAATAAGCAGGTAAGGTAAGAAGAGAATGAGAAAAAATATTGCAAAGTATTTATAGTCCGGAGAGCATCCCCTAGGAGCAGTTTGGAAAATTAGTAGGAGGTAACCCAACATACCCAAGTTTTCAACTCTCTCAACATAGGATTGATTATGTTAACTTCAAGGCTTTGGGAAGGCCAATCTTCTGACATTTTTCTTAGGGGAACTGCAAGGATTTAATTAATTTTATATAACTGTTTGCTTAATCATGAATGAAGGTTTACAGCTACATCACCAGTTCCCATACAAACCACTTTGAAACACCAGTTCCTACACAAACACTGAAGTTAAGCAATGTTGAACCTGGTCAGTACCTAGATGGATGACCACTTAGGAATACCTGGTGGTTGGATGTGCAAGTGGTGTAATGGATAATGTCTTAGAATTGTTAATCAGAGAGTCAAGTCCCATTCCTGTTGGATTTGTTATATTCACTTATGTACAAATACACTTAGAAAAGTTATGAATCCACTTTTTCTTTCCCCAGCTATGGATTAATTAGTAAGACGCTAAACCACTTATAGTAAGACACTAAACCATTATTATCAACAAACAAAAAAAATTCTCACACTCTAAAAATATTTTGTAGCTTTAAATAATCTGCAAAAGGTTGATAAGCCATAAAAACAAATCAATCAATCATAATCATGAGCGATAATGAAAAACAAAAAGATAAACAGAAAAATGTGACATGCTGTTAGGTAATAAAATTTTATTATTCTCTTCTAGATCTGATAAAAGATCTATATTGGTTCACAAAGTTATACATTTCTGATCAAGACCCCAATACTGAAACAATTGAAACCTCATCAGGTGTATGACAAGAAAGAAATGAGAACCTCAACCTATTTAATCTTTTCTTAGACTATGATCTGCATATATGCAAGCACAGAAATGAGGAGATGGACACTGATCATTTAAGGATTCCATACCACATCCCAAAATGAATCAACTCATACAGAAGAGTGTTTTAACTCCAAGAACAATGTACTTTCATGATCATTTTAGAAATTTCACATCACTTGATAAATTTCAGCAGCAGCAACTACGAAAAAGGATAGCACATGTATTAGGTTGGTGCAAAAATAATGACGTAATAACGTTGTTTTTTTTTTTTCTTAAAGCGAAAAACAGCTATCATGAAGGATAGATTTGATCAATGTTAAAAGAAAGATTTGATTTTATTTACAAAAAACTTATGGAAAGAACCGTGTGTATGGTCTTGTTGATTTATGTCTTGCCAAGTGGGATAGAAAGAAAGGCAAATATGAAATTATCAGCCAAAACACACGCCGGTCATAAAAATTTTGGCTGGTGACAATCACCGATACAGGCAGGGAGAATCAGTGTTAATTATCTTTCCAAGATATCATTTATTTATTTTTTCTGGCCACCAGCAAACGAAGAGAGGCAATGTGGCAATTATAAAATTTTGACATTGTCTCGATATAGGTAAGAAGATTGTAGCAGTTATAAAATTTTGGAATGGTCTCGACATAGGTGAGGGGTTTGTTATTGTTTACCTTATCAACATGTCAATTCAGATGCTGAGGTGTTAGATGGCGATATGGTGTGTAAACATTTGACAATCACCAGAAAATAGAGTGGAGAATTGAGATTTGGCAAGATAAAAGAATTTAATTTCTTAACAGGCGAAGGATTCTCATTATAAAGCTAACTTAGCGTCAGGACCAGATGGTAAACTTTGACAGTGATTGATGAGTCGGTAGAGAGTGCTGGCTAAGTGAATTTTGGGTGGTCTCAAAAGAAAGATGTGATAAGAATTTAATTGCAATATGGAAGTCGTAAAAATTTTGGCTGATGGGAAAGGAGAATTTTGTAAACAAAAATTCTGGATTATAATTTTAAGGAGGCCAGCTTAGCCACACCCGCACGGTCGAGAGATTATTTGTCGGGTGGTGGCATGAGTGATAGGCAGAGGTGAATGGATGAGAAAGGTGGAGAAGTTGTTAACGCCCACTGAAGGGATTGGTATGAGATATCAATGTGAGAGAGAAAGAGTCTAGGAGGATAGCTCTCCTCCGACCTTCCCTCATGAACGATGGAGAACCCCCACCGAAATGAGAAGTGGTTAAATTTCCAAAAATGGGAAATAATTAACTTTCCTAGCCTGACAACAAAGAGATTTCTTGTTAGAAATCGAGATTTACAGAGAACCCTAGGCTGTGTCTGGCCACCCCCTGGGTTTTGGTCAGTACTCGTATAAACGAATGTCAAGGAGTAAGAATCAGTTGAGTTGAGCTCAGCAGAAAAGTTAAGTCGCAGTTCTGCTCCAGACAGAGTCAGAGACAGTTTGAGTGGCGGGAACCAGAGTGTTGCCTCGCAGAAGCTGACCAAGAAATTCCACAACCTCCGACTTCGCCTAACCTACCCATAGCAAGTTATATTGACGAATGAAGTTAAGCCACCACTTAAAAAACTAAACCTGTTGACACAGAGGACCAACTTGCTTGAAACATAGAAGTGTCACATTTCATAGGAAACGGGCTGGGAGAAAAACACGCTCCTGTATATAACAGAAGGATAAAGTTAAACTGTTGTTTCCTAACATACTTGAACCTCTTGGGTTTTTCTTTTATTATTTTTTTTCTTTGTGCTTGTGCAATGCCACCTTCAATTTGGACTCAGCTTACACTACGACCCAATACCTAATTGATCTCGTCTACCTAAGATCAAAGTCACAATGTGGGTATGTTAGACTTGAGATCAAAACAGTTACCAGACATTGCAAGTGAGCTGGGATCGATAGAGTTGACATTGAACTGGTACAGCTGGTGAAGCCGTTAACATCAACAACCAGAATTTGACCCTGGTGCCACATATTGGTGCCTTCACTGGATTTGACTCTGGACGGCTGAGTGTCACAAATTGGTATCCTGATCAGGGGATTTCGCTGAGTAGCGATGACCGCCGAATGACCGGGACACAGACTGATGGCAGCGACAAGGAGTCAACCCCAAAATGTCGGTAGAAAAAACCTTACAGCTTTGCACCACGACTGGGAGTTGACCACGGGCCAACGGCTTAGTATCACACTATGTTTGCTTGTCTGAACTTACTTCTGTGTCAACTCTAATTCCTAGTTTATGAACTTTTTTTTTACTGTAGTAAGCTGATATCTATATTTTCACACTTGAATAAAAAGCATACAATGCTTATTCTTTTGGCCAGGAATACATGTGCATCTACCAAATTAACATTTATACCTATTGTTATATTTAAATATTTATAAAGTATTTAACAGATCCATCATGCATGTTTATGCATACACTGTTCAATCAAGAGCTTGGCCATTTACAGTCAGCCATGTTTATAGTCAGAACGAAGGGCTGTTATTTCATTAGAAAAACAAAGATCTGTGTATTCACTCTATATGTTAAAAAGACAATGACAAAATGCACCAAACTCAATCATCTAATAATAATAATAATGATAGGTAAGTTCAGAATTCAAGCATCAACAGTTGGTTCCAATCCTATTTAGGAATGACTGAAAAACACTTTCCCACCTCCCCAATTTATAGGCAAAACCACACAAATGCATGCTGGGAATTCTTCCAAGCCATAAAAATAGGCCAATTCTCTGTTTCATATGACTCAGTCCCGGTCTGTCTTGTCTTAAAGTCAGAACGCTATGTTCGCTTGTCTGAACTTGCTTCTGTATCAACTCCAATTCTTAGTTTGTGAAATTTTTGCTATATTACTGTTTCTTTGCCTCATTACTGTTAATTGGCCTAGTAGAAGAGCATGTATACTGAACAAATCTGTCCATCTGAAACCGGAAAACAAATACACAAAATAAGCAAACACTGCATGAAGCAATTAAACAATTAAGATGCATCCATTCACAAGTAGTGAAAAAAGAAAGTTGATGACGGCATTTCACTTCATTAAACTTGCCAGATATCACCAAATTCAAGAGTATGAGAGTAAAAGGGAAAAATGGTGATTGCTTAGTGTAAACTCAAGGTGGATGATTGGGTTCTTGTGTGAAATTTTGGTACTGATAAGCATTGAACGGAGAGTTGCTGATCTGTTAATCTTGAAGTAGACGTGTAGTCATTTCAGTTATGTTGTCACTGGATGTGGTAAATAACTGCTCACTAGTTTAAAAAAAAAATAAAAATATGAAACAATTCCTGAAGTATAAACAATAATTCATAATTTAAGCTCTTCTTTTAAATTCACAATAACAGTGTATGTTTTATTTTCCATTCTTGGAAAATAGCTCCAAGTCTTTCTATGTTATATGTGCTGGATTTCTTTTCATTTCAAATTAGTTGGCATGATAGTCTAGTATGACTATATTCATTTCTACACCTTTATTTATTTGATAAGTTCAAGTCAGTCAGTAATAGGGCATTAAATAAGTGTACGGTCTCTATTCCTCCTCTCTTCAATCAGTTTGATGTGTTATCATCCTCTGCTGATAAAGCTGAATGCTTTGCCCATAAATCCTTCTCAAACTCTACTCTTGACTAATCTGGAGTATCCCTGCCTAACTTCCCACTTAGATCTGAATCATTGTTAGTGATATGCATATAACCCCTTTCATGGTTTCTGCTATCATCTCTAACCTAGATCCCCACAAAGCATGTGGACCCAATGGTATCCCTGTAATAGTCATTAAAAAGTGTGGTGCCAAACTGTCTCCTGTATAAACTATATAATAAATTCCTTGCTTCCTCTTGCTTTCCTGCCTACTGGAAGTCATCATCTATTGTATCAGTAATTCTGGTGAACCATCTGACCCATCCAACTACTGGCCCTTTTGGGAAACTCCTAGAGGCCCTAATCAATGCTGAATTGGTTTATCATCTCTCATTGCAGGGCCTTTTTTCAGACAAGCAATATGGTTTTCATTTCTCCAAATCAACTGCTGATGTACTGACAATAATTGTGAAAGAGTCTATTATGCTCTAGATAAAAAAAAAAAATGATAAAACCCAGGCTGTAGCATTGAACATCCCATAAGCCTTTGGCATTCAGGTCTTCTCCACAAGCTGAAAAGCTATGATGTCCCCAGACACATTTTTGAGCTAATCCAGTGTTTCCTATCAAATCATGAAATGAAAGTTATCCTGAATGGCCATTCATCTAGATCATTTCGTACTAATGCAGCTGTCCCCCAGGACTCTATGCTTGGTCCTACACTGTTTTTAATTTTCATTAATGACCTACCTGATGAGATCAGCTCTCAACTTGACATCTACTATTTACCATTTACCCCTGCCTTGATAGTAAGGCTGATCAGTCTGACAAGTTAAAATGGCAGCTGATGTACAAAACAACCTCAAGGCCATCGTTAACTGGAGCTTGAACTGGAGATGGCTTGTCAATTTTAATGCCTCCAAAACTGAACTTCTCTTCATTAACCCTCATTAACCCTCATCTCTGCCTTCCATCAGCATGGCTGATGCTAACCTCCAGAAAAGTGACTCATTGTGCCTTCTTTGGCTAATGTTCTCAGCTGACATGAAGTGGAAAAACTATATTGAATTTTACTAGGTCAGATGCTAAGAAAGTCAGTTCACTGAGTCATGTAAGACAATTTTTCTCTCTAGAATCTATCTTGCATATTTATAAGTCTGCTATTCATCCATGCTTAGAATATTGCTGCCATATATGGTCTGGTTCCCTTGCTATTTACCTTGAGCTCCTTTATAAGATCCAAAGAAGAATCAGTAATATTAGTGGTCCTGATCTGGTGGCTTGGCTTCAGTCACTTGCCCACAACTGTAAGGTTGCCTCTCTGTGACTTTTTTATAAATACTTTCACAGTGATTGTTTGGATAAGCTCTTTGCTATGGTATCTAAACTTTGTAAATTTAAGCACAGTACTAGACTGGCATCAAGATCTCGTGAATTTACAATTGAGCTGGCTAGATGTAGCTGTATATTCTATGCTAACAGTTTCTTTTTTCACACTTTTCGCTTGTGGAATTCACTTCTGGTTCCATGTTTTCCAGCCAACTTTAATCTGCAAAAATTTAAATGCAATGTCAATCACTATCTACTGTCCTCCTGATTACTCTTTTCTCTATCTGCTCATTACTAATGTGTCTGTTCCTAATTCCTTCACACCCTGTAACCCCTTGTATTTTAGTGGCTCTACTGTTTTTAATCGATTAAAAAATAGAAATAAAAAAATAATATAAGAGCACTAAAGAAAGACATTTCATCGTCTATAAAATACTAAAACTCTAATCTTGTATGTATGTATGTGTGTTTCCGAGATACAGCTTAAACAATAAATAATACCTCAACCAATTTAGGAGTATATACTTTGAACACCTGCTGAGTGTAGTGCCAAGTTTAATTAAAATTAGACAAGGAGTTCTTGAACTAAGGCTGTTTTTATGTCATTTTTAATAGGAAATTCAGTATTTATTTTCAATACACATTCTTATATCTATCCACATATATACACAAAAACTTGTATCTTATATTTCAACTATTATGTGTGTGAAAAATAATAAACATTCATAATACAGTATAACAACTCTCTTAAATAAATTGAAATATACATAGAACAAGATATATATATATATATATATATATATATATATAATTCATAACATTACCTCAGAACTTTTTTTATAAACAAATATCTCAGATGTTTGGCAACTACCTGATAGATGAACAGGCTATGTGAATGTGTCATGGTAAAACTTAATCAGTATAGCTGGAAAATTGTGTCACATGAACTGATGTTAAATAAATAACTCCAAATCTAATTCAAGGCCCTGTAGTCAGTACAAGACCACCAGTACTGCCATTAACCTCTGGGGACTAGATGCAATGGAGAAGCTCTGTTGTTATTAGAAAGGCACATGATGTGAAACCTTAGTTCAGCAATAGATATCTGTAGCTCATCTGTGGCCATCCACCATGGGTGTTAGTGAATTAGAAGATCACTAGTAGTAATATGGCATGTAATGCCATTGGGCATTGTTGCCTTGTTGAAGGGCAGCTTTGTAATGTTAGAAAATTCATCTAAAAGCTTATAAAAAAACAGGATTATTTTTGCTATTAGTCATGGTAGAACCACTAAAAGACATTTGTGTAGATCAACTGGAAGACTTTATTTATGCAAAAGCAACATCCAAAATGGCATTTCCAGGTTTGCAATTATAAAAAGATGGATAAAATGTTCAAGGAAAAGCATTTTTGTCATTAAGACAATGTAAGAGACTTGTTAATAACCTGAAGTATAAACTTACAAGGCCATTTCACTCTATCCACTTTAGTAACAGGAATTAAGGATATGGGTCATATGGGCAAATACAGATAAAAGACAACAGGCTTCTCCACAGGTGGTACATGAGTTGTTGCCAGTGGCCAGCTTAGTTTTTACTTTCCTGAATCTTCTCAATTGTACAGAATGGTTTATATGCATGGGCCTTGCTGCCATATTTTTGTGTACTTAAAGACAATATTAGTCTTCCTTTCCTCCAACCTCTACAAAAAAAACGATTAAAGGAAAGTTTGTCCAGCCTAATGTTCAACACTGCGACATTTTTACAAACTTTCTTGCATTTCCAACATTTTGGCCATGGTTTCTGGCCAAGAATTACAGACGTATGATCAAAAGTTGTTCATGTCAACATTAAATCCACAATATTATCTGCAATCTCCATGAGAGTCTCTTCTCTAAGTGAAGCAAAAATAGTGTTGAATTGTACTGGAACATATTGAAGAAATATGTTATGTACAATTCTTTGGTCATTGTAGTGACCCACAAAATGCAGTAAGCAGTAAAGTAATTGGGAAGGTTTACTATCTTCCATCATCTCTTCACTTAAGGGGATTTGTAATAATAAAAAAAATCTTTTCATTTATCAGCCACAACAATTTTCTCCGGAGAGAGGTGGACATTCTGATAATCAATTCTTTCTTCAACTTAGTGAAAGGATTGTCCACTGACAGGAAGATAATGATCTCTTACCACCATAACTGTTCTATGTGAAGATAGTCCTAATGCAAACTGGTTAGCCTTTGAAGTAATATCCCTGATCTCACAATATGGTACACTTTGAACAAAGTCCAAATTTGGGTCTGTCTTGGATTAGGACAGATTTATCTCACTTATGGGCATAATTTTATCTCGTTTGACATTCTAGCTAAATAAAAAAAAATGTTTCTTCAGTCAAAATGTAATAAAGATATATAAGAGATAAGAAGTAAACCAGACATGTAAGAAAACAGAATTACTACTCTGTGGTTCATAACAGCAATCAACACTGAATAAGGAAAAAAGTGGATTTTAATTATGGTTTGACTCAAGCACGGGGTGATAGATGAACAACAACAGTTTGAGGTAAGTGCAGGTGTTTTCTCTACAATGGCTTTTGCAACAAATAAGCACTTATGTTTGGACTCTATATGGATTCTATTTTTGTGTTTATGGAGAGACTGGCACTTACAAAAAGTCTGATGTATTATGAAGCATATTTAGAATAAGTTCAATAATTAAATAAGCTGTCCTGGGTATGAAGATAAACTACATCCAGCAGCAAGGCCTCTTATTGGGAGGTTTTGAGGAGCATGAAACCACCTCTTAAATGCTGTTGTTCCCAGGCCAACCTTGACCTGGGGTGGTAGCATCTGTTAGGGTCCCAGCTATGCATGCATGTCCAGGTTTAGCACCTGCTACTGCTCCCAACTACTGGATTGATGGTGAATGTAGTTATCAATGGTCCAGAACCTAATATAGGTCTGGGAAATGACACTTTCCAACCAGATTTTGTTTGTATATTGGGTGTGGTTGTTTGCTGTGATATAGCTGTTTGTTGTGGGTCTTTTTTATTTGTAATGTGTGGGGTTCAGCGTACCCAGATTAAAGGAGAATTTAATACGGGATACCCTGCCTACAAAATACAACGCAAATTTCAAGAAGAAACAACACGATAAGGAACGTTTGTAGAAAATAGAACATTGTATATTTATTATCTTGTGAATAGGGTAAAAAAGATTAATGCTTTAGTTCATTTAAGCAAAAATGTGATTTTTACAAAAATGTCTGTGTTCGCTGTCTTTCAACAGAGTAGCAGAGTAATGTCTGTTTCTTTTGTTTTTGTATAGGTGTAAAGGAAAAAGGGGCGATCAGTTTAAGTTGAAAAAGAGAGTGTGGATGAGGAATAAAAGATAAAAGGAAAATGTACTTATGAATTGTTTTGGAGTCAGTTGTAAATTTGTTGTTGTTGTGGTGGTTGTTGTTTTCCTTTCCTAATCGACTTTCAGCTCTTAGTGTTGGGTTGAGTCAGTGATGGAATTTACTGTCAGTCTTCTATGATCTCTGCACCCTTCTGACTGGCGACTAACTTGAAACTCTGTATTTATTGTTGACTTTTTTTTCACACTGGCTCATTATCTTTTTTTTAGTTTAGCAAATTGCCTCCTTTCATTGGTCAGAAAATTAATTTCACATCTTATTGTGAAATCTGTTTTTAGTCGTTTTGAACCGATTTTGTGGGTGTGCAAATCTACTTTGTGTTTTTCAGTCATTTGTTGGAATGATATAGGATTTGTATCCTATAAGTGTCAGGATTTGTCTGGTCAGTGTTGGGGGTCTTTGCTGTTTGTGTGTTTGCCACTGATTCTGGTTTAAGCCTATCAATAGCAGCTGTATCATTTTTTTCCACTTTTCTGCACAACAAAATGTTTGTCAGTTCACTTTATTACTTTATATGGACCCTGGCACATAGGATGTGACATCATTATGTACAGATACATATTCACTGTCAAAGAGATTCTTGCAGATGTTCCATTGTCTGTCTATCAGATGTGCTGAAGTAAACTGTATTTTTGACATTTATGTTTTAAATCTTATAAAAAGGATGGGAGGATGTATATCTATTTTTTGTTCAAAATGTTGTCCAAGAAAGGTTAGTGTCTTGCTGAAGACAAATTCAGTTGGTGTACAGCCTCGGTGGGCTCTGTGAGTGTTGAATAAACACAAATGTACCTGAGCAAGCATCTGCAATAGGGATTGGCTAGCCACCTTAGTAGATGGGTATCCTCAAATATGAGTGGCCAGCTTTACAAAATGTGATTTATAAACTTGATAGTCTATAAAATCTACAAAAATTAGTAGAATATGACTACACATTCTTTTCTGTGACTGCTTATTCCTGACAAGAGAAATCATCACCCCAATTTGCTTCATTTGGTATTATTGTTAGAAATGCTTTTTGTCCATGGAACCTTTCTACTAGGATGGCATGCTGTTGTTTGTATGTGCTTGATGCCTTGTAGAAGGTTGATTTCTCAGAAGAGGTTTGCAACTCTGTGCCTCTCTGAGTTGTGATGACAGCAGGTACACCATATATGGCAATCCAATCTCTGAGAATTTTTTTGCAATGGTGTCAGCTGAAATATCTATCACTGGAATTGCTATTGGCTGGTTAGAAAATCAATTGATGATTATTAATATATAAGTTTTCGCAGAGTGATAGAGATCCCTAAATATTGATATATAAGTACAAAATCAAGCATCAGGATTGCTAAATGATCCTATGGGTGATTTGGGGTATCTGTATTTACTACACTGACAATCTGTATAATTCCCAATCCAAACTCACATTCTTGTTTATCCAAGGTCAAACAAACCTCTCACTAATGAACCTCAATGTTGCTCTTGCTGTGGTGGAGGAGTGTGTGGAAATGGATGAATATGTGTTGTTGAAATGAAGGTAGGATGAATCTGCAGTTATTGTAGTGCCACAGTACAGTCTTTTCACTCACTGGAACTGGTACTTTTGTTAGTTGTAAAGACATTTGTTTTATTATTTCATGTAAGGTAAGATCTTGTTCTTGCCCCTGGGCATTTAAGTTGTGACTGAGGATAATGTGGGTGATGGTTTGTGAATCTGTTCAAGAAAGTTATTCTGCAACAGTGTTTTGGTAAACTTTGATATATTTTATAACAGTTGAGGACTGTAGTCCAGGTAACAAACTTCCCAAGGTGTGTACTTGTCACACTGTTAAGTCTGTCATGCCTCCTACATTTTCTACACAAACTGGATGTTGACTACTCAATGACCCAAAGCAGACCGTGTAAATACATTTTCTGTGCATCACCTCCATGTATACATCCGCTTTAACCAAAACAAAATTAATAATATATTATGACCAGTCACAGCCAGCCCCACTCAAAAGCCAAAACTTTAATTTCAATTCGACTAAAAACTATATATACTCAAATTCAAACAGACCTGACACAGATGAGTATTTGATGTCAACACCGACACACTGAGAGAGAGACTGCACTGATGATACAATGCAGCAGTTGCAACCACCACCAAGTGGTTATTCACCACTCTCTCTCAGAGAGAAATTACTAGTCTTTGTATATATATAAATAAATTATACATTTATTTACCCCTATTCAATATCCTCTTTTGTTTGATGCCTAGATTTACTTTTGCCAAGGCAGAGTAGGAATTAACCTCCACAGCAGTAACAGCAACAACAACAACAAGGTTCTGCCTTTCATGTTACCCATTTTTGCCTCTGCAACAAGACAAGGCATGTGGTAAGGGTTTGTTACACATCCATTTTCTTCCTAGAACACTACATATATTCTATCACTATTGTTTCACTACTGATTTCTTCAAGTCTTGCATTCAGTGTGTACCTTGGTTGATTAGCTGTTTTTGTGACAATCTATAAGGAATAACAATCTCTCAATGAAATGAATGCTCTTGTGAGTTTATGCTACAAAAGCTGAAGCATACACAGAAAATTGGCTGTAGTGAATATACATAACAGCAGCAACCAACAGGTGGATTAAAAATTCATGTTTTCTAAAATAAATTCTCTTTTTCTTCACCTTTGCATAGGATCGTATAACTTAAAGAGAAGCACACCTTTCCAGTTGATAAGTAAGCAAAACTTTTATTTGCTTTTTTAACAATGTAGATCTTCAGATTGAAACTTTGATATTGACAAAAGGTGTACATTTTCGACAACCAAACTTTTATTTCTTATTTTCATTTTATGTAATAAATATTTCATATCATTTCAACATTTTAGATGGTATAGATAACATCACAGTAGATATTCAATCCATATTTTTGGTTTTGAGAGTAAGATAAATCATATATATATATATATATATATATATATATATATATATATACATATATTTCTGAGATGAAGTATTATGTACACTATTTACATTATTCAGACTATTGTCCTCATCTTTGTTGCCATATTTATTACAACGTTTCAGCCATTGTATGCTCCAGCCTCCTTCAGGTGGTTGGAATGTTGAAGCGAACCCTTTATTTCGCTCACTGAGGTAGACTGTTCTAGTTCTATGTGCCATGTTTAATGGATATCAGTTATCTTCTGTTAATTCCCCTCTGAAAGTTCTCCACTGGCTTAACCAGGTATTGAACTCACACTCAAGGACACATGGCACAGTGGATAAAGGCATTAGTTAGATCCAGTGACAGGACCCAAAGAGTGTGAGTTCAATACCTGGTTATGGCAGTGGAAAACTTGGAGAGGGGAATTAACAGTAGATAACTGATAACTGACATCCATTAAACATGGAACTAGAACAGTCTACCCCAGTGAGTGAAATAAAGAGTTTGCTTCAACATTCCAACCACCTGAAGAAGGCCAGAGCATACAATGGCTGAAATGTTGTAATAAATATGGCAACAAAGAATAATATATATATATATATATATATATATATATATATATATATATATATATATATATATATATATATTATGTAGTTAACATTTTAATTATTAAAAGAAATACATATGTATTTAAAATAAGATGGACTTATTATAAAGAAAATTAAATATAATTCCATAAAACATTATACATTTTCTTTTGTTTCTTTTATGCAACAAATAAAAGACACAAAACAAAGTGGTAAGATGAACAATAACAAACCAAGTGTGACTATTTTCTTTTATATGCACCAGTACAGTAACAACATAGTTAATTCATAACAAGATTCAAATTAAAGTGTGAAATTCCAGGGACAGACAAGCAATAAGGATTTCTTTTCATGATTTTAGCTTTTAGTTTATGCATTATTAAACAAGGTTTTGTTAAGAAATAAAATGACAAACAAAACATGGGTAGATATTGATTCATTTGAGCCAGTTTCATTGGGTTTTTTTCACAACATTTCTGCCCCAATACACATGAGTGTTATTTATATGCCTGTCACATTCATTAATCACTACTAATTAAATATAAACAGACATTAGATATTAATAAAGACATTGCGTGTCTTATAGGACTTTTGTATATAGTCACTTCAATTCTCCAATTAAAAAACAAAAGTCCCTTTATTCAAGTCTGACCATATTACTCACAATGTCAACTATATAGCGTATTTTTATTTTCTGATATACAAAAAAATGTGGGGGTGAAACTATTGTTACTTTGTGAAACAAGGGCAGATAAAGGATTGGCCACAAAACGATAAAACTCAACAAAACCCCCAACTTTTCATGCATATAGACTCTGTTGTTTACATCGCAACTTCTGAAACTCAGAAGCAGTGGATTTCTTTATGCAACTCGAAGAAACCCCAGTGTCACACACTAGGGCATCAGATGCCACTGTCAGTATTTTGGGGGCCTCAGAAACTTAAAGTGTTGCATCTTCCATAAGTTTAAGTGTAAGTTTCAAAATTTGATCCACATTTCATCTTATGAGGCAGCTTACACCTATCTGATGACGTAACACAAATAAAATAATGTAAAAAATAATTTATGCAAAAAAGATAATAAAAAGGTAAACTTTTATGGAAGGGAGTTAACCCCAAAATGTTGAACTTGCAAAAGCTACACTTGATGCCTCCATTACCATACAAGACTGATACAGAACAAAGATGTTGATTGAATATCATAAACTAATCACCATTCTTCTAAAGTATCTTATGACAGTTCTAAATTTGTACCAACTTCAAGAACTCTTCTTCATTCTTCACTGGACATCAGAAAGTAAAGTGTAGAAACGAAACCAATCATATTAGACTATCTTATACAAACAAATTTGCAGCAGAAAGGCATCCAGCACATTAATTACAGAAGGAATTGAAGTTATTCTCTGAGAACAGAAAATAATTCATGCATCATTGTTGTCAAAATTATTAAGTTGCCTTTGCTCATACTCCAGGAATTATTTTGTCTTTTAAAAACAAGTAAGCAGTTATCCATCACACTCAACAACAACATAACCAAACTCATTACACTTCTACTTTAAAATCTGCAGTCCCACAACTGTCCATCCACTGCTTACCAGTGTCTAAATTCTGCAGCAAAACCTGAGCATCCCCTTGCGCTTACACTTGGCTGTCATCCTTTTTGTTCTTAGTTCCATTTTTGAATTTGAATTTGGTAATATCTATCAGATTTCATCAAGTGAAGGGCCATACTCAAGTGACTTTTCAATATCAACTTACCAGGATAAGATCCGGTTCAGAGTGATTCTATAAGAAAATTGGAATCTGTTGATTTTAGTTTTGAGTGTTGTTTTAGATTAGCATCCCCTGCTGATAATCACAGGTGGCGATATTTTGAATTGCCGTCCCCTGAAGATAGTTACAGATAGCATGATATTAGAAAGAATCTATCTCTTTCTCAGTGACTTTTCATAGTAAAAAGACATATTCTTTTCACACCCATAAAGATGTAAGTACTTTAGCTAAAGACGCTGAAGTTTGCTTTGAACTCTTCACATTTAATTTATTTTCTCATTTTAGCTTTTGTAAAATGTACTCTCAATATATTTGTCAATACATTTTGGTTTAAATTCTGTGTTCTTTTTCTTTTGGATTGACTTGAGTCCACCTAAAATTGCTTGTGGGTCAAAAGTACCATGAGCATAAAAATCTCATCAAAAGTGTTGAAGTCTGCTACAGTTGCTTTCTCTTCTTTCATGCTTTCTTGAATGTGTGAACAATTCACTCAACCTCTAGATAGGATAGTGGAAGAATTTGGCAAAGCCTAACAGTAGCAAGAGGTAGAATAGGTTTCTTCTTAGTTAACAGTCCCAGCAGTGACTTGTAGTCAGTGTAAAATGTAAAAAATGACACAAAAATATCTTTGTAGCAAAGCAAAAGCCAGAGCCAGTCCCTTCTTTTTCATACGGACATAGATCCTTTCGACAATAGACAATGTTTGCCATATGTAGCACACCAATTTTCTGCTTCCCATCCTTGATTTCATGGGTATTCACATTGAAAAGAATTGGATGGGCCAAAATGTATCAGCAGAGATGGTGAAAACATTTATTTGGCCAGCACCCAATATCCAAGCTACTTCTTTTTCCATAAACATCAAAGTGTCTCCAACACAATTGAGACATTTGGCAGATGCTCTTTCATTTTTAAGAGTGGGCATCTCTTGCATAGCCATCATCTTCTCCAGAAAGAGTGCTATGACTTTTTTACAAATTGTTAGAACCTAGATATGTCCCATCTGAGAGAAGAAATTTATATTGAGCCTCTTAGTTTAAATCCAGATTTGTTCAGTACAGACAATACTTTACACAGATTCATTAGAGGGCGAGCTTTATCACTTTCTGAAACCAAAATGCCATCACTGTGCACTTTGCAAAAAAAGATATCTTTTAACATTTCATCCATTGATTGGGGTAAATTGTGGTATGGTTTTTAGGCATTTCTTGCACACTGGGATTGTCACCCGAGAATGATCACAATTCTAACACTCTAACCATTTGGCTACACTCACCATAAGTAACAAAATCACACATTGCTTAATCTCATCCATGACATAATTTATCATGGAATAAAACTTTCATCTTTCAGTGTAGTTTCTCCAATTTTTTCCACTGAATCATTCCTCAATTGTTCTGAACAATGATATAATGTTGA
The DNA here is from genome assembly GCA_963932145.1 of Acanthosepion lycidas. Taxonomy (NCBI): domain Eukaryota; kingdom Metazoa; phylum Mollusca; class Cephalopoda; order Sepiida; family Sepiidae; genus Acanthosepion; species Acanthosepion lycidas. Next base: position 13,914,258 of record OZ010581.1, on the reverse strand, counting down.
CAATCTGTGTTCCTTAAATTATGCTAGCAAAATGTGCCTGATAACAATTCATATATTCCTAACCAGCTCTCATAAAATATATGTCTATTTTTCTCATCACCATTTTTGTGTCTTGGAACACCAATTAAAAATCAAAATTCCCTTTCACTTCACTTCTTTCCTCATTCTCTTTCAATCTGTATAAATCTTGGTTGATTTTATGACTTGCAGGAATAAGTAGCTTCAAACATCTTTTAAGCAATTAGTTGATTCTTTTAAACCAAAGTTACAAAACAGTTCTCACTGTTTTGTGATGAAGAACTTGTTACTTATCCTTCTAATGGAAAGACTCTTGAACAATATGATGTCCTTTTATTTTCTTCTGTATCAAATAAATAAATAAAATAAAATGAAAAAGAAGGACCAAAACTCTTATTCTCTCATAAAACAAAGGAAGGTAAAAGATCAGCTGTGAAACAAAACATCACAACAGGAACATGGTGAATAAAAGTGCTGTGGATATAGTGGTGAAGGGCTTCGGGGTTAAAATGAATAGTTGAGTTACCTGTGCCAAGAAGATTAATGGAGGATGATAATAATGAGGAAACACATGCTTAATTTTAACAAAACAAGGTAAGTAATTTATTTATGCATTTACACACTTGAAGTGGTGTTAGTAGCTTATTTCAGGAAAATAAATCAGAAATTTTTAAAGTCCATAGTTTTAACAAATTGTTATGAAGAGGAAATGTTCATATAACAGAATAAATGATCTGAAACAAAATAATATTAAAAAATGTTTAAAACAAAAGGTGAGAGAGTTTGTTGCTCACAGAAGGGATATATGGTTGCATACATTCAAAAGTAGACAAAGAGAGATAGTTTGAAATACTTAGCTTTCTTGAATTGTTGAGAGGAAAATTCTTTGAAATGTCATGTGCTTGGATTAAGGCCAATAATATAATTGGAGAATGATTTTACACTGTCAAGAACTTGAACACTGAATGTGCAAACAGAAATGAAATCTTTCATATTACTTCAGTCACTCTTCTCTTGTTAATTTTTCTCCTCATTTTACATGAAAAATGATTTTGCATCGGCTTGCAATTTTCTTTTCTTTCTTGGCTCAACTTCACATACACTTGCAAATTTATTTAGGCTCGCAAATTTCTTTCCTTCTTTTTCCTCATCTCAACCAAATTTGAAGAGGGTGATTAAAGGGAGTTGTTATAATTTCGTACTCACTACAGATAAAAGTTTACTAGCTTATGTGGAAGTCATAAATTCATTCCTACAGCCAGATAGTCTAGAGATATACATCAGCTCAGAGTAGAGAAGCAGGTCACCATCATCAGGAAGAAACAAAATTTCAGAAATAAATTCAGAAGAAAACCTGGTGGGATAAAGAAATAAGAACAGTATATCAACCATGGATATAATAAATAGTTCTGGTCAGCATTTCTGAATGTAACAGATGCCTGAGGAAGGCTGGAAAGTGGGAAGGCCAAAATATTTTGATAATGATAAAGGTTTGTATGAACCAGTGTGTTGGTCTTGTCTGTAGTAATTTTTCTTTTTTTATTAATGTTCATCCAATACAAGGTCCAAGAACCACTCAAGGTAGAGGGTCACCAAATATGTCATATGAAAATAAAAGGGGGAAGTAGGAAGTTAAGATTATAAGGATATGGAGGATGGATAATGATCAACTCTAGACTTAGAAGTTAAGATTGTAGTGTTCGGGGAAGCATCTATGAATGTAGTGTTTTGGAAGCAGTCAATAATAAAGCAACATAGCACATTACTAATGTTGAGATGTTTGGATGTCATAACTGTATTTGCTACAGAAAACCTAATAAACAACAATGAATGTGAATAGAGACAAAACCAAACCTATATAAAATATATACAAATTATATGTTCAGAATAATGTGCATATGTGTGTGTGAGATTGTATCATTTGATAGTCTTTTATGTATACATAAGTTTTAGTTATGAAAAGTACTTTATTGGCGACTTAAAATTGCTGTGAACAGAAAAAAGTTGGTAAAAATAAACTGATGTATTATAATTGATATTATAATGTATTATTATATATGTTTTATAATTATACGATTATATAAATGAAAATCCAAGCATTAGAAACAAAATGTTACAGAAGCACATTAAGTATCTCCTATGTAGACCCCATCACAAATGACGCAGTGCAAGATACCATCAAACAAGAAAAAGGCCCAAGCGAAGACCTCATATTCACTGTCAAGATGAAGTTGAAATGGTATGGACACATCATAAGAGCCATCTTACAAGTTACCACCTTAGACAAAAGAAGAAGAGGCAGACCGAGGAAACAATGAATTGACCATATCACTGGAGGATCATTCACAGAGACTCAAATATTGGAGATATATAGAGGGAGCTGGTCAGGTGCTCAACTGCACAGCAACCATAAGAAACACACTAGGCTGATGAAGATGATGATTATTATTATATGTATTGTAATATGTGATTTATAAACTATGGGCATGTGGCTGAGTGATTAGAACATTCGCATTCTGACCATGAGACCCAGGTTCAAATATCACCATAGTCGATTTGTCAGGAAGGAGACTTCTTGATGTTATCAGTGGAGAGATCGATCCCAGGGTGTGGCACCTTTGGAAAGTGCCTGAAAACCATACCACAAGTTGACTCAAGCTTTGTGAGTGAAATTGAGTAGATGGAACCCTTGGAGGCTGTTGATAGATGTGCTAGCCTGAAGTCACAAGTCATAATGGGCAAGGAACATGCTGGCTTTGTTTAAATTGTTGATCATGTTAGATGACATGCTCTTTCCCAGAAACTGTAACTAAGGTCTGCTCAGCATAGTTGTAGTATGAACCACAGGTGGGCTCTGTGGCTGTTGAACAAACACAAATGTGCTTGAGCAAGTGTCTGCAATAGGGCCTGGCTAGCCACCCTAGTAGACGGGTATCCTCAAATATGAGTGGCCAGCTATACAAAATGTGGTTTATAAACTTGATAGTCTATAAAATCTATAAAGATTAGTAGAATATGACTACACATTCTTTTCTATGACTGCTTATTCCTAACAAGAGAAATCATCACCCCAATTTGCTTCGTTCGGTATCATTGTTAGAAATGCTTTTTGTCCATGGAACCTTTCTACTAGGGCATTGGATAGTCTATAAAATCTATAAAAATTAGTAGAATATGACTACACATTCTTTTCTATGACTGCTTATAAAATTAAAAGGTGGAAAATTTTATCATTTAAAATGGAGAGACTGTTTCAAGTTTAAATGGGAATTTAATCATTGTTCACGTCATCTGTTACTATCATAGTGTGACTACTGTGTGTCAAGGCTGGAATTTACACTTTCTTTGGGTTGATTTGTTTTGTGTCTAACTCTTAAAGAATGTTCATAGATTTTAAAGAAGGCTTTTTCTTTAAGAAAGCTTTTGAATATTTTGATTGGTTCTAATGACTTTACTCAAAGTCACAGGATATGCTTTATACTATATCAGCATAGTTTTGAATTTTTTCAGTTGGATTTGGTGGCAAGATCTTTTGATCTCTGGTTTGTTAGACTTCTAGTTAGACTAAAGACAGTGAAAACAATATTTTGTGCATGTAAATGATAGTTGTAAGGAAATGGGAGACAATTTGAACATAGCAATATATTAATTTTTTGTTTTTATGTAACAAGAGAGAGAGAATACACAGTATGAATGCAAAAGAAAGAAAATATTAAAAGTTAGGAATTGTGTGGGTGATACACGTGTGTGTATGTGTGTGAAAAGGTTCAGTCTCCTGGGGAAAGGTATTCCTATGCCCAGAAGAAAGTCCTGGTGGTTGTCGCTACAGCATGTTGGGCAGACAAGAAAGAGAAGAGGATGACAGAAAGTGTCCTATTTTTTTTTTTTTAACAGCACCCCTCTAATGACCTCTTGGTGAAACTGGCAAAGCTATATATGGATAACTCACAGACCTTTTCATTGGTCCAAAATTGTGTTTCTATTATCAGTGGTAAAGTAAACTTTAATCAAAGACCAGTATCTTTTGTCTTTTTAATCAGAATCACTCCAAGCAAGACAGTAATGCCACTAAAACACAAGGGATTACAGGGTGTGAAAGAATTAGGAATAAAAACATTAATGATGATCAGAAAGAGAAGAGAGTAATCAGGTGGACCTTAGATAGCAATTGACATTGCATTTAAATTTTTGCAAACCAAAGCCAATTAGAAAGCAAGGAGCTGGAAGGGAGTTCCACAAACGAGAGAGTGTGAGAGAAGAAATTGTTAGCATAGAACTTACAGCTGTAAATTGATGAGATCTCAATGCCAGTCTAATACTGTTCTTAAATTCAAAAACTCTAGGTACCATGGCCAATAGCTCATTCAAACAATTATCATAAAAGTATTTAAAGAAAAGACATAGAAAGGCAACCTTACAGTGGTGGGAAAGTGACTGGAGCTGAGCTGCCAAATCAGGACCAGTAATATTGCAGATTCTTCTTTGGATCTTATCAAGGAGCCCAATGTAAATGGTAGGGGCACCGAACCATATGTGGCAGCAATATTCTAAACATGGACAATTAGTTATGCGCCATACATGATAAATGTTTAGGTGATCATGTATCTTTTGATACATGACTGACAAGGCAGATTTTTCTCTTGCAGTATGCTGCCATTTCTTTCTGCAGTAGACCATTTGCCATCCAAAGCTATAGAACCTGGTCTGTCCTGCTATTTATGCATAGCTTGGGGGAGAAGAAGAGAATTCATACCTTTCCCAAGGGTATTAGCATGTAAGTGAATGAAATGGATTCGACTGGAATTCCCTGAAAAAAGAGCACTCACTCCTTATCTGCTCTTGCTGCTGGAACAATAAAAACTGAAATAAGTCAGCATGCACTAAACTGTGTCAGATCTGGCTGAAATTCAAACTTAGAATTTGTTGTTTCATAATTACATTCAATCTTTTGGCCTCAATGGCTATGTACCGGGTGTGATGGGTCAATTGTTGCCATTTTATATCTTTAAATTTTTGCATCCACATTGTTTTTGATTTTCCACAGCACCATCTGAGAGAAAAAGAGCACTCCACAAGAAATTTGGAAACAGCATGCTGTAGTGCTTGGCATTCATGCCAGAAGCTCCAATACAAACATTTCAGAGTGTTTGGGTGTCGATCTGAGAACAGTGTAGCGGTTTCGGAAAGAGTTGGATGAGTGTAATGATGATTATGAAGATGTTTGGAGTGATCACTAATGATGGCGACATTATGCCTCCATTTGTCTTCCTACAGGGCCTCAATCTCAACATGGAGGCCTACATCAAGTGCTGTCAGGGGGTAGTGCTGCCTTGAGTCAAGAGGGTAGCTGCTGGAAGACCCTATTGTAGCACTTGTGAAACAATTTCTGTAACCACATCAGCCTTTACATCTGGCCACCTAAATCCCTAAACTGTAACCCCCTTGATTATTATGTGTGGGGCACAATTGAGTAAGAGACCAACAAAACTCTTTGTAATACCAAAGATAAACTAAAGGCAAGGATTATGGCAGAATTTACTAACTTAAATAAGGAGACCATCCAGGAGATTCCAAAGTTGTCTGGAGGCTGTGGTTGAAGCCAAAGGCAATTTTATTGAATAAATTTACTCTTTAGTATTTCAAGATATTTTTGTATAATTTTGGTAAATATATCTGTTTAAATGAGATGTCAGTGTTATTTTCATTTTTGCATAACTTAGATGACAATTTATCCATTGCACCCAGTATGTCAAAAAGATGAGATTATGAAAACTCTGCCATATTGCTATGACTTTAAACAAAGCAAATTGTAACTTGATACTTGAAAGGAACATGTTCTCAATGAAAAACAGTTGAAGCAGAGAGAGAAAGCCGGTATCAAGTCAGTTTACTGTTCAATTGAAGAGAGATCTCTGCTCACTTGAGAAAACTACAACCACATGACTAGCTATTCCCTCAAATTAGACCCTATTGCTTCACACATCTAGGAAAACTCAGATGTTATCTCTGGTTAATTTGTAATGATCTCTTGTTAATTTATAATCACCTTCTAAAAATCAAGTGTTTATATAGAGAATAGAGTACAAAGAAGTGGCAAGATTCAGGCCATTAATACCTCATAAGAAAGCCTTTCATCTGTTGAGAATGAAAATGGTGAGTTAAATGAAGTTCAACAATAAAGGTTGAATCAACGCATCAGCTTGTTTGTCTTAGTTCCTTTTTTACATATGTAGATTGCTCAATATTCAAAAGGTTTGACTCAACTTCATAACATCCCTGACATTGCTGTGGGACAAAAATGAATAACTGTGCCTTTTAGTAAACTGAAAATGCAGGGAAACAATTTGATTAGGATCAAAATCTGTTCAGTCAATAATCATAATGGTCTCTGGCTGAATCCAACATTCACATGAAAGCAATTGGCCATTGAGGTTGGTATACATTAGAAGAATCTCCTCTAATACTCTGAATGCTTATGTACAACTGAAATGTATGCTTATAAAGGTTACAAATTACTCTACATAACTCAGAATGAAAAACCTTACAGAACATTCAACATCTGATGCTTCTAGAATTCACTGTGATGGTCTAGTATCTTCTTAAGAACCAAAGTTGTCACATTCATTGAATATCAGTGTCATTTATGACCTATCTGAGCATTCCACTGATTTAACCCATATCCCGCTGGTATTAATTTGAACTCATGATTTTTTTCCTGTATATCTAAACTATAATTTTTGTAAGTGAAAATTTTTACTGAATTATGTCGTGCCTCTTACATTTTCTACATATGACGTTGATCACTCGACAACCCAAAGCAGACTGTGTAAATATATTTTCTGAGCATCAGCTCCATGCATACATCTTCTGTAACCAAAACAAAATTAATATTATGACTTGTCAGAGCCACTCCTGCTCAAAAAAACAAAACCTTAATTTTGAGCCGACTAAAAACTATATGCCCAAATTCAGACTCAACACAGATCAGCATTTGATGTCAACACACTGAGAGCAAGACACCACTGATAACAATGATGGCCATCACCAATGTTTATTTCATGTCTAATTTCACTGCTCTCTCTCCCTGTTACCTTAGCAACAGCAACAGATAGGTTACCAGATTTTTTATATCTGTAAACAAATGTTCCTTTGCTGAGGTGAAAAAAGAATTAACTTCCACCTCAGTAACAACTACAACAACATTCTGTCTTCCAGGTTACCCATTTCCACCTCCATAACAAATATATTGGAAGAATTATAACTTTCCATTTGAAGTCAAGAAAAGGTAAATTTTAAGGACAATGGCCACAATATATGGAAAAAAATGTCAGCGTAAACTGACACCAGGAGGATATGGATTAAAGAAAGACGTAATTAGTTATAGAGCTTAACCTCCATATGCCAGTGGATCAGAACCAATTACTGAGTGCACTACATCCTCATTGGACAAGAAATGCTAAAAACATTTCTAATTTACATTTTCAGGTTAGTTATAGATTTTTGTGCAAGCTAAACACAATCCAGGCTCCAGACGCAAGTTTTACAATAATTGCTTCTGATTGGCCAATATATCTCAAAGTAATAACAATGCCTACGCACACGTGTTTAAACACAAAATACCGCCAAAAATCTTGAAATGTGTTCACGAGCCACACACGTAACCAGGAATGTAAATAAATACGATGCACGAACACAAGTTTACCAGTGAGCTTCGTGACGGATAACCAATTGCTAAACTACTCCACGTCACTCATACTTTTGAAGTTGCAAAGTTAAATTTATTTAACACAAAACAACTCCAATACACTCACTCACCAACCTCTGAAATCACTCCTGAACTTTTACCAATTTTAGAACACACAATTCCAAACTTTATTCTTCTAAATTACAAGTTCAATATTACTTCTTCTTAATATGAACTCCTGTACAACTATTACCAAATCAAAGGGACACGACTCTGTCCTACCTTTTCAGTTCGCATGCTTGTACATCAAACATTAATAAATCTAATTGTTATGTTTTGAAATCATTCCGTTGAGTTTTGTATCTTATTCCATGTATGAATATAAAGATTTTAATGTTAGTGGAAATCGTTAATTATCACGCAGCCTATTCTCAACAAGTATTTACCCATTATAATTAACACATCCACTACATAGTCAGAGAAGGTGGGAGGTAAAATGAGTAAGTGAAATATAAAAGAAAGAAGAAAAAAAAGTAAGGATGAAAGTGTAAGACTGAGAGGGACTTAGAGAGGGACTTAAAATGAAAAAGAGTGAGGATATGACTGAATAAAAGCATAAAAAAGAGAGAGACTAAAAAAGTAAAAGAAAAACTAAGAAAGACCAGTTGAATAAGAAGACAATAAATGTAGAAGAGGAAATGAGAAGATGAATAAAAATGTTGAAAATGGAGTAGAAGTGTGTGAGATATTTTAAAAGAGACAGATGAAGATGAAAAAATCAAGAAAGAGTAAAAGAGGAATTAATTGACAGGGTGACAAAATCAGTATAATTTATAAACTAAATGTGAAGAAAAAGAGAAAAAAATAGGAGAAAAGTGAAGAGAAAGGTGTGAAAAAGTGAAGGAAAGAGAAAAAGTGAAGGAAAAAGAAAAAAAGAGAAAAATGTTAAGGAAAAAGCGAAAAGAAAAGTGAGAAAAAAATGAAGGAAAAAAGGCACAGTGACAAAAAAGAAAAAGAAAAAATTTAAAAAACAGAGAAAGAAGGGAAAATAAAGAACAGAAAAAGAGAAGAAAAAAAAAATGTACAAAGGAAGAAAGAACTTAAGTTTGTGAAAGTCAATAAATAATTATTACTTTCTTGATATTTACTAAGATTAGTGTAGTAAAGTCCAAGGTCAAATAGGCAAAGGAAGATCATGTTGTGCCAATTTTACAAATGAGGAGCACCTAGCTGCCAGGAAGATCAAACTTCAAAATATACAATTACCTGAGCTGTGAGACGGAAATAATTATTATTTTCTTGTTTCTTTGATATTTACTAATGTCAGGTAAGTATGGGACAAGGCTAAATGGGTTGGTGAGGGGTGATCGAGGGTTAGAAATCTACAAAGTAGGGACGGCTTGCCTACCTACCTTGAAAATCAGTTTTCAAAATTCTTTTAGCTGTAAACATACACTAATCATTTTCAAATGTAGAAAATACACAATTACTTTAACTAAAAAATATTTACTTAGAGAAACAGAAGTGAAATAGAGTGTGATACAGGAAAGTTTAGAAGATTGTAATGCACCAAGTGGTAAAGGTTTACCTACTTAGAAAATTAACCTTGGAAATTTTTGCATTTTATCTAGACTCAAATACTGACCAATGCCACTGGAGTGAAATATGCAACTATGAGACAGGTCAATAATTAGTAAGAAGTAACTGTCTTGTGATCAGCAATAAACCTGCTCATTAACTTGAGTGAGAAGCCTTTATCATATAATCAAAATGCACTGAAGCAGCATGGATCAAGAAACATCAACTTCTAAAAGTCTCCTTTCAGGCAACCAAAATCAAAATATTGTGTGCAGCTGTGGCTAATATTTGAATAGTAACATATAAGTAAAGATATTTTATTCACACGTAGACTATTGTCCTCATCTTTATTGCTGCTATTACAACATTTCAGTCATTATACCCCGTGGCTTTCATCAGTTATATGTCAATCCAGGTAACCTACAGGGAATTCTGAATGGAAACGTTTCTTTAATCTGGCTTACAACCATATCACATTGAAACACCAATTCCCATATGATCACCGATGTTAAACAATGTTGAGTCTGGTTAGTACCTGGATGGGTGACGACTTGGGAATACCAGGTGCTGTAAGCTTGGATGTGTGGATGGTGTAATGGATAATGGCTTGGAATTGTTAATCAGAGTGCCAAGTTCCAATTGCTATTCGGTTCGTTATATTCACATGCATAAATACCTTTGCTATGGGTTAATTAGTAAAACTTGTATCACTAAAGCATTATTATACTAAAGCATTATAGTTTAATGCTGTTGTATTATTATTGCTTTTTTGCATAAGTAATAGTAAATTTTTTTTTTTTTTTAAATCATTTCACTTCAAGCAAGGAAATAAAGCCATTAAGTCACAAGTAGTTACTGTATGTGAAAGAATATGAGAAAAAGAAAAACATTATTAAGTGCAGAAGATAATGATCGACATTACATTTAAATGTTGAGTGGAAAACAAGAAGCTGGAAGAGAGTTCTACAAATGAGAAACATGAGAGAAGGAACTGTTTGCATATAATTTATGGTTACAGTGAACCAATATCTTAAGTTAGCTTTTTAAGAAATTTAGGTGAAACATTTTTCTTTTTGTTATTTAGTAACAATAATGAGATTGAGTAAAGCTAGTAAAAAATAATATTACTAAAAATGATTCATATAAAAAGTTACAATAATCAAATGGAACAAAACCAGTAATAAAATAATATTAAAAAGCTTCATCTAAAAAGTAACAATAATTTGAAATAAAACAAATAATGGAATAATAATAGTGAAAATGTTACATTTAAAAAACAATCTTTTTACTAAATATTCATGAGTCACAATTTTGTGATGTTCTTAAAATTTGATTCTATTTTTAGTAAACTAGATTCTAAAGCAATGAAAAAGCAGTCACCCATAATGAGTTCTAAAAGACGTAAAGTTGACTTTGAATGCTATATTTTTAAGAAGGAATGGACAAAAAGTATTTCTTCATAAAAAAATGGTACAAAAGCTGTGTGCCTGATTTGCCACAATACTTGTACAGTATTAAAGGAATATAATTTGGAAAGATATTTTCAGTCAAAACATGGCAACTTTGGTCAAAACTTTTCCACACAAGAACTGCAAAACAAAGCAATGGACATGGTTAAAAACAGAAATGCTAAAAAGACATACTTTTTAAATGCACATCGACACATGAGCTTAGAACAAAAGCAAGTTTTATATTGGCAAATAAGATCGCAAAACATAACAAGCCATTTTCTGACACAGAATTTGTGAAAGAATGTATGATTGATGCAATTGATACGCTGTGTCCAGAAGTCAAGTCAAAAGTAGAAGCAATTTCATTGTCACAGAGAACTATTCTTCATAGAATAGATGCCATTGCTGAAAACTTGCATGGAAAACTTTTGTATACTGCAGATAAATTCAAGTGGTTCTCAATCGGTTTAGATGAGAGCACAGACATAGTAGATACTGTACAGTTGCTGATTTTCATTTGTGGTATTGATGAAAATTTCAACATCACCAAAGAACTGTTGACAATGGAGAGTCTCAAAGACACTACTACTGGGAATGATTTGTATGAAAGTCTTGTATACTATTGGGAAAATTCACAGTTATGCCTTGATAAATTTGTGAGCATAACAACTGATGGGGCACCTGCATTAACTGGGACACATTGTAGACTTGTCAAATGGCTAAATGACAAGATTCAGTCAAACTTCCTACTTCACAAGTTGCTTTCATTTCAATGCATAATTCACCAAGAAAGTCTTTGCAAATCAAAATTGGATTTTAAACATGTGATTGATCCAGAGGTACATGCAGTAGATGTGATAAGATCAAGGGAAGTAAACTAGAGACAGTTTCAAAATTTGTTGCAAGAAATGGAGTCTGATTTTTCTGACGTGTTGTATCACTACCAATGTAAGGTGACTAAGTCTTGGAAAAGTTTTGAAAAAAGTATGGGACCTCAAAGAAGAGATTTTCATATTTTTTGAAATAAAGGATGTGGCTTGTGACTTCTCCACCAAAATAAAGGATGCAGAATGGATGTGTAAATTTGCATTTGCTAAAGATATCACGCAAAAAATGAATAAGCTTAACACAAAACTTCAAGGTAAAGGTGACTTTGCTCATGATTTGTGGAGGTAAAAATACTTACAAAGATTATATTTTTTGCTAAACAACTGTCTGATTAAAACTTTGCTAAATTCCCCCTTCTGAAAGATCAACCTGTTAAATATATATCTGCACAAAAATACAGTGGACAGATCAAAGCCTTGATGGAAGAATTTGCTAAGATTTGCAGATTTCAAAGCAATGAAGCTGCAGTTCAACATGCTGAGGTCTCCATTCACCTCTGACATTGAAACTGCAACTAATGAACTACAGATGGAACTCATAGACCTCCAAGCTGACAATTCTTTGAAGTATAGCTTTGAAAACAAATCTTTAATTGAATTTTATGCATCTCTTCACCCAGAGCATTTCAAAAATTTGAAAGACTTTTCAAGAAAATTGTTTGTTCTGTTTGCATCCACTTACATATGTGAGCAAACTTTTTCAAGTATGAAAATTATCAAAAACAAAAATAGATCTTTTTTGTCAAATTCAAGCAGTATTAAGAATTACCACAAGCAGCTTGGAGCCAGATATAAGCAAACTAATCAACGGCTGCAGTAGACTACATCAATCTCATTAATTATACACCTACTATTATTCTTACAATACATTTTTCCTGCATTTTATCAATTATTTATACTATAATACAATTTTTACATTGTAGTGAATTGTAATTAAACTTTAAAATTAGTAAGATGTTTTTAATAATTAACTAATTATGAAAATTTTTCACTGTTTCATGCTGTTACATTTTTCAAAATACAGTCTTCAAAAGCATCTAGCCCAGTAGCCATGTTCATAGTAACAATGTGTCCCACTAAGAAAAGTAATTGCCCACTCCTGGAGTAGATTATGTGGATATGTAGGATAACCCTACACTTGAAGAGGTTAAGATTGTAGTGATTGGGAAAGCATCCCCTCAGGAGGCTGTTCCACAAAGTAGCTGTTCTCTGAAAGGAACTGTTCAAATGGAAATTCCTGCATACCAATACAATATGGAGAAAATCAGGCAGTTCCATTTCCAATATGGCAGCAATACTCCAGGGGGGTTATAGAGTAAAGCTAGTCATTTAGCTTTTTGAGATTTTTAATGACATATTTTAACATTTATTATTTAGCAACAAAAATAAAATGGGGTAAAACCAAAAATAAAATAATAATAGTAAAAATACTTTATCTAAAAATTAAAAATAATACAATGGAGTAAAACTAGTAATGAAATAATAATAGTGAAAAGGCTTAATCTAAATTAAAAAATAATTGTAAATATAAGAAAAGTTCCTGACACAACCAAGAAAGGATTAAAATAATTCTAATGGTTTTTGGGAAGGGGCTTGGGCCAAAAACTTTTCAGCACCACCTTGTATTTAGTTCATGAGAATTTTAGTCAATATTCCTAAAATAGATTGTAGAAATAAAACAGGATAAAAGAAAATTAAAGCACTTCAAAATATAAGAAAAGTATACATAGAGAAATGTTTTCTAAATTCCTTGAAAAAAGATTCCTATTACCAAAGATTCCAAATTATGGAAAGTGCAACACCAAAATTTGAAGGCGCATTGTGATAGTAAAATATACCTTCCAAAAGCTAAGCAAAGTATTAAGAAACAGAACAATTTCATTAAAAACAAAGAAAAGTACTGAACTGTTATGTAATATTGGTCCTCCTATATGGTAGTGAATGTTGAACAATCTCCTCACAAATGAAGAAGAGACTTGAAGCAACAGAAATGTGGTTCTACAAAAGGATGTTGAGTATACTGTGGACTGAATATGAGCAACAACAAAGTTTTAGAGAAAATGGAAACAAAAAGGACATTTATACTATACAGCTGAAATTTCTAGGGCATGTGGAAAGAAGGCTTAGAAAATTTGATACACACATGACATATTGAAGGCAAGAGGGACAGAGGAAAACAATGCATAACTTACCTAATGAGCTTGTGTAAATGATTGGCAGAACAGGGTTTAGGAGAGATAGCAAAAGAGAAAATTTGCTAAGAGCTACAAAGAACAGGAAGTTGTGGAGAGCTATGATTGCCAACACCCTGAAGGGACATGCCACATAGAAGAAAAAGAAAAAAAAGGATAGAAAATGCTAATCCATTGTTCCCAAAATGATTTGGGTTGTGATTCATTTAATGACTATTTTTTGTCCTTCTAAGCCAAAATTTAAAATTGAAACAGAAAAAGCATAATTCAGATGAAATTAAATTTAATATGTATATGGAATAGTATAACATTTTACTTCTGATATATACTTGCACTGCAGAATTGACAGGAGACACAAAAGTAAGAGACACATAAAAAGAAGGACACAGTCTATCATCAGGTAACCTAAGGTATTTATATATGTAGATGTTAACTTTGTTGACACTCCTGCTGTGTACAGGGCTACAACCTCACCAAACTAAGTACTACTGCTGGAGTTTCCATTGCAAGCAGGTTTTTACAGGGTGGTGTTGCTAGCCCTGTGCCCAATTGGTTTTGAATTTAGAGTTATCTTTCTCTTAAACTGGTTGCCAATCAATGCTAGAGAGTCCAGTCTTCTCTGCTATTACCCTATTTCTGGGAAGAGAAGGAAGAGACAGATTCTTTTCCCAAGAGTATTTGTGCAAAAACAAATGCAAGTCTTAGTTAGAATTTAAATTTGACATGCCATCTTACTTTTCATAAAAATAACCACTATGGATAGAAGAAATCCACTTACCTTAAAAAAGCTGAGGGCATGTGCCTGCCAATGCCATTTGCTCCATAATAACAAATAAAAACCATAGCAGATTCATTCCATTGTTTATAATTGAAAACAGTTGATGGAATAGCCTAGATATGCTATATATGGGATTGATGGAATAACCCGGATGTGATGGCTACCTTCAAATGCATATAAAGTCAGTGTCAGTGAACACAAGGCAAGGAAACATGAAGTGGAAAAGTGGATTTGCAGCTATTTGAACTTACAGCTTTGTGAATTTGTGACAGTTTGCTACAGTTATGTGTATATCTATCAACCCAAAGTGTGACAGGGAGCAATTGTCACCCTTGAAATATTAATTATAGTAATACAGAATTTTGTTTATAGATGAGACAATCTGTAGTGAAGTTTGTGCTCAGAGAATCTGTGCTTCATCAGAATTATTAATATAAAATGTCAAAACAATAGTGTTTATATGAACTATGAAATACCAATTGAGAAGAAGAGACTTTTCATTTAATCATGAATAGGGAGAAGTCAGTAATCAGTTTTTATTCTAAGTTACCAACAACCAGGGTTTTTATCACTACCACCACATTTATTTAAATGCTTGTTTGTGCGAAAATAGTTGGATTCAAAGTTGTGGAGCTGAGTGAAGTGAGTTGACAAGCAGTGGATGAGAGACAGTGAGAGCATCCACTTGCTGCTGTAATAAAGGAATTGAACTCAAGTTGTCGGCAATATTGGCACGATATTGCCAGTGAACCCTCTTATATCCTGATAGTGAAATAATTATGGCAACTACTAAGAACAAAAAGGGTGAACCTTAAAACTACTTCTCTCCTTTCCTGGCTGTAATGAAATTGGGGAGGTACAATTTATAGGGTTTGATTACCAAACAAGGGGTGCGTATTATGCATGAGTAGAAGCAATTTCTCACACTTTCAGCACAATTTTCGGTGTGCATATTATGGGGAATTATGGTAATCTTTTTATCATCTGCTTTGCAAAATTACCCTCTCTTTCCTATAATCTAACATTTAATCATGAGAAGGAGACTGAACTTCTTTGGTTATCCTGAGATGATCAAATCT
Organism: Acanthosepion lycidas; assembly: GCA_963932145.1. Classification (NCBI taxonomy): domain Eukaryota; kingdom Metazoa; phylum Mollusca; class Cephalopoda; order Sepiida; family Sepiidae; genus Acanthosepion; species Acanthosepion lycidas. Next base: position 13,898,591 of record OZ010581.1, on the reverse strand, counting down.
TTTGTTGCAAGGAATGCACATTGATCTTACAAGTTAACAAGTTCAATTCTTTTATAGTTAGCTGGAAATATCATTTTCAGTTAAATTCTTTGAAAATTTCTTTGTCAAAAAAAAGAAGCCCTTCCTCTCCCCAAATTCTGATGTTTGGTTAGTTTTTTGGAAATGGGCCAAAACTTTTCAGTACACTACCATTTATTTAATATTACAGTACTGGTATAATCCCTGTAAAAAATTATTCCTGTGTAGAGTGGCATTTCTTACAAGCAGAATATCTGTGCACTCTGCTTAGGATCAACACATCATTCTCCAGTTTTCTACATCGGATCAGTGTAGTATTTGTGCACTCTGCTTCAGATCAAAGTGTCATTCTCCAGCCCCTCTGCTGAGAATCAGTATAGTATGTGCACTCTGCCTAGGATCATTTGTCAAAAAAAGATAACAATATTTAAGTAATTTTGCAATTATTTCTTGCTGTATGTGTAATTCAGGATTTTTTTTTATTTATCCATTTAATTCTGTTGTTGCATATAAGAAAGAATTCCAAAGAAAGTAAACATGAAACAAAAGAAATAAAAAGTAATATATTAGCAGTATTAGTACTATCCTACTTACTATTAGTACTATCCTACTTACTAAGGAGATATTTCATTTTTATAGTAATGAGACATATTTTCAAATTGGCATTGAATGCATCCCATTTCAATAACATTAGAATATTTCATTACTAAGAACATGATAATCAAGCTTTGTGAGCAATATTGTGATGCGACAATACACACTGTACCCTTTAAAAGACGAAGGTGATAAAATCAAGTGACATAAATAAGACTAACAGATTTTAATGACTATGAAAAAAAGTCATGATGTTTACTTGTAGCTTGTATTTTCTAAACATAAATCCTCAGTAACAGTATTTCATCATTTCCTGCAACTTCTTATAAAAATGAATAGATGTTCCAGTTTTATTTTATAGACCTGTTGAATTCTTTTTTGAATGGTCACATCTCTAATTACACTGACACATTCAAGGAAACCTTGCAATTTATCATTTTGTATATTTCTTACACGTGAACATAAATTTTCCTCACAGACCTTTTTACTATATATATATATATATATATAAAAGTGAACATAGAAGTCAACACTTAGAGGCCTCTAAGTGTTGACTTCTATGTCCATTTTTATATTTACACAAACTCTGATATTGAGCACTTTATCTCATAAATATAGCACATCTTAAGATTATATTTCTTTATATATATATATATATATATATATATAAAAATTAGGTTATTCTTATTATATGTCTTACTATTTGAACCATTAGGTTCATCTTGGTTGTTATACTTAGAATATTTTGGCTACTGTAACCTCCAGCCTTCTTTAGGTGTTTGCCATCATTGTAGTAAGGTCTGAATAGTAAGGAGTATATTAATAATTACTCACCTAAAAAATTCTGACAATAAATCCTGCCTCAGTCCTCAAAACCTATATGACTGGGAACCAATACAACTTACAGATGTATCATTTGGTACAATTATTGTATGATAATTGGTGCTCATTAACTAGAATATATTTTGAGACCTATCATAGAATGACTTTGCTACTTAACAGACAAAACCATGCTAGTCTCTCAACAAGTTTAAATGACACTTGAACAGCTCTATGCCACTCAACAATAATAAAATGAAAGGCCAACTTTTCTTCATGATTAAAATATATTTGTTCCAATGAGTATATAAAATTTTTGCTTTGCCTACAGCCAAGATATCATAAACTGCTGGATAGCTGAAAGCCTACAACTAATACTATCAGCAACTGATAACACTTATAGCCGCACACTGTGACTAACATGACAAGAGGGAGCAACCCCATTTTTAAAGTATGGAATTGCTTGTTACACATGTTACTATGAATGGGTTGGTTTGATCAATATAGTTGTCACTCTCTTGTTTCTGTTTAAAACCATTTTCTGGTTGATACTATCCAAGTCAAAGTTGATTGCTGTCTCTCAAGAAGCCAAACCAAAAATGACTGGAGGCCAGGTTGGTGAGAATCTGTCTTCCAGTCAATATTTCTTCATTGCACTAAAAGGCTATTTCTGCTGTATCCCTCATGTGCAAATGTATTCGGGTTGCTGGTATATCTCATCTCAGCTGGAGGATTAGTAAATATTAATATTTCCTGGTTTGTCAAACATTTTTTTTTTTATTTTTGGGGGTAACCTTAATTCAGAACACCTCATCAGACATTTGAATGAAGCAAAATGAATAGCAAGGTAGATATTTATCACAACATGCATTTTATAAAGATCTTGAAAATATAATACTATTTTATCAACTAGCTAGCATGGGTAACCAGAACATACTAACCAATATGGTATGATAAACCCCCTATTTACTAAACTTAGTTGGGTACAAGGCCATCAGTTTTAAGCAATCACTGAGGTTTGAACTCATTACACAATATTAAGCTGCTACACAAATTCATAAACCATTACTCAGTTTTGGAGTTCACAATATTAATTTTTTTGTCATAAAACTTATACAATAGATAAATTGGTATTTTAAAGTGAAGAATCATATAATTAATTCTGTTTGTTCCTCTGTTAGCCATTTATTTTTGGTTCATTGGAAGACAACACAATGCCAGATTTTATTATACAAATCAGTGTTTTCAATAAAACTGGTATTAAACTAATGTTAATCAAATTTTCATATTTATTTAGATGTATATAATAAATATACTATGTTAATTTTAGTTTATAATATCAATTTTTATTAGAAATATTTACAATAAATTAGTTAGAAGTGTGAAACTTTTTTTATACAACCTGAGGGTTTTTCGTCAAATTAGAATTAAATATAATAGTATAATTATTGATATTTAAATTTTAGATAATATAAATATTGTGGTAGGTCATAAGAACGATATAATCTTAAGAGAAACAAGATATTTTAAAGATACCAAGTGATGCAAACATACATATAAAGATTGTCATGGGTCGTAAGAAAGATATAACTTCAGAAAAGAAGCAAGATTTTAAGTTGAGAGAAAGAAACACAATGTTGGAAATTGAAAGATCAACATTAGAAATATAAGAAAAAAAAAAAAAAAAAAAAAAACTTGTTTTTTTTTTTGCAAGTATTTTTGTGACATCACAAAAATACTTGCAGAAAATTAAAACAGTAATAAGAAAGAAAATATTTGAAGAAGTTTGTGTAGTGAATTTAAACAAAGAGGAAAAAAAAAAAATGATGAATATTAAAAATATTAGCTAAAGGATTAAAATTAACAAAACTGATACCTTTAATAAATTACCCTAAGAAGCATACAAGTTAGGGAAAAAAGAAGTACATGAAAACTGTCTGGACAACAGTAATTTTTAGTAATGAATGTAATGCTATATTGGATGAGCCTGATGGCTGGAATAGAGGTTGGATTAATCATCACAACTCAGAAAGCTATGTGGAGCAGGTGAACTAATGTTTTGTGCTAGCATTGTTGGCAATAAATTTATGGGCCCTTCAAAGAAAGTTAATGACACAAAGAAGTATTGTAAATTTTGGGACAATGTTTGATTAGTACACATCACAAGCAAGAAACTAAGCTCAAGAATAAAATCATGCATGTGCTATTTCACATTCTGCAAATTTTGCAAAAGAAAAGTTTAAACGATATCAAATTAGTGAAATGCCCCTCCCCCCAAGCTCTTCAGACATTAAACCAATAGAAAGCCTGTTGTCCATCACTTAAGAGAGTGTATATGGGAGCTTGAAATTACATTTTTTTTTCATTTACTTTGTTTGCATAATAAAAACCTAGTACTCCCCTACTCCAAGACAATATCAATATTTTTAATAAGAATTGATTCAGTGAATAATATGGCTTTAACCTAATAAGGATAGATAGACGTTAAACAATATATTGTTCAAATAAATATATCCTGAAAATTTTACCAACATCAATTGGTTAACCCTAATTTTATTATGTCTATTTCTGAGATGCGGTATTATGTACATTATTTACATTATTCGGACTATTGTCCTCATCTTTATTACGTTTCGGTCATTGTATGCTTCGCCCTTCTTCAGGTAGTCAGAAATTGCAATATGAGCACTGATAAAAATGGTTGCTGAAGACATTAGGTTTATAATACCCAGAAATTCATACACAAATGTCAAGGACATATGGCACAGTGGATAAAGGCATTGGTTAGATCCAGTGATAGGACACAAAGAGTGTGAGTTCAATTCCTGGCAGTGGAGAACTTTCAGAGGGAAATTAACAGGAGATAACTGACATCCATTAAACACGGCACTAGAACAGTCTACTCCAGCAAGCAAAATAAAGAAAGAGTTAAGTTTGACATTCCAACCACCTGAAGAAGGCTGGAGGGTACGACGGCCAAAATTTGGTGACAAAGGTCTGAATAATGCCCTAATTTTATTGTGAAAACATTGATTTGAATACTAAAATCTGACATAGAATTTATTTAGTCATTGAAATGTATCCATAGTGAAATACTGCCAATCTGTAATGGCTAGAGAAAATGAAAATATTTTAGTGACAATGATTTATCAGTTTATTCATTCCATAATGTCAATATCTCAACTGACTCTCAGTCAAATATTGATTCAGTCAGCCAAAGTGATAATTCCTCAGGTGATGATGCTAAATCCATTCTCAATGCTCAGTAAAGATGTTGGTGCAAAATAGATTGTGGATCCACTAATTATGTACCTGCCTATCTAAGTTTTCCAGGTGTTAGAGATCTGAACAAAAAAATCTATTTTGATGATCAAATGTTAAATCAAATTTATAAAGAAATTTGCCACTCTGATATTAGAAATTGGAAAGATCTATCACAAAATTCATCAAGGAAATTTTCTTAGATATTATAGGATAATCCCTAGGGAGTTATTTTATGCATTTGCTATTAAATTCTTGAAAAGACTAAAGAAAAAAAAAAAAAAAATTTCCCTACATGGGCAGATTATATACTTGAAATACAAATTTAGCTCCAAACTGAAACAATTTAAGAAAAAAAAAAAAAAAATTAAGGGATAAAATCAACGACTTCTTCCAAAATAATAAAGTATAAACAGCAAGAGGAAATGTGTGTCATAACAAAAGTGTAATGGGTAATAATAAATAGGATAAGGAGCTGTTGACATTTTGACCAGCAGAACAAAGTTTTGAATAAAATGAAAAGAAACACTAGTCAAAATTAATGAAAAAGCAGGGGATAAGTTTTGTAATCGATAATAAACATCATATATATCTTGTCTATACCCCTTAATCTCAAGTCTCAGGTAACTGTCCTGGTTTGTTCATTTTTGGATCTCCTTCCAGCCCCCAGTGTATTAATTTTTGACAGATATTTATTTATAATCTAACATTAGCAAAACTTCATGGAAATAGTTTTGATAAATCATTTTACTTAAAGACACCAAGGAATATTTAAGTTCCATTTCATTGAGATTTTGTTATAGTTTGAAAGATTTGTTTTAAATCATTTCCGAACCAACACATTTATTGTCCACACCCAATTTATTAGATTCTCTCACCTCCTGTTTACTTGGCACCAGAAATTATCCGTACTTGTAAAATCAATAATAGCCTAGAAGGTAAGTGGGTGGAATAATGACCACCAGCATGGGAATGCATAATTGGTAAACTAATAATAATTGCTATATAGATGATAATAATATAAATAGTTATACTCGTCTGGAAAATTCTTAGATATTTTAGCTTGTAATTAAACAAACCAATGCCCAAGGGAAAATAAGGGATAAAAAAAAAGAACTAAGACCATGAAATTGAGGTGAAAACAACTGTCCAGAATCCACGCTCAGAGTCCAAAGAAAAAAAACCTCCAAAATGAGTAAAGCAAAAATAACTTCGCAAAGTGCTCAATACGCTAAGTAGAGCAAACCTAAACATATATATATTTTTTATTCATGCTTGTAACTTGTAGCAATGAATGCTGATTTAAAAAAAAAAAAAATACCTAAAAGAAAGCTCATATGAAACAAAAAAAAAAAAAAAGTTAACAGCTTACCATAATAATGGAATATCTCTTTTGCACCAAGGAATACTTTCTGTTACCATAACAAGGGAATATCTCATTACTAATGTGGTTGTGTGACCTATAAATATCAGTCAGTCATGTGCCATACGTGATACATGCATAGGCAATCATGTATCTTTCAATACATGACTGATGAGGCAGATTTTTCCCCTCCCACAGTAGGTTGCCATTTCTTTCTGCAGTAGATCAGTTGCCATCCAAGGTTATAGAACCCAGTCTGTTCCGTCGTTTACCCATAGTTGGGGGTGGGGGGAAGGAGAAGAAGAGTATTCATACCTTTCCCAAGGGTATTAGCATGTAAGTGAATGTAATGGATTCAAATGGAATTCGAACTCGGCCCTCCAATTCCTCAATCCAAGACACTATCCATTACTCCACTTTGCTTCCTCCTATAAATATAATCAGACATTTTATATGACTGAAGAGAAATATTTTGTTTTGATTTTTTTTTTAAGAACTTCAGGTCTTCTAAATCTAGATCTTCTAAAAGTACTTCCTGGGTACTGGGTGGTGGTATTATAGTTAGCAAGTTGATCATATATACTGATTATTAGTGACTTTAACCTTCACCTGGTGACCCATGGTCTTGTGACAAATATGTTTTATTTACTAAATATGTAATTATCTGTTTTTGCATTGTGATTTATGAATGTAGACAAAAATTAAAAGTTTTCCACAGTGGTGAATACAGCAAAACAAAGAAAATAATCCCAATTTTTTGCAAGTGATGAGAGATTTCATCCATTGGGGAAAAAGAAATTCATCACTCACAAGGCTGCATAATTGCTTTTGAACTGTCAGTGAGGACTGGACAGTACCAGACAAGATATAGCAGTAATACTCCATTCATAGTTTAATCCAACTCTTGTAAAGGGAGTGCGGCAGCAGGAGTTAAGTATTTTCTTGAGTTATACAAAGAAATGACCATTCTTTCAGTATCTATAATGATGGTACAAATATACAAGTTCCATTTGAGGTGTGGATCGAGCTTTAGTCTCAGTAAGCATTTGAAGCAAAGAGCCTGATTCTTAATAAAATTTAGAAAGAAGAGAAGTGATAAAATCCTCAATTAACAAAAATCAAAGCAATCTTTTTTTAAATGACAAAACGAAACAGTAAAACAAAGAAAATATATATATATAAAAAAATTAAAAAAAAAAAAAAAAAAAAGCTGTACCAAAGTTTTTTAAAGACATCTCTTTAAGGGATGGGGAATTTTATTTTATTTTTACAGATTGAATGCAATATAAATAAGGAAAAAAAAAAAAAAAGTTTTCAATTAGAATCAAATTTTCAGAGCACCAGCTTCAGAGAAAAAGCTGGTTAACAACAAAAAAAAAAAAAAAAAAACAACAGATCCTTCTATGTTGCTTTAACAATATGAAGGATACTGAAAAAAAAAAAAAAAAAACAAAAAAAAACCTTTGACACATACCTATCAAGAAATGTAGCAGCTCCTCAAACCATGTATTTCTCTGTATAAACACAGACCATTAAATATTCATACATACACACCAACCTGCCTACTTGCCTGGTCATTATAACTATTGCAGTTATTATCAAGGAGAACCAATTTCAACACACTGATATAATTGGTATCATATATATATATATATATATATATATATATATATAAAATGATCGGTGATTCAATAAATGTAAAAGAATCAAATTTATTTCCCACAGAAGACCAGAATGGTGTCAAGAATAATTAAAGCTGGAGATTTTTAGAATTATAATTCTTCTGGTAATCTCTGATAAAATAAATATTGGTCTTGAAATTCATTTTAAAATTTAGTATGACTTTCGTTGTTACATTTCATACACTGTAACAACAATTATAGGACAGAGGTAGTATTAATTATTTTAAAAAACAATTACCTGATTAATAGGAAAAGAAAAGCAAAAAAAAAAGAAAAAAAAAAGAAGGCATTGTATAAAATTCATGTCAGGTAATAATGATTTCTAAAATAAATTATTAATTGTATATATTTAAATTTCCATTTTTCTTCATCTCAAACCTTGGACTTAAAAAAAAAAAAAAATTGCAGATTAATGGTAGATTTAGATATAAAATATTATTCTTTGGCTCCGTAGAGTCCCTTTTAATTCAGGCCAATAAACTCAAATAGTTAAAATATGTACATATGCTGATGTACATATGCTACAAAAAGAAACATACAGAAGATTCCTAGTATTCTGACTTTTGTTCAATTTTGGAGGTGTTTGTTGCTGAAAAAATACATCAAACAGAATTATCTTCTAGCTTTTTTTAATGTCTTATTCTTAAATTTAAGTGTAAATCAACCCATATTGAAACATTTTACTTTAATTATCCTTAAAAAGGAGTCATTTCCACATAGTTGATATTTTTTATACTTTCATTTAATGACAAACATTTACTTTACTCATTAAGTGTGAAAGATGAAAATTTCCATTATTTTCAATTGTATAGCTCAATGGCAGAAATTTCTATCAGTAAATCATTGATTAATGAATAAAGAAAAAAAAAATAATATTGCTCTACTTGAGGGTTTATTTCTTTTAAGATTTTTTTAGAAGCTTCCTCAAACAGCTAATGAAGTTTTCCAATCTTGAATAAGTGGTGGTCAAATCTGATTAACTTACAGAGAAGTCTTATCCAAATTTGAAAAGTATTTTGACAAGAGAAATTTTCTAATAATGGTTTCCATCATTAACTCTGAACTTGGAGAAAGGGAATTTTCTTAAGGTTCTCTACAAAAAGATTAGGAAAAAGAAAAAACAAAAACATTGATGGATTGAATATTAAGAGGGACAAACAAAAGTTTTCTTTCAAGCTGAACTTGTATCAAGTACCACCAACCTGGCACTAGTGAGAAAGCTAACAGTTTCTAATCCAAAACATAAGCATTGTGGTATAGGCATAAAATTAGTAAACAAAAAAAAAAAAAAAAAAAAAAAAAAAAAAGAAGGTGGGCAAAGGAATATAAATAGAATCACCATTGCTGTTAAATATATACAATAGAATTTATTTAAAACTAACCAACTTTTTGTAGTTTTAAATTAATAGAGAAAAATCTCGTCAATTACTGGTATCCTGACAATCACTGATCACACCAACATCTCCAACTAAAGAGGGTTTTATTCAGATAAAAATAAGTACATATTAAAAAAATAGGATTTCACATAATGATCAGTTAAAAAAAAAAAAAAAAAAAAAAATCCATTAGTCAAATATAAGCTTTAATAAATAGTAAAAAGTTAATTAGATAAAGCAACAATTAAAAGCAAATCTTAGTAAAGTTGGAGAGAATGGAAAATTGAGAGAAAGAGACACTAGTATTAAAGAGAAAGTAATTTTTTTTGTATGGTTAGCAAATTGCAAAGGATCTATCATCATACCACAATTTATCAATCAAAGGACATAATTAATGACAAAGTGTAAATTGGTATTTTTACTTGCAGCACCTGTAATTCTTAAATGATTATCACTATTTAACATTACACCACAGTACGTTACTTTGTTTAATTCGTGCACATTTTCATTAAACCTAACAGGGAAAAAATTAAATTGAATTTAAATGCATTTTATTAAACTATAACAGATTCATATATATATATATATATATATATATATATATAATATAATCATGCAAATAAAATTGAAAAAACATTGTGCTGAAAGAAACTAACCATCCTTGGTGACATATCCATTTTCTAATATTAAAGTAGAATTGACAAAATTATTGAGTTTAAAGGTAATGTTAAGTATCACTTAATTACTGTAAGATAAACAAACTAGCCTGAAGAATATAAATTAATTACATAAAGGAACTATTTAAAATAAACAGTTCAAAATGTTAGGAAAAAATAAAAAGCCAACCTTAAAAACATAGTAACATAAAACATAACATTGCCAGATTCCAAAATTCTAAAATAACAGGAACCATTTTTGAAATGGTGTGGCTTTTTGGAACATTCAGCTAAGATATATATATATATATATATATATATATATATATATATATATATAAAACAAAAAAAACAAACTGCCATATCTTTTGTGTTTTTTGTTATTGAATATGATTACTAACTCCAAGAACTTCTCACACAAGCCCAATTTCATTTTATGAGAGTAAATATTGAATTGCTGCCTTTTGTAAAGTCAGTAAAAAGTTAATTTATTCAAAGCAAAATTAGATTTACACATCTTGACTATCTGGTGTCAAAGTGTTCAGATTTGTACAATGTAAGCTGTAAAAATTTGAAGAAAATTTACTGATCACTTTAAGCTTTTGATCAATATCTTTCAAAATAAAATTTTCCCCAATCAATCATTAAATATCATGATTTCTAAACAGAAGTCATCAACTATTAAAAAGGAAAAAAAACTTTCCAAAATTAGGATTTAAATGTCCTAAGTCAGTATTGAAATGCCATTTTAATATTATCATCTATAGTTGGCACTTCAAAGCTTTGTCAGCAAGCTATCACATTGAAATTTAAAAACATTTTTCAAGTAGGTAGAAAGCTAAGAAATAATCTTTAAATAAGTAAAAAATTTTCAGGTCAAAAAGAAAATTAACCCCCCCCCCCAAAAAAAAACTTATTTTCCTAACTAATTTACATATAAGAATATGGTGGCCATTTTTGTCCAAATATTTTATAATCAGATCAAGTGAGCATAAAATAACCCTTCATGCTTGTCTGGTGACTAATTTTTTTTTTTTTAACTTTTCACTAAATTAGAAAGAAATTATAAGAAAAAAAGTCAAAAACATTTTTGAATAAATTTCTGCAAAAGAAATTAACAACCAAATTAGCACATTTTTCCCCATTAAAATTTCAATGAACTTTGTTGGGGAAAAAAAAAATTCTTAAGACAGAAAAGTCTGTGTATATCTTCAGAATTGATTAAATTAAATGTTTTTTTTTCTCATTTTTAAGGGAAAAAAATCATGACCATGTTCTAGATTAAGTCTATAATCAACTTTTCCCAATTGCAATTACCTTGATCATTTATTCTTCTTTTGGATGATTATTATTAATATTATTATTATTATTTAATAATAAAAAAATATTAATAAAAGAAAAAGGAGTTGTGTTCTCTAAAAAAAGTAACTCATTTTTCAATTACTTAAATTGAAAGAATTAACAAGGTGTCATTACAAGTTAAATTATGGGTACTGAACTTTTGAAAGGTAAAAATAATTTTTCAAGCTGAAAAGTTGAAATCTTATGTTGAATGAATTTGGGTCTAGACAACTTGATGCAAAGATTAAAAAAAAAAAAAAAGAAAAGAAAAAAGCCATATTTTCAACTTGATAACTTGGTTGCATTTTTAAAGACAAAATTCATTTGAAACAATATACTAGCAAGAAAAATAATGTCAAAGATGAACACTAGCTATATTCCAAACTTAATAGAAAAGAAAACTAATGACTAAGTAATAATTATAAGCATAACAGGAAAATTTTCAATTAATATAAACTATCAAACAATTCCTTGGTAGTTTTGCTACTGTAAAAATATCCTGATGTTTTTGTTTTTAAAATTTAATCATTTAATGGCTAGGAGAAAAATATCTAAAATATGAAACCAGGCAGACAATATAAAAGTGGGGGGGGGGGATTAGTCTTGGGTTAGAGGAAAGAAATGAAAAAAACATTTGAAAAAATTTGTAGAAACAAAGACAAGTAGATAATCAGGAGCCTTCATTAAAGTTGGCAAATACATTTCAAATATTTCCCAGTAAAGTTGAAAATTGTCTTTACTTTTCAAGAATTTTTCAAAATATAGAAAGCTTAATAAATTTGTAAATTTAAAAAAGACGGAAAGAAAACATTTTAAAATACTATTTTACAATTCCAATAATAATAATAAAAAAAAAAATGTTGAACTTCTGTAATTAATTCTAATTCAATAGGGGAGAGAGAGAGAGAGAGAGAGAGAGAGACAAAAGCCTTAAAATTTCATTTGTCTAAATTCTCTAAGATTCAGAACAAAAGGAAATTATTTTTTTAGTCCATAATCTTAATTAGTTTCTATCCTGAAAATATTTTTTTTCTTTTTTTAAAGTCAACTGTAATATATTTCATACTACATTGTATGAGATGGAAGAGAAAAATAAAAGTGCAATTTTTATTTGTATGATATCTTTCAAATGTTTTTAAAGCAGATAACTTATATACAATCATTGTTTTATAAATATTGAGGAGGGGAGAATTAAAATAAAAAAAAAAAAAAAAGACTAAAAAGACAGTTGTCTGCTAATAAAACCAGCAGAGTAAGAGAATTGGACAGAAAGATTTTTTTTTTTCCTGTTTCCAAATTTATAACTTTTTTATTTTTTTTATAAAGAATGGAAGAAAGGCCTCCTGATAAAAAAAAAAAAAAAAACCCTCCAATATACACAATATGCTTTAAGACCATGTAAGTATGCATGTGTAAATATATATACACACACATACAGATACACACACACACATGTAAGTATATACATACATACATACATACATACAACAGATATTTGATGTTAAGTAGTAGGAATAATAATTATAATAAATCCTGATAGTTTTAGGAACTGAGAAACCAGCAGCCAAGTAAGATTGGATTAAGTATTAGTCCATTTGCTCTAAGAGGCAGGCAGGCAGGCAAGTATAGTTTAGTTGAAGGTAAATAGGAAGGAAAATATGGTGGTGGTGGTGGTTGCTGAGGAAGCTGCAACATAAATAATTTGGGTTCTTGATAAAAAAAAAAAAAAAAAAAAAAATCAAGCCATGTAAATGAACATATTGATATTGTCTTCATCTCGCCGCATGTATTTGTGTTCTATCAACCATTCAATCTGTTCTTTAATTAGCTTCTTGGAGGGCAGAAACATGTTTTTTAGAATCTCCACAAGTTCTGTTTGCAGAGCAGCATTTGTGATTTTCTTGCGCATCTTCATTATTTTAACTATGGCTTCCTGTCAAGAACAAAAACAAAAAATAATATATTGCAGCATGAATTAAAAAAAAAAAAAAAAAAATGAAGACAAATTTAAACAATTACGTGTGAACAAAAGAATAAAAATGTTTACAAAACTGTATCAAAATACTTCAAGCCATTTTAAGTCTATTATTTATTTATTATTTTTAAATATATAAGTAGATAAACATATGTAAAAGACTTCTCAAATTAGTTGGAATGACAAAGCTCTATAACCCTTTTTAGTCTAATATAAAAATATATAAACTGCATGAAATATTTCCTTGTTAAAATAATAGTAATTCTAGTTAAGTTAAGATCTATGTCCTATTGTATATATACAAATTTTCTTAGATTAACAGGTTAATTTTTATTTAAACTTTGGATTAAATTGAAAATCAATTTTAAATGCACTCATGCCTAAAACATTTACCCGAGAGTGTTTGAAAAGATTTTTTGGGGAAGCACATATGCTGTTGGGATTGAAAAACTTAAGACCGATGATTTTGTTTTTCTAATTTCCTTGTAATCATTGAAAGTAGTAGCATTAAAAATATATCAGCAAAATGATTAAAAGTGCTTTTTAACTTCACACCTACTTAAACAGAATATGGTACCAGACCATATATATATATATATATGAGAGAGAGGACTAAGAATAAAATTGATCAAATCCCCTTGATATTTTTTTTTTTTTTTTTTTTTTTTTAGAGATGCCTCAAGCACTAGATGATTCAAAGTAGAACCTTCCTTGAATATTTTTACTGAACTAATTCTCAGTTTTCTCCCTTTCAAAGCAAAATGTCCAAGTTGTAGTGAAACTTACATTTTTATGACAATAGTGAAATGCTTAAATGACCAAAGTGAAATAGACAAACCTGAACACGCAATATCCTAAGCTGCATAATTCCTTCATTATCTTCCTCTTTACTCTTCTCTGTGGACAATTGCAATCTACCAACAAGGTTGATTCTACCTCGTTTCTGTGGTCTGCCATTCTTTCTGTAATTTACAAATATTGAATCGTGTGTAACAAATCAGCACCATTTTATATATCTCAAAATAACAATACAGTTAAAGCAATTTTAATTCTTGAAAGAGTGGGGCTACTTATAATTTTTAATATAAATTTCCTGAGTAAGAATTTGCATTACTACTTAACACAATTTATTCCTCCTCATAACTAAGTAAGCAGTGTATAAATGTTTCATATTTGATACTTCCAATCTAAACATTTTTGTTCATGTTTAGATTTTTGAGATTTGGATAAAAGGTTCTATTGATAGTATTTTAAATAATCCAGGGAGGAAGGAGGTGTAGAAAATGTTATTAGGGATTTAAAATCACATTTTGAAAGTATATATAAAAATATGTAAAACAAAGAGCAAGGATAAGAAAATAAAATACTCTACATAAAGTGGTAGATCGAAGAATATCAGAGAAAAAAAAAAAAGGGGTCATTACTCATCAGATCTAATCGAGGACAAAAGCATAAATGTGTACAATGACTAAAAAGTGTAGAGGAAAAAATATACTACCAGAGAATCAACAGTATAAATTCCAAACAGTTTGTTTAGACCCAAGCAGCCATGAGTGTGAGAGAGAGAGAGAGAGAGAGAGAGAGAGAGAGAGAGAGAGAGAGAGAGAGAGAGAGAGAGAGAGAGAGAGAGAGAGAGAGAGAGAGAGAGAGAGAGAGAGAGAGAGAGAGAGAGAGAGAGAGAGAGAGAGAGAGAAAAAATTTAAATGAAACCTCTCACTCACATATATGCCAAAGAAATGCATAAAGAAAATGTAAATAAGAGACTCACATCAGGGCAAACTTTTGGTTAATCCAAAATTGTGTGCTATCTTCAAAATCTTTTGGTGACTTGGCTTCTGGTTCACAAAGGAGAACTTGCTTCTTCAATTTTGGAAATGCAACAAATGACTGAAATAACAAGTTTTATAAATTATTTTAGAGAGAGAAGTAAAAAATAGATAAGCTCTAAATATAATCAATAATTTATACAAATAAAATTACTGTCCATAAAATATATCCAACACTCAGAATGTTTCATTGTTCAACTATAAAATTGAACAGAATGTATCAAATATAAAAGTGTCAAAATCAGAATTAGAAAAGAAAAAAGATTAATTTCAGAAATTATACAAATTGTGTGTGCATTCCATAGAAAAACCAAAGATGTAAAAACAAAGTAGGAAAAGGAAAAAAAAAAAAAAAAAAAAAAAAAGAAGAAAGGGGGGGAGGTGCAAAATGAACAAAACCAAGAGGATATACAATAAGAACCTTTTCCAAACAATTGTTACACAATCAACAACTTTTCTATCAAATAAAGGAGAAATTGCTGGAAGTCAACAATTCTTAGTCAAATTTGTCAATCTGATTTCTTCAAATATATGCTAAAATTGGATGGGATGTATTCCAGTCAGTTGTTACATAATTCTGTAGTGCCTCTGCTCCAGGTTAAAAAAAAAAAAAAAAACAAACAAACACAACAAACAACAACAACAAACAAACAACAACAACAACAAACAAACAACAACAAACAAACAACAACAACAACAACAAAAAAAAAAAAAAAAAAAAATTGCTGATCAATATGAAAAAAATATGTTTTTGTAATTATCCCTACTGGTTTTATTTTAAAATTAAATTCATATTGGATATTTAGATGAATATTTATATATGAGAAAACATCTGCATAGAAGCATTTTTATTTATTTTTTCCAATATTTTATAAGATGCTGCTTCTTATCTTCTCATAATTATGCTGCCTATTTCATTGTGATTGTAGGCAAAGCAGCAGCAAGAGGCACAGTTAATGCTCTGCCAATACATTCTCAATATTTATCATATATTATGAAACATTCCAAACAATTTGGATTCAACAATTTCTAAAATATGCAGTTTTTATGTATCTATGTAATTTACTTTTTCTTTTTCTAATTAATAATAATAATACTAATAATAATAAAAACAAAATTTTCTAAGTGAAAAATCTTGCAGGCATTGTATTTATATTCACTGAAGTGAATGAAGGTGGGGTACATAGTAGCAAAATTTAGGAATCAGACAATCATTCCATGAGTATTAAGCACTATTTTAAAAGATATGGTTTGTGTCAATCTTATAAATCTCAAAATATTAAAAAAAAAAAAAAAAAAAAAATTATAAAAACAGTTCAAGATTTGTGATTATAAAGTAAAACCATAAGCTACTTTGCAAGCAATATTTTATGACATGACAAGTTTGTTTATCTTATTAGCAAAGAATAAACAGTAATGAAAAAGATTATATATATATATATATATATATACACACACACAATTTATTCTGATTCTTTGCAATAGATAAATTACTGGTATTTCAACAATGAAATTAATGTGAATAGAAAAGAATCCTTTTTCTATATTTTCAACCAATTATTCAAATGCAACATTCAGATCAATTATTAGTTTTCTGGGATATCAAAGTTTAAAGTGTAAAATTAACTGAATAATGAATAAAACAAGTGTAATGATAAATGAAATGGTAAGGTAAATTTGACTGCTAAAAGTTTTCTCCCCCTTTGAAAGAAGCACAACAGATTTCCTGACTCTCCTATCCGAGAAGCTATTTGCCACAAATACTACAGATCAAGTTACATGCTGATAATTTAAAGTTTCCTTTTAAAGAAATTACAGAGAATTAAGAATATTTTTTTAAATTTCAATATCAGAACAAAATGTCCGAAAACAAAAAAAACAAAAAACCCAGATGTGAACTTACAGAAAGAGTTCGCCTAAGTTCAGAGTCTGGTAATTCTGTGGCTAATCTTAAACTTTCATATGAGATCTTGTCTTTAGGCCTCTGATTCCAAGCAAATAAAACACCCATTTGGAAAGTTGTCACTTCCAGATCAAACCGGCCAAAATCATTACAGAAGGTGATCTGCCAAGAAAAAACAGTTATAGTGAAGATAAAAGAGGTAAACATTTATAACTTAAAATTTTAATTGGTTATACAAATTTTCTTTCTTTCTTTTTTTTGGGGGGGGGGTTACAAATGAAAATTTACTTGAAAACTATTTTAGCTATGTTCATATCTACAGATGAAAGAAGCAATGTGATTATCATATAAGCAAGTGTTTATGAGTTGATTAAGGAAGTGAAAATTTTACCAATTAGAAGGTATATTTCTATTAAGAGATTATGAAAATTACAACCAATTAAATTTTTTTTTTCCTTATTGAAATCTATTAAACCAATCACACACTTATACTTAAGGTAATGAAAAACTTACTTTTTTTTATTATTAAGAATAAGGCACAGTGGTGTAGTGGATAGTAGCCTGGATTGAGGAATCAGATAGCTAAGTTCAGATTCCAGTCGGATCTATTACATTGACTTACGTGTTAATACCCTTGGGAAAAGTATGAATTCCCCCACCCCACCTATAGGTAAATAGTAGGACAAACTGGTTTTTATAGCCATGTTGTGACAACGAGTCTAGGAAAAGGTAACTCTGAAAACCGACCTGAAGACAGTTGGGCTCCATCAGGCTATCTTGCCCAAGAAACACCACTTCTACTGCAGCTGCAGTACATCTGGTGCCACTACGACCCTAATGGGTCATGAAATTCATGATTGCGTGTATAGAGAAAAAAATTTCAGTGGATAACCAACAGAATAATCAGATAGTTGAAATGAATAAATCAAAGACTCTAAAAGACTGAAGAATTGAGAATTATGTTTTTATTTTTTTTTATTTTTACTTACAACTCCATTGGACATAAGATGGTGCCATTGTAATTTGCGGCCATTGTGTTTCTGCCTGTAGAATTCTTCAACTTGAGGAATGTAGTCCTCTAATTCCATTGGTAACGTGACAGAAATACGATCACTTGTTCTAGCCCAAGCACCAGCATTCAAAATCTTTATATTAATTGCATCTACAAGAAAAAGATGAAATATTTTTCATTAAAGCAAAAATACAATAAAAGTACATTTCTTAATCAAAATGTATATTTTTTTATTACCTGCAACTTTTGACCTGCTCCCTCACCCCAATTTTATTTAAAAAATAAAAAAATAAATAAATAAAAAATTAAGTTTTGTAAACATTCAATGAATGCAATATAACCTAAGTATTTTTATATATCTTATTTAGTATTAAACAAGCTTTGCACCTGCAAATTCTGAGTCACTGATTTTCAATAAAAATAATTTACAAATTGAAAGAAACTCTTCCCTACATTTAGAAGAGTATTAATGGCTATTTTCCTTTTACATAATTTGAATATCCAGAAAAAGAGTTTCTGACAAATCTAAGCTATTTTCTGCACACAGTAATCCTCAATTCTGAATCACCTTGAAATGAAAATGAATATAGTAGTACCTGATTTATAACATCAAATCTGCAATTTTTTTTCTTTTCTTTTTTCTACAGTTAATAACCAAGATTTGTAAAATTTTACAAACAAAAATCCGAGAAAAAGATTATAATCAAATATTTTCTAATTTGATGAAAAATATTTACCTGCTAATGCATCATTGTTATTATTCCGAAAGACTTCTTTAAATTCTTGATTTAGATCTTCACTGACTTGAATATCCTGGAACATTCTGGCTAATTTATTTACATAATCTGCTGGCATACCCACTTCCTGTAAAAAAAAAAAAAAATTTTTTTTTTAGACATTTAAGCTAAAGAACAAGTGAGGAATATGAAAAGTTACAAAATATTAGACCAAGAGAATTTATTACTCATGAGAAATAATCCTATGATAAAAAACATTCAGAGCAAAAAGCATGTGAGAAGGTGGAGGAGGATAGAAACATTTGGTAATTGCTTAACTAACATATTTTCAGGTAATGTTTAAATTAAACTATCCCAAACTCTGTTACACATACACAAAAATAACATTTTTGTTGGTTAATTTTTATTTTAATGAACTAATTACCCAGGAGTAATTATGAAAGAGAGGACACCTACAACAATGCAAGAATCAGAGCCCACCTAAAGATGAATTGTGATTTATTTGATTCTCATTTGCTGTTTCACATTGGCCTTGTGCCAGACAGTCAAAATGAAAGCCACTTTGCTATAGAGCAATGTTGAGCAGGTTAATCCAAGACAAAGTTCTTATGAAACTGTGTAAAAAAAAAAAAAAAAAAAAAAAAAAAAATCAGGACTATGTTAATTTTCAAGGACTGAAACTGGCACACACACACACACACACACACACACACACACACAGTAAATAGTCATCAATTTCAAAAGCACAAACTTTGTGATGTATCTCTTAATAGAGTTCGACAGATGAGATGTTCAAAGAAAAGCTACAGCTGGTTCCAATAATTCATGTCACATGGATTAGTTGAAAGCAGTGAAGAAATCCAACCGTTAAAGGTTAAAACACAACAGAATGTACACCTGGTTTTGTTACACATTTTGTGCAGCATTCTACAGTTTGTAGTTCTACTACATTTGAAGATTTTGAATTACACACTAACTCTTACAACTACACATTTCAGTTATCTAGAATAGTCATGGCTTGTGATTGCTGCACATTTCATGTGAAGTTAAGTATAATGGTTTTAATGAACAGAACTAGAAATAGAAATTTCCACAAAAAGACTATACATTTTAGCTACCCCTACTACTTATGGCTTCCATTGCACATGGCACAGTACATAGATAATGTTAACATTTTTTTTAGTTTATCTAGTTTAGCTTTCAAATCTTCTAATTTCGATCTCTCTATAGATTTGTCCTTTGCAGATCTTCGCATGGCATTGGACATTGCGATATTTGTGAAGTTCTCAGTCTGCTCAGTTTTCTCTGCATATTTATCAGCTAACTTGAGCAAAGCTTGTGTTTTTTGGTCTTCAGTTCTTCAATTTCCATAAACATGGATTTTCGATTTTGTCCAGCTGTTTCTTCTAGCCAGCCCCCACCCCCAGCCCCACCTCAAGGTATTGGTTGTATGCTGTTCTGGCATTGGAAGCACTGCAGAGAAGACCCTTAGTCATGGGAACATTCTGACCACCACCAACTGTGGCCAAATACTCTGTGATAATGCAGTGGAACCAGAATTTGCTGTTTCATATTCTCAGAGGATGTTTCCTTATTGACTGAGAATCTTCTCTCCACTGAGGCTTGCCCATGAGAGAGTACCGGCAATTTGCAAACAACTTTTCACAGTTTTTGATATTCTTTGTTGCTAGACAAAGAATACAAAAAAAAGTGTCTAGATTGTCTTCATGCTTGCTGAAATGCTTCCAGTAACCTCCTCAAACTCTTTTTACTGACTGATGATGTCATCACAATCAGACTTGCTGGCTTGTTTTCTGTCAATCATGTAAGAAAGACATCTTTTTAGATTGTCTTCTGTGGCAATTTTTTTTCACAAATGGATCCTGGGTTCAGCCATGCAAGTGACATTACAAGTGGGTATCTAAGAGGAGACTTTGCCAGAAGTTTCTCAATGATGGTGATGAATATTGCATGCAAAACTGTAACAAAGACAAACATATCTTTTGTTGGGAAATTTCCTTTTTTGGATAAATTTTGCATCGCCATATCTGCAAAAATACACACTCGATCTTTGCAGTATCTTTATGCATGTTTAGGTTTGATAAAATTCTTACAAATTCATTCAGTTTGGAAAATGAAATTATCTTTTTAGTGTGGCCTTCCTTTGAAAAAATTTAAATACCTAAGAAAAAAAAAAAAAAAAAAAAAAAAAAAAAGATTTTCTAAAAACCAAAAATTTCAAAAATAATTTATTTGGGAATAAGTCCTGAAAGTTTCATTAAAATTCAATAATTGTTTGATTTTTGTATGGGTTTCTAAATCAATGTGTTTTTCACCAGGAAAAAAGTGCTAAAACACTAATGGCAAATATTATGTCAACTGCTAACGCAAAAAAAATAAAATAAAATAAATGTAACCAAAATTTCGAATGTGCTAGAAAGAATTACAAAATTTAATAAAATAATAAAAAATACTTTAGCCTTTTTTCTGAATAACAAACATTTTGACGATAAACTTTTTTTTTTTTTTTTTTTTTTTTTTTTACTCGAGTCAAATTTGATTCTCAAACTTGTTATTTTGACAATTTAGACAAATGTGTTTTGACACTGAATGCGTAAAGTATCTATTTTTCAGCATGAACTCACCCACCCGCTGACTAGAGATCAAAAGGACTTTTTATTTTTTAAATTGACATGTGAATAACATTTATTCATTTGTTCAAATTTAAAAAAATGATAAATTTTTCGAGATTCTACTAAAATGTATTTTATTACTGCTAAATAATTTATTATTTTCCTTTCAACTACAAATCCAATGAGTCTGAGTTAATTTATCTTTGTTGGACATGTTTACATGTCTCCGACACCTTTTATCTATGCTTTTCTTGTTGAGTGAGGGTAGGACTAAGAAGACACGCTTTCATATTCTTTCTCCCTTTCAACTGGACAAGAAAATACAGAAGTAACTATGAGGTCATGAACTTGTTCTAATCAAAGAAACAGATCACTGTTCACAATAATTGCCAAAAAGAAAAATTTCAGCTTGTAAAAAAGCCAAATTCCTGGTATTTAGCATTTTGACTTTTGTGAATTGAGAAAAGGGATACGTGTACAGCCCAATTTTCAAGGAGCTATTGCTGTTTTTTCCAGGACTTTTCAAGCCATGGAAAAGGCCCAGTCAATTTTCAAGGATTATTCAAGGCTTACAGGACCTGCATGAAACCTGCTAAGATCATTATTTTAGCAAGACCATCCGTGGGTGCCCCACACTAATAGCAGATTGTCATAAACAGTTAATCACTAAAGCAAAGAAGTACTGTCTAGACCTTCATAATTTGACCAAAATGGAGACACAGAGGACAAACAGCAACTACTCACTCTAAGCCATTCAACCATATTTTCCTCTTTTTCATTATCTGCTGAAGTATCCAGGATGAGGCGGCGGGTGAGGTGAGCTTTATGATATCGCATAAATACATCTTTGTTTTGGACGTATTTTAAGACAAGCAACTGAAAAAGAAAATAGAATAAAAATAATTAGAAAATAATTTTAAATACAACAGATTGAATGTAATCCTTGTGCAAATAAGACTGTCATTATTTTAGGTTAGAGGTTTCATACTAGTAATGACAGTGATACATTAATCCTGCTCTTTGATGATGAAAATAAAATATACAAAAAATTGTAATTGTTAATGCTATTACTGTCAAAGATAAAAATGTAGCAATAAATCAAAAGTTAAAAATAAAATTTTTGAAACTTTTACTTCATCTAAACGAAATATTTTTACAGAATTACATTGAAATTATTTCATCATAAAGGGAATCATGAGAACATTTTAAAACCTAAAAATTACCTTAGACACAATAATTCAAACATGCATAAAGAACTGGAAAGTATAGTTGAATTTTCTATCTTTGAAAATGCTGAATTAATTAAATGAACTTACCACATCCTTTAGTTTTTTCTCCACTTCTTCTGGAGTGAGTTTTTTACTCAAAGACGTTTTCCTGAGTAACATATCACAGTAATTGGCGAGCAGTTCCGGACATCGAGACTCTGGCTGAGTTTTCACATTCATACTAGCAAGAGGTAACCAAGATAGATTTAATAATAAAATTAAAACTCCAAAGAATAAAGTATTCAAATAAACAAGTTTTTTATATGATAAAATTAAAGCCAAATCATGTAGACTCAACAGTTTCTCTTCAATATAAGCAGTGAATTGTGCAACTTTCTATTAAAAATTGTATCTAAATTATAAGTACCAATTTTTTTTAAACAGCTACAACTATTCTCAAACAATAAATAACCATCAAAACATTTTCTCTTATATAGACAAGAACATCGAATTTGTTTTTCTAAGTGTGAATGATTTTTCTAAAAAATTCAAAATTGATTTTATGAACAGCAAATTTTTTTGTTTTATTTACTTGTAAGTTTAAACTCGTTCCTTATTTCAAAAAACAAATTTTGCTTTTAATAAAAACAACTCACAAAAAAAAAAAAAAAAAAAAAAAGTTTTGCAAATGGAGTCAAAAGATACGAATGAAACAGCTGTGAAAATTTTTATTAAGAGAATTTTCTTCTATCATTTGGCACCAAAGAGTGAAAAATGAAAATAAGACTTACCCTTTAGTTTTACTTGGTAACTCTAATTTAAACACTGATATATCATTGACAACGCTTTTGTAAGCCTTGTCTCGAGAAGTCAAAAACCGTGGGTCATCAATAAAGGCCTCTTTAACTAATTTACTAAATTTGTTGAATAATTCTAAAAGTTGCTCAACATATTTTTCAGAATCCTGTAGAAAAAAAAATAAAATAAATAAATAAGACTAGAGCCATATCCAAAATAGAATACTGGAGATTTACCAAATACAATAATTTGTACTCAGGTTACTTTTGTGTCCAATGCCCAGTGAGGATCAAACCCACTGCTGTTTTCTGTAACAATTGTGTTCCAAAGATATTTTTGTGTATTATTAATAACTAAATTCTAACCAAATGTTATACATTAAAGTAAATAGATTATAACAAAAATAAATACAAAATTTTCATTATGTTCTGAAACAGTTTGTAAAAAAAAAATAAAAAGAGATAAAAGGAAACAGAAGTGCTATTAAAATTCAGGGGAAAAAAAAAACAAAAAAAAAACTTGTTACTCACAGTGGTGATAGTTCTGGCAGCAGACATCATATCTGCTAAACCCTGGCTTACAATATGAGCCTCAAGATCATGCAACATGGGAGCGATACCATCAGGGACTCTATCCATAAGACTAAACATTAAACGTAATTCTGAAAAGAAATAAGAGATAAAGAAAAAATAAAATAAAATTTTATTAAAGAAAATAAAAATAAAACAGTTTATCACTTCATTAACCAAAATGAAAAAAACTTTGCTACAATGACAATTTTAGATTGGAGTTAAAAATTCCTTCTCAGTGTGAAGAAATACAACAGAATTAAGTTATTTACAAGCAATATAGCAAGTATCAAGACAAACGTAATTTTTTAAAAAATTACAGTAATTCGATGCATTTATGCAAATTAATAAATTTTGGAAATTATGACTAAGGTCTATGACCAGAACATATCTGATATAATGTTCTAAATTGCAGAACTTATTTCTAGTGCAGATTTTAATCAAGGTTTTTCCTATGAACAGATGAGAAAACAATTACTTTTTTGAAAACTACTATCTATTCAAAAATATTGCAGATTAAAAAAATATTCTTGACCAACACACACACACACACACACACACACACAAAATCATAGATAAATCAAATCTCAATAGTTTTCATATCTGCTAATCATTTAATAATTCTTTGGGACCTTTTTGCATCTTGATTTATTTTTGAAAATGCATTTTTTCTTTCGCACATATCTAGTTTTATTTTTTAAAATTTCAACATTTTATCAGCATTTAGAATATTTTGAGTATCCTCAAATATTAAAATAAAGAAGTAAATAATTCAATGAACAAACTGGCTTAGATATTAACTTACTTTCTGTCTCGTTTACTTTGATCATTGAAGCACATTCATGTAGTATTGTATCCTTGAATGCTGTTACCAACACATCCACACAACAATCTACTAACTGCAAAAGAAATTACATATGATAATGCATACATATGAAGTAATGATACTTATATATATATATATATATAAAATATTGTATTTAAAAAGGTCAGACTAGTGAATTACATATAATTAAAAAAAAACATCTAAGTATGTTACTTAAAAGCTCTTTGTCTGATCCCAACGAGTATTGTCCCCCCCCCCATCTCTTTATGCTGAGAACTTTTAAGAACTTCTTCATATTGAAATAAATTTTCACATAAAAGCATAACTTAAATGCATAACTTCTGACATAACATTTTTATTCTTAAATAGATTCTTGTTAAACTGTGCACTGTATCTAAATCTTTGTTAATTTGGAAGCAAATCAAAACTATAGTTTCAAGTTCCAAGTTATTTTCAATATTCTTTACATTATTTAGCTGAGTATGAGGTGGCCAAAATATTGTCTGGTTTATTATACAGAAAAAGAAGATTCATTTTTTTTTTTTTTGGAACAATCAATTTGTTCTATTTTCTATACAACTTCATAATTCTATCTTATCAGAGAACAAAAAGTTCCCTTTCTCAGCAAATAATTATTCTAGGTGCCTTATACAGTTTTCCAAAGAAGTGAAATTTTTTTTAACCTTTATCATTTTGTATGTGACTTCATTTGCTGTACAAAGAGTTTATCCTGCTACTGAAGGTGACTGATCCCTGAACAATAGTGCATTTGAATTTCATAGTTGTGTTGCCTGCTATGGCAACAGAAAAAAAAGTTTGAGGCCTTCAAAAAGAATGCAGTAGAAAGGGAAGTAATATTAATAGTGGAGACGAGAATTCTCTAAAGATTGGATTAAATGGTTATCTGGTGAATGTTGTGAGAGAGTCAAAACTTCCCAGCCAAAGAATTTTTCATTTGTAACAAAAAACACTTCCTATCTACCATACATAGAGTATCTCCTTCTTTGGATGAAGACTAGCTTTTGGTATGGTTAGTGGTAGTTCATTTTTCTTGCCTTATGATTCCATCTTGTAGAATAACCATTTTTCATCTCTTATCATAAAAATAAATAAAAGATTAATAGTTATTTTTTTCATTTATGTGGGAATGAAACCTGAAACCAAATAGTGAAATTGATATAAATAATTTTCAATGTTTCATTTAGATATTCTGAGTATGTTTGCTGTCTAGTGCATCATTTAGAATTTATTATTCTCATGTAAGATATTCATTTGATTGCTATCAACCACAAATGATCTACACAACTTTCTGAGCAGTCATTTACAGTACTTTCCCATAAACTTCTCAAATTTTTGAATCACTTTTTTTTTTACCTTGTTAGAATCAATAAAATATGCCCTTATTTCTTTTCTTTTTAAAACACATCTTGATATGACATTTTTCCCAATCCAATCAAAAGGCAAACATCTTGAATGAAGTTAATTAAAATTAGATGCTTCTACTGATATTTGAACAACTCGATATCTACAGTTGTTTGGTTTTTAATATCCTAAAAGCCTTTGGTTTCACTCCACATTGGAAATATTAACTTGCTATAGATGTTGTAGCCAATGTCAATAAAAAGACAGAAAGGTCTGTCATAACATCTCATTGCTGTCCAATACGCTTTAAATGCTATATTTTAGTGGAAAAACATGTTTGAGTAGACACACTGCTTAAAAACAAACAGTGTTAGTTACATCTACTGGCCTGTACATTCAAGTGCCATAATAAAGAGAGTGTGCCCTCTGGCAGGGTACAAGCCTGTGCCATGCTTTTTTTCTCTTGAATACACAGGCCAGTAGATACAACTCTCACTGTAATTAAAAAAAAACAAAAACAAAAGGGGGCATCTACTCAAACATTGCTATCCACTAAAATACAGCATTTAAAGTAATGTTATATTAACAGACAGCTAACCTTACATCCCTAAAGCTAGAATCCTATAATGATGTATTTAAATCAACATAAAATCATACCAACTTCTAATCATAAACACAAAAAATAATACATGCTTCTAACTATAGAATATGTTAAAAAATACTAGAAGCTTTAATGAAAAAAGAAAAAAAAAAAAAGCTCTTAATAAAATCAACTATGACAACATACTGGCCTTATTTGAGAATTAGAACATAACCTAAACACCATTTGCAATAGCACAACCCAAATCCTTGAAAATGTCTAACAGATTAGCCAAAAGCAAAGATTTGAAAATTTTTTCCATACACAAAAAACAAATCACTTGTTCACACATAAGAAAAATACAATAAAAATCTTAAGTACCCTGTCAGTTTTTTCAATGAAACATCTATTAGAGAAGGATTGCTACCTAAATGCACAATTGTGCGTGCTTAATTTAGTAGCATTTTCTCATATATTTGTATTTAATTGAAGATCAGTGAGTAAAAAAAAAAAAAAAAAAAAAAAAAAAAGAAATTCTTTTATTGGTCACACAACCACCACATCCTTTCATGGGTTAACCTACCACTTACTGAAACACTGATTTGTACAAATATCAATCATCATTTCACAAACAGCCAAAATATAACTTAACATATGAGAAATATTAGTTGATAATCCTAAAATACTCTACTGCAACTCTCAATATACGTAAGAAAAAACGTTAACAGATGAAATCAAATGAAAATAAGATCAATAAGGTCTTCATCGTTATGTGTTGCCAAGTTTTGTGACTATTAATGAACTAATTAAAAAAAAATCCTACATATGATGTTATACAATGCACAATATTTAAATTAGTAATATATCATCCCTTGAACCACCAAGGTGAAGCTAATAAAAAAAAATGTCTCTAAAGTGCTGATAACATTAATGTTCTTTATAAGGACTGGAGAGGGTGAAAAAATATTTAAACAAAACATTATCAACTTTGGACAGTTCAAGAATTATATTCCCTTTTAAAATCTCTTATATACCAGGGATATAATGTAGATGGAAACTGTAATGAAAATGTCCCCCTTCACACCTGGTTTTTCTTAAAGATAATCTTGTGAGATTGGCACATTATACCATAAACCACTTGAAACATTATTATTAAGGAGATAATTTAAAGAATAAAATAGTGTACTGAGTGAGATCTAAAGTCAAGAAAAAAAATCCAAAATGTTAAAACATACAAAGTGAATAGTGTATAGAATAATGAATCGGAGACCAATGGACATCTTGATAATGATCAGTAACTTTATAAAAAAGAATAACAATATTGACAACTGGGAGATTAAAACAATAAAGGAATTCAATAAAACTAAACTGCATACATTAACAAGTTATGATTAAATTTTCTATAAAGGACATCTTTTCTGGTTCTATCATGCAGTTTATAAAAATGACAAAACTGTATTAAGAGATTTGTTTCAGAAATTTACTCAAGAAAAATTTAACAAAGCCTAAGGAATGTATATAAAACAAAAACCTACCGCAGAAACTGAAGTGCAACCCCAGCCAGTTTCAAGGTAACGTTTTGCTCGTGTTTCTTCTTCTTTTAGTTTTGCATCAGCAAAACGCATATAATTTTGTACACCATTTGCCTGCAGGTATTGTGGTGCTTTTACACGGTAAAAGGATTTTGTAGCCTCAAGATAGGCCTTCTCAAAATTTTCATGGTAAATTTTAAGTTTGTCTTCAGCATCAGAGCTCAGATTCACTAAAAGAAAAATCATAAATAAAACATAAATGCCCATACAACAGGAATCGCGAGAGAGAGAGGAAAAAATAGAAAAAAAAAAGAAAAAAAAAAAAAGCAGATTATATAGACATAGAAAAAAGTTACGGGACAGCAGTAACAGTAATGGTAAGTGTCATGGCCTATGTCAGTTGTGCTCTGAAATCTAGTGAATCAGTGGGAATACTGGCTAAGTTGCTAATGGCTAAGCAATATGAATTATTAGAAGATGAACAGGACACAATCATGAGTATTAGAGAGATGGAATATTGCATTTCTGAAATTATGAGAGACATCTGACACCATTTGAACTATGGGAACATGTGTGTATTGGGAATATCTGATAGAAGGTA
The DNA here is from genome assembly GCA_963932145.1 of Acanthosepion lycidas. Classification (NCBI taxonomy): domain Eukaryota; kingdom Metazoa; phylum Mollusca; class Cephalopoda; order Sepiida; family Sepiidae; genus Acanthosepion; species Acanthosepion lycidas. The sequence goes on along the minus strand of OZ010581.1, from coordinate 13,869,919 downwards.
TTAGCTTCCACTGTTGAAATCACAGTTGCTGACTAACGGTTCTTAATGATTTTGACCAAAGGATATATCTGTAGCAACAAACATGTGACACTGGCTTAAATAATATCCTCATTCAATAGAGTGGGTAACAGATGCATATATCCAGCAGATCAGTACAGCATTCTTTAAATTTCATGGGATATAGAAACAGAAAAACCTACCATGTTAACATGACACTGGACACAGTACCTTACCAGAGCTTGTAATGTTGCGAATTTGCACCTAAAGGACTGGCAACATGAGTCTAATGAGTTATGGTTCTTTCGGGCTGATGGTATAGTTTGAGTGTGGCACAGACTCCATAAGACCATGGAGGCCTAATTGTGAACGCATTATCATGCAAGCTAGTAATGGTTATAGAACAATATGGTATGTGCTCATGTAGTATGCATCAGGCCTGCTGCTCTGCCTAAACATGTCATTGACCAGTGACCAACACATTACCCTACTTTGTGACCATTTTGCACACGTTCATAGAATCCATGTGCCCCAATAACGTTATTTCAGACAGATAATGCACCGAGTCATCAGATCCCCAAATTGCTCAGAATTGGTTTGACAATCATTCTGGAAATTTCCAAAGAAGGGTATGGCCAACAAATTCCTGCAATTAAGCATATACAAGATATAGTGGAGAGGTTTATTTGCACCCAACATGACAACTTCTCTCCAGATGTCTTCTAACCACTTGGAGGATCAATGCCATGTTGAGTTGTTACACTGTCAGGATAGAAGTCATCCTATACAATATTAGACATCTATATAATGATTTTTGATATGTTGATATAACCACTTAAGTAAGTGGCTGTCAATGACCTAATTTTTCCTTCAATCATAATATCTTTTGAAACAATTCGTAAGTGAGAGAAATATTTTTTCTTTAAACCAAATAGATTAAGATGTGCCTCTGCATTAATCCAAAGAAGAAACAGTTTTGATTTTTCTGCATATTCACTGGCAATGAGAATATTTTAGTCATTATTTTAAATAATTTTCTTTCATTCTCAAATATTTTTATATAAAAACTTAATTTTCATATTTTAAGTAGCTCCTTCTTGTCATGTGCACATTATTGCTATGAAGAAAATACAACAAGCATAATCATTATTATTCAGAGACTTCTCAAATTAGTTTTCATGAAAAGTTTGAGAACAGTTAACTAAAAATATAATAATAAAAAAAAACTATACAAATAGACAAACATAACTGAGGAATTTAAGAGGAGACACAAGTGGTTATTACAATATTATATGCAATTTAAAATATTTTGATGACAACAAATAATTCTTGATGTTTGTGATTGTATGTTGGAACATAAACATAATTTACCATATATCCCTGGTATATATATATATATATATATATATATATATATGTATGTATGTATGTGTGTGTGTAAGATTTTGCACAGAAAGTGTATATGTAGTAAAACAGCGAAAGTGTTTGATTTATAATACACAGCTTAAAATATAATTGGAAATATTTTAAGTTCTGTGTCTATCCCTTTCATATGTAGGCAATCATCAAGCAGTGCAGTAAAAGAAACCATTCACTATTTTGATTGTGAATGGGTCTTTTACTACACTGCTTAGGCATGAAACTGATAATTGTAAAAAAGAAAAATCTAAAATATATGTATATAAAAAATAAAATACTACCATAAGATTCTCGGACTCCAATAACAAGTTGGGAGTTAAATGCTTCACCATTACGTTCAGAATGAACCAATTTCATGGCACTGTCTTGCAAGCGATGCTTGATGTTGTTGAAAATACTCTGATTCCACGTATCTAGCATCATCTGAAAGATACAATATTTAGAATAAGTCTAATGGGATGAAAAGCATGCAATGTATTCAAAATACATTGCGTAGGTTGGGGGGGTCCAGTTTCTACAGAAAATGGCCATTTCAATGCAGAATATGAGATGGTTGACTCAAATTTTAGAAAGATGATTTACTACAGAAAAACAAATTGTTATGTCACTGCAAGTAAAAATTTGATCTTTATCTATCTGTATTATATTATCTCAATATAAGAGAAAATCAAGCAACTGTTAAAAAAAAGTATCATAGAAAAGTACATAAAACAATTTCTTTTATCAATTTATTTGTTTATTCTCAAATATACTTAATTAAAATTTTAAGTTTACAGCATTAAAATTGCTATAAAATTACAATTTGAACAGCATGAGCTTATAAACATACAGAAAATAACATAAAAAATTACAACCATTAAGTGGACAAGTTTGTTAAAAGTAACAGATTTCGATGCTGATAAAATCCAGATAATGGTAGCAGTAATAAGGTAAAAAACATAAAAATATCTCTTTATATATTACCTGAATGTTGTCTTTTGCAAATTTACTTACCTTGCGAACAATACTTTCCTCTCCTTGACTTTTCTTAGGCATTGTGTTGTGAGCTTTCCCAGCAAGTGAAGCCTCCAGTTGACAAAATGGTTTTGGCAAGTAGCCACATTGTGTGAAGAATTTACCCCATTCTGCAATATATGCTTTCAAAAGAGCTGAATCCTCTTGATGCTGTAAAACTCTCTGAAGAAAAAAGAAGAAAATCAATGAGGCATTTAATTAGCAAGAAATCTGAAATGCTTATGGTCAATGAAATAAATTAATGCACATTCTAAACATTAACTAATTCTTTCAAGGTTAAAAATATAAATGTATGTACTGACTAAAATCAGGGTTACTAACATTAAGAAAAATAAAATCCATTTCAGCAATTAGCTAAAAATAGTGTTAGTAACTTAGTAGTGATTAGAATTTTAATTGTTAAATATACAATAACAGTTGACTTCATTTGTGAAAGTTGTTAACGGACAGTTCACTTCTTTATTTTACTCGTTGGTGTAAGTTTCAAAAAGCCAAATATAAAATTATTTGACCAAGCTATGTCAATAAATTTGGAGGAAAAACAAGTTACGAAGCTTAAATTTAGGCACTTTAGAAAGCATTAAAAACATTTACCTTGTATTCACAATACAAATTTCTTCTCTATGAGGATGGTTCGTTCAGAAGGGAATATAAAAGGCTGATAAATGGAATATGATCTCACAAACTGATCAGGAATTACACAAATAATTAACAAAAAAGAAAAGTTTCTCTAAGTAAATTCAAACTTTCCAAAATAGTCCAAGATCAAGGAAAAAAAGAAGAAAAAAAAAAAAAAGTAATTTTAAACAGAATTTAATTAACATTTTAAACTTTATTTCTAATGTTTCTCTTAATAAATAAGTTATCACTTACTGCTTGAGCTTGTCTAATAAACTCCAGGATGTCATCTTGCAAAGCTTGGTATACTTTTTGGGGTCCTTTGTCATCCCATAAACACACTGAATGCACAGCCCTGAAGCATATAGGGAAGTGAATAAAACATTGAAGATCAATGGTAATATTATTTGCATCTAGCCATTTCACTAACTTTGCTGTAATTATGATTCTGGGTGCCACAAGAAACAGCATATCTTTGAAAAGTAATATACATTAGTCATGCTATACTAATTAAAAAACATTTTATACCAATCCATTTTATATTTAAGCTTTAAATTACTTGAGGAGAAAGCATTATGCACATGTGAATATTTGACAAATTCCATCAAGAAATGGGAAGGAGATGTGTTTCTATTAACAACTAGTTCAGACATTTAAGACACTGAATGTGAGACAATTAGGAGCAAAGAAGAATCAGCAATATTATTGGTCCTGATCTGGCATCTGGGCTTCAGTTACTTTCCCAACGCCATAAAGCTGCCTCCCAGTGTCTTTTCTATAAATACTTTCATGACAACTGTTCAGATGAGCAGCTCTTTACCATGGCATGTAGACTTTTTGAATTTAAGCACAGTACTAGACTGGTGACAAGATATCACCAATTTGCACTTGAATTGGCTAGATGCAATTGTAAGTTCCAGGCTAACAGTTTCTTTTCTCGCACTTCTTGCTTGTGGAATTCTCTTTTAGATCCATGTTTTCCAGCCAACTTTAATCTTCAAAAATTTAAATACAATGTCAATCACTATCTACTGTCCTCCTGATTACTCTTCTTTTGCTCTTGCTCATTAGTAAAGTTTCTCATTTTTCTTTGACTAATTAGCTCATAAAAAGGAAAGGCTCAGATGGAATAAAGCATTGTAATTGGTCCTTAACATCATGAAAAAGTATGACAAAAAAGTATTTTTACATTTGCTTAGCCTTAGGTTTTTATTAACCTTAAAATATTTGGAATACATCTACTTTAATCTTTTCCAAACCTCAATGCTACTTTTTACATTACAAATAGTAAGAAAACAGAAAATATTTTGTCTAAGTTGTTACAGTACATTATAACTGAGCATGCAGGACACAATACACCATGCCTTATTTATAGCCATTCCAGATATACACAAAATTTCAGCTACTTTTAATGTAATATGGATATAAATAAAAATTAAAATAACATCTACAGTCAGTTTTAATATATAATCTGTTTTTTTGGTTATAATAAACTAAATTAAAATAGTGTGACAAAATAAATCAAACATTTGAGATTTTCTAAATCTTCTTGAGTAAGTCAAGCTCTGTTTGATAAAAACATGCCAGTCAAAATCTTTGTGCATGTGTATCTGAAAACTCAAAATATTACAATTTTCATATAAATTTAAACAATCCTAAATAACACAGAGAGATAAATTTTTGTAAAATATGTAATCCATAATTATTTTTAAAAGAATGAAACCAGGATGCTTCCACACCTATATGGACATGCATTTTACAAAATTAATCAAATCTAACTCATTATAAATACAACACACAAGGTTTACATAGAGAAACGGAAAATAGGTACATACCAAAACAACCCCTGCCACTCAGATTTTGTAACGCTCTCTTGCCTTAGAAGTTTCAGGACTGTGGGGCGCATAGTAGGCCATTTTTCTTCAAATTGTGATTGTCCTTGCTGGATAAAATTGAAAAGAAAAGTGTTAAGACATTTTTTTTTTCCAGGGATACAATAAAGAAAAAAAAAAAAAAATTTTTAGTATCTGAACATCAGTAAAATTATTCAATATAAAAGCTGTTTATAATACAGAGTACAAATTAAGTAACTGTAGTGAGATCAAAAAAAGAAGTAATAAAATATACTAATTTTGACAATGAGTGGAAGAACAAAGTTATGAGATTTGCAGGTTTAAAGAATTTAATTTGGAGACTTTATGTATTCAGTACATAATGATATCGCCATACTTTCCATCATATACCTATTAGAGTTTATGCCTTTATGAATGCCACTTTACATGTAGCTTTGTAAAGAAAGAAAGAAAAAAAAAAAAAAAAAAGAAAAAAAGGTAAATTTATATATATATATATATATATATATAAAAATTGCTGGCTACTTTCCCCCCCAGACAGACTTACCTGCTAGAGTGGCTAGCCAATACCTGTTGCAGATGCCTACTCATGTACATTTTGTGCTTCAACACCCACAGAGCCCAACCATGCTGAGAAGACCTTAGTTAGTTACAGTTTCTGGGAGAGAGTGCATTATCTGGTGTGATCAGCAGTTTGAATAACACCTATATGCTCAAACTCTCAGACATGCTGAATTGTGGCCTTTGAAACACTTCTGTCTACCCAATTTCATCCACTAGCTTCGGGTCAACACATCACATACTTCTAACATTTTCCAAAAAGTGCTGAATGATGGCATTGCCGCCACAGACTGATAACACTGAAGTCATCATCTTGTACATTTTCCGAGAATCAAGCATAGTGAGATTCATACCCAGATCTCATGGTTGGAAAGCGAATGCTCTAACTACTCGGTCTTGTGTGCACACACACACACACACACACACACACACGTTAGCAAATGAACAAAATCAAAGATATTTTGATTCAATAAAATTCTGGCATTTATTTCTATAGTCTGATTAAGGCAGAGATGAATCATAGCTAACTTCTGTTGTATTTATTTCACAAACAGAGAAATATAACATTAAAATATACATTTTTCTTTTAACTGTTTCTTAACCTGAGTTGAGGGAAGATATTTTGTCAGTGCCATTTAACTGATAATTATTTTCAAATAAAACCAGAAAAATTCTTTTAGAATTCTTTACATCCTTTAAAATCTCTATGCTTTTCACAGATCTGTATTATTCCTTTATACAAATAGACACACACATAAAAACAGCCATTAATGTCAGCATAATTGTAAGGTGAGAAACATTTTTGTTGTAATCTGAAATGTTTCTTTTCAGTCAAAATATTAAATCAAGCATATCACAATAAGTTTTCAAATCTCACTTAATTTATTCTAAATATTAAAATCTCTATATTCATGAGCAGTTTAAAAATAAAATTTAATTACAAAAACTAAGATGGTATTCTCAATGGTATTTATTAGAATGTACTTTTTTATAAGAATGGTAAAGATTAAAAATAAATTAAAAAAAAAAAAAAAAAAAAAAAAAAATAACATAACTTTGCTTTTCATATATAAAGAAGCACAGACAGGTTTTCAAAATTACAAACACAAGAACCATATTTAAGTAAACACAGTGTGCCTCCACACAATAAATAAGAAAAATTAAAGTGTTCATGAGTCATAGTAACTTCAATTTTCCATTCATAAAATATCTGTGAAAAAAAAAAAAAAAACTTTTAGTAAAAGGCCATAACAAAAATAGTAATTTATATTCACTTTCCATTTCTATAACTCTTCGTTTCTCTAATTATTCTATATATTCATATCAGTATTATGCGTACATTAGACAGAAGTTACAAGTACAAGAGTGGTAGAGGGTAAGCTCCTTCTCTAAAACAAAGGTGTATTGTGAATAATCAAACATAGGAAGAGAGCTTTAAATTTAAGATACATCTAATTATTAATATGGTCTACAAGAAGTCAAAATCAAGTATCAAATACACAATATTAAAGAACTTCCATTTTTAACAGAATACTTCCATGTTTTAAAAACATATTTAGTCAGCTATAAATGTCATGTCATATAATGAAGGATTTAAGAGAAAAACATTTTTAATAAAAGGTATCTACTGCAAAGAGCAAGTGAAATGAATCATGAAAAAAAAAAAGAAAAAAAAAGAAAAGCTTGTTGCCATGTTTTTTGTGGACATTTAAAATGCCAAATTACACAATGGAATAAGAGACTTTTACTACTTTGCAATATCAGCCAGCCACAACTGTACCTTTTTTTAAATGACAGTGTGATGGTTAGCAAATAAGGTTATTTTTTAAGACCAAGACAAATGTATTTTTACTTATATCTTGAAAAAAAGTCCTTTAATGACTTTTGTAAATATTTTATTACATGTTTAAAGTGTTTTCAATAGATAAATAATGTTATTGAAACTTGCAAAAATATTCAATAAATGCAATTTTTCTTTGAGCATTAAAAATAAAATTTTCCAGAAAGAATATGGCAGCTTTTATTTTGCTAAGATTTATGTAGATTAGGTTTTGTTATATTTGTTGACAAGGTAGGAGCAACATCAATGAAATGTCAAACATTAAAAATTAAAAACAATTATTACAAACTGGATTACTCATTACTTTTTAAAATCTTTTTGTTAGTGATGAGAGGTTTAACTAGTTATGCAATTTTGCGTGTATCAGAACTTGACAGAAATATTGATTTCTGGAGTGGACTGCAGATGAATTGTTAGTCAATTTCATTTTTCATAATACAAATTAATTGAATATAAAAAGATTCTAGAAATCCAACCCTCAGTGAATCAATTGTTGTTTAAAGTGCTTTACAAATAATTAAAGAACGATCTTTTTTCGTATGTTTATTTATTTCTCAAACTTTCTACAGGGAAAAAGAAGAGTACTAAAAAATAAAAATCCAGCAGGTTCAGTTGAATTTTAGATGGGTCAGAAATACGAAAACAAATTTAAACCTGTCAACACTGAATTTTCAAATGAATAGTATATAAAGAATGATTAAATTAAGCATTCTTTTAAATAATTAAAAATAATAATTGATAACTATTTTTAAATGAATTAAAACATGAACAAATGACTTTTCAAGTGATGTTGCGAAAAACTTATTTCGGATGCAAACTAAAAAACACGCTATGAGGGCAAGGTAAGTTTCGACGAAACTTAATTTCTTTTCTTCAGCAAACAAGCAATCAATATTATTAAATAAGTTAAGCAATTTGATTTGAACACAAACTGAAAGGGTAACCGGTTCAAGTTGTAGAAAAATAGTGAGTACTTCTAATTTTATAGAAAAAGTTGTTGGTAATATTTATTCACTAGAGAAGTTTTGTATTGCGATTTATTTTAAATTGTAAAATCTTTGTCAGTTTGTAATTTTTTAAAATTAACGTGATGATTACTGAGAAGTGTAAAATGAGTGTAATTAATGATGTCAATAAAAGTAAAATAAAATCAAAATCCGAAGCCGCCTGGATATTTAAATTGTTTATGCTAACAGAGAGAGAGAGAGAGAGAGAGTAATAAATTTATATTTTCAAGACATTATCGAAAATAAAAAATACAATTTAATAACACTTTTTAGTCAAGGAAATAGAAGACATTTAAGATGGTTAAAAATACGGTCTTTTAGGGAAAATAATTGGATTAAATTACAGTAAATGAGGTGAAAATTATTATTCATTCCACAGGTAATATATATTTTTATCCGATCATAAGGAAAAAGTGCAGAATAGTAAAAGAAATATGCATAGCACAAAAAGAGTGGCCAGTTACACTACTTATTCTATTCCTTTTGTTTATAATCGGAAGCATACAAAAAGGGTAGGACAAACAAGAAGTGACTAAATTAAAGCAAAACACGTTATAGAATTGATTACACTTGAAACTGTGTATAATTTGGAAAAAAATGATAAAATAGTAAAATAATCCCTCACTTTGTGACCACGCTTTTAGTTTTAAGAGGTAAAAGAGAGTTAAGTAACATCATCCGTGAGATGTACGATAAACGGTTTAATAAAAAGAGAAAATTAGTACTCGATTTTTAGGTTAGCAACAACAATATAGATTTAATCTTGAAAAATATTAGAAATTAATAAATGCCACTGAAAGGAGGTAGAGTGGCAACATTTTTAGGGCTTTCTTTCCTTTTTTTATTATTATTTTTTTTCTTTTTGGTAACAAGGCCGACAATACCGAAAAACGCTTTTTTTTTTAACTCTTGATAGCCAACCCGTTTAGGGCAAATTCGTAAATGAAGCCGTTTAGTTTCTTTGAAATTTTAAAACAGCTAAATGAACCAACTTAGATGGAAAAGCAAGTAAGAGAAAAAACGGAAGGTGAATACTTGACCGAAAAAGTTGAAATGAGTTATAAAATAAAGCGAGAGCATCTCACGTTAACCAACTCACCTTCAGCATCGCCATATTGAATCTCGGCAGATTCTCGCGAGACTTCGAAGAAATAAGCATGGCGGCTGATCAGACTGACGAAGTAAAGAATCACAGCGGTATTCCACGGGCAGATTTCGTGGTAAGACAATATGAATGCAATTATATCTAATTCATATAATTACTTATCTTTTTACCTAATATTTTGCTCTACTATTTTTGCCCATATTTTTATTATGCCCTTTTATAACGACTTCGAATTTATCTTGTCTGTCAATAGTCGCGAAAGAAGACCGTTCTTAGCAAAATTGTATGAGAAATCAATTTTTGTAAAAAAAAAAAAAAAAACTGAATTCGATTTATTTATTAACTTACGTCTTTTGTAAAGGCATAACTCATTATTCTATCTTTGTTATTAATGCATTGAAAATAAGAACATTCTTCATGATTGATTTTTTTTTAAAGTAATAATGCCTAATAATTGAAAATTTATCTCATTTAAAAACTTTTTTTCCTCTAGCTCTAACCTGTTAGATGAGATCTTATTATTTTCCAACGACATAAAATGTTGTTAATTAGATAATTAATTTTAATGAAATAAAGAATAATATAGTTACTTTTAATAATAAACTATTCTTCATTTTTTTGACTGAAGAATATCTTTCAGTTTGTCATCTCATTTTTCTTAGACACACTTTTGGTAATAAAAAAAACAATAATCGACATCCTTAATTTGGAGTCACACACACGATCATTCTTTTTTATTTTTAGATAATTACTTTTTAGAATTATTATTTTTTTGTTTTTCATAAATGTCAAATGATGACAACAACCATATTTTCAATTTCTTTGTTAATGAACGCTTTTTAAATTAAGTTTCAATTTATTTATTTCTTCATGAATAAATGACAATGAATGAATGAAGATTTGAAAGGGGCATCTGCAGGATGGTCCGAAAGTCTTGTCATCCCTACATAATAAAAAATTTCAAAGCTCTGTTGGGTATTCTCAAAGAGAGAGTTTCACATGAACGATACCAAAATACCCCTCAGTTGAAGGACGCTGTTCCGCGAGCCTTAGCAACAATCAAAGTACAGCTTCGTAAAATTAAAATATCACACAGGAGGAGGAGAACATGGCACCGCATAATTTTTGTGTCACGAAAATGGTGTTCATACAGATCTTCTCGATGTGTGACAACGTCAATGAAAGTGAATAAACTGAATCCAATACATGTGCTTTGTATTTTTACTGTATTATTACTGATTCTTCTATTTTTATCATTACTTTTTGGTGGATCAAGACTTTCGGGCCACCCTATAATCAACTTAATTGGATCTTGAAGCTGAAACAAATTATCGTAAAATCTTGACTCAATTTTAAAATTTAAGTAATTTCCGCTTCGGTAATTATTTCTTTTGAACAAATAAATTCTTTTTGTGATTTAAAAAGAAAAAATTGTCACGAGTGGGCATTTTATTGCTACAATTTAAAAAAAATGTTCTTTTGTTGTATGTTATCTGGAAATTAATTTTGGGAAACAATAAATTCTAAATCAATGACGACAAAGTGCTAAGAACGAGCTAAAAAAAAAAGGATAAATATCGAAAACACGTCTTTGAAATTTCTGAAAACAAAAATTGTCAACTATTTTTTTTTTAATCATTTTATCCCAAGCAAGGCAATAAAGCCACTAGGACACAAGGGGTTACTGAGTGTAATAGAATATAAGAAAAGAAAACTTTATTGAGAAAGAAAAGAGAATAGGAATTGAGAAGACAAAAGATAATGATTGACATTGCATTTATTTTTGAAGATCAAATTTGACTGAAAAGCAAAATGTCACAAGATAATCCCACAAGTGATAAATGTAATATTAGGTTGGTGCTAAAATAATGACGAAATAATGTCGTTTTTTGACGTATTTTTTAACGTCAAAAAACGACATTATTGCGTCATTATTTTTGCACCAACCTAATAGAAGAAACTGTCAGCATAGAACTTATGATTACATCTTGCCATTTCAACTATAAAATGAAGCAGCCTAGTTGCCAATCTAGTACTGCACTTAAATTTATAACATCTAGGTATCAAAAAAGAAAGTGATATTTATTTTATGATACAAAAAATGCAACACAAGGCCAAAAGGAGGATAGGGAAATGCTGGTCTTCAATCTTTCTTATCCTAATGCTTAGCTAGCCATGATTACTGACCCAAACATACTACAGTATTCCTTATATCAAACAACACATTCTTACTACAGCCATCATAATACCTCAAAGTCTCTATGTAGTCCTAACTAGTTTCCAGGTGTACCAAAGTGGAAATCTCATCAGAACTATTACCATGAAAATATTTATAGAAAAAGCACAGGATCACATTTTTCTATGATCATGAATTAGTGACACAGACTAATAAATACACATGTAAAAGATTGACAATAAATACTTAGTGGCTAGTGAATTTGAATTCATAACAAAGCATATGTAATTATGTAATGTTTTCCTTTGATTTCTACTATAAATAATGTAATTGATATTTGGATGAATCATGCATAAAGATGTATGTAATTTCAGTGCATCAAGATATAGTTTCTGTTACTAGTACTTTCATGGCCCTTCTAAAATAAGCTGAAAAATGAATTGTGGATAAATGAATAAATGCCAAAAACTGAAATGAAATCCAATATTTTCCTGCCTTTCAATAAATTTTTAAAAACAAGGGTTTTTTTGTTTTTTACATCTGTTAAAAGTGTGCCTGATTTTAGAGATACCTAACTGTTACTAACATTTTTTTTTTTTTAATGAATAGACGCCCCCACTCCCCCAAGTTTTTTAGTTGTAGTAAATATTCTATTTTTTTATTCAGTAGCAATTAATGTATTTATTATTCATTGTTTTCTGCTCTGTGTTCATAAGAAATTTTCAATATTTATGCATAACTATTATTAATCAAATTGAGTCATATATAGATTGGTCTGAAGATCCCATTGGGATGTGAAAGACAGTCACCGTGCAGTGTTGATTGCTATATCCACACTGTCTATATCTATAAACACTCTAACACTGATATTGAGCTTTCTTCCACTATAAATACAGCACTCATCTTATATATATATATATATATATATATATATAGCGTGTGTGTGATCTGCAGAGAGACTGTTTCACTGTATCACAGCTCATGAGTGTGGATAGGCATCCGATTGAAACAAGCCAGGATCAAAACCCAACTGATTTGGCATCAGTCGGAAATTTTTCCCTGAGCTATCAGCTCCCAGCAAAGAGGAAGGTGAATTTTTATGTATTTATTTTAGAATAAACATACCAGTGACTCAGATTGCTCAGTTCATAGAAGAACTTTTTGCATCAGCAGTAGCAGTCACTGTTTATAAATTTACGCTTTTCCCTCTAAAATGCTTGACTGAATTTTATTTTTCAGGGGCGTATATATGTGTCATCCACAGACATTATTTTTTAAAAATTATTTTTTAAAAATTCTACTAGTTTTACAACTCCAATTCATTTTATGTGCCAGATATACAAATTAATTCTTTTATACTATATATATTCTAGTGGGGTTAAGCTCAGGCAATACAGTATAGTATATTTTAATTCAGAAGTATTTGGTTTTTTCCATTGATGCAAAGAAAATATTTATCTTTAGCTGGGGCAGAGTTGGTGAAAGGTTCAAGAAAAAAAAATGAGATTATATGATTGCTGACAATTCTTTGTTTTCTTTCATTTTTGCCAGTTATGCAAGATATTATTTTGAATTTGCCTGTGATTTTCCAGACGCATAAGAACTTGTATTTAAAAATATTAGAGACATTATATCATAAATCTTTACGGCCCTCCATCTGTAAAAAGGAGTGTCTTTAGGTCTGAATGAGATTTGCATGTGATATGTTTATATACATATATTAGTCAATAATATATGTGTATATCTTGTCTTCATAAATTTCCCCTATTTTAGTCATTGTGCACACCTCTTTTAAGTTCTTGATCAAGCTCTGAAGAGTGAGGTCTTTTTTCTTCCCTTTCAATTTGCTGTCTACAATGATGATAACCTTTTCTTTCTCTCTTTTTAATTTTCTGGCTACATTAATGGTAACCTTTTTTCTTCTCTCTTTCTAATTTGCTGTCTACAGTAGTGATAACATTTTTTTTCTTTCTCTCTTTCTTTTTGATTTGTTGTCTACAGCCATGATAACATTTTTTCTTCTTTCTTTTTGATTAAAAAATATGTTTTAATGTCTATAATAAAATTTTGTACCTACAAGAAAATAACTTTTTTTTTTTTTTTTTTTTTATATTTTTAATATTATCAAAAATGGGGAAAGAAATTTATTTCCATGTTACAGTAAAATCCTGTCATTAACTAAATTATTACATATTAGTTTTTCTTTTTTTTTTTTTTTTTCTTAGGAAGATGTGGATAGTTTCATGAAGAAAACTGAAAACAATGAATCTGCTGAGGCTGTCCTCAAAAGATTTGATGAACAGCATTGCAAATACAAATTCATGGACTATAATTTGAATACTAAAAAAGCCCGGTAAGTTTTCCTGTTTCTTCATGTCTTTCTGTAAACTAGAAAGCAAAACTGTTTTATTTATTTTATTAACACACTACAAGGTTTCATTATTAAATTATTGTTGAAGAAAAGACAAAGCTGTGATTATATTCCTTATCTTATTGTCAAAGATGAAATGTCTCTTTGTCTTCTTTTGACCATTTCAATATCTTTCAATCATGTACGTGTTAACATAGACTAAGTCTTTCCATGATTGAATGCCAGTGATAATTTTTTTGATAGTTTGAAACAAAAACATTAAAGTCTTTTGATGCTGTGTTTGTGCTTAATCTGAAAGGTTGCTAAGAAACCTTTTGGAAATCTTCTGACATATGGTACAAGTGTTTATCTGGTTAAAAGGTTTGAAAAGTCAATTTTCCTGAAACCAATTCCAAAATGATATCTATTAGAATTTACTG